>CM057337.1:436674997-437874997 GCA_030015575.1 Agapanthus africanus | reverse complement strand
GTGGTTCCCACTGTGCTTTGATTTCCATCTTACCACGTCCAAGAGGGCGTGCAAAATGGTGGTTTTTGGGTACAGTCCTGAATCATATGGAGGCAATGAGCGATAGGAGGGGATTCGTCTCTCCCAGTATAGGGAGTTGATGTTGCGCTGTGTTCGATTGGCTATAACTGGAAATCCCTGGCCAGGGTTGCTGAGATTTACTGGTAAGTGTTACCAGTAGTTTCTCGAATTGTTATAGACCTCATATCGACACGACTTATCGAGCTATTGGGGTCTGATGTTTACCACCCCTAGGCGAGATATGCGACATATCAGACGACGAGACCGGACTGTACGGTAAGTGTTACTGGTTGGATTCACAGGAGTGTGAGCGGGCTTGCTCGTCGATCTTCTGATCGCTCAATACCCGGGTGGTCGTTACGTTTAGCAGACCGCTTGCGGCTTGTGGGTGTTTGATATGATCATCATCTGCTGCCGGCGTATTGACGAGTCTTTAGAGTCCTACACAGAGGTTTCCTGGCTCAAGCGAAACGAAATAGGAGCGCATATGAGATATGTGCAGGACCGAGAATGATGCGTGTATGTGATACCGTATTCCATTCTCACGATGAATGTATCGATTGGTTGTATGCGATATAACCTAGTTATCGATTCAAGGATTGATTCGATAAGCCGATACATGAAATACTAGTTGGTTATATGCGATATGACCGGATCGTTAAATCAAGTGTTGATTTAATGATTTAATGTATAATTATATATTTGATATATTACTTTGCATTAACTAGTATTGGTTCATTTTAAAGGGATTTTCTCACTTGAAGTGCACAATGTATATGTGATATACTTTTGTACACAAATTTGTGTCATGTTTGATGATACAAGCTAACTTGAGTTTGTGTAAAGTTTAAACCATGGTTGTGTAATGGTTAGGGTTTTCTTTTTCTTTATCATTTATTTATTTTGTTTATTTATTTTGCAAAATAAATGAATGGTGGCTTTCTTTGGATGCTAGTTGAAGCTTCATGAAGCTTTGACTAAGTGACCATATTTGTTTCATGCTTAACCCTAACCATTCCACTAAACCCTAGTTCATTCTCTACACTTGACCATGGTTGGATTATGATAAGTATTGATATTATTTTCTATTTTAAAGATAACTTATCATATCATTATCTTCTTCTTCTTCTTCTTCAAGAAGAAACCTTGCTCCATCAATGGCAACTTGAGCAAATGAGTGAGAAATCCAATTCTAAAATGAACCCACCTCCTATTTCTTCATCCTCTACCTCTTGCCAAGTAGTATAGGGTGTTTTCTTCACATGTTTCATGACTTGGTGAAGTGGGAGCTTGACTTAGTGATGCCTCGACGTAGATCATCTTCGGCACGAAGCCGACGACCTTGCCCGCCCATTTCTCCGATGAAGCCGACGCTAGAGCCCGAGTTTCCATTTAGACAGCGAGGAGACTTCATTGCGGAGCTATGGAGGTGGAGGACCGGATCTACAAAGGTTGTATTTCCGTATACTCGTAGTTAAGTTGTTAACTAGTTTAGTTTTCGCCTAAAATTCTAGTTAACGATCCGTATTAGGGTTTCTCGGCACCCGTCAAATTTGAAATTGGCATGGTTGATGCCATGTGAGACCTCCTTAGTGTGCCCAGGAACCCTTCAGTGGTATCAGAGCCTAGCTAGAGCCTTAGGCGATGTGTAGACGTCATTTGAAACCCGATCGAACCAAAACCCTAACCCCAAAATAGCTCTCTGGACTTTTTCTAAAAACTGGGATTTTTCCAAATTAAAAATATGCAGAAAAATCAGCAGGGAATCCTAAGAATTACTGTGCAACACGTGTCCATGATTCTTCCAAGATGCGGCGGAACCGCGGCAGAAGCCTGGCTTCTGCGGCGGTTCCGCGGCCGCATGATGACGTCACCCACCTAATTTTGCACAGTAACTTCATTTATTCAGTGCTGAGTTCTCTGGGTATTTTTAAATATTATTCAAGAGTTGAATTTTCTGGGGTTGTTTTGGGGATTCGTTTATTCGATCGGATTGTCAAACTCTGTCTATGTGTCTTTCCGGATGATTTTTGAATATGTTAAAAAGTTCGACCGGATATAAATACCCAACTTTTCCCCTGCCGGAAAATTTCCAAGTGTTGGATTTTTCCGTGGTTTAAAGCCGTTCTAAGTAGTGCAAGTAACGCGATGGACCCTCTAGAAGACAATAAACCTTAACTCGATTATGTGACCGTCTTGAACTGCCCTTTGAACCTTCGGGTTTGGGGCAGTACGGCGTGCCACATGTGAGGCGTTGGCTTGACCCTTCTACGGCTGGACCGTTGGTACTGAGGCACGAAGTGAATGTCTTTGAACTTATTTCATGAGTTGAGCTGTTTCGGGAAAACTTGGGTGTTCGATTTTTCGATCGAAAAGTTTAACATTTTCTATTTATCCGGAATGTGATACAAAAATTGGAATTCACAAGTAGTTATGAGATAACTGAATGAATGTTATAAATCTAGCGGTTTAGTCTCACTTGATCGGTTGCCACGGAATTTTGATGTGATCAAAAGTCCGTCGCAATCACGTAGCGTACGCGGATACTCGCCGGGTAAACTTAATAGACAGCCTCACTCCATAGCCCCGACCAAGTGACTGTAGGAGAACCCCGTCCCGAAAGCATCCGTTCGGGTGCTCACGGCAGCGGTGTTCCGCCTTGGTGCACTTTGTCGACGGCGTCGGGGGTGCGGCCGCCTAATAAAGTTTGCGACGAGCATTCGATCAGGATGTCGGGAATCTTGTTGAATTACCCGACTCTATATTGAAAAGAGTTTTCGATAATGAGACTAAAATGCGGGGTTTATAATTGTTAGGCATGTGATGTCTAAGGTATTCATTTGATTAGGCATGCGATGTCTATGCAGATTGCGGATTCCAACTGTTGTAGTTTTACACTTTCTTTTCTGTGACCGTAAGTGTAATATGTGATATCGCCGGTTTCGTTGCTATATGTCAACGACAATTGGGATGGGCATATTTACTTACGTTGATGACATGTGATGTTATGTGTTGCTGGATATGTTATATTGGATCGTCGTGTTTGAATAGCCGGGGGTTTTTATGTGAGATGAGTGTTTTCGTTTTCATTCATGTAAAAACTTGTATGTAATATTCTTTTATTGGGGCACTTCCAGGTTGCGGAAGATGTCACCTTTTGTATATTATTTTCTTTTCCGCACTAGGATAGACCCAAGGAGGGGAGCACAAGTAACCGGGTTCTGGAGTCCAGTGGGAGACCAACTCGAGGAGTCGAGTCCGGGTCTCCTAACTCCAGAATTGGTAGGGTTGCTTGCCGCTCTCGTAGGGGTCTAGTGGTATGGGTTTGGCTATTCATCACGACCGTGGAATCCGTGTTTTATACTGGCTCGTATTGAAAACACGGACGTCCTAGTATTTCCAATATTTCATATGTTTCTTCTGCTGCGATATCTGTGATGTGATCATGTGATATGTTCTGTGATGGATACTGTATATAGTATATATGATATATTATATAGGCGTTACCTATTTTTTACACCCGCGCTAGCCCTGCCCCGCTCTGCCGTTAGTCACCTAACCTAACGGTGCACGAGGGGACATCGAGGCGAATGCGGATGGCATAAGTGTACGTCGTATTTATCTGTGATGTTTAGGTACTTAAATGATGGGACTTCATTAATGTGATTAATGAAATAAAAGAAACCTATGATGTTGTAGAATCGAATCTCAAAATAAAAAGGTAGCTACAGTTCTTGCTTTGCACAGCGGTATATATGATATATCCTGCACCTTATTCGATGAGGAAAGGACCGAGATCCCTTCACAGGGAGTGACTCCTTTAGCAATAACTGGCAGATGCTACACACTCGGTTTGTCTTTTGATTGCTTTTAAGAGTTTTTGCTTTGCACAGTGATATATATGATATATCCCGCACCTCATTCGACGAGGAAAGGACCGACGATCCCTTCATCGGGAGTGACTCCTTTAGAAAAACTAGAAAAGCCTCAAAAGCACTCCATTTTAAAATCATTTGATTCTACAACGATATCAAGTTCATTACGCAATAGGTTTTCAGGAAAACCTGTCGTAGCCCTCTGTCATTTCAGATAAGTCCTATTTAGTATTCGTGCTACGTTTGTTGACCTCTGTCAAGGCGTAGTGTGCGGTAGCTAACTAGTATTTATCTGCTTATGCATATGATGCAGATTGGATTAGGGTAGTCGTGCGGCCTTGTTGACCTCCGTCAAGGGTCGTGCGGGTGGGTTTAATTCGATCAAGAAATGACGGGTTGAACTTGACTAGTAGCCTATGGTTTGTTGACCTCCGTCAAGGTCATAGGGTGCTAGGGGCAAAATTATCGGGAATTTCAAGTGTTGAAATTTGCAATGAGATTGCATACCTTCTATGAGATAGTTGGATCCCGATACCCACTGTGAGTAATTGTTACTCCTGGGAGAGTTTTACACATTACAATTAGCCGATCAAGTAGGTGTCTAGAAAGGTGTTAACGAGGTTACGCCTCTGGAAAAACGAGGTTTATATTAATTAGGTTTGTGCGAAAGCACGGGGGACCTCCCTCAAAGTACCGACACTGGCCTGGCTGAAAGATTGGCGAACTTGTAGCGTGTAATTAATCCCGGCTAGTCTTTCCTTTTAGGGTTTGAAGGAAGATTTGATAAAAACAGTGGGAGCCATCCTGATCGATCAAATAATAACCAATCTATTCTTGAAAGAGCGCACGCTCAGTGTTTTCTTCTCTCTCTCTCCAGGTAGCGACCATATCACGCCTTAATCAAGATAATAATACGAAATATTGACCGAACCCGCTTGTTATACTGAGCTGGGGAACGTTGGTCCCGCTCCAACTTATAATTGTTATAAGACAGAGCAGGAAATTGGGGATTACCAGAATTCCCGTGCCGCCCAAACGAAGAGAGTGCATGCTGATGCATCATCTTCGGGTGTGTTCGTTACAAAGAACTGTTTCTCTGTATCCTCTACGTCCTGGGTATGTGATACCAGATCAGGATCCCAGATATGTAATCTGTTACATAGGGCTACAGCTAGGTAGAGAACTGAGAACGGGTGATAAGTTTCATGAGGCAGAAAACGGGGCAAGTGTTGCAGCCAAGTCTGTTGGTCACTGTCACCCTGTATTACCAATACATTGATTCTGAACGAATGTTATTAGATACCGAACCTGATATACAAAATCATATCAGTCTCTTTATCAGTAAAGAAAGGATATAATTTTGTATTGATGGATAATATTTTGAACATTTCCTATATCAAAAGTTGATCGGTTCAGGCACGTTATCTAAAAGCATTAATGTTCTAAATCAAACTACAGTTCTTAGTATACAGAACATACACAAGAGGAAGAGTTCAGAACTGAACGAATCCTTCTTGAGGCATTGTAGACTAGGTCATATCAATGCGACCCGACTAGCTTAAGTTACATATAGATGCATATTTAAATTAGTTTGAATTTACATCTTCTGAAACTTGCCAGTCATGTCACAGAGATAAGATGACCATAGCTCCGTTTACTGGAAACAGAGAAAGAGTTAGTGAACTCTTGGGATGATACATGTTGATGTATGAAGGTCTCCTGTCTACACATGCCAAGACCGGTTCTTTATACTTCATTACATTCTCTGATGATCTTTCGAGATTCAGATCTGCGTTCCTGTTGAAACACAAGTCCGAACCTTTTGAGATATTCACAGAATATAAGTTAGAAGTAGAGAACCAAAACGGGTAAAAGTATTATGTCCTTTGATGTGATCAAGGAGGAGAATACTTGAGCACGGAATTCCTGGACTATTCTAAAGGAGAATGAGATTCTCTCTCAGCATTACTCCTCCGTATACACCATAGCACGATGGTATATCGGGGTGGAGCAATCACACCCTATATGATAAGGTGTGCTCTATGATGAGTACTGCTGAGTTTCCTATTTCCTTTTGGGAGTTATGCACTTGAGAAGCTGCATACCTATTGAATAGGGTTCGAATCAAATCAGTTGCCTACCACTTCATATGTGATATGATAAGGGAAGAGCCCATCTCTTAAGTTATTTAAGATTTGGGGTTGTCCAGCCTATGTCTGAAAAGCAAAATCCGGACAAGCTCGAGGCAAGGTCTGTAATGTAGAACTGGAAAGGTTCCAGCTATACAAACTACAGCAGATGATTTGATAAAACTAAAGGATTCAACAGTTACCAACGAACCTCAGCCTTTCCGCCGATCTAGTAGGGTTTCTCACCCACCTGAGAGATACTTCTGTTTCTCTATGACAGTGGGAGCGAGGATTGCATCATGAGATGATGACCCAACTAGTTTCGAGCTGGCCATCAGGAGTTGGGCTCTGTAAGAATGGCTGGATGCTTAGCGATCTGAGATGGAATCCATGTACACCAACAAAGTATGGACTTTGGTTGCTATATCTGAAGGGTTAAATCCCCATCAGGAGCAAGTAGATCTTGAAAAGATTACTTGGTGTACATGGAAAGGTTGAGGCTTTCAAAGCTAGACTTGCTAAAGCTTTTCGTCATCGACCAGGCGTGGATAATGATGAAACCTTTTCAAGTGGCTATGCTTAAGTCCATCCAGATCCTACTTGCCATGGCTACATACCATGACTACGATATCTGGTGGTTGGGTGTCATGACTGCTTTTCTAAATGATGTTTTAGAAGAGAGAGTCTATAAGTACACAGCCAGAGGGCTTCGTAGACAGTGGGAGCAGCGGAAACGTGTGCAAGATGGTTTATGTGATAAAGCAGGCATCGCGGAGTTGGAACATCTGTTTTGAAAGATTAGTCAAAGAGTTCGACATCATCAAAATGGTAGATGAACCTTGTATAAACAAAAAGGTAGTAGGGAGTATGGTGGTGATCCTCATAGAGTACGTGGATGACATACTCAGGATAGGGAAAGAGTTTCCTATGCTACGCTCGATCAATCTCCGCTTATCACAATGATTCTCCATATAGGATCAATCTGATACCTACTAAATCCTGGGTTTTGGATCTATGAGATAGATCTAAATGGATATTAGGACACTCACTAGTTGTAGTGAGATCGTATCAGTTGATCCTGGGGAGAATCACTGGAAGTGTTCCAGAGTGATAAGAGCGACTGAATGTCAGTCACAGGCATTGTCTTTACCCTCAGTAAAGGGACGGTATGTTGGAAGGGTTCCAAGCTAAATACCGTGGAATACTAGACGATAAAGGCAGGATACATCGCTGCTTAAGATGCTACCAAAGTGGCTGTCTGGGTGTATATTCGTTCATGAGATGAACTTAGTTCCTCCTATTGTGTGACAATGGTGTTGTGGCTTATGCCAAGGAACGTCTGTCCCATCAGTGATCCAGACATATTCTAAGGCAGTATCACCTGATCATGGAGATGGTTGATCTCCAGGGTGATCGAGGTTAGGAGAGTAGACTCAGAGGACAACACGGCGGATCCACTCACGAAGGCCTATTCCCAGAGAGAGATTTTTATGGGATGGTTGAGTATGAGATACTGCAACCACTGCTACAGATGGCCGTAGTGCAAGTGGAAGATTGTTAGTTATATGTATGCCCTAGAGGCCATTACTGTACATAGGATGTATATTGTAGTGGATGCTGGGACATATATAGGGAGGACTTTCTTGCTCGACATGATAGTATGCTATCTGGTTGATCTTTACCTTAACGTGTACACTGATTGTCTCTTTGTTACATGTTGGTAAAGCCCTTAGGATGTGTACTTGATTACCTGGACTATGATGCAGATCATACTAGTAGGGACAGATAGTCTATAAGTACATCCTTCAAAGTGCCTAGTCGTGGGTATATCGAGACGGGGCATCGATATACCAGAGTAGACTAGCGTATACCTTCTCGACCCATACAGATGGGCGATGGATGATCCCATATCCATTGGTGTTTGACATCAGAGATGATGTACGGGTGCTCAGTAGAGACTGGGTACACTGGACGGACTCGCCGGGAACTCCCAGATGGTATTATACCTTACGTCAGATGGCAGTTCTCAGGTGACACTGGTACAGAGTAGTCTGTTGACCCGAGATCGTCATAGAGTCTTGTGTGGTTCCCACAGTGCTTTGATTTCCATCTTACCACGTCCAAGAGGGTGTGCAAAACGGTGTCTTTTGGGTACAGTCCCGAATCACATGGAGGCAATGAGCGATAGGAGGGGATTCATCTCTCCCGGTATAGGGAGTTGATGTTGCGCCGTGTTCGATTGGCTATAACCGGAAATCCCTGGCCAGGGTTGCTGAGATTTACTGGTAAGTGTTACCAGTAGTTTCTTGAATTGTTATAAACCTCATATCGACACGACTTATCGAGCTATTGGGGTCTGATGTTTACTACCCCTAGGCGAGATATGCGACATATCAGACGACGAGACCGGACTGTACGGTAAGTGTTACTGGTTGGATTCACAGGAGTGTGAGCGGGCTTGCTCGTCGATCTTCTGATCGCTCAATACCCGGGTGGCCGTTACGTTTAGCAGACCGCTTGCGGCTTGTGGGTGTTTGATATGATCTTCATCTGCTACCGGCGTATTGACGAGTCTTTAGAGTCCTACACAGAGGTTTCCTGGCTCAAGCGAAACGAAATAGGAGCGCATATGAGATATGTGCAGGACCGAGAATGATGCGTGTATGTGATACCGTAATCCATTCTCGCGATGAATGTATCGATTGGTTGTATGCGATATAACCTAGTTATCGATTCAAGGATTGATTCGATAAGCCGATACATGAGATACTAGTTGGTTATATGCGATATGACCGGATCGTTAAATCAAGTGTTGATTTAATGATTTAATGTATAATTATATATTTGATATATTACTTTGCATTAACTAGTATTGGTTCATTTTAAAGGGATTTTCTCACTTGAAGTGCACAATGTATATGTGATATACTTTTGTACACAAGTTTGTGTCATGTTTGATGATACAAGCTAACTTGAGTTTGTGTAAAGTTTAAACCATGGTTGTGTAATGGTTAGGGTTTTCTTTTTCTTTATCATTTATTTATTTTGTTTATTTATTTTGCAAAAGAAATGAATGGTGGCTTTCTTTGGATGCTAGTTGAAGCTTCATGAAGCTTTGACTAAGTGACCATATTTGTCTCATGCTTAACCCTAACCATTCCACTAAACCCTAGTTCATTCTCTACACTTGACCATGGTTGGATTATGATAAGTATTGATATTATTTTCTATTTTAAAGATAACTTATCATATCATTATCTTCTTCTTCTTCTTCTTCCAGAAGAAACCTTGCTCCATCAATGGCAACTTGAGTAAATGAGTGAGAAATCCAATTCTAAAATGAACCCACCTCCTATTTCTTCATCCTCTACCTCTTGCCAAGTAGTATAGGGTGCTTTCTTCACAAGTTTCATGACTTGGTGAAGTGGGAGCTTGATCTAGTGATGCCTCGACGTAGATCATCTTCGGCACGAAGCCGACGACCTTGCCCGCCCATTTCTCCGATGAAGCCGACGCTAGAGCCCGAGTTTCCATTTGGACAGCGAGGAGACTTCATTGCGGAGCTATGGAGGTGGAGGACCGGATCTACAAAGGTTGTATTTCCGTATACTCGTAGTTAAGTTGTTAACTAGTTTAGTTTTCGCCTAAAATTCTAGTTAATGATCCGTATTACGGTTTCTCGGCACCCGTCAAATTTGAAATTGGCATGGTTGATGCCTTGTGAGACCTCCTTAGTGTGCCTAGGAACCCTTCATATTTTTGGCTCTTGAAAATAAAAGTTGTCCTCAAAATTATGAGCTAAGAATAAGTTTGGGGGAGGATTTTCAAGATCATATTTCTTGTCCGCATTAATAAATTTCCTCCTAAGTTTACAGGTTTCTGAGATTTAACAGATGGCAACAGTGAGGACACTGTTCTAAACAACTGTGAGGGAGGTTTGTGCTTATTTACGCATCACTTTGTATCATACTTTGCATAAGCACAAAACATATGATAAAAAAAAGAAAAAAATTTGTATAAATAAGATTATAAAATATTATATAGTGAAAAATTACATTTAAAAGATTAGAAAAATTTTAGAAAACCTAGAAAGTTAGAAGTTTTCTTAAACGAAACTAGTAATAAATAGTTATGAGCCGTTGTCCTAAAGGTTAGTAAGATGAAAGAAGTCAATAATCTGAGGATAAAAATAAATCTGAAAAATAGTTCCTATTCTAAAAGCTAAACATTTGAATGTTAATACCCTACTATTCGCACTTATACACGTCTTGAAGCTCGGGATAGTAGAGAATACCTTGAAATGCTCTTGTCTAAATGCCAAAGTATGAAGAAAATAATAAATGAAGCATAAAATATAAAATGGTGTAGAAAAATGAACACTGGTTTTGTAAACACCAAGGCAGTATAAAAAAAATATAGCGAGGGTGCTTCATCACCTGGTGCCTTAGACCAACTGGTTTGGGAATCACTGCTAAGCCTTAGGTGTTGCAGGACGAGAAAAATACTAATACACCTAATCAACAAGCACATGAGTAATCGGTTGGTTAGTACCTCAAGAAGTATTAACGGTCGCATGAAAAATGTGTGAGCAATTTCATCGAAATATTCATCAAATTAAAAAGAACTGATGTAGATGGACAAGAGTATGATAACTTGAACTGAATTCTCCGAGTGTAGGGATGTTCTTTACAAACACGTAGGGGTATATGATCGATGTTTGGAAAAAAAGGTAGGAATGAAGAATAAAGACGATGTTTTATTGAGGAATGATGTGATTTCTAACATCTTTTCATGAATATTAAGATATGGCTCATGACAACCGAAAAGCTAGTGTAGTTGGAAACTCTAATTTTCAAAGTCTTTCTTTTACAATTCTTATCTTTATATGTAACTTTCACGGTCTTCTTTTTATTATTAGATTTTGTGGGTGCAATCCGCTAAAAACTCTCAAGAGACAACACTCCTCCAACTAGGGAGACCTAGAGGTTTAAAGGCTTGTTGCACGTGCTCAGTGCAATCGTGTTGCCTACGAAAGTGTGCTAGCTAGTTTTTCTTTTTATTATATTTTCTCCTTCTCCTGAATAAAAGGTGTTTGCTCGAGACGACCAAAATTAAGTTTGGGGGAATTTGACCGGTCGAAAATATTGCATTTTTAACACATCAATTTCCCTATTCATTGTAATCATCTAAAGGTGTTTGGTATAAATATAACACATATTAGCAATTCATCTGCAAGATATCAGATAACATGTGTTATACATTATAACTGGCATTATGAGGGAAATTGTGTGTTTATTACTACACGCATGATATTTGTATATCAACACGTGTCTCGAGATTGTGTGCAGGAAATTCTCCAAAATAAAAGAGCCGGAACTGTCAAAAGTGCCTATAAAAATACATCAGGTCAAAGAATAAGAATCTGGCAGTAAACAGGGAAGAATAAAAATATTCCAGGTATCAGAAGAAGACCCCAAAATTGTCAGAAGAAGACCAAAGAAGTTTCATGCAGCGATCTCTCCACTTGGCCGCGGATCCGCGGCTGAGTTGGCCAATTCGCCGCGGATCCGCGGCTTATTAGACACGTCATCCACTCAAAATACTCCTGAAGCTTCATCTAACAACCCTGGATTCTAAAAGACTCTCAAAGACCACGTGGCTTTCTCCTGAAGGCTCTGCATAACAAACTCACTCTAGAATATTCTTTATAACAACCTTCCTCTAGAATATTCTTTATAACAACCTTCCTCTAGAATATTTCCTGTAACAACCTCATTCTAGATGGCTCTCTCTAACAACCAAGTTTTGGAGGGAAGATTCAAATGAGTGGTTATAAAAGGAGATCTAAACCTAGGGTTTGGGGGGTTAAATAAGTTGTTCATTAATTAGGGTTGAATATTAAGCCAAATTTCCACAAGTTGAGTGACACAACTTGTAACTCAAAACCCTAACCCAAATCCAAATCAAGATCATCTTGAGAAGAAAATCAGGAGAGCCATCAACGATCCTTTATTCGTGAAGACAACCTTCATCAAGAGCGCGAGATCCACGACGATCCATGTCTCAAGGAGATCGAGCGGAGCGAACTTCGACATATCTAGTTACATCTTCAAAGGAGCGATGGAGAGAAACTCTTGTAAGTTTGAATTGAGGGAATGTGTAATTAGTCGTCGATTTGATAAAGGTGATAATTAGTTAATTCTTGCTTTCTTTATATTATTGCACTATGAAATTTCTAGATCTTGAATCTTTTATTTTCATGATGCTTGAGTAAATCTCCGCTTGTTACGGAATCGAGAGATTTGGTAGATCTAGTGATGATAAAATCCTAGTACTAATCTTAAGTCTTATGTGATTTGTGAACTTTAGGAAAAAGAATCATCAATGACCTAATTTGGATTGAGATCACATTCTTGATAATTTCATTGCAAATTAGGGATCAAATGATTGATGAATCACTTTGCTAGAGGCTAGATCCGAATGATGATCAATGAAAAGACAAGGGATAAAGAAGGAGAAACCCTAGTTTCTTCAATAGATCCCTAATCTTCATTCATCGCCATCGATCTAGCTACAAATTATCCATAGATAAGATTAGTCATTATTAGATTCATCATTGCTACCAATTCGATCGATTCCTACAAGCTATTCTATAAATCTTGATAACTAAATTGATTGGGACATTTCTTGATTCTAGATTCTAGATCTCTATTTTCTTTATGTTTCTTGAAATTAAAACTCACAAATCTTGAATCAATTTTCTTGCATTTTCTTTTATCTTTTCATTTCGACTCATAAAACAAGATCGATCAAAGCACACATCTCAGTGGACGATCCGTATTCATTAACGCGCTACATCGACACCGTTAATTGATTGCGGTATAAATTTCTTTTGTTGTGATTAAAACTTTTCCAAATACACACGAAGATGATCAATCACCATGACCCGAAATTTGGCATGTGACGGCCCTTAAACCACGTAACGTCTACAGGCATAACGCAATTTAAGTAAGCCAAAAACCAAGCAATCTAAACCATCAAAAGTAGTAAGTGATAAGAACATTATTAATACTTTTGAAATCTCAATCAAAATTCTTTAAAGTCCAAATTTACTTTCTTTAAAATTTGGCAGCACCTCCTTTGTAAAACAAGTCCCCCAAAAAAAGGTACAACAAAAGATATAAGTAAAGCATCCCCAAACGGGAGCAAATCCATGCCCAAAGGCGGAAAAAAACCACCACAACAGATATACGACGTCGTAGCGAAGAAAAAGACGATATAAAGTGAAACAGCATGAAAGACCTCCAAAGTCACAAAATAATATACAATATCGTCCTCACAACTTGTCTCTAAGTTAATACATATAGTAGTAGATGGAGAGTACTAGATTCAACGAATATACAAATGAGCATCATCGGATAACCGCAAAACCTACATAGCAAAACTGTACATAGTCAGCCGTAGCGGTATCCGTTGCAAAAGATGATACGATGTGATGAAGAAGCCCTGCCGCGACTGCTCTGAGGGACACCTGCAAAACACTGTGGCACAACGGGGGTGAGTTGCAACTCGTGAATAGTAAATAACATATGCAGGTAATCGCAAGTATGCACGTACTGCGATAATCTATCACATGCAAGCTGATAGCAATAAATTACAATATGTTTATACAACAGTCATGAAAGGTACTCTATCAGATACTACTAATACATGAAGCAATGCATATCAAATAAGTGCGGAGTATGGGATAAAAATATCATCCTCACGAAATCCTCATCGTGGCAGGACCAGTGTCCATCAAGACAATCTAAATCCCAAATTCCTCAAATCGGCCCTCAGATCGGCCCTCATAACCTGTAAGTCTCATGGAACCTGAATGTCCAACATCGACACCCAAAAACATCAAGAAAACTAGTGCGCAGCATCGACACATAAATACTCATATCCAAACGTTCCTCAAATCCTAAGTGTCCAATATCGACACTCGTGATCCACGTATCGGTTTTCATGCGTTCCTTGAATCCTAAGTGTCCAATGTAAGTCCGCAGCGGCGCCCCGGCCGTCGATCCGAAGCCGGAAACGCGGAAACAAAAACTTTGCAAACTAGCAAACCGGCACCACCGCGCACTTTTCACCCGGATCGGGCCATTAACCTAGCTACTAGCAAACTAGAAAAGAGTAGAGAAGCTATACCAAGCGATCTGTATCCTTCGGTCTTCGTCTCCACTCCGATCTCCCGCGGAATCTCCATCCGTCACGTCTTCGTCGGAAAAGGGCACCACATAGCTGATCTCTTTTACGGGCTCCCACCTCTTGACCGAGGCAACTCGGGCGCGAAGTTGGCTAGCCGACGCGTCCAAGATGTGCTGTAGAATAGTGTAGTAGTCTATGTCTCTTTGGAGTTTAGTTGCCATGGAGGATGGAGAAAGAGGTTAAAGAAAATTGGTGCTTTCAATTTTCTAGCAAGAAAAATGAGATGAAGAATCATGCTATCACTCCAAAAATGAAACTCTCTCATATCTCCCTCAAATTGTGGCCGGCCCCTTCTCTTATCAAATGGTGGAAATAATCTAATTCAATCATGAAGGGAGGTGATGGTAGTAAAAGCAAAGGGGTGACCACATCCAAAAGGCAATGATAACAAAATCAAATCAACTTCATCTCATTTCTAGTCACAAAAAAGCAAGAAATGATGATAGAAAAGAATGGTATCAAAAGATGCTTTCATAATCTCCCATTTCACAAATAACACCTCCACAAAGAGTTATTTGCAAACTTGCAAATAACCCCCTCCATCGGAAAAGTCCGGCCGGGAAAGAACAAAGGAAAACTGGCCGGAACGGAATACAAATTGGCAACCTCATAAAACTGATCCCGTAATAAATTACAGGAAAACCCCGCTACTGCAAATACATGCCCGCATTTGTATTCCCACTGAACACAAATGCAAAGAGACAAAACTACACTATCTAATACAAGGATCCGGCTTAAGCCAAAGCCGGCTAGTAAAAACCGTCCGATCACGATCCGTGCAATACCGCACGTATCTGATCGAACCCTGCCATATCTCCATACGGCCTCTACAGCGTTTCGCCCGAAACTTGAGTAACTGAGTGTGTGGTGGACTCTAAAGACTCGTCAATACTATGGCTGTGGATTTAACCACTAGCACGTCAGAGGTATCAGCCATACGTGACGGGCCACCAGCAATTGACCAAAAGGGACGTCGATGAGCGAACTTATCCTGACACCCTACTGAGCCTGTCAGTGACAATATCCGTACAGTCCGGTCCGTTCGTCTATGAGCATCGCATGGCGGGCCTAGGGGGTTAGTTAAAGTCAGACCCCCAAAAGCGGTAAAAGTCGTGTCGGAGTGTAGCCCAGAACACCCTGAGATACTACTCGAATACCTACAAGCAAATCTCCTTCCTTGGCCAAGGTCTTTTCATGTTCTGGCTCTCCTAGACACAGTGCGACCTCACCCCCAATACCGGGAGAGATGAACCCCTGCAGATCCGCTCACTGCCTCCATGTGGCTCGGGACTGTACCCAACTAAAACCTGTTTGCACGACTCCTTTGAGCCGTGGTAGGATAGTAATCAAAGCGCAGTGGGAACTCACACGAGACAAATGACGATCTCAGGTCGACGAACTAACCTGTACGCATGTCACCAGGGAACTGCTATCTGACGTCTGGTATAATCCCAACTAGCAGGTTCCCGGCGAGTCCTGTCCGGTGTACTCATATCCCAATGATCACCTGTATACATCTTAGGTGAACCAACTGACACCAGTGGCTTGTGAGACCGGCCACCTCCCCTCGTCATGGTCTCGACTGTATACACTAGTCTACTCTGGAGAATCGATGCCCTGTCTCGAAACTCCCACGACTAGGGACCTTTTAAGGATGTGCTTATAGACTCCAGCTCTCACGTATATGATCGCCCTCATACTGCTGGTAGTCAAGCAAGAATCCTAGGGGCTCTATCAACGTGTAATAGCGACTCATAAGGTCACCTAAAGCAGTACACGATGATAAAGATAAACCAGATAGCATACTATCATCTCGAGTAAGACTGTCCTACTGGGATAGGTCCTCCCCTCAATCATTGCAATCACGTGCCTGTGATCCAATAATTGACTCTGAGGGCTCTATCTCCAACAATCTCCCACTTGCACTCAAGACTAATTATTGCGATGTCGCATACTCACAGCCCGTGTGATACTGAACACCAAACTCCTCTACTAGTCAGTGTCACAAAGCTCGTTTGCGAAACTATTGCGTTCGAGAATAGCCTCAGTGAGTGGATCCACTCTTGTGTTTCTTTCTATGTCTCTCTATATCTCAAGTTCGCGGAGAAAGCCATCTCCCGAAATGAGCAATACCTGTCCTAGAATGTCTGGATGTCTGATGGGACCTAGCTCATAAATGAACTCCAAATCCAAACTTCTTAGACTGTATCGTCAACTGAACATAATCAGTATCCTGCGCCATACCTTCCCTCAGTATCCAGCCTGGACCACCTGTCCAAAATACTGCCCCTCGTCAGAGGGAAAACTATAACTCTGACAGCCCCTCTGCCATCCAGGACACCTTGGAAGCCTGGAATGATAACCGTCTCCTAAAGGAGGCTGCCATTATCAATTCCCTAGAACATCAACTTATGTTCTAAAACTGCTTCCGATTGTTTCTCAAGGATTGGATGAGTATCAACTTATTGCACCTACTGCAAGAACAACATCTGGTGTGGTACTTGACATCTCATGATTGACTCAATTGCCTAAGCAAGTGATCTGCCAATCATGCACATCCCTCTCCCCTTTAGTCTGTAAGACACCTTTAGAGAGGGTGACTCCATCACCTGCAGGCATACTACCGTGTCTGGAGTCGTCCATTCTAAATACTCATAGAATGCTGTCTAAGTACCCAGATTGGGAAACCACCCAAATCTAGATCTAAAACTATAGATCTAGTAACCAGAATGTCTGATATAATATCCAAGTCCTGTGTGGAGAAACCGCTGTGTGACGACCAAAGTATAACCGATCGTAGTATAGGAATATTACTTCCTACTCTGTGTATGTCATCCAAATACCAGGACATCACACCCTACTACCTTCTCAACAGATCCATCCCCTATTCTGATGAAGTCAAACCTATGGCTGTCATATCAGACATAGATGATCTATCTCTGCTATATCTGCTCTAGTCTAGAAATAGACATAAGCCTGATGTCCACCAATGCTTCTGCTGCTCCCACTGACTACGACAACCCTCTGGCAGAGTCATATACACGTATATTTCTAAAGCAAGTTTAGAACGACGCTATACTCATCCTCCTGCTGGGTCTCACAGTCTGGAACAACAGCAATGGCAAGTCTGGGTAAACAAGAACCTCCTTGCCACCGTCCTTGAGCATACCAAAGTACCTCTCGAGTGCCTGAGGATACCCACCATATCTGCGGAGTGGCCAATGGAATGTCAAACCAGATTGAATCTTTAGGTTCTTATCAAATCTTCAGTAATCGTTTGCGGTTCTGGAATCACTTTCAGTTCTACCATACTCCCACTTCTGTTTTCTGAAAAATCCATTTTTATTAAAACTGTGGCGAGTTAAGAACAATATCACTATTGATCTTCCAGATGGTAGAAAGTCAACCCTCGTCATAGCCCGGGTCAACCCGCAAACAACCATTACAGAAATGTGCCTTGAGTTATCCGAAGTCTGGTTTTAAGCATAACCCGGACAACTCCCCGTATCCTAACAATGTCAAGATATGAACTATTCTATATCCAATACAGAAACAGAGGCACTGATTTAATTGAACCAGATTCAAATCATGCAGCTGTCTCCAGTGCATGACAACTAAATGGAAGGAGGCCGATCAGCGTTACTCAACTTAGGAATACTTCCAATTATGAGTAACCTGAAAGAGAAGCTAGTTCTCTTAACCATTACTATCAACTGAATACCATACACAAGTATCTACATCTTCGATCACCTTGAAGAATCCCGATACTTGCAACACCTGGTTCTCTACATTATTCATATACCTATAACTTCTCAAAACTCAGACCCTGTGTTTCCACGAAACACCTGTCTAAGAACTAGAGAAGTCATAAGTAAACCGAATATAGTACGAGTACCTACCCCTCTGTCCTAATGGACACTGGACAATATACAATACTCTGTATAAGTCCCCTGAGTCTAGTAACTCATTCACTGTGTGTCGTAGATTGAAAACTGTACTTATGGTTAAGAAGAATTACACCGCTGTTCAATGCTCCTTACCTAACCATCCACTGATATAGGTAAATGTCATAGACATAATTTCAAAAAGGTATATCTCACTCTATAAAAATAGACGTACAGATATATCAATTTGAAATTGGTGCATAACAACGGATATTCAAAACCAAATATTTGTCGTCCGGAAAACAACCCAGGCGACTTCCTCAAATATCACCAATTACAACGAATCCCGATATAATGAGGATAATCACCTAATTCCCAATAACTTACTCCCACTCATCATCTGTAAAACCATACAGATGAGAGAATCAAACCTGGTAAGTACATACCCTGGAGCAAGTGTCTAATTGGGAAATCAGTTTTCTTTTAACAGTACACAGTGAAACAGAAACATTGAAATGTTTCGATGGGGTATCCGGGTATTCCTAGTAATGCCTCTTCCATTATCCAGATTCACAACTGTAACCGTATAATTCTTTGCCACCTCTCCAAATCCCTTTATATGTCTTTAGTCGTTACCTTCTGTACACCCCTTTAGGCCAAATGGTTTTCTTCCTCCCTACCGTTCGGCACCAGCCTATGGTTTGGAAGAAGTCTATCCAATAAGCATAATGGGTGTACTGTCCTAATCCTAGGAGCACTCGCAATGCGAGAGAAGGTGAAGATAAAGGACAACCGAATGAACCTTATTCCTATTTCTCCTGAACCAGGATCCATCCCCGAACTGGAACAAGTTCCTTCCGAGTTCGTATATAACCATACGATGGATTATCCAATAAACTGGGATCTTCGTAGTGATACGGAGTGTCCTGGAGAAATACAAAGGTGATTTAGGATTGGCTAAGAAATACTTGGTTTGGTCGTGAATAGTAGTCGCAATTTACTTTGCCCTCTTACTAATCCCTTTCTTTGTCTTTACATAATACCTTCTGTACACCACCGTTAGGCTAATTGGTTTTCTTCGTTCCCTACCGGTCGGCACCAGCCTAAGGTTTGGAAGAAGACTATCCAATTTGCGTAATAGGTGTACTACTCCTAAACCAAGGAGTACTCGCAACCTGAGAGAAGGTAAAAGGAAAAGACAACTGAATAGTCCTATTCGTTTTCTCCAGAACCAGAAACCATCCTCGAATTCCTTTGAGTTCGTATATAACCATACGATGGTTTTGTCCAATGGAAGTGGACGTTCGTAGTAATGCGGGGTGTCCTGGAGAAAAGGGTAAAAGTAGGAGTGGCAATGAGGTCTGCAACTCTGACAATCCAAAAGCCAGTGTTAAGAAGGTTCGGTCAACTTGGTCACTGAGTCATAGTCTAGGGTCGGGTCAATGGTCGCTGCCAAAGAGAGAGAGAAAAGAAACACTCGGCGTGCACTCTAACCTAGATCAGAATGGTTATCACTTTATCTAATCTGGAAACCTCCCACTGTAACGTCAAATTCTTCCCCAAACCTGAAAGAAGAATTAGCCGGGATCACCCGAGGAGTAAACCAACTCATCAGTGGGAATCGGGATCCAACTATCATCGCATGATATCGTGACGGAATCCGCTCACGTTATCACACTCCGGAAGGTATGCGCATATCTGGCAAGTTTCAGTTCTTTTGAAACTCCCGATGTGGATTTTTGCCCCATGATCTAATGACCTTGACTTTGGCCAACATATCATAAGTCACATGTCAAGTTCTACCCGTCATTCTCCAGGTTAATTTGAACCCACCCGTACATAACCTTGACTTTGGCCAAAATAGCAGTACGACTGTCCCAAACCAACGCATCTATCTATGCTGCATATGAATACCCAACAGCTACCAAACACTGTGCCTTGACTTTGGCCAACATACACAGCTTGAATACTATTGACTATCCATATGAAATGACGGAGGGCTACGAATGGTTTCTGGCGAAAACCTTTAACGTAAAGAACTTGATATCGTTGAAGGAACTGATAGCTTTATAAAAATATAGTAACGAAAACCTTTGCTAAAGAGGTCACTCCCGGTGAAGGGATCTCGGCTCTTTCCCCGTAGAATGAGGTGCAGGATATTCCAACTGAATACCACGATGCAAAGCAAAAGTAATCGGCTATAGTGAAGTTATTGCCCTGACGCAAACTTTTGTCCAAGGGGTCACTCCCGGTGAAGGGATCTCGGCCCTTGCCTCGTCGACTGAGGAGCAGGATATTCCAACTGAATACCATGATGCAAAACAAAAGAGAACGCCCTAGCAATAACAGCTTTTTGAAAAAGTGTTCCAACAACATCAGAATAGGTTTGTTTATCTTGCATTGATCTGAATCAACGCAGTCCCATCAATTGATCACACCACAAAGAACGAAAATATACTGACGTACGTATATGCCATCCGCATTCGCCACTGGGTCCCGTCATCACCCGTTAGGTTAGCTAACTAACGGCAGAGCGGGGACTGGACTAGCGCGGATGCAAAACATATACAACATCTACTAGTATATATATAATATATAATTTTCGCTCAAGGCGTGATAAAGTGCAACAACACAGAAATGTATAGCAACACAGAACAATACAGATATCTGGGATCCCCGGGTTTCCCAGAGCCGCTGAAAACCCGACGTTCCCCTGGTCATGTGGATAGCCTGTGCAATGAAATCCTAGACCCCTACGGGCGCGGCAAGTTACCCGCCAAAACCTGAAGCGAGGCAGCCCCCTTCGGCAACGTGAATGGACCACCCAGCACTTCACGGATTCCGGAAACTTGGGCACCCCTCCTGGGTCAACCTGTACCCCCTACGAGTGCGGCGAATAGCCCGCCAATTCTAGAGTAAAGCCCCCTCCGTCTCAACGCCATGAGATGCAGGCTTGTTGCCCTCTAGAACCCGTCTAACCGTGCACCCCTACGTGGGGTAATCCTAGTACAGAAAGTAAAATATACATACAACGGGTACATCGACCGCAACCTGGTCGTGCCCCAAAAGAATAATACAAACAGGCAGTGACGGCAGTCCACATGTCGGACGCTCGCCCCGCAATATCAAATGTACATATAAAACAAAATTGTACTAGCATTGCATCCAGGATATCCCCCACGACCGATCCGCAACAACACAGCACAATCACAGAACATCAACGTGAATGTCACGTTCGCAAATCCGTCTAAAAGGGCTATAGCAGATAGACTGGATTTACCGATCAAGTGACATTCACGGTCGCAGATATGATGTAAATACTGTGAATTGGCATGTTTAAAATATCCGATCGAACAAATTTATCAAAGTGGGCCCCAAGCAGTACTGTAGCACTTACAGAAAATCTGGGCCCAAAAATAATATCCCCAAACCCCTATTTCCAAGTCCAAAGCCTATTGGGAAATTTTGGTGCAATGAACACACCTTCCCGCCGTGGAACCACGGCCAAACCAGGGGTTTGGCCGCGTTTCCGCGGCCGTACTAAGCGATCACTGTATCAAATTTTACCAGAATTCTTAGAATTTCCTGCTTGTGTTTCTGCAATGACCTGAAAAGATTTTGGAGCCGAAAAAATTTCGACAGTAACATGAAGCATTGGAAAATACGGTTTTTGGGGATTTTTGTTCGATCGAGTTCTAAACATACTAGAGCAAGCTAGGCATGGTTAATGGTGTGGCTCTGATACCAATGTAAGTCCGCGGCGGCGCCCCGGCCGTCGATCCGACGCCGGAAACGCGGAAACAAAAACTTTGCAAACTAGCAAACCGGCACCACCACGCACTTTTCACCCGGATCGGGCCATTAACCTAGCTACTAGCAAACTAGAAAAGAGTAGAGAAGCTATACCAAGCGATCCGTGTCCTTCGGTCTTCGTCTCCACTCCAATCTCCCGCGGAATCTCCATCCGTCACGTCTTCGTCGGAAAAGGGCACCACGTAGCCGATCTTTTTTACGGGCTCCCACCTCTTGACCGAGGCAACTCGGGCGCGAAGTTGGCTAGCCGACGCGTCCAAGATGTGCTGTAGAATAGTGTAGTAGTCTATGTCTCTTTGGAGTTTAGTTGCCATGGAGGATGGAGAAAGAGGTTAAATAAAATTGGTGCTTTCAATTTTCTAGCAAGAAAAATGAGATGAAGAATCATGCTATCACTCCAAAAATGAAACTCTCTCATATCTCCCTCAAATTGTGGCCGGCCCCTTCTCTTATCAAATGGTGGAGAGAATCAAATTCAAACATGAAGGGAGGTGATGGTAGTAAAAGCAAAGGGGTGACCACATCCAAAAGGCAATGATAACAAAATCAAATCAACTTCATCTCATTTCTAATCACAAAAAAGCAAGAAATGATGATAGAAAAGAATGGTATCAAAAGATGCTTTCATAATCTCTCATTTCACAAATAACACCTCCACAAAGAGTTATTTGGAAACTTGCAAATAACCCCCTCAATCGGAAAAGTCCGGCCGGGAAGAACAAAGGAAAACTGGCCGGAACGGAATACAAACTGGCAACCTCAGAAAACTGATCCCGTAATAAATTATAGGAAAACCCCGCTACTGCAAATACATGCCCGCATTTGTATTCCCACTGAACACAAATGCAAAGAGACAAAACTACACTATCTAATACTAGGATCCGGCTTAAGCCAAAGCCGGCTAGTAAAAACCGTCCGATCACGATCCGTGCAATACCGCACCTATCTGATCGAACCCTGCCATATCTCCATACGGCCTCTACAGCGTTTCGCCCGAAACTTGAGTAACTGAGCGTGTGGTGGACTCTAAAGACTCGTCAATACTATGGCTGTGGATTTAACCACTAGCACGTCAGAGGTATCAGCCATACGTGACGGGCCACCAGCAATTGACCAAAAGGGACGTCGATGAGCGAACTCATCCTGACACCCTACTGAGCCTGTCAGTGACAATATCTGTACAGTCCGGTCTGTTCGTCTATGAGCATCGCATGGCGGGCCTAGGGGGTTGGTTAAAGTCAGACCCCCAAAAGCGGTACAAGTCGTGTCGGAGTGTAGCCCAGAACACCCTGAGATACTACTGGAATACCTACCAGCAAATCTCCTGCCTTGGCTAAGGTCTTTTCATGTTCTGGCTCTCCTAGATACAGCGCTACCTCACCCCCAATACCGGGAGAGACGAACCCCTGCAGATCCGCTCACTGCCTCCATGTGGCTCGGGACTGTAACCAACTAAAACCTGTTTGCACGAATCCTTTGAGCCGTGGTACGGTAGTAATCAAAGCACAGTGGGAACTCACACGAGACAAATGACGATCTTAGGTCGATGAACTAACCTGTACACATGTCACCGGGGAACTGCTATCTGACGTCTGGTATAATCCCAACTAGCAGGTTCCCGGCGAGTCCTGTCCGGTGCACTCATATCCCGTTGGGCACCTGTATACATCTTAGGTGAACCAATTGACACCAGTGGCTTGTGAGACCGGCCACCGCCCCTCGTCGGGGTCTCGACTGTATACACTAGTCTACTCCGGAGAATCGATGCCCTGTCTCGAAACTCCCACGACTAGGGACCTTTTAAGGATGTGCTTATAGACTCCAGCTCTCACGTATATGATCACCCTCATACTGCTGGTAGTCAAGCAAGAATCCTAGGGGCTCTATCAATGTGTAATAGCGACTCATAAGGTCACCTAAACCAGTACACGATGATAAAGATAAACCAGATAGCATACTATCATCTCGAGTAAGACTGTCCTACTGGGATAGGTCCTCCCCTCAATCATTGCAATCACGTTCCTGTGATCCAATAATTGACTCTGAGGACACTATCTCCAACATCGAACATCGACACTCATGATCTACGTATCGGTTTATCTAATATCCATACATTCCTCGAATCCTAAGTGTCCAATATCGACACTCGAGATCCACGTATCGGTTTTCTAACACAAGTCTCAGAGTGGATGTATCTAAATATCAAGTAAAGAATAAGAATACTTGCATAGATCATTATGATGATATTATATATATACATATGTAACAGCGTCCCATACCACTGATATATATATATATACACACACATATATAACAGTGTCCCATACCACTGATATATATCATCAGAAGTAAAACATCCAGAAAACATCATATGAAATCCATATCTCAATGCGGAAATCCATGAAATATAATATATGCAACATAAAACAGTAATATGAGCATATAAAAACCGCTATTTAACTACAACAAATTATTAAATATATCATGCGGTTCCTAATTTCTCCCAAGTCCATACAACATCATATAAAGGTGAACATGTAGCTATAGCCAGGTATGCTTAACCATGTCGGTATAGCAAGATATGTGTATCTATATGTAAGCATGTATGTATGATGCATCTCATATGCACAATAGCATAAGAATCAATGTCTCCATGTCGGTGATAATACAATACCACATAGGGGTATATGAAGCTCTAGTCAGGTAAAAAGGTGTACATGTAAGTATGTGTGCATGATGTACATGTAGCAGTAGTGAGGTAGGTGTCTATACCTGTCAATAATGATATAATATCCTTTAGGTATATGTGTAATCATGTAGGCACAGTATGGAATATGTGTAAGCATGTAGGTATACAGGTATGCTATATCTCATATGCACAATGAAAATAAGGATCATGTCTCAAGTCCCTAGCCAATACAATATCACGTATGTATAGGTGTTGTGCATGTCATGGCAATTATCGACGGTGTGGGTGGCATACAATCAGTGCTCGTGCAACATGAACCGTCAATAATAGTGCAGTGTCCAAAGGGTACAAGTCTAAGCAAAACAAGTAATAATATGCAATGAAGTTTTATGCACAATCTCTATATGTGAAAAATAAACATGCGGCTAATATCATATCATATCTAGCCCTGACGCATAACACCATGCGTGCAATTCACCTGTAGATGTTAAATCTACTCACAAATGATCTTAGGCTAATTAAAGCCAACCACTCGCTTTCCCTTCTTCGCAGCATCCGAGGTCCCCGCCTGCGTCCCTAAGATCATAAACAACAATATAACAAGTTCATATTAGCAATCGACCAATAACACGTACAAACTACGTTTGACCGATGTGCCAACTCCAAACAAACTCTCATGTGTTCGTCTAGTGGCTAATGTGCGTAGCGACACTACGAAACCAACACAAGAGCATCAGCTACACAAGAACACAAACCGTGTGGGATAACATAACGCGCGTAGTCGAAACACCAGAAAACAAGCAAAGTGATCCCATATTTTTCTACACAAACAATTTGTAAAATTTGCACGTACCACAAGACCACATACAACCCCAGAGACCCCTACACCAAAACTCAAACCCAAACTCCCCAGTCTGGCTACAAATTGCGGCCATAAGCAATTTATTTGCGACCAAGTTTTTGTGGAATGGTCTCAGGTTTTTATGGTGGGTTCTAGGTGACTACACAAGGTCACTGTGATGGGAACTTTTCCAACAAATACCTGGTTTGATAGCAGATCATCCGAGACCCAAAACTACACTAAAAAAAATATGATATTTCCATGAAACGAAACTTTACGTGTTCTAAACTGAAACGAAAAAGATATACAACACTAAAAGCACATACTTAACAGATAGAGATCATTAGCTACTCCCACAAGCTCAAAGATCCCAGCTTTCCATGCTCCATGGGATCCTAGAGGCAAAACAAGGCAAGATAAGTGATTTGGGTGTGATTTTGTGAAATTTTGTTAAAGATTTGTGATAGAATGGGAAGGTTTCAGTTGAAGTCTAGAGGAGATGAAGAAAATGATTGAGAAAGAAATAAGAGTGAGAGAGAATGAAAGTGTGAGGTGTTTACTAGGTGAGAGGGTGAGTGTAGGGTAAGCTTAACCCTTACTCACACTCTCTCCCTCACCTCCATAAATGCAAGCATGACTCTCCAATGAGTCACCTTGCCACCTTCCCACAATCCAAAACACAAATGGAAAATATCTCCCTCACCACAAATATCTAAGGTTTAGGTTAAAGCAAAGCAAGGATGGATTTGGTTAAAGGTTTAACTTAAGGTTGTCATGGTCACTAACGAGATTAACACAAACTAACCCTCACATTAACGTGCACAAGTGCGTGCAAGCCATAACAAATAATAATAAATTATTAATTAATTGTCATAAAATGTGAGGAGCCCAAATTGGTAAACTTTTTTACAGAAAACCCGCATTTTCGCTTAATTAACACTAATCGCGTTCTAAGGTGTTACAAGAGTCTTGTATGATTCCCACTGTGCTTTGATTTCCACCTTACCACGTTCAAGAGAACGTGCAAAATGGTGGCTTTTGGGTACAGTCCTGAATCACATGGAGGCAATGAGCGATAGGAGGGGTTTCGTCTCTCTCGGTATTGGGAGTTGATGTTGCGATGTGCTCGATTTGCTATTACAGGAAATCCCTGGCCAAGGCTGCTTCAGAGATATACTGGTAAGTGTTATCAGTAGTTTCTCGACCCGTTATGAGCCTCACATCGGCACGACTTATTGAGTTACTGGGGTCTGAAGTTTACCACCCCTAGACGAGATATGCGACATATCAGATGAAGAGACCGGACTGTACGGTAGTGTTACTGATTGGATTCGCAGGAGTGTGAGCAGGCTTGCTTGTTGATCTTCTGATCGCTCAATACCCGGTTGGCCGTTACGTTTAGCAATCCGCTTGCGGCTTGTGGATGTTTGATATGATCATCACCTACTGCCGGCATATTAATGAGTCTTTAGAGTCTTACAAAGAGGTTCCCTGGCTCAAGCGAAACGGAGTAGGAGCACATATGTGATATGTGCGGGACCATGATTAATACGATATGTGATACCATATTCTATTCTCGCGATTTGTGATATCGGTCGGTTATATATGATATAGCCGGGTTATCGGATCAAGTATTGATTCGATAAGTTGTTACATTTGATATTAGTCGCTTATATGAGATATAGCCGGATTATTAAATCAAGTGTTGATTTGATAATTTAATGTATAATTATATATTTGATATATTACAATATATTAACTAATATTTGCTCACATATGATTTCTTTTACTCACTTGTGTGCATGTGTATATATGTGATATATATTAATGTACAAAGATTTGTGTCATGCTTGATGATACATGATACATGGGTTTGTGAGACTTATACCATAGTTGATATAATCTAGGGTTTATAATTGTTAGGCATGCGATGTCTATGGAATTCATTTGGTTAGGCATCATAAACCCAATGTATCACATATATTGGATTTCATACCTAACCAAATGAATTCCTTAGACATCACATGCCGAACAATTACAAACCCCATATTTTAGTCTCGATCTCGAAAATACTTTTCAATAACAAGTCGGGCAATTCAACAAGATTCCCGACATCCTGATCGAATACTCGTCGGAAACTTTAGTAGACGGCCGCACCCCCGATACCGTCGACGAAGTGCACTAAGGCGGAATACCGCTACCGCGAGCACCCGAATGGATGCTTTTGGCGATGGGGTTCTCTTACAGTCACTTGGTTGGGGCTATGGGGTGTGGGTATCTAATAAGGTTACCCGGTGAGTATCCGCGTATGCTACGTGATTACGACGGACGTTTGATCACATCAAAATTCCGTGGCAACCGATCAAATGAGACAAAATTGCTAGATTTATAAAAATCAAATTATTTAACTCATAACTAGTTTTGTGGATTCCAAATATTGTATCCCATCACATGATACCCGTACAACGTTAAACTTTTCGATCGATTCATCAAAGTCCCACAATTCCCCGAGAGCTCAACACTTGAGCACAGCTTAATAATACCCAGAACAAGCCACAGTACCTATGCACCAGCCGTAGAAGGGTAGACCCAAACCTCACTCATGTCACCATGGGACTGCGGCAAACCCTAGGGTAAGACCGCGGTTCCACGATCCAAAAAGTCGGGTTAGGGTTTCATTCTTCTAGAGAGTTCACATAATTACTTGCATGATTTTATGAATACGTTAAACTTGGAAAAATGAGTTTTGATATTCGATCGAACTTTTTAATTTCGCCTAGACAACATGTTGTTAGGTTTCCCTTGCACCTAGTCTAGGGTTTGTTAGCATCACTCATGCCACTTTAAAATTTAGAGAGGTGCAAAGCAAACAAACCATGAATCTTTACTAGAATTATTAGGGTAACAAAGTTTGTATCACATAGAGTTTAGGATTACAACCTTTGTAGTCCGTTCCTTCGTTTCATAAGCTCCGTGTTGAGGTCCCTTCGCTGCGATCATTAAGAACTCCGATTCTAGAGAGGCTCCATGAGGTGAATGAGGCATTTTGCTTGTAGTCTTCATGATCTAAGATGATCTACCTTGAAGAATCTCAAACCCAAGCTCCCACTTCTCTAATGAAGTACTAGTGAAGTGAACACCCTAATCTAAGTGGCTAGAATAGATGAGGATGATGAAGTAGAAATTATGCTCTCTTTTGTTTTCAATTTCTCACATAAAATCATCACAAACCAAAAGGCTAGTGAAGTTTTTTGAAGAGCAAGAAGAAGAAGAAAAGCTTTTGTGATGAATAATGAATTATTATTGTGGTTACAATTGCAACCTAGGGTTAAGCATGACATGCTTAACCCTTGTAGAGAATAATCTATGGGTAGAGGTTTTCGTTGGGTTAACAAATAACTTTCCAAAATATCAAAGAAAGGTGACAAAAGACAAACCTTCATGAAGCTTCTTGAAAGCTTACCCAAAAGCTTAACCCTAATCCAAACCCTAACTTGGTTTAAACTCAAAACCCTTGTTTCATTTGTAACCCTAACATGTTACAATATTATATATCACATATATAATATATAATGTAACAAAAGAAAATAATACAATTAACATATATCGCATATATATCAATATATTACCAAGTGAGAAAAAGAATCAATAAAGCGAGCTTATATTAGTTAATGTGACGTAATATATCACATATAACATTAAATTATCGAATCAACACTTGATCCGATAATCCGGCTATATAACATATAACCGACTAATATAACAAGTACCAATTCATCGAATCAACACTTGATCCGATGACCCGGCTATATCACATATACCCGGCCGATATCACATATCGCGAGAATAGAATATGGTATCTCATATCGTATTATTCTCGGTCCCGCATATATCATATATGTTCTCCTACTCCGTTTTGCCTGAGCCAGGAAATCTCTGTGTAGGATTCTAAAGAATCGTCAATACGCCGACAGTAGGTGATGATTATATCAAACACCCACAAACTATAAGCGGTCTGCTAAACGTAACAGCCACCTTGGTTTTGAGCGATCTGAAGATCAACAAGCAAGCCTGTACATTCTCCTGTGAATCCAATCGGTAACACTACCGTACAGTCCGGTCTCTTCGTCTGGTATGTCGCATATCAAGTCTAGGGGTGGTAAACGTCAGACCCCAGTAACCGATAAGTCATGTCGATGTGAGGCTCATAACGGGTCGAGAAACTACTGATAACTCTTACCAGCAACACTCCATATCAGCCCTGGCCAGGGACTTCCAGTTATAGCCAATCGACCACAGCACAACATCAACTCCCTATACCGGGAGAGACGAAACACCTCCTATCGCTCATTCCCTCCATATGATTCGGGACTGTACCCAAAAGCCACCGTTTTGCATGCCGTCTTGGACGTGGTAAGGTGGAAATCAAAGTACAGAGGGAATCATACAAGACTCTATGACGATCTCGGGTCTACAGACTAACCTGTACCAGTATCACCGGAGAACTGCTATATGACGATAGGTATAAAACCATCTAGGAGTTCTCGGCGAGTCCGTTCAATGTACCCAGTCTCCACTGAGCACCCTTACACAATCTTTGATGTCAAACACCGATGGATATGGGATCATCCATCGCCCATCATATGGGTCAAGATGCGTATATGCTAGTCTACTCTGGAGTATTGATGCCCTGTCTCGATACTCCCTCGACTAGGAACAGTTATAGGATGTACTCGTTGACTACCCTGGCCCCACTAGTATGATCTCATCATAGTCCTAGTAGTCAAGTACATATCCTAAGGGATTTATCAACATGTGAGAGCAAGACAGTAAACCAATACAAGTCAATATGTTAAGACAAGGTGAAACAAGATAGCATACTATCATATCGAGCAAGATAGTCCTCTATATATATATATCCAAGCATCCATCATAATATACATCGTATGTACAACAATGGCCTCTAGGCATATATACAATTAACAATCTCCCACTTGCACTATGGCCAGCTGTTGTAGTATCTCATACCCAACATCCCAAAGAGTCTCTCAATTTGTATCTGGGGAATGGCCTTCGTGAGTGGATCCGTAGTGTTGTCCTTCGTGTCAACTCTCCTGACCTCGATCTCGCGGCGATCAACTATCTCCCGGATCAGGTGATACCGCCTCAGAATATGTCTGGACTTATGATGGGACCTGGGTTCCTTGGCCAAAGCCACAGCTCTATTGTTATCAAAATACAAAGGTATTGGATGCTCAATGGACGAAACCACACCAAGTTCAGTGATGAACTTCTTCATCAAGACAGCCTCTTTGGCAGCATCGTTGGCAGCGATGTATTCAGCCTCCATCGTCGAGTCTGCCATGGTTTCTTGCTTGGAACTATTCTAACAAACAGCCCCTCCATTTAGGGTAAAGAAAAATCCCGAGTGTGACTTAGAGTCGTCCTTATCACTTTGGAAGCTCGAATCGGTAAAGGACTCCACTTGGAGTTCTCCGTTACCATACACCAAGAACATCTCCTTAGTCCTTCTCAAGTACTTGAGAATGTTCTTCACAGCTGTCCATTGACTCACTCCTGGATCTGCTTGATACCTACTCACTACACTTAGTGAGTATGCTACATCGGGTCTGGTACATAGCATCGCGTACATGATAGAGCCTACTGCCGAAGCATAGGGTATCTCTTGCATGCGAGCTCTCTCCAAATAAGTCTTGGGAGACATCTCTTTGGAGAGAGTGAGTCCAGAGATCATGGGTTGGTTCCTACGCTTGGATTCTTTCATACAAAACCTCTTTAGTATGGTGTCAATGTACCTGGATTGGGACAATCCCAGTATCTATTTAGATCTATCTCTAAAGATCCTAATCCCCAAAATGTAGGAGGCATCACCTAGATCATTCATTGAGAATCTATGTGATAAGAAGAGCTTGGCCGAATGCAGCATAGGAACATCATTTCCTATCAAGAGTATGTCATCCACGTACAATACGAGGAAGACAACCTTACTCTCTGCAACCTTCTTGTAGATACAAGGTTCATCTACGTTTTTTACGAAGTCAAACTCTTTGACTACTATTTCAAAACAGATGTTCCAACTCCGCGATATCTACTTTAACCCGTAGATGGATTTAAGCAGCTTGCATACCTTTCCGCTGCTCCCACTATCTACGAAGCCCTCTGGCAGAGTCATGTACACGCACTCCTCTAAATCACCATTTAGAAAGGTGGTCTTAACATCCATCTGCCAGATTTCGTAGTCATGGTATGCAGCAATGGCAAACAGGATCCTGATGGACTTAAGCATAGCCACTGGAGGAAATGTTTCGTCATGTTGGAGATAGTGCCCTCAGAGTCAATTATTGGATCACAGGCACGTGATTGCAATGATTGAGGGAGGACCTATCTCGGTAGGACAGTCTTACTCAAGATGATAGTATGCTATCTGGTTTATCTTTATCATCGTGTACTGCTTTAGGTGACCTGACATGTCGCTATTACACGTTGATAGAGCCCCTAGGATTCTTGCTTGACCACCAGCAGTATGAGGGCGATCATATAAGTGGGAGCTGGGGTCTATAAGCACATCCTTAAAAGGTCCCTAGTCGTGGGAGTTTCGAGACAGGGCATCGATACTCCAGAGTAGACTAGTGTATACAGTCGAGACCCCGACGAGGGGAGGTGGCCAGTCTCACAAGCCACTGGTGTCAGTTAGTTCACCTAAGATGTATACAGGTGCTCATTGAGTTATGAGTACACCGGACATGACTCGCCGGGAACATGCTAGTTGGTCTTATACCTGACGTCAGATAGCAGTTCCCTGGTGACATGTGTACAGGTTAGTTCATCGACCTGAGGATCGTCATTTGTCTCGTGTGAGTTCCCACTGTACTTTGATTACTACCCTACCACGCTCAAAGGAGACGTGCAAACATGTTTTAGTTGGGTACAGTCCCGAGCCACATGGAGGCAGTGAGCGGATCTTCAGGGGTTCGTCTCTCCTGGTATTGGGGGTGAGGTCATGCTGTGTCTAGGAGAGCCATTACACAAAGCCCTCGGCCGAGGCAGGAGATTTACTGGTAGGTATTCCAGTAGTATCTTAAGGTGTTCTGGGCTACACTCCGACACGACTTGTACCGCTTTTGGGGTCGGACTTTTACCAACCCTCTAGGCCCGCTATGCGATGCTCATAGACGAACGGACCGGACTGTACGGATATTGTCACTGATAGGCTCAGTAGGGTGTCAGGATGAGTTCGCTCATCGACATCCCTTTTGGTCAATACCTGGTAGCCCGTTACGTATTGGCTTATACCTCTGACGTGCTAGTGGTTAAATCCACAACCAAGGTGTTGACGAGTCTTTAAAGTCCCCCACATTCTGTTGCTCAAGTTTTCGGGCGAAACGCTGTAGTGGCCGTATGGAGATATGGCATGGTTCGATCAGATACGTGCGGTATTGCACGGATCAGGATCGAACGGATAATACTAGCCGGCTTTGGTTTAAGCCGGATCCTAGTATAGTACAGTGTAGATTTTGTCTCTTTGTATTTGTATTCTGTCGGAATACAGATGCGGGTGTGTATGCACAGTAGCAGGGTTTTCCTGTAATTTGTTACGGGATCAGGTTTTCTGGAGTTGCCAGTTTGCTTTCCGTTTCGGCCATATTTCATTTGTATCTTTCAATGGCCGAAGTTTGGTGGAGGAGGGCTTATTTGCATTTGTGCAAATATGCATTTATGGAGGGAGGTGATTGCAAATTATTGTATCATGATGGTGAACCATCCCTTGACCATTTGACTTCTTCATCCATCATGGCTTGACTTTTATATGACATGGTTTTTATGATGGTTGTGGTTGAGTGTGGTTTTTGTTTGGTGATCATGTTCTTTCATGATATCATATGATTCCCTCATGCATTAGTGTGTGGCCTCTCTCATTTTTCTTTGACACTCACTCCATTCTCACTCTCCCAAGTGCCATAGCCGGCCATTCCCTCTTGGGGCTGTCCAAATTTTGGATGTGGGAATTGTTGTTCTTTTCATGCCACAAAATTCCCAAGTTCATCAAAAAATTCCACTAGTTCAATTCCTCCATCATTATGGCAACCTCCATGAACCCCAAAATGAGACATGGTTCTACACACATTCTACAGCAAACCTTGGGCACGTCGGCTCGCCAACTTCGTGCCCGAGTTGCCTCGGTATAGAGGCGGGAGCCCGTAAAAGAAGCCGGCGACGTGGTGCCCTTCCGGCGACGAGGTGGAGACCGGAGATTCCGTGGGAGATCGGGACGACGACGAGAAGACCGGAGGACACGGATCACTCGGTATATGTCACGTCCCGAAAGTACGGAACATGACCGGCACTTAAACTACGAAACGTCTCCATGCGTACGTAATCTAAGTAAACCGAAAACCCAGAAATCCAAACCAAGAAAAGTAGTAGAGTGAAGGAAAACCAATTTAAATCAAGTAGTTTTAATAGCATAGCCGAATTATGCGTTTAAAAAAACATCAAATATTTCCTGAAAATTTCGGCAGAGTCTCCTTTGTAAATAGTGGCCCCCAAATGCGATACAACATGAATAGTATACGAAATCAATAAAAAGGCATCCCCAAGCGGGAGCTAGCTCTTCGTCAATCGACGGTCACAACCACACAAGCAATATAATATACAACACCAAGGGCGAGGATCAAAATTCAAAAGGAAACTCAAAAACCACAAGAAAACCACAGAAATACAACCCGCGACTCTAAGGTCGAGAGAATAAATATCACTGGTCTCTATCTCAAATAAATACATGTTTGGTTGATAGAACTTCTAGATACAACAGAATAATGATATACAAGATATATAATGGGGGTACGATACAAATAAACACACCTACTAGCAAATCACCCGGAAATGGAAGTAGTGCCAGCAAAGCCGTAATGAAACCTGTACGGCGAAACCTGCAAGAACTGTGGCACAACGGGGGTGAGTTGCCAACTCGTGAATAGAAAAACATCTACGGAAAGAATTCGCATAAATAACGCAATCTAGGTCAAAGATCATAATATATCCTCAATTATATATATAACATGCAACCTATAACAAGGCTAGGGTAAATATCTAACCCGAGTGTAATCTCATGTGCCCGTGTCAGTGCCTCAGGTAGCAATATATCATATGAATGAGGTATGAATGCATGGAAACAGAATACATGTAAATGAAGAACTGTTTTCATAATTTAGTGAGATTTCCTTTGTATTTTTAAAATGAGGTATCACAATTAAATCAGCATAAAACAGTGCCTAGCATCGGCACAAAACGTAATCCCAATATCTCGATATCTCTGTATCACAGTCTCTGTACCTCAATATCTCAAAATCTCAATGTCTCAATCACAATATCTAGGGCGCCGTCAGTCCAGACCGGCCCCTACCATCCATCTCAAGACCACGACGGTATCCTCCAAATATCCGACGCGTCGGGTAAAATCACCGGTAGGTAGTGCTCCCCTGCCAGGCTCACATCGTCATCATCACGCGCTTCTTGCCCCGGGGTACCTTACCGGGTCCACCATGTACTCTAAACGGTTCATCCGTCTCCTTGAATCGGGTCTCGAAATCCATCAGCAAACTCATGGTGGACGACTCGTACATCATGGGAAAAACCGCACTTTTTTTTTTATTTAAAAAGAGAGAAATCAGTTTATATAAGTTTTGCGGTTTTCCTCCCAAATCCAGAAAATTTCATGGAAATCTGAATCCAAATCATCAATAGCATGTAAAACCATGAATATAGGCATAACAATGAATAACAATATGTATGAAGTGACAAGTAATAACTACAATGTTAAGCTGGCATATAAGGCGGGTACACTAATATCATGTCAAATTACTAACTAACAAGCTAAGTCAAGCAATAATATTTTCTAAGGTGTACGTGACATGGCAATTACCGATGAAGATGTGTGTGAGCCGGCAAGTAAGTGTACGTGGTACATACGCATCATCGGTAATGGTGCTGGTGTCCTAACAATATGATATCAACATTGCAATAAGAAATTACAACATAAGTATGCGATGCGAAACGAACCACAATAATAAGCGGGAGCTGAATACTAGACGCAACTGTAACTAACCTGCATTAATCTAATATAAGTCCTACAAATGGTGCCTTTTAAAATAACACGAATCATGGGGTTTTGAAAATAGGGGCTACGGTGTTTTTATGAAAAGATACGTCTTTTGAAATATCCGTAGGATCCCTTGGGCTGTCTTTAAAAATACCCACGATTCGTTAGTTTTTGAAATAGGTAAGAATCGAATCTAATCTAACAACTAAACTAAACTAAAGGGCTAAGCTAACAAGCTGGACTACAGGTAGGGAAACCGCCTAACATCTGAGTCGATCCATATACATACCTGTATATATATAAGTCGGTGATCCCGCCTCAATAATATCATATCCGATACCATATCTACAATCAGACATCCCAAGTCAAGAGTACGGATCAATCATCAAGATATAGCTCGTACGTAAATCCATCGTACGGCATCCCCAAATCTGGGTACGGGTCAATATCATATTCCTCACGCCATTCCTCTGGTATCCACTTTATTCAAGATCGTAGTCTAGGGTACTGACCTATGTCTAGTACAATACTAATATCCTCAAGATACTCATGATCTGCCTACTGATCGACAATCTCGTACAAACCGATATCATTAACACATATCATCATCAAGGGGTATACATCACCCAATACGGCCTAGTATCAATATCCTAGCATATCATATCTTATATCACGATCACATGTCGACCATTTTATTAACAACACTATTCACCCGTATCGTCGTCCCAACATCCGCTATAACACCAGGACGTACCTCAAGTACGAATCCTGCCATATCATCGATATCACAACCACAAAACAAATCTCATTGACTCAGCTCAATCCCAAGTATCATCCTCAAATCCGTATGTGAACACATAGTTCCATACCCATGTGAACACATAACTATAAAGAATCCCATGAGCACATATAAATAGGAATGTATGCAAGTATGTATCTATGTATGTGTAGTGCAACACTGCCCTAGGGTTCGCAACACTAAAAAAATCCAACACACCAATATCCATCCTAAACATCGTTATTAATCCCAAATAACATATAATAAATTGTTGGTGTGTATACGCATCCGTATACACCACCACGGACTGCGGGGGTGCTATACGCCATCCACCCGACTTCTCCCCGTAGATACAAATCTACTCACCTGGTCCTAGCTCGCCGGTGCCGACGTCACAAAAACCCCAATTTCACTTAAAAAGTCATTTTTCCGAAAATCTAGCAAGCACAAATCACCGTTTTAGTACAAAACTCGATGTATAAACGAACCTAGCTTCCACAATATTCACTAAATATCATAACAAAGTCATATAAACCATTCCTATAATTTATTCTCATCAATTTGCATAAATTCCAAAATCCTAGTTTGCAAAAATATCAATTTTTAACACCTTTTAAAGCAAAATTCACAATTCAACAATTAAGCTTGGTTTTGCATAACCTAAGATATTAAACCACTCATAATAATGTTAATGATGTCATAAAAACATAATTACATTTTTTAACCCAATTATTTAACCAATTTTAAATAGCTAGTTAGCAAATTAGCGTAATTATCATAATTTTTAAACTAACAATTAACAACTAGCTACTAACTTTGTTTTAACAAGCCATAAGAGCCTAATACATTACACAACCATACACCAATTTCACAAAACCCTAACTTGCATTCAAATCCTTTCTTGAATTTTATAACTAACAAAATCCAACCCAAACTATACATGAAACACTAAATTAGCACTAATTTGAAGCCCAAAAAGCAAGTTAAACTCTTAGATTTTGTTTGTATAAAACACTAGATAGCAAAATAGAATAATTAACTTAATAATGGTGTGCTAAAAACCCTAGTTTAACTCAAACCATTCTCTTGAAGATCCTAGATGAAAATAGCACCAATATTAACACTAAAACAACTCATTTAAAGAAATCTAACCATAAGAATTTAAATGGGCAAGAATTATACCTCTAGATCTAAAGATCTAGAAAGAAATTTTGACTCCAAATATGGCCTCCTAGCATCCAAAATCCATGCAAGAAAGGCTAAGAAGAATGGATGAAGGATGGGCTTGAAATTGTGAAGGTTAAATGGAATTTTGATGAGTTTAGAAGAAAAATGAGAGGGGAAATTTTGGGGCTGTTTATTGCAGGAATTTCGGCTGAGGAGGGAGTGGGGAGTGGTGTGGGCGAGTTGTGGAAAAGAATCCAAGTCAAAGCCCCTCCCAAATTACCATAATACCCCCACCTACTTTACTATATATAAAAACTTTATTTTAACCCATTTCTCACATGATTTAAGGTCAAAAAGGGGGAAATAAAATTCTTGGGCTGCTACAATAGTGTGGGGCCGGCCAAGGGGAGTGAGGGTGAGTGTGAGAGACTTTACAAAAAAATTCTATACAAAAAGACCCCCCACAATACCATATTTGCAAGTTTTAGTTCAAAATAACTATATTTTTGTTTTCCATAAAATAAATCAATTAAAACTTGAAATAAAATACTAAAAATTTATATTACAACTAGATTTTAATCAACATGATTTTAAGGATTAAAATTATCCCATTTAAATTTGTATTTATCGCTAATTTAATGTATTTTCTTACCGGCTTAAAATAATATTAAAATAATTAATTTCGGAAAAATTTTCAGAAAATTTGAAATTTCACCAGTGGCTCAATAAACACCAAATACTACAATTTCATAGCTAGAATATGTATATTTAATTTTATAATAAAGATATTTGTATTTTGACATTTTACAGAAAACCCCCTTATTTTACCGTTTTTTCGAAATTTCACCGAAACGATTTTCAAAACGTTACAATCTTCCCCCCTTAAAGAAATTCAGTCCCCGAATTTAAATTAAAACTTCCCCCAAATACTAAAATATTTCAGCCAAAACCATCAAATCGCCGGGGCTCCGAAATCATAAATACATAAAACAAATCGTAGCGCAACGCATGCGCATGAAAAATGAGCATATAACTCAAATCAAAACTCCGTCAACCATCCCGCAATCATCGGAGTCATGGGGAAGACATCAATACCAAATCCAAAGCAAAACCAATATGATATAACTCGAAACTATAAATGTAAAATATATTCAGGTACTGTCCTCTGACTAGTCCTGCTCAGTACGAAAACACATAGCAATACCATAAAAACGTACTGCTCTATAAGAAAAATCAATCCCCAAAATACGCGTATGAATACTACGTGCGTCTTGTGCGCACGGAAATCAAAATCCAAATATGTGCCATACATATGCACAGAAACAACATCTAAGTGCATCGGGTGTGCACGAAACATCTGTCATAGGCAACATGTGTGCCTGACAGCAAAATCAGGTGCATCTGACATGCACGAAAAATCTCGATTTAGTGCATCTGGTGTGCACCAAAATCACACTTCAAAACATGCGCCCAACATGTGCGAAAATCCAAATCAGGTGCATCCATCGTGCACGAAATCATGAAATCCAATATCAAGTGCCGAACATGCGCAAAATCAAATCAGGTGCACAAGGTGCACAAAACAAATATCGAACATCACCATCGAAATCAAAGTCCAGGGCATCTAAATGCACAACATACGTAACACTGTACTGCAAGCATATATGAACTATACCGCATGCAAAAACTAAATCGTGTGCGTATATACGCACAAAATCAACTCAAATGTCTAAAACCGTAAAATCGTAAACATGTGAAACCAAGCACGAAAACGATATCAAGTGCAACACTGTGCAAAGATCGTAAATCCTCAATCATCAAAATCAAATCATGCGAATCAATCACCCAAAACATCGAAATCAATAATGGCGGAATAGTACCGCTCAAGTGCATCCTCTAAGAATCTCGGACCAACTGTCGCGGTCACTAGTGGGACGTCTCGTCGATGATCATGAACTCTGGCCTGCTGGTGTGCATAACACAACCACTCCTGGGTCCATGTCTTCTCTTAATTTGTCCTAGAAAGGTCCTGTCGAGGTCTCTCCCAAATCTCGCCTCTGCCGAACTGTCCGAAAGTCATCGTTCCTTACTTGATCTGTTCTCGTTCCAGAACGGCTGCATGCTCATCACGACTCCTTCTGGAAGGTAAATCCAAGTACCACGCCTCGGCATGCGCATCGCATCTCTGATGTCGGCAGAGTGGAACGTCATCTCATCTAGATCTGGTACGAATCTCTTTCTTCACTTTTCTCTAATGTTGATCGCTTCGGACTCGCCTCGTCATGGCTGCATGGACTGAGCTCCCACGGCTACCCTCGTATCCGGAGTCTCCCAAGAAATGCATCTCACCACCTAGCATCCGAATTAAGTCGAGCCATCCGATCGATTTGTCAAAACCTCATAATCACCCAAGAGCTCAACATCTTGGGCATAGTATAATAGTATCGAGTACATACCACAGCATCGGTGGTCCAGCCGTAGAAGGGCAAACCCAAGCCTCACTAATGGCGCCGCAGAACTGCCGCAAACCCGAAGGTTCAAAGGCTTTCATACGGTCATTAAGTCGAGTTAGGGTTTCATTCTTCTAAAGGGACCATAGAATTGCCTGCATGTCCTTCCGATTACTTTAAACTTGGAATAGTAGGTTTCTGACATTCGATCGTCTCTGTCGACTCTCAACGTCTCCGCGTGAAGTCGTCTCTAGGTGGAATCAATTTATCTGATGACCTCTCATCGGGGTAGCGAACGAACCACATGTCCTAGTCATTCATCCTCGGTGACTAGCGACCTTCTATCATCTCTTAGTACAACCTTGTACTGCAATAGCTCCCACATCTGGGGCGATATCCCGTCGTTCGCTGCAACAATTGGCTCACTCGTCCGCACGCTGAACAGTGCCTCAATCATCATGAGTAAGTAATATACCAATGGTCATCAAAATCTGGCTGGCCTCTGTCAGTGGCTCAATCCTCTAGTGCTGATCGGCACGTCCAAGTAATCTCATATAGCGATCCATCCAACACTCGTGGTGCGAAAGCACAATCAAAAGACACATCTCTACAATCGTGTGTCACCGGAATTATGCTCTGGTCAGTCCTCGTTCGTAACAAGCTCGTGCTGACCGCAACTCTAGCCGTAGCTCTCCCTTCCCGTAATCGTGGCAGCAAACCATAACTGGTACCGATGAGACTAGATCAGTAATGAATATAATACTGAGCAAAGAAATGTACATCCTAAGGCTCCTTAAGTGGAGTGGCGTGTCGTAAGTATGCCGCGGAACATACCCACGGTACGTCACTCTACTGTAGTCACATATTCCATCAACCAAGGGTCATCCTACGCTCCGGAGGTAAAACCTAACGCTTTGATACCAACTTTGTCACGTCCCGAAAGTACGGAACATTACCGGCACTTAAACTACGAAACGTCTCCAGGCGTACGTAATCTAAGTAAACCGAAAACCCAGAAATCCAAACCAAGAAAAGTAGTAGAGTGAAGGAAAACCAATTTAAATCAAGTAGTTTTAATAGCATAGCCGAATTATGCGTTTAAAAAAAAACATCAAATATTTCCTGAAAATTTCGGCAGAGTCTCCTTTGTAAATACTGGCCCCCAAATGGGATACAACATGAATAGTATACGAAATCAATAAAAAGGCATCCCCAAGCGGGAGCTAGCTCTTCGTCAATCGATGGTCACAACCACACAAGCAATATAATATACAACGCCAAGGGCGAGGATCAAAATTCAAAAGGAAACTCAAAAACCACAAGAAAACCACAGAAATACAACGCGCGACTCTAAGGTCGAGAGAATAAACATCACTGGTCTCTATCTCAAATAAATACATGTTTGGTTGATGGAACTTCTAGATACAACAGAATAATGATATACAAGATATATAATGGGGGTACGAAATAAATAAACCCACCTACTAGCAAATCACCCGGAAATGGAAGTAGTGCCAGCAAAGCCGTAATGAAACCTGTACGGCGAAACCTGCAAGAACTGTGGCACAACGGGGGTGAGTTACCAACTCGTGAATAGAAAAATATCTACGGAAAGAAATCGCATAAATAACGCAACCTAGGTCAAAGATCATAATATATCCTCAATTATATATATAACATGCAACCTATAACAAGGCTAGGGTAAATATCTAACCCGAGTGTAATCTCATGTGCCCGTGTCAGTGCCTCAGGTAGCAATATATCATATGAATGAGGTATGAATGCATGGAAACAGAATACATGTAAATGAAGAACTGTTTTCATAATTTAGTGAGATTTCCTTTGTATTTTTAAAATGAGGTATCACAATTAAATCAGCATAAAACAGTGCCTAGCATCGGTACAAAACGTAATCCCAATATCTCGATATCTCTGTATCACAGTCTCTGTACCTCAATATCTCAAAATCTCATTGTCTCAATCACAATATCTAGGGCGCCGTCAGTCCAGACCGGCCCCTACCATCCATCTCAAGACCACGACGGTATCCTCCGGATATCCGACGCGTCGGGTAAAATCACCGGTAGGTAGTGCTCCCCTGCCAGGCTTACATCGTCATCATCACACGCTTCTTGCTCCAGGGTACCTTACCGGGTCCACCATGTACCCGAAACGGTTCATCCGTCTCCTCGAATCGGGTCTCGAAATCCATCAGCAAACTCATGGTGGACGACTCATACATCATGGGAAAAACCGCACTTTTTTTTTACTTAAAAAGAGAGAAATCAGTTTATATAAGTTTTACGGTTTTCCCCCCAAATCCAGAAAATTTCATGGAAATCCGAATCCAAATCATCAATAGCATGTAAAACCATGAATATAGGCATAACAATGAATAACAGTATGCATGAAGTGACAAGTAATAACTACAATGTTAAGCTGGCATATAAGGCGGGTACACTAATATCATGTCAAATTACTAACTAACAAGCTAAGTCAAGCAATAATATTTTCTAAGGTGTACGTGACATGGCAATTACCGATGAAGATGTGTGTGAGCCGGCAAGTAAGTGTACGTGGTACATACGCATCATCGGTAATGGTGCTGGTTTCCTAACAATATGATATCAACATTGCAATAAGAAATTATAACATAAGTATGCGATGCGAAGCGAACCACAATAATAAGCGGGAGCTGAATACTAGACGCAACTGTAACTAACCTGCATTAATCTAATATAAGTCCTACAAATGGTGCCTTTTAAAATAACACGAATCATGGGGTTTTGAAAATAGGGGCTACGGTGTTTTTATGAAAAGATACGTCTTTTGAAATATCCGTAGGATCCCTTGGGCTGTCTTTTAAAATACCCACGATTCGTTAGTTTTTGAAATAGGTAAGAATCGAATCTAATCTAACAACTAAACTAAACTAAAGGGCTAAGCTAACAAGCTGGACTACAGGTAGGGAAACCGCCTAACATCTGAGTCGATCCATATACATACCTGTATATATATTAGTCGGTGATCCCGCCTCAATAATATCATATCCGATACCATATCTACAATCAGACATCCCAAGTCAAGAGTACGGATCAATCATCAAGATATAGCTCGTACGTAAATCCGTCGTACGGCATCCCCAAATCTGGGTACGGGTCAATATCATATTCCTCACGCCATTCCTCTGGTATCCACTTTTTTCAAGATCGTAGTCTAGGGTACTGACCTATGTCTAGTACAATACTAATATCCTCAAGATACTCATGATCTGACTACTGATCGACAATCTCGTACAAACCGATATCATTAGCACATATCATCATCAAGGGGTATACATCGCCCAATACGGCCTAGTATCAATATCCTAGCATATCATATCTTATATCACGATCACATGTCAACCATTTTATTAACAACACTATTCACCCGTACCGTCGTCCCAACATCCGCTATAACACCAGGACGTACCTCAAGTACGAATCCTGCCATATCACCGATATCACAACCACAAAACAAATCTCATCGACTCAGCTCAATCCCAAGTATCATCCTCAAATCCGTATGTGAACACATAGTCCCATACCCATGTGAACACATAACTATAAAGAATCCCATGAGCATATATAAATAGGAATGTATGCAAGTATGTATGTGTGTATGTGTAGTGCAACACTACCCTAGGGTTCGCAACACTAAAATAATCCAACACACCAATATCCATCCTAAACATCGTTATTAATCCTAAATAACATATAATAAATTGTTGGTGTGTATACGCATCCGTATACACCACCACGGACTGCGGGGGTGCTATACGCCATCCACCCGACTTCTCCCCGTAGATACAAATCTACTCACCTGGTCCTAGCTCGCCGGTGCCGACGTCGCCATGCGCTTGCTTGTCGTCTCGAAGTCCACATGGGGTACCTACATATCATAACGCACCGTATTGCATTAAAATCCGACTCATGACCAAAACGACTCACGAATCCCACATAGGTCAAAACCTATGGTTGCTTTCACAAATCGACCCAAAAACCCTCGACGTCGGCGTACAAACGCCAAACCATCGAGAAAACTCCCAACACACTCATTTGTACAATTACAAGCACTAATTATAATATAAAATATCTTAAAATTCACAAAAACCCCAATTTCACTTAAAAAGTCATTTTTCCGAAAATGTAGCAAGCACAAATCACCGTTTTAGTACAAAACTCGATGTATAAACGAACCTAGCATCCACAATATTCACTAAATATCATAAGAAAGTCATATAAACCATTCCTATAATTTATTCTCATCAATTTGCATAAATTCCAAAATCCTAGTTTGCAAAAATATCAATTTTTAACACCTTTTAAAGCAAAATTCACAATTCAACAATTAAGCTTGGTTTAGCATAACCTAAGATATTAAACCACTCATAATAATGTTAATGATGTCATAAAAACATAATTACATTTTTTAACCCAATTATTTAACCAATTTTAAATAGCTAGTTAGCAAATTAGCGTAATTATCATAATTTTTAAACTAACAATTAACAACTAGCTACTAACTTTGTTTTAACAAGCCATAAGAGCCTAATACATTACACAACCATACACCAATTTCACAAAACCCTAACTTGCATTCAAATCCTTTCTTGAATTTTATAACTAACAAAATCCAACCCAAACTATACATGAAACACTAAATTAGCACAAATTTGAAGCCCAAAAAGCAAGTTAAACTCTTAGATTTGGTTTGTATAAAACACTAGATAGCAAAATAGAATAATTAACTTAATAATGGTGTGCTAAAAATCCTAGTTTAACTCAAACCATTCTCTTGAAGATCCTAGATGAAAATAGCACCAATATTAACACTAAAACAACTCATTTAAAAAAATCTAACCATAAGAATTTAAATGGGTAAGAATTATACCTCTAGATCTAGAGATCTAGCAAGAAATTTTGACTCCAAAGATGGCCTCCTAGCATCCAAAATCCATGCAAGAAAGGTTAAGAAGAATGGATGAAGGATGGGCTTGAAATTGGGAAGTTTAAATGGAATTTTGATGGAATTTTGATGAGTTTAGAAGAAAATTGAGAGGGGAAATTTTGGGGCTGTTTATTGCAGAAATTTCGGCTGAGGAGGGAGTGGGGAGAGGTGTGGGCGAGTTGTGGAAAAGAATCCAAGTCAAAGCCCCTCCCAAATTACCATAATACCCTCACATACTTTACTATATATAAATACCTTATTTTAACCTATTTCTCACATGATTTAAGGTCGAAAAGAGGGAAATAAAATTCTTGGGCTGCTACAATAGTGTGGTGCCGGACAAGGGGAGTGAGGGTGAGTGTGAGAGACTTTACAAAAATATTCTATGCAAAAAGACCCCCCACAATACCATATTTGCAAGTTTTAGTTCAAAATAACTATATTTTTGTTTTCCATAAAATAAATCAATTAAAACTTGAAATAAAATACTAAAAATTTATATTACAACTAGATTTTAATCAACATGATTTTAAATATTAAAATTAGCCCATTTAAATTTGTATTTATCGCTAATTTAATGTATTTTCTTACCGGCTTAAAATAATATTAAAATAATTAATTTCGAAAAAAAATTCAGAAAATTTGAAATTTCACCAGTGGCTCAATAAACACCAAATACTAGCAATTTCATAGCTAGAATATATATATTTAATTTTATAATAAAGATATTTGTATTTTGACTTTTTACAGAAAACCCCCTTATTTTACCGTTTTTTCGAAATTTCACCGAAACGATTTTCAAAACGTTACAGTATATCTCTCTTCCCATCTTGTAGTTAGCTAGGACTAGTTTAACGGCACGATCCGGATTTATAGTACGCGGTGGTGCCGGTTTGAAATTTAAAGTTAACCATCGCTTCCGCATTTGGCCTCGGGATGGAGGCAGGGGCGCCACCGTGCACTTACAGTGGTATCAGAGCCTCGCCATTAACATAGTCTAGCTTTGTCTAATGTGTTTTACATTTCCGATCGAACAATTTTCCAAAAATCGTATTTTTCTTCACATCAGTTTCTGTCGAAATTTTTTGAGGTCCAAAAATTTTTCAGGTTGTTTCAGAATGATGTGTAGGACATTCTAAGAGTTCTGTGAAAATTTGGGCTCGTGAACAGTCCAAACCACCGCGGAACCGCGGCCAAACCCATGCTTGGGCCGCGGTTCCGCCGCGACTTGAACTGTTCAGTCCTCCAAAAATCTACAGAATGCTCCTGAGTGGAAAATAGGTTTTCTGGAATGTTATTTTTTTGGGCCCAGATTTCTTGATATGCTACAGTAGTACTTGGGGGCCCACTTGGTAAATTTGATCGATCGGATATTTAAAACACATTAGTTCACAGTATTTACATTATATCTGCGACCGTGAGTGTCACTTGATCGGTAAATCCTGTCTAGCTGCTATAGCCCGGTTAGACGGATTTGCGAACGTGACTTTCACGTTGATGTTCTGTGTATTGTTGTGATGTTGCGGATCGGTCATGGGGGATAGCCTGGATGCAATGCTAGTACAGTTTTATTGTATTATGCACATTTGATATTGCGGGGTGAGCGTCCGACATGTGGACTGCCGTCCCTGCCTGTTTGTATATTATTCTTTTGGGGCACGACCAGGTTGCGGTCGATGTACCCGTTGTATGTATATTTTACTTTCTGTACTAGGATTGCCCCGCGGAGGGGTGCACGGATAGTCGGGTTCTAGAAGGCAACGAGCCCGCAGCTCATGGCATTGAGACGGAGGGGGCTTTACTCTAGAATTGGCGGGCTATTCGCCGCACTCGTAGGGGGTACAGGTTGACCCAGGAGGGGTGCCCAAGTTACCGGATTCCGTGAAGTGCTGGGTGGTCCATTCACGTTACTGAAGGGGGCTGCCTCGCTTCAGGTTTTGGCGGGTAAGTTGCCACGCCCGTAGGGGTCTAGGATTTCATTGCACAGGCTATCCACACGACCAGGGGAACGTCGGGTTTCAGTAGTGGCTCTGTGAAACCCGGGGATCCCAGATATCTGCATTGTTCTGTGATGCTGTACATTTCTGTGATGTTGCATTTTATCACGCCTTGAGCGAAATATAATTTATTGGTATATATATTAGTAGATGTTGTATATGTTTTACATCCGCGCTAGTCCAGTCCCCGCTCTGTCGTTAGTTAGCTAACCTAACAGGTAATGACGGGACCCAGTGGCGAATGCGGATGGCATATACGTACATCAGTATATTTTCGTTCTTTATTGGTGTGATCAATTGATGGGACAGCGTTGATTCGGATCAATGCAAGTTGAAAACAAACCTAATCTGATGTTGTTGGAACACTTTTCAAAAAGCTGTAATTGCAAGGACGTTCACTTTTGTTTTGCATCGTGGTATTCAGTTGGAATATCCTGCTCCTCAGTCGACGAGGCAAGGGCCGAGATCCCTTCACCGGGTGTGACCCCTTGGACAAAAAGTTTGCGTCAGGGCAATGACTTTACTATAGCCGATTACTTTTGCTTTGCATCGTTGTATTCAGTTGGAATATCCTGCACCTCATTCTACGGGGAAAGAGCCGAGATCCCTTCACCGGGAGTGACCTCTTTAGCAAAGGTTTTCGTCACTATATTTTTTAAAAGCTATCCGTTCCTTCAACGATATCAAGTTCATTACGTTAAAGGTTTTCGCCAGAAACCATTCGTAGCCCTCCGTCGTTTCATATGGATAGTCAATAGTATTCAAGCTGTGTATGTTGGCCAAAGTCAAGGCAAAGTGATTGGTAGCTATTGGGTATTCATATGCAGCATAGATAGATGCGTTGGTTTGGGGCAGTCGTACTACTATTTTGGCCAAAGTCAAGGGTATGTACGGGTGTGCTCAAATTAACCTGAAGAATGACGGGTAGAACTTGACATGTGACTTATGATATGTTGTCCAAAGTCAAGGTCATAAGAGCGTGGGGCAAAAATCACATCTGGAGTTTCAAAAGAACTGAAACTTGCCAGATATGCGCATACCTTCTGGAGTGTGATAGCGTGAGCGGATTCCGTCATGTTATCATGCGATGATAGTTGGATCCCGATTCCCACTGATGAGTTAGTTTACTCCTCGGGTGACCTCGACTAATTCTTCTTTCAGGTTTGGAGAAGAATTTGAGGTTTCCAGATTAGATAAATTGGTAACCATTCTGATCTAGGATAGAGTGCACGCTGAGTGTTTCTTTTCTCTCTCTCTTCGGCAGCGACCATTGACCTGACCCTAAGACTATGACTCAGAGACCAAAATTAACCGAACCTTCTTAAACACGGGCTTTTGGATTGTCAGAGTTGCACACCTCATTGCCACTCCTGCTTTTACCCTTTTCTCCAGGACACCCCGTATTACTACGAACGCCAACTTCCATCGGACAAAACCATCGTATGGTTAGATACGAACTCGAAAGAATTTATTCGAGGATGGTTTCAGGTTCTGGAGGAAACGGATAGGACTATTCAGTTGTCTTTTCGTTTTACCTTCTCTCGGGTTGCGAGTACTCCTTGGTTTAGGAGATAGTACACCTATTACGCAAATTGGATAGTCTTCTTCCAAACCTTAGGCTGGTGCCGAACGGTGGGGAATGAAGAAAACCAATTAGCCTAACGATGGTGTACAGAAGGTATTAAGTTAAGATAAAGAAAGGGATCAGTAAGAGGGCAAAGTAAATTGCGACTGCTGTTCACGACCATACCAAGTATTTATTCACCAATCCTAAATCACCTTTGTATTTCTCCAGGACACTCCGTATCACTACGAAGATCCACAGTTTATTGGATACTCCATCGTATGGTTATATACGAACTTGAAAGGAACTTGTTCCAGTTCGGGGATGGATTCTGGTTCAGGAGAAATAGGAATAAGGTTTATTCGGTTGTCTTTTATCTTCACCTTCTCTCTCTTTGCGAGTGTTCCTAGGATTAGGACAGTACACCCATTATGCTTATTGGATAGTCTTCTTCCAAACCATAGGCTGGTGCCGAACGGTAGGGAAGGAAGAAAACCATTTGGCCTAAAGGGGTGTACAGAAGGTAATGACTAAAGACCTAGAAAGGGATTTGGAGAGGTGGCAAAGAATTATACGGTTACAGTCGTGAATCTGGAAGAGGCATTACTAGGAATACCGGGATACCCCATCGAAACATTTCAATGTTTCAGTTTCACTGTGTACTGTTAAAAGGAAACTGATTTCCCAATTAGTCCTTACTCCAGGGTATGTATTTACCAGGTATGATTCTCACATCTGTATGGTTTTACAGATGATGAGTGGGAGTAGGTTAGTGGGAATTAGGCGATCATCCTCATTATATCGGGATTCGTTGTAATCGGTGATATTTGAGGAAGTCACCTGGGTTGTTTTCCGGACGGCGAATATTTGGTTTTGAATATCCGCTGTTATGCACCAATTTCAAATTGATATATCTGTACGTCTATTTTCATAGAGTGAGATATACCTCTTTGAAATTATGTCTGTGACATTTACCTATATCAGTGGATGGTTAGCTAAGGAGCATTAAACAGCGGTGTAATTCTTCTTAACCATAAGTACAGTTTTCAACCTACGACACACAGTGAATGAGTTATCAGACTCAAGGGACTTATACAGAGTATTGTATGTTGTCCAAGGTCCATCAGGACAGAGGGGATGGTCCTCGTACTATATTCAGTTTACTTATGACTTCTCTAGTTTTTAGACAGGTGTTTCGTGGAAACACAGGGTCCGAATTTTGAGAAGTTATAGGTATTTGAATAAAGTAGAGAACCAGGTGTTGCAAGTATCGGGATTCTTCAAAGTGATCGAAGATGTAGATACTTGTGTGTGGTATTCAGTTGATAGTAGTGATTAAGAGAACTTGCTTCTATTTCAGGTTACTCATAATTGGAAGCATTCCTAAGTTGAGTAACGCTGATTAGCCTCCTTCCATTTAGTTGACATGCACTGGAGACAGCTGCATGATTTGAATCTGGTTCAATTAAATCAGTGCCTCTGGTCCTATATTGGATATAGAACAGTTCATATCTTAACGATGTTAAGGTACGGGGAGTTGTCCGGCTTATGATTAAAACCAGACACTGGACAACTCAAGGCACATTTCTGTAATGGCTGTTTGTGGGTTGACCCAGGCTACGACGAGGGTTGACTTTCTACCATAAGAAAGATCAATAGTGATATTGTTCTTGACTCGCCACAGTTTTAATAAAAATGGATTTTTTCAGAAAACAGTAGTGGGAGTATGGTAGAACTGGAAGTGATTCCAGAACCACAAACGATTACTGATGATTTTGATTGGAACCTAAAGATTCAATCTGGATTGACATTCCATTGGCCACTCCGCAGATAAGGTGGGTAACTTCAGGAACCCGAGAGGTACTCCGGTAGCCTCAAGGACGGTGACAGGGAAGTTCTTGTTTACCCACACTTGCCATTGCTGTTGTTCCAGACTGTGAGACCCGGCGGGAGGATGAGTATAGCGTCGTTCTAAACTAGCTTTAGAAGTGTACGTGTATATGACTCTGCCAGAGGGTTATCGTAGTCAGTGGGAACAACGGAAGCATTGGTGGACAGGTGTCTTATGTCTATTTATAGACTAAAGCAAATATAGCGGAGATCGATCATCTATTTCTGATGTGACAGTCATAGGTTTGACTTCATCAGAATAAGGGATGGATCTGTTAAGAAGGTAGTAGCGTGTGATGTCCTGGTATTTGGATGACATGCACAAAGTTGGAAAAGAAACTCCTATACTACGATCGGTTAAAATTTGGTCGTCACACAGTGGTTTCTCCACATGGGACTTGGACATTATATCAGGCATACTGGTTACTGGATCTATGGTTTTAGATCTAGATTTGGGTAGTTTCCCAATCTGGGTACTTAGACAGCATTCTAAGAGTATTTAGAATGGACGACTCCTGGCACGGTAGTGTACCTGCAGGTGATGGAGTCACCATCTCTAAAGGTGTCTTACAGACTAAAGGGGAGAGGGATGTGCATGATTGGCAGATCACTTGCTCACGCAATTGAGTCAATCATGAGATGTCAAGTACCACACCAGATGTTGCTCTTGCACTAGATGCAATAAGTTGACATTGATCCAATCCTGGAGAAACAGTCGGAAGCAGTTTCAGAACATAAGTGGATGTTCTAGGGATATGATAACGACAGCCTCTTTCGGGAGACAGTTATCATTCCAGGCTTCCAAGGTGACCTGGACGACAAGGAGGTTGTCAGAGTTATAGTTTTCCTTCTGACGAGGGGCAGTATTTTGGACAGGTGGTCCAAGGAAATACTGAGGGAGGCATGCGCAGGATACTGATTAAGTTCAGTTGATAATACAGTCTAAGAAGTTTGGATTTGGAGTTCATTTATGAGCTAGGTCCCATCAGACATCCAGACACATTCTAAGACAGGTATTGTTCATTTCGGGAGATGGGTTTCTCCGCGAACTTGAGATTAAGAGAGACAAAGAAAGAAACATCAAAGCGGATCCACTCACTGAGGCTATTCATCGAACGCAATAGTTTCGCAAACTGGCTTTGTGAGACTGACTAGTAGAGGAGTTGGGTGTTCGGTATCACACGTGCTGTGAGTATGAGACATCGCAATAATTAGCCTTGAGTGCAAGTGGGAGATTGTTGGAGATAGTGCCCTCAGAGTCAATTATTGGATCACAGGCACGTGATTGCAATGATTGAGGGAGGACCTATCCCGGTAGGACAGTCTTACTCAAGATGATAGTATGCTATCTGGTTTATCTTTATCATCATGTACTGCTTTAGGTGACCTGACATGTCGATATTACACGTTGATAGAGCCCCTAGGATTCTTGCTTGACCACCAGCAGTATGAGGGCGATCATATAAGTGGGAGCTGGGGTGTATAAGCACATCCTTAAAAGGTCCCTAGTCGTGGGAGTTTCGAGACAGGGTATCGATACTCCAGAGTAGACTAGTGTATACAGTTGAGACCCCGACGAGGGGCGGTGGCCGGTCTCACAAGCCACTGGTGTCAGTTGGTTCACCTAAGATGTATACAGGTGCTCATTGGGTTATGAGTACACCGGACAGGACTCGCCGGGAACATGCTAGTTGGTCTTATACCTGACGTCAGATAGCAGTTCCCTGGTGACACGTATACAGGTTAGTTCATCGACCTGAGGATCGTCATTTGTCTCGTGTGAGTTCCTACTGTACTTTGATTACTACCCTACCATGCTCAAAGGAGACGTGCAAACAGGTTTTAGTTGGGTACAGTCCCGAGCCACATTGAGGCAGTGAGCGGATCTTCAGGGGTTCGTCTCTCCCGGTATTGGGGGTCAGGTCGCGCTGTGTCTAGGAGAGCCATTACACAAAGCCGTCGGCTCAGGCAGGTGATTTACTGGTAGGTATTCCAGTAGTATCTCAGGGTGTTCTAGGCTACACTCCAACACGACTTGTACCGCTTTTGGGGGTCTGACATTTACCAACCCCCTAGGCCCGCCACGCGATGCTCATAGACGAACGGACCGGACTGTACGGATATTGTCACTGACAGGCTCAGTAGGGTGTCAGGATGAGTTCGCTCATCGACATCCCTTTTGGTCAATACCTGGTAGCCCGTTACGTATTGGCTTATACCTCTGACGTTCTAGTGGTTAAATCCACAACCAAGGTGTTGACGAGTCTTTAGAGTCCCCCACATTCTGTTGCTCAAGTTTTCGGGCGAAATGCTGTAGAGGCCGTATGGAGATATGGCATGGTTCGATCAGATACGTGCGGTATTGCACGGATCAGGATCGAACGAATAAGACTAGCCGGCTTTGGTTTAAGCCGGATCCTAGTATAGTACAGTGTAGATTTTGTCTCTTTGCATTTGTATTTGGTCGGAATACAGATGCGGGTGTGTATGCACAGTAGCGGGGTTTTCCTGTAATTTATTACGGGATCAGCTTTTCTGGAGTTTCCAGTTTGCTTTCCGTTTCGGCCATATTTCATTTGTATCTTTCAATGGCCGAAGTTTGGTGGAGGAGGGCTTATTTGCATTTGTGCAAATAAGCATTTATGGAGGGAGGTGATTGCATATTATTGTATCATGATGGTGAACCATCCCTTGACCATTTGACTTCTTCATCCATCATGGCTTGACTTTTATATGACATGGTTTTTATGATGGTTGTGGTTGAGTGTGGTTTTTGTTTGGTGATCATGTTCTTTCATGATATCATTTGATTCCCTCATGCATTAGTGTGCGGCCTCTCTCATTTTTCTTTGATACTCACTCCATTCTCACTCTCCCAAGTGCCATGGCCGGCCATTCCCTCTTGGGGCTGTCCAAATTTTGGATGTGGGAATTGTTGTTCTTTTCATGCCACAAAATTCCCAAGTTCATAAAAAAATTCCACTAGTTCAATTCCTCCACCATTATGGCAACCTCCATGAACCCCAAAATGAGACATGGTTCTACACACATTCTACAGCAAACCTTGGGCACGTCGGCTCGCCAACTTTGTGCCCGAGTTGCCTCGGAATAGAGACGGGAGCCCGTAAAAGAAGCCGGCGACGTGGTGCCCTTCCGGCGACGAGATGATGACCGGAGATTCCGCGGGAGATCGGGAAGACGGCGAGAAGGCCGGAGGACACGGATCACTCGGTATATCTCTCTTCCCATCTTGTAGTTAGCTAGGACTAGTTTAATGGCACGATCCGGGTTTATAGTGCGCGGTGGTGACGGTTTGAAATTTAAAGTTAACCATCGCTTCCGCATTTGGCCTCGGGATGGAGGCCGGGGCGCCGCCGTGCACTTACACGTCATAGTCCACACCAGGTCGTTGACGAAAACCCTTTGCAAGAAGTCTAGCTTTGAAAGTCTCAACTTTTCCATCTACACCAAGTTTCTTCTTAAAGATCCATTTGCTCCCAATGGTTTTTTCCCCCTCAGGAGAAACTTCCAAAGTCCATACTTTGTTGGTGTACATGGATTCCATCTCAGATCGCATTGCATCCAGCCATTTCACAGAGTCCCCACTCGTGATAGCCTGCTCGAAGCTAGTCGGGTCATCATCTTCCATGACGCAATCCTCGCTCACACCGTCTATGAGAAAACCGTAGTATCTCTCAGGTGGATGAGGAACCCTGCTAGATCGGCGGAGAGGCTGAGGTTCGTTGACAACTATTGAATCCTCTGGTTCCAGTAAATCTTCAGTTGCAGTTTGTGCTGCTGGAACTTCTTCCAGTTCTACCTCTTTGCCACTAATTTCTTTTGCAAGAAATTCCTTTTCTTAAAAGGTGGCTGTAGGGTTCCTAGGCACACGATAGAGGTCTCACAAGGCATCAACCATGCCAATTTCAAATTTTATGGGTGCCGAGAAACCTTAATACGGATCGTTAACTAGAAATTTAGGCGAAACAGTAAACTAGTTAACACTTTAACTAAAGGAGAGAGACTACAACCTTTGTAGATCCGGTTCTCCACTTCCTTAGCTCCACGTACGCGTCCTCTCGCTGTCCATCTCGAATTCCGAACTCAAACGTCGGCTTCATCGGAGAATTGGGCGGACTAGGTCGTCGGCTTCGTGCCGAAGATGATCTACGTCGAGGCATCACAAGTTCATGCTCCGACTTCACAAATTTGTGAAACGTGTGAAGAAAACACCCAAAACAACTTGGCAAGAGGTAGAGGGTGAAGAAATAGGAGGTGGGTTCACTTTAGAATTGGATTTCTCACACTTTTGCTCAAGATGCCATTGTTGAAGACAAGGTTTTTCTTGAAGAAGAAGAAGGAGAGCAAGAAAGAATATGATAAGTTTCTTATTTAAAAAAGAAACTAATATGAATACTTATCATATCTTGATCATGGTCAAGTGTAGAGATTAAACTAAGGTTAGTTGGAATGGTTAGGGTTAAGGATAAGATAAGGATGGTGGACTTTGTCAAAGCTTCAAGAAGCTTCAACATAGAAACAAAATAAGCCACCATTCTTAATAATATCCAAAATGAATAAATAAATAAATAACTAATTAAATAATCAAAACCCTAACCATTCATATAACCATGGTTCAATCTTTACACAAACCCAAGTGAGCAAGTATCATCAAACAAGATACAAACAAGTGCACAAAAAATATATCACATATACAATGTGCATCAAGTGAGGAAATCCTTTTAAAATGAACCAATACTAGTTAATGCAAAGCAATATGTCAAATATATAATTATACATTAAATCATTAAATCAACACTTGATTTAACGATCTGGTCATATTGCATATAACCGAGTAGTATCCAATGTATCGGCTTATCGAATCAATCCTTGGTTCGATATCTAGGTTATATCGCATATAACCAATCGATACATTCATCGCGAGAATGAAATACGGTATCACATACACGCATTATTCTCGCTCCCGTACATATCTCATATGCGCTCCTATTTCTTTTCGCTTGAGCCAGGAAACCTCTGTGTAGGACTCTAAATACTCGTCAATACGCCGGTAGCAGATGATGATCATATCAAGCACCCACAAGCCGCAAGCGGTCTGCTAAACGTAACGGCCACCCGGGTATTGAGCGATCAGAAGATCGACGAGCTAGCCCGCTCACACTCCTGTGAATCCAACTAGTAACACTTACCGTACAGTCCGGTCTGTTCGTCTGATATGTCGCATATCAAGTCTAGGGGTGGTATACGTCAGACCCCAATAACCGATAAGTCATGCCGATGTGAGGCCCATAACGGGTCGAGAAACTACTGGTAACACTTACCAGCAAATCTCTGATCTGCCCTGGCCAGGGACTTCCCTGTTACGGCCAATCGAGCACAGCGCAACATCCACCCCCAATACCGGGAGAGACGAAACCCCTCCTATCGCTCATTGCCTCCATGTGACTCGGGACTGTACCTAAAGACCACCGTTTTGCATGCCCTCATGGACGTGATAAGGTGGAGATCAAAGCACAGTGGGAATCACACAAGACTCTATGACGATCTCAGGTCTACAGACTAACCTGTACAAGTGTCACCTGAGAACTGCCATCTGACGTGAGGTATAATACCATCTGGGAGTTCTCGGCGAGTCCGTCCAGTGTACCCAGTCTCCACTGAGCACCCGTATACCATCTCTGATGTCAAACACCAATGGATATAGGATCATCCATCGCCCATCTCATGGGTCGAGAAGCGTATACGCTAGTCTACACTGGTATATCGATGCCCTGTCTCGATACACCCACGACTAGGGACCATGAAGGATGTACTTATGGACTACCATGTCCCCACTAGTATGATCTGCATCATAGTCCAGGTAGTCAATTACACATCCTAAGGGCTTTATCAACATGTAACTATAAGACAGTTTAAAGAGACAAGTGTACATGTTAAGATAAAGAGTAACCAGATAGCATACTATCATATCGAGCAAGAAAGTCATCTCTATATATGTCCAAGCATCCAATATAATATACATCATCTGTACAATACTGGCCTCTAGGGCATACATACAACTAACAATCTCCCACTTGCACTAGGGCCAGCTGCTGTAGTATCGCATACCGAGCATCCCGAAGAGTCTCTCAAACTTTATCTGGGGAATGGCCTTCGTGAGTGGATTCGCCGTGTTGTTCTTCGTGTCAACCCTCCTGACCTCGATCTCCCGGCGATCAACTATCTCCCGGATCAGGTGATACCGCCTCAGAATATGCCTGGATCGCTGATGGGACCTGGGTTCCTTGGCCAAAGCCACCGCTCCATTGTTATCGCAATACAAAGGTATTGGATGCTCAATGGATGGAACCACTCCAAGTTCAGTAATGAACTTCTTGACCCAGACAGCCTCTTTGGCAGCATCGTTGGCAGCGATGTATTCAGCCTCCATCGTCGAGTCTGCCACGGTTTCCTGCTTGGAACTCTTCCAGCTTACCGCCCCTCCGTAAAGGGTAAAGACAAAGCCCGACTGCGACTTAGAGTCGTCCTTATCACTCTGGAAGCTCGAATCGGTAAAGGACTCCACTTGGAGTTCTCCATTACCATACACCAAGAGCATCTCTTTAGTCCTTCGCAAGTACTTGAGAATGCTCTTCACAGCTGTCCAGTGATTCTCTCCAGGATCAGCTTGATACCTGCTCACTACACTTAGTGAGTATGCTACATCGGGTCTGGTACATAGCATCACATACATGATAGAGCCTACAGCTGAAGCATAGGGTATCCCTTGCATGCGAGCTCTCTCCAAATCAGTCTTGGGAGACATCTCTTTAGAGAGAGTGACTCCAGAGAACGTGGGCATGTTCCCACGCCTGGATTCTTCCATACTAAACCTCTTTAGTATGGTGTCAATGTACCTGGATTGGGACAATCCCAGTAACCGTTTGGATCTATCTCTATAGATCCTGATCCCCAATATGCAGGAGGCATCACCAAGATCTTTCATTGAGAATCTTTGTGATAAGAAGAGCTTGACCGATTGCAGCATAGGAATATCATTTCCTATCAAGAGTATGTCGTCCACGTACAATACGAGGAAGACTACCTTACTCCCTGCCACCTTCTTGTAAATACAAGGTTCATCTGGGTTTTTGACGAAATCAAACTCTTTGATAACGACGTCAAAGCAGATGTTCCAACTCCGCGATGCTTGCTTTAATCCATAAATGGATTTAAGTAGTTTGCACACCTTGCCGCTGCTCCCACTGTCTACGAAGCCCTCTGGCTACACGCACTCTTCTAAATCACCGTTTAGAAAGGCGGTCTTAACATCCATTTGCCAGATTTCGTAGTCATGATATGCAGCGATGGCAAGCATGATCCGGATGGATTTAAGCATAGCCACTGGAGAAAAGGTTTCGTCATAGTCCACACCCGGTCTTTGACGAAAACCCTTTGCTACAAGTCTAGCTTTGAAAGTCTCCACTTTCCCATCTACACTAAGTTTTTTCTTGAAGATCCACTTGCTCCCGATGGGTTTTACCCCTTCAGGGGCAACTTCCAAAGTCTATACTTTGTTGGTGTACATGGATTCCATCTCGGACCGCATAGCATCCAGCCATTTCACTGAGTCCCTACTCGTGATGGCCTGCTCGAAGCTAGTTGGGTCATCATCCTCCATGATGCAATCCTCGCTCCCACCATCCATGAGAAAACCGTAGTATCTCTCAGGTTGGTGAGGAACCCTACTAGATCGGCAGAGAGGCTGAGGTTCATTGGGAGTTGCTGAATCCTCTGGTTCCACTAAATCTTCAGTTTGAGTTTGTGTAGCCGGAATTTCTTCCAGTTCTACCATATCCCCACTAATTTCTTTTGCAAGAAATTCCTTTTCTAAAAAGGTGGCATGTCGAGAAACAAACACTTTTTGTTCCTCTGTATGGTAGAAAAGATATCCATGTGAATATTTGGGATATCCCACAAACTTGCATAGAACTGACCGTGCCTCGAGCTTGTCCGGATTTTGCCTTTTGACATAGGCCGGGCAACCCCATATCTTAACTCGTTTAAGACATGGTCTCTTCCCACTCCATATCTCATATGGTGTGGTAGGTACAGATTTAGTTGGAACATGATTCAATAGGTATGCTGCTGTTTCCAGCGCATATCCCCAGAAGGAAATAGGTAACTCAGCTGTGCTCGTCATAGAGCGCACCATATCTAATAGGGTGAGGTTCCTCCGTTCTGATACACCGTTGTGCTGTGGTGTATATGGAGGAGTCAGCTGAGAGAGAATCCCATTCTCTTTTAGGAAGTCCAGGAATTCATTGCTCAAGTATTCACCTCCTCGATCAGATTGAAGGATTTTAATACTTTTTCCGGTTTGGTTCTCAACTTCTTGTTTATATTCTCTAAATTTCTCAAAAGCTTCTGATTTGTGTTTCATCAGGAACACATACCCGAACCTAGAGAGATCGTCAGTGAATGTAATGAAGTATAAAGAACCATCCCTGGCATGTGTAGACATAGGACCGCATACATCACTATGTATCAGTCCTAAGAGTTCAGTAACTCTTTCTCCGTGTCCTGTAAATGGAGTTTTGGTCATCTTGCCTTTGAGACATGACTGGCAAGTGTCATAAGATGAAAATTCAAACGGATTTAAATATCCATCTTTATGCAACTTAGCTAGTCGTGTCGCATTGATGTGACCCAGTCTACAATGCCACAAGAAGGATTCGTTCAGTTCTGAACTCTTCCTCTTGTGTGTGTTTGTTATACTCAGAACTGTTGATTGGTTTAGAACATAAATGCCATTGCACAACGTGCCTGATCCAACCAACTTTTGGTTACGGAAAATGTTCATAACATTGTCCTGTAGTACAAAATTATATCCCTCTTTACTCAATAAAGAAACCGATATAATGTTGCATATCAGGTTCGGCATGTAATAGGATTCGTTCAGAACCAATGTATTACCAGTTGGTAATACAAGGTGATATTCCCCGACAGTCTTAGCTGCAACAATTGCACCATTTCCAACTCTAATGTCTTTATCACCTTCTCCAAGTTCTCTACCTTTTCTAAGCCCATGCAACTGATTACATATATGGGATCCTGAGCCGGTATCTAATACCCAGGACGTGGAGCAAATGGAGAAACAGTTCTCTGTAACGAACACACCCGAAGAAAGTGCATCAACATGTACTTTCTTCATTCGGGTGGCATGGGAATCCTGGTATTCCCCTATATCCTGTTCAGTCTTATAACTCTTATAGGTAAGAACGGAACCAACGTTCCCCAGCACAGTATAACATGCGGGTTCGGTCAATACATCCATATTATTATCTTTATTAAGGCATGAAATGGTCGCTACCTGGAAAGAGAGAGAAGAAAACACTTTAGCGTATGCTCGTGCAAGATCAGATTGGTTATTATCTTATCTAATCAGGATGGCTCCCACTGCTTTTTATCAAATCTTCCTTCAAACCCTAAAAGGAAAGACTAGCCGGGATTAATTACACACTACAAGTTCGCCAATCTTTCAGCCAGGCCAGTGTCGGTACTTTGAGGGAGGTCCCCCGTGCTTTCGCACGAACCTAATTACTGTAAATCTCGTTTTCCCAGAGGCGTAACCCCGTTGACACCTTTCTAGACACCTACTTGATCGGCTAATTGTAATGTGTAAAACTCTCCCAGGAGTAACTCTTACTCGCAGTGGGTATCGGGATCCAACTATCTCATAGAAGGTATGCAATCTCATTGCAAATTTCAACACTTGAAATTCCCGATAATATTTTGCCCCTAGCGTCCTATGACCTTGACAAAGGCCAACAAATCATAGCATGCTAGTCAAGTTCAACGCGTCATTTCTTGATTGAATCAAACCCACTCGCACGGCCCTTGACAAAGGCCAACAATTTCGCACGACTACCCTGAAACAATCTGCATCATATGCATAAGCAGATAATCACTATTCAGCTACCGCACACTACGCCTTGACAAAGGCCAACAAACGCAGCACGAATACTAAACAGTTCTTATCTGAAATGACGGAGGGCTACGACAGGTTTTTCTGAAAACATATTGCGTAATGAACTTGATATCGTTGTAGAATCAAATGAAGTTTTTGAAATGGAGTGATTTTGAGGCTTTTCTAGTTTTGCTAAAGGAGTCACTCCCGGTGAAGGGATCGTCGGTCCTTTCCTCGTCGAATGAGGTGCGGGATATATCATATATATCACTGTGCAAAGCAAAACTCAAAAACAATCAAAAGAAAACCGAGTGTGTAGCATCTGCCAGTTATTGCTAAAGGAGTCACTCCCGGTGAAGGGATCTCGGTCCTTTCCTTATCGAATAAGGTGCAGGGTATATCATATATACCGCTATGCAAAGCAAGAACTGTAGCTACCTGTTTTGTTTAAAATTTGATTCTACAACATCTTTTGGTTTCTTTTCTTTCATTAATCACATTAATGAAGTCCCATCATTTAAATACCTAAACATCACAGATAAATACGACGTACACTTATGCCATCTGCATTCGCCTCGATGTCCCCTCATGCACCGTTAGGTTAGGTAACTAACGACAGAGCAGGGCAGGGCTAGTGCGGGTGCAAAACATAAGTAACGTCTATATAATATATCATATATACTATATACTGTATTTATCACAGAACATCACATGATCACATCACAGATATTGCAGCAGAAGAAACATATGAAACATTGGATATACTAGGACGTCCGTGTTTTTAATACGAGCCAGTATAAAACACGGATTCCACGGTCGTGATGAATAGCCAATCCCACACCCCTAGACCCCTACGAGAGCGGCAAGCAACCCTACCAATTCTAGGGTTAGGAGACCCGGACTCAACTCCTCGAGTTGGTCTCCCACTGGACCCTAGAACTCGGTTACTTGTGCTCCCCTCCTTGGGTCTATCCTAATGCGGAAATGTAAACAATATACAAAAGGTGACAACTTCCGCTACCTGGAAGTGCCCCAAATAAAAGAATATTACATACAAGTTTTTACATGAATGAAAATGAAAAACACTCATCTCACATAAAAACCCCCGGCTATTCGAACACGACAATCCAATATAACATATCCAGCAACACATAACATCACATGTCATCAACTAAGTAAATATGCGCATCCCAATTGTCGTTGACATATAGCAACGAAACCGGCAACATCACATATTACATTTACGGTTACAGAAAAGAAAGTGTAAAACTACAACAATTGGAATCCGCAACCTCTTTAGACATCACATGCCTAATCAAATGAAATACTTAGATATCACATGCCTAACAGTTATAAACCCCGCATTTTAGTCCCATTATCGAAAACTCTTTTCAATATCAAGTGAGACTAAATTGCTAGATTTATAACATTCATTCAGTTATCTCATAACTTCTTGTGAATTCTAATTATTGTATCACATTCCGGATAAATAGAAAATGTTAAACTTTCCGATCGAACAGTCGAATACCCAAGTTTTCCCGATACAGCTCAACACATGAAATAAGTCTAACAACATTCAGTTCGTGCCTCAGTACCAACGGTCCAGCCGTAGAAGGGTCAAGCCAACGCCTCACATGTGGCACGCCGTACTGCCCCAAACCCGAAGGTTCAAAGGGCAGTTCAAGACGGTCACATAATCGAGTTAAGGTTTGTTGTCTTCTAGAGGGTCCATCACGTTACTTGCACTACTTAGAACGTCGTTAAACTACGGAGAAATCCAACACTTGGAAATTTCCCGACAGGGGAAAAGTTGGGTATTTATATCCGGTCGAACTTTTTAACAAATTCTAAAAATTATCCGGAAAGCCACAAAGACAAAATCTGATAATCCGATCGAACATTCGAATCCCCAAAACAACCCAGAAAATTCAACTCTTGAAAAAAATATTAAAAATTCCCAGAAAATCCAGCACCAGAAAAGATGAATTACTGTGCAAAAACGGGAAGATGACGTCATCAATGGGCCGCGGAATCGCCGCAGAAGCTAGGCTTCTGCCGCGGTTCCGCCGCTGTTTGGACTGTTCATGAGTAAAATTTTGCACCGTGATTCTTAGATTTCCCTGCTGAATTTTTTAAGCATTTTTAATTTGGAAAAATCCCAGATTTTAGAAAAAGTCCAGAGAATATGTTTGGTTTAGGGTTTCGGGTTCGTTCGGGTTTAAAACTTCGTCTACGCATCGCCTAAGGCTCTAGCTAGGCTCTGATACCACTGTAGGGTTCCTAGGCACACTATAGAGGTCTCACAAGGCATCAACCATGCCAATTTCAAATTTTATGGGTGCCGAGAAACCCTAATACCGATCGTTAACTAGAAATTTAGGCGAAACAGTAAACTAGTTAACACTTTAACTAAAGGAGAGAGACTACAACCTTTGTAGATCCGGTTCTCCACTTCCTTAGCTCCACGTACGCATCCTCTCGCTGTCCATCTCGAATCTCGAACTCAAACGTCGGCTTCATCGGAGAATTGGGCGGACTAGGTCCTCGGCTTCGTGCCGAAGATGATCTACGTCGAGGCATCACAAGTTCAAGCTCCGACTTCACAAATTTGTGAAACGTGTGAAGAAAACACCCAAAACAACTTGGCAAGAGGTAGAGGGTGAAGAAATAGGAGGTGGGTTCACTTTAGAATTGGATTTCTCACACTTTTGCTCAAGATGCCATTGTTGAAGACAAGGTTTTTCTTGAAGAAGAAGGAGAGCAAGAAAGAATATGATAACTTTCTTATTTAAAAAAGAAAATATTATGAATACTTATCATATCTTGACCATGGTCAAGTGTAGAGATTAAACTAAGGTTAGTTGGAATGGTTAGGGTTAAGGATAAGATAAGGATGGTGGACTTTGTCAAAGCTTCAAGAAGCTTCAACATAGAAACAAAATAAGCCACCATTCTTAATAATATCCAAAATGAATAAATAAATAAATAACAAAGTAAATAATCAAAACCCTAACCATTCATATAACCATGGTTCAATCTTTACACAAACCCAAGTGAGCAAGTATCATCAAACATGATACAAACAAGTGCACAAAAAATATATCACATATACAATGTGCATCAAGTGAGGAAATCCTTTTAAAATGAACCAAAGCAATATATCAAATATATAATTATACATTAAATCATTAAATCAACACTTGATTTAACGATCCGGTCATATTGCATATAACCGACTAGTATCCAATGTATCGGCTTATCGAATCAATCCATGGTTCGATATCTAGGTTATATCGCATATAACCAATCGATACATTCATCGCGAGAATGAAATACGGTATCACATACACGCATTATTCTCGCTCCCGTACATATCTCATATGCGCTCCTATTTCGTTTCGTTTGAGCCAGGAAACCTCTGTGTAGGACTCTAAAGACTCGTTAATACGCCGGTAGCAGATGATGATCATATCAAGCATCCACAAGCCGCAAGCGGTCTGCTAAACGTAACGGCCACCCGGGTATTGAGCGATCAGAAGATCGAAGAGCTAGCCCGCTCACACTCCTGTGAATCCAACTAGTAACACTTGCCGTACAGTCCGGTCTGTTCGTCTGATATGTCGCATATCAAGTCTAGGGGTGGTATACGTCAGACCCCAATAACCGATAAGTCGTGCTGATGTGAGGCTCATAACGGGTCGAGAAACTACTGGTAACACTTACCAGCAAATCTCTGATCAGCCCTGGCCAGGGACTTCCCTGTTACGGCCAATCGAGCACAGCGCAACATCAACCCCCAATACCGGGAGAGACGAAACCCCTCCTATCGCTCATTGCCTCCATGTGACTCGGGACTGTACCCAAAGACCACCGTTTTGCATGCCTTCATGGACGTGGTAAGGTGGAGATCAAAGCACAGTGGGAATCACACAAGACTCTATGACGATCTCGGGTCTACAGACTAACCTGTACAAGTGTCACCTGAGAACTGCCATCTGACGTGAGGTATAATACCATCTGGGAGTTCTCGGCGAGTCAGTCCAGTGTACCCAGTCTCCACTGAGCACCCGTATACCATCTCTGATGTCAAACACCAATGGATATGGGATCATCCATCGCCCATCTCATGGGTCGAGAAGCGTATACGCTAGTCTACACTGGTATATCGATGCCCTGTCTCGATACACCCATGACTAGGGACCATGAAGGATGTACTTATGGACTACCATGTCCCCACTAGTATGATCTGCATCATTGTCCAGGTAGTCAAGTACACATCCTAAGGGCTTTATCAATATGTAACTATAAGACAGTTTAAAGAGACAAGTGTACATGTTAAGATAAAGAGTAACCAGATAGCATACTATCATATCGAGCAAGAAAGTCATCTCTATATATGTCCAAGCATCCAATATAATATACATCATCTGTACAATACTGGCCTCTAGGGCATACATACAACTAACAGTGGCATATTGAGAAACAAACACATTTTGTTCCTCAGCGTGGTTGAAAATATATCCTTGGGAATTCTTAGGATATCCCACAAACATGCAAAGAACTGATCGTGCCTCGAGTTTGTCCGGTTTTTGCTTTTTGACATAGGTCGGACAAACCCATTTCTTAACTCCTTTAAAATATGATCTCTTCCTACTCCATATCTCATATAGTGTGGTAGGTACAGATTTAGATGGAACTTGATTCAATAGGTATGCTGCTGTCTCAAGCGCATACCCCCAAAAGGATATAGGCAACTCAGCAGTGCTCATCATAGAGCGCACCATATCTAATAGGGTGTGATTCCTCCGCTCCGATACACCGTTGTGCTGTGGTGTATAAGGAAGAGTAAGCTGAGAGAGAATCCTATTCTCTTTTAGATAGTCCAGGAACTCATTGCTCAAGTATTCTCCTCCTCGATCTAATCGAAGGATCTTAATACTTTTGCCCGTTTGGTTCTCTACTTCTTGCTTATATTCTCTGAATTTCTCAAAAGCTTCAGACTTGTGTTTCAACAGGAACACTTGTCCGTATCTTGAGAGATCGTCAGTGAATATAATAAAGTAGGAAGAACCATTCCTGGCATGTGTAGACATGGGACCACATACATCACTATGTATCAGTCCCAAGAGTTCTGTAACTCTTTCTCCGTGTCCACTAAACGGAGTTTTGGTCATCTTGCCTTTGAGACATGACTGACAAGTATCATAAGATGAAAATTCAAATGGATTCAAATATCCATCCTTACGCAACTTAGCTAGTCATTTCGCATTGATATGACTTAGTCTACAATGCCACAAGAAGAATTCGTTCATTTCCGAGCTCTTCCTCTTGTGTGTGTTTTGTACTTTAAGTACTTTTGTTTGATTCAGAATGTATATGCCATTATTTAACGAGCCTGATCCAATTAACCTCATGATTCAGGAAGATATTCATAACATTATCCTGGACTAAAAAATTATACCCCATTTTACTCAATAAAGAAACTGATATAAGATTGCATATCAGGGGCGGAATGTAATAGAATTCGTTCATAATCAATGTATTATCATTTGGTAATACAAGGTGATATTCGCCAACTGCTTTGGCTGCAACATTTGCACCATCTCCTACTCTTACGAAATGATCACCTTCTCCCGGTTCCCTACCTTTCCGAAGCCCATGTAACATATTACATATATGGGATCCTGATCCAGTATTTAATACCCAGGACGTATAGTGAACTGAGAAACAGTTCTCGATAGCTAACACACCTGAAGAAGATGCATCATCATGCTTATTCTTCGTTTGGGCGGCGTGAGAATCCATATATTCTCCTATTTCTTGCTCGGACTTATAACAATTATAAGTTGGGCGGGACCAACGTTCCCCTGCTCAGTATAATAAGTGGGTTCAGTCAATACATCCATATTATTATCTTGATTAAGGCCTGACATGGTCGCTACCTGGAGAGAGAGAGAAGAAGACACTTTAGCTTATGTTCTTGAAAGATTAGATTGGTTATTTTCTTATCTAATCAGGATGGCTCCCACTGGTTTTTATCAAATCTTCCTTCAAACCCTAAAAGATAAGATTAGCCGGGATTAATTACACTTTACAAGTTCGCTAATCTTTCAACCAGGCCAGTGTTGGTACTTTGAGAGAGGTTCCCCGTGCTTTCGCACGGACCTAACTAGAATAAACCTCGTTTTCCCAGAGGCATAACCCCGTAAACACCTTTCTAGACACCTACTTGATCGTCTAATTGTCAAGTACAAAACTCTCTCAGGAGTAACTCTTACTCGTAGTGGGTATCAGGATCCAACTATCTCAAAGAAGGTATGCAATCTCATTGCAAATTTCAACACTTGAAACTCCTGATAATACTTTTTCCCCTAGCAACTTATGATCTTAACATAGTCAACAAATCATAATTGCCAAAGTTCAACCCGTCTTTTCCCGATTGAAATAAACCCATCCGCACGGCCCTTAACGTAGTCAACAAAGTCATGCGACTACCCTAATCCAATAACATCTCATGTTTTAGCAGATAATCACTAATTAGCTACCGCACACTACGCCTTAACATAGTCAACAAACGTAGCACGAATACTAATTGGTACTTATTAGCAATGACGGAGGGCTACGCAGGTTTTTCAGAAAACCATGAGCATAATGAACTTGATATCGTTGTAGAAACAAGTGGTTTTGAAAAGGAGTGTTTTTTAGGCTTTTTCTAGTTTTGCTAAAGAGGTCACTCCCGGTGAAGGGATCTCAGCTCTTTCCTTATCGAATAAGGTGCAGGATATTTCACAAATACCGCTGTGTAAAGCAAGAACTATAGAAGCAATAAAAAACGAAACCGTGAGTTTGTAGAATCTGCTAGTATTGCTAAAGATGTCACTCCCGGTGAAGGGATCTTGGCTCTTTCCTTATCGAATAAGGTGCTGGATATTCTATATGGAATACCACTATGCAAAGCAAAACTAGAGCTACCCTTTTTATAAATTTGATTCTACAATATCTTTTAGGTTTCTTTTCTTTCATTAATCTCATTAATGAATCCCATCATTTATGCTTCCTAAGCATCACAGAAGAAACGAAAATACAACGTATGCTTATGCCATCAGTATTCGCCACAGTGACTCGTTATGCACCGTTTGGTTACTTAACTAACGGCATACCAAGACGAGACTAGCGTGGGTGTAAAACACAAGCAACGTTTATTATATATCATATATACAATAATAAAGCATTCGTCTCACGCATATAATATGATCACATCACAGTATATCAGCAGCAGAAGAAACATATGAAATATTGGATATACTAGGAGGTCCGTGTTTTATTTTGAGCCTGTATAAAACACGGATTCCACGGTCGCGATGAATAGCCCAACCCACATCCCTAGAACCCTACGAGAGCGGCAAGTAACGCTGCCAATTCTAGGGTTAGGAGACCCGGTCTCGACTCCTCGAGATGGCCTCCCACTGGACCCTAGAACCCGGTTACTTGTGCTCCCCTCCTTGGGTCTATCCTAATGCGGAAAAGTAAATAATATACAAATGTAACATCATTCTCAACCCGGAAGTGCCCCAATAAAAGAATATTACATACAATGAATTTTACATGAATGAAAATAAAAAATCTTATCTCATATAAAACCCCGGGCTATTCAGAACACGACGATCCAATATAACATATCACAGCAACACATAATATCTCATATCATCAACATAAGCAAGCATGCGTATCCCGATAGTCGTTGATGTATAGCAACGAAATCGGCGATACCCTACATACTACACTTACGGTCGCAGAAAAGAAAGTGAAAAACTACAATATTTGGATCCAAAATCATCTTAGATATTGTAAACACGAAATATCATATATTGCGGATTTCATGCCTAACCCTATGAATTCTACATATTGTTTCACATTACAGATATATCAAGACAATGTTTAATGTTTCGATCGAATCAACATACACTCACAAATTACCCCAAGAGCTCAACACTTGAGCAAAGTCAAAAATACTCAAAAACCGTGCCACAATGTCCATGGACCAGCCGTAGAAGGAGTTAACTAATGCCCCACCTATGACACCACGGAACTACGGCAAAACCTAGGGTTCGATCACGGTTCCTTGGGCATAGAATCGAGTTAAGGTTACTATGTTCTTCTAGAGGGTCCATTGGGGTACTTGCACGATTTTACGAATACAATCAACTAAGGAAAATCACAACACTTGGAAATTTCAGCGGGGTATGAAGTGTGGTGTTCGATATTCGTTCGAACTGCTAAACATAGTCTAGGTTACCAATTTAGTCTTAAATTATACGACTACGAAGCACTACGAATTAGCCCCAGATCAAAACAATCATCACATGAAAATTAGGCTAAGCAAACAATACTAGAAACCCTAGCTTTCAAACAACAGATCACAGGAGAAACAAGGGGTGCAATGGGGGTAGGGGGCCGGCCAGGCCGGATTCTGGGGCCTTGTGCTTGGCCAAAATCCAAGCACAAGCCCCCATATTTCACCTGTGTTCTTATGTTTGCATATACTCCATTATGTACTTGTTTGAAATTTTTTTAAGCACTTTTTAGAAAATATCCAGAGAGCATTTTTAGGGTTCCATAATACCGTATTTTTCGGAGTCTATTTCATTTTCTTTTAACACCGTGTCTAAAATTCTAGCTTGGCTCTGATACCACTGTTGGGTTTCCCTTGCACCTAGTCTAGGCTTTGGTTGCATCACTTATGCCATTTTAAAATTTAGAGAGGTGCAAAGCAAACAAACCATGAATCTTTACTAGAATTATTAGGGTAACAAAGTTTGTATCACATACAAAGAACTATCTATCACATAGAGTTTACGATTACAACCTTTGTTGTTCGTTCCTTCGCTTCATAAGCTCTGTGTTGAGGTCCCTTCGCTGCGATCATCAAGAACTCTGACTCTAGAGAGGCTCTATAAGGTGAATGAGGCATCTTGCTTGTAGTCTTCATGATCTAAGATGATCTACCTTAAAGAATCTCAAACCCAAGCTCACACTTCTCTAATGAAGTACTAGTGAAGTGAACACCCTAATCTAAGTGGCTAGAACAGATAAGGATGATAAAGTAGTAATTATGCTCTCTTTTATTTTTAATTTCTCACATAAAATCATCACAAACCAAAACGCTATTGAAGCTTTTTCAAGAGCAAGAAGAAGAAGAAAAGCTTTTGTGATAAATAATGAAATATTGTTGTGGTTACAATTGCAACATAGGATTAAGCATGACATGCTTAACCCTTGTAGAGAATAAACCATGGGTAGAGGTTTGGGTTGGGTTAACAAATAACTTTCCAAAATATCAAAGAAAGATGACAAAAGTCAAACCTTCATGAAGCTTCTTGAAAGCTCATCCAAAAGCTTAACCCTAATCCAAACCCTAACTTGGTTTAAACTCAAAACCCTTGTTGCATTTGTAACCCTAACATGTTACAATATTATATATCACATATATAATATATAATGTAACAAAAGAAAATAATACAATTAACATATATCGCATATACATCAATATATTACCAAGTGAGAACAGAATCAATAAAGGGAGCTTATATTGTAATGTAATATATCACATATATAATTATACATTAAATTATCGAATCAACACTTGATCCGATAATCCGGCTATATAACATATAACCGACTAATATAAGAAGTACCAATTCATTGAATCAACACTTGATCCGATGACCCGGCTATATCACATATACCCGGCCGATATCACATATCGCTGTTGGGGTAAAAATTTACACCCCGGTTGACCAAGTCAAAATCAAAGTCAACCCCAAGCCAGGTGGGCCCAAGCCCAGGTCAAGCGGGCCCATGTCCAAGTCGAGCCCGCAGCCAGCCTCCCCATGCCAACAACAAAATTATGTAATAAATAATTTTTATGTAATTGTTTATGCATGAATGTAAACAAAATGGGCATAAAGCCAATATTTTGTAAGCCCATGGCTTATGTGCAAAAATGAAATGGCACATGAGCCATGGGATGGATAAAATCCCATTTTTGTAAAGCCCAAGGGGCTATATGTAAATATGTAAGCCTATATAAGGCAAAATGATGATGAATAAAAAACAACATTCATTCTCTCAAAAAAACCTAGGGTTTGTATCTCTTTCCCTTTTCTGAAGGTCTCAAACCTTCTTCTTTCTTCTGAATTAAATCAAGAGTTTTACTCTTTCTTTTCCAAAACAAAATAGTTTTTCACCACGAAACCCACAAAGGGGAACTTGGATATGTCATCAGATCTCAAAAAGGAGAGATTTTAATATCTCACATCTCTTGATCTGCAAGATCCAGCTAACGGAGGAGGAAGAAGAAGATCCCCTTTCACTAAACCCAAAAAAAAACACTCAGGAGTCCAACTCCTCTCTGATTTCTCTCCCGAGAAATTTTTTTGGCTAAAAGCCTCTTTTCCTCGCCGGCGCTACAGCGCAGAGCGCCCGCGTGCCGACACGTGGCGCGCTTGCGCTCGGCGCTCGAGCGCAAAGCGTACAGGTGCCGACACATAGCGCGCTTGCACTACAGCGCCCTACGCTAAAGCGCAAAGCGCCCACGTGCCGACATGTGGCGCGCTTGCGCTCCAGCGCAAGCGCTCGAGAGCAAGTCGCCCCGGTGCCGACACGAGGCGCGCTTGCGCTCCAGCGCAAGCGCTCGAGTGCAAGTCGCCCCCGTGCCGACACGTGGCTCGCTTGCGCTCAAGCGCAAGCGCTCTATCGCAAGTCTCCCCCGTGCCGACACGTGGCGCGCACTTACGCTCGAGCGCAAGCGCTCTAGCGCAAGTCGCCCCCATGCCGACACGTGGCGCACTTGCGCTCGAGCGTCGGACGCTGAAGCGCAAAGCGCCCACGTGCCGACACGTGGCGCGCTTGCGCCCAAGCGCCCAGCGCTCAAGCGCAGAGCGCCTATGTACCGACACGTGGCACTCTAGCGCCTGAGCGCACAGCACCTAGGCGCACAGCGCCCAAGGTGCTGCCCCCACGCATCCTTTGGATGCCTTTCCCCCCTCATTTTATGTACATACATATATATATACATATGTATACATATGTGCATACACACATACTGTTAGTTATATGTATGCCCTAGAGGCCATTACTATACATAGGATGTATATTGTAGTGGATGCTTGGACATATATAGGGAGGACATTCTTGCTCGACATGATAGTATGCTTTCTGGTTGCTCTTTACCTTAACGTGTACACCGATTGTCTCTCTGTTACATGTTGGTAAAGCCCTTAGGATGTGTACTTGACTACCTGGACTACGATGCGGATCATACTAGTGGGGACATGGTAGTCCATAAGTACATCCTTCAAAGTCCCTAGTCGTGGGTGTATCGAGACGGGGCATCGATATACCTGAGTAGACTAGCGTATACCTTCTTGACCCATACAGATAGGCGATGGATGATGCCATATCCATTGGTGTTTGATATCAGAGATGATATATGGGTGCTCAGTGGAGACTGGGTACACTGGACGGACTCACCGAGAACTCCCAGATGGTATTATACCTTACGTCAGATGGCAGTTCTCTGGTGACACTGGTACAGATTAGTCTGTTGACCCGAGATCGTCATAGAGTCTTGTGTGATTCTCACTGTGCTTTGATTTCCACCTTACCACGTCTAAGAGGGCGTGCAAAACGGTGGTTTTTGGGTACAGTCCCGAATCACATGGAGGCAATGAGCGATAGGAGGGGATTCGTCTCTCCCGGTATAGGGAGTTGATGTTGCGCTTTGTTCGATTGGCTATAACCGGAAATCCCTGGCCAGGGTTGCTGAGATTTACTGGTAAGTGTTACCAGTAGTTTCTCGAACTGTTATAGACCTCATATCGACACGACTTATCGAGCTATTGGGGTCTGACGTTTACCATCCCTAGGCGAGATATGCGACATATCAGACGATCAGACCGGACTGTACGATAAGTGTTACTGGTTGGATTCACAGGAGTGTGAGCGGGCTTGCTCGTTGATCTTCTGATCGCTCAATACCCGGGTGGCCGTTACGTTTAGCAGACCGCTTGTGGCTTGTGGGTGTTTGATATGATCATCACCTGCTGCCGGCGTATTGACGAGTCTTTAGAGTCCTACAAAGAGGTTTTCTGGCTCAAGCGAAACGAAATATGAGCGCATATGAGATATGTGCAGGACCTAGAATAATGTGTGTATGTGATACCGTATTCTATTCTCGCGATTTGTATCGTCGAACGGTTATATATGATATAACCGGGTTACCGAATCAAGTGTTGATTCGATACATTGATACACTTGATACTAGTCGGTTATATGCGACATGACCGGATCATTGAATCAAGTGTTGATTTAATGATTTAATGTATAATTATATATTTGATATATTACTTTACATTAACTAGTATTGGTTCACTCAAGATTGATTTTCTCACTTGAAATGCACAAGTTGTATATGTGATATATTTTTGTGCACTTGTTTGTATCATGTTTGATGATACATGCAAACTTGGGTTTGTGTAAGACTTAAACCATGTTTAGTTGATGGTTTAGGGTTTTTACTTGTTTATTTATTCTTTTTATTTATTTTTAGCAAAATATAACATGGTGGCTTTCTTTGTTTGATACTTGAAGCTTCTTGAAGCTTTGAAAAGTCTAGCCATTTTGTCTTTTGCCTTAACCCTAACCATTCAACTAAACCCTATTTTAATCTCTACACTAAACCATGGTTGCAAATATGATAAGAATCACTTTATTTTCTATTTTCATTATTCTTATCATATTCTTTTTCTTCTTCTCCTTCTTCTTCAAGAAGAAAGAAGCTTGCTAGCTTCAACGGTGACTTGAGAAAAAGAGTGAGAAATCCAATTCTAAAGTGAACCCACTTCCTATTTCTTCATCCTCCACTTGCCAAGTAGTATAGGGTGTTTTCTTCACAAGTTTCATGACTTGGTGAAGTTGGAGCTTGGTCTTGAGTTGCCTCGACGTAGATCATCTTCGGCATCGAAGTCGACGATCTAGCCCGATCATTTCTTCGACGAAACCATTACTAGAGTCCGGGATCCGATGATCGCAGCGGAGGGACGTCATCACGGAGCTATGGAGGTGGAGGACCGGATCTAGAACGGTTGTATTTTCCGTTCACTCTTAGTTAAGTTGTTAACTAGCATCTTTATCGCCTAAACTCTAGTTAACGATCGCATTAGGGTTTCTCGGCACAAGAAAAATTTGAATTTGGCTTGGTTGATGCCTTGTGGAACCTCCTTAGAGTGCCTAGGAACACTACAGTGGTATCAGAGCCTAGCTAGAGCTTTAGGCGAAGTGTAGACGAAGTTAGAAGTCCGATCAAACCCGTAAACCCCGACAAAACCCTTCTCTGTACATTTTTCAAAACAGTGGATTTTTGTGAATTAAAAATTCTCAGAAAAACAAGCAGGAAAAACTAAGAATTACTATGAAGTACGGTCCACTAAGTCAACAATTTGACCGCGAACCGCGGCCAAACCATGGGTTTGGCGGCGGTTCCGCGGCCAAAATTTGGACTTAGTCCCTGAAATTTCATATATTTATTCTTAGGTCCTTTCTTGGCAATTTTTTATGGGAATTTTTTAATTCCACTCATGTGTTGATTTTTCTAGGGTTTTATTGGGGACTCAATGATTCGATCGGAATCTTTAACTTCGTCTATGTGTTTTCCGGATATTTTAGAATATGTTAAAAAGTTCGACCAGATATAAATACCCACTTTTTCCCCTGCCGGGAAATTTCCAAGTGTTGGATTTTTCCGTAGTTTAAGAATGTTCTAAGTAGTGCAAGTAACGCGATGGACCCTCTAGAAGACAACAAACCTTAACTCGATTATGTGACCGTCTTGAACTGCCCTTTGAACCTTAGGGTTTGGGGCAGAACGGCGTGCCACATGTGAGGCGTTGGCTTGACCCTTCTACGGCTGGACCATTGGTACTGAGGCATGAAGTGCATGTTTTTAAACTTATTTCATGTGTTGAGCTGTTTCGGGAAAACTTGGGTGTTTGATTGTTCGATCGGAAAGTTTAACATTTTCTATTTACCCGGAATGTGATACAATATTTGGAATTCACAAGTAGTTATGAGATAACTGATATGAATGTTATAAACATAGCACTTTAGTCTCACTTGATCAGTTGCTACGGAATTTTGATGCGATCAAAAGTCCGTCGCAATCACGTAGCGTACGCGGATATTCGCCGGGTAAACTTAATAGACAGCCACGCCCCATAGCCCCGACCAAGTGACTGTAGGAGAACCCCGTCACCGAAAGCATCCGTTCGGGTACTCGCGACAGCGGTGTTCCGCCTTGGTGCACTTCGTCGATGGCATCGGGGGTGCGGCCGCCTAATAAAGTTTGCGACGAGCATTCGATCAAAATGTCGGGAATCTTGTTGAATTTCCCGACTTGATATTGAAAAGAGTTTTCGATAATGAGACTAAAATGCAGGGTTTATAATTGTTAGGCATGCGATGTATAAGGAATTCATATGGTTAAGCATGCGATGTCTAAGAAGGTTGCGGATTCCAACTGTTGTAGTTTTACACTTTCTTTTCTGTGACCGTAAGTGTAATATGTGATATCGCCGGTTTCATTGCTATATGTCAACGACAATTGGGATACGCATGTTTACTTACGTTGATGACATGTGATGTTATGTGTTGCTGGATATGTTATATCGGGTCGTCGTGTTTGAATAGCCAGGTTTTTTTTATGTGATATGAGTGTTTTTCATTTTCATTCATGTAAAAACTTGTATGTAATATTCTTTTATTGGGGCACTTCCAGGTTGCGGAAGATGTCACCTTTTGTATATTATTTACTTTTCCGCACTAGGATAGACCCAAGGAGGAGGGCACAAGTAACCGGGTTCTGGAGTCCAGTGTGAGACCAACTCGAGGAGTCGAGTCTGGGTCTCCTAACTCTAGAATTGGTAGGGTTGCTTGCCACTCTCGTAGGGGTCTAGGGGTGTGGGTTTGGCTATTCATCGCGACCGTGGAATCCGTGTTTTATACTGGCCCGTATTGAAAACACGGACGTCCTAGTATATCCAATGTTTCATATGATTCTTCTGCTGTGATATCTGTGATGTGATCATTTGATGTTCTGTGATAGATATATTATATAGTATATATGATATATTATATAGACGTTACTTATGTTTTACACCCGCGCTAACCCTGCCCTGCTCTGCCGTTAGTTACCTAACATAACGGTGCACGGGGGGACATCGAGGCGAATGCGAATGGCATAAGTGTACGTCGTATTTATCTGTGATGTTTAGGTACTTAAATGATGGGACTTCATTAATATAATTAATGAAAGAAAAAGAAACCTAAGATGTTATGGAATCGAATTTCAAAAATAAAACAGCTAGCTACAGTTCTTGCTTTGCACAGCGGTATATATGATATATCCTGCACCTTATTCGATGAGGAAAGGGCCGACGATCCATTCACCGGATGTGACCCCTTTAGAAATAACTGGCAGATGCTACAACCCTCGGTTTGTCTTTTGATTGCTTCTATAGTTTCTGCTTTGCACAGTGATATATATGATATATCCTGCACCTCATTCGACGAGGAAAGGGCCGACGATCCCTTCACCAGGAGTGAGCTCTTTAGCAAAACTAGAGAAGCCTAAAAAACACTCCATTTCAAAATTATTTGATTCTACAACGATATCAAGTTCATTACGCAATAGGTTTTCAGAAAAACCTGTCGTAGCCCTCCGTCATTTCAGATAAGTACTAGTTAATATTTGTGCTGCGGTAGTTTGGCATTCGTCAAGGCGTAGTGTGCGGCAGCTAACTAGTATTTATCTGCTTATGCATATGATGCAGATTGGATTAAGGTATTCATACGGCATTGTTTGGCATTCGTCAAGGGTCGTGCGGGTGGGTTTAATTCAATCAAGAAATGTACCGGTTGAACTTGACTAGTGGACTATGGGTTGTTTGGCATTCGTCAAGATCATAGAACACTAGGGGCAAAATATTATCGGGAATTTCAAGTGTTGAAATTTGCAATAAGATTGCATACCTTCTATGAGATAGTTGGATCCCGATACCCGCTGCGAGTAATTGTTACTCTTGGGAGAGTTTTACACATTACAATTAGCCGATCAAGTAGGTGTCTAGAAAGGTGTTAACGAGGTTACGCCTCTGGGAAAATGAGGTTTACTATAATTAGGTTCGTGCGAAAGCACGGGGACCTCCCTCAAAGTTTCGACACTGGCCTGGCTGAAAGATTGGCGAACTTGTAGTGTGTAATTAATCCCGGCTATTCTTTCCTTTTAGGGTTTGAAGGAAGATTTGATAAAAACAGTGGGAGCCATCCTGATTAGATAAAATAATAACCAATCTATTCTTGCATGAGCGCACGCTGAGTGTTTTCTTCTCTCTCTCTCCAGGTAGCGACCATATCACGCCTTAATCAAGATAATAATACGGATGTATTGTCCGAACCCGCTTGTTATACTGAGCTGGGGAACGTTGGTCCCGCTCCAACTTATAAATGTTATAAGACAGAGCAGGAAATTGGGGATTACCAGAATTCCCGTGCCGCCCAAACGAAGAAAGTGCATGCTGATGCATCTTCTTCGGGTGTGTTCGTTACTTAGAACTGTTTCTCAGTATCCTTTACGTCCTGAGTATGTGATACCGGATCAGGATCCCGTATATGTAATCTGTTATATGGGCTACAGAAAGGTAGAGAACTGAGAATGGGTGATAAGTTTCATGAGACAGAAAACGGTGCAAGTGTTGCAGCCAAGTCTATTGGTCACTGTCACCCTGTATTTCAAATACATTGATTTTGAACGAATGTTATTAAATACCGAACCTGATATACAAAATCATATCAGTCTCTTTATTAGTAAAGAAAGGATATAATTTTGTATTGTTGGATAATGTTTTGAACATTTCCTATATCAAAAGTTGATCGGTTCAGGCACGTTATCTAAAAGCATTGATGTTCTAAATCAAACTACAGTTCTTAGTATACGGAACACACAGAAGAGGTAGAGTTCAGAAATGAACGAATCTTTCTTGAGGCATTGTAGACTAGGTCATATCAATGCGACCCGACTAGCTGAAGTTACATTTAGATGCATATTTAAATCTGTTTGAATTTACATCTTATGAAACTTGCTAGTCATGTCACAAAGATTCTCTGATGATCTCTTTAGATTCAGACATATGTTTTTGTTGAAACACAAGTCCGAACATTTTGAGATATTCACAGAATATAAGTTAGAAGTAGAGAACCAATACGGGTATAAGTATTATGTCCTTTGATGCGATCAAGGAGGAGAATACTTGAGCAAGGAATTCCTGGATTATTCTAAAGGAGAATGAGATTATCTCTCAGCATTACTCCTCCGTATAAACCATAGCACGATGGTATATCGGGGCGGAGCAATAGCACCCTATGTTATAAGGTGTTCTCTATGATGAGTACTACGGAGTTACTTGTTTCCTTTTGGGGGTTATGCACTTGCGAAGCTGCATACCTATTGAATTAGGTTCGAATCAAATCAGTAGCCTACCACTTCATATTTGATACGATAAGGGAAGAGCCAATATCTTAAGTTGGTTAAGATTTGGGGTTGTCCGGGTTATGTCTAAAAGCAAAATCCGGACAAGCTCGAGGCAAGGTCAGTTATGTAGAACTGGAATGGTTCCAGCTATACAAACTACAGCAGATGATTTGGTAGAACCAAAGGATTCAGTAGATACCAACGAACCTCAGCCTCTCCACCGATCTGGTAGGGTTCCTCATCCGCCTGAGAGATACTTCGGTTTCTCTGTGACAGTGGGAGCGAGGATTGCATCATGAGATGATGACCCAACTAGTTTCGAGCTGGCCATCAGGAGTAAGACTCTATAAGAATGGCTGGATGCTTAGTGATCTAAGATGGAATCCTTATACACCAACAAAGTATGGACTTTGGTTGCTTTATCTGAAGGGTTAAATCCCCATCAGGAGCAAGTATATCTTGAGAAGATTACTTGGTGTACATGGAAAAGTTGAGACTTTCAAAGCTAGACATGTTAAAGGTTTTCATCATTGACCAGGCGTGGATAATGATAAAACCTTTTTCAGTGGCTATGCTTAAGTCTATCCAGATCCTACTTGCCATGGCTACATACCATGACTACGATATCTGGCGGTTGGGTGTCATGACTACTTTTCTAAAATGATGTTTTAGAAGAGATCGTCTGTAAGTACACAGCCAGAGGGCTTCGTAGACAGTGGGAGCAGCGGAAACGTGTACAAGATGCTTTATAGGATAAAGCAGGCATCGCGGAGTTGGAACGTCTGTTTTGATGTAGTAGTCAAAGAGTTTGACATCATCAAAAAGGTAGATGAACCTTGTATAAACAAAAAGGTAGTAAGGAGTATGGTGACGATCCTCGTAGAGTACGTGGATGACATTCTCTTGATAGGGAAGGAGTTTCCTGTGCTACGCTCGGTCAATCTTCGCTTATCACAAGGATTCTCCATAAAGGATCAAAGTGATACCTCCTAAATCCTGAGTTCTGATCTATGAGATAGAAGTAATTGGATGTTAGGACTCTCACTAGTTGTAGTGAGATGGTATCAATTGATCCTGGGGAGAATCACTGGAATGGTTCCAGGGTGATAAGGACGACTGAATGTCAGTCACAGGCATTGTCTTTACCCTCAGTAAAGGGACGAGATGTTGGAAGAGTTCCAAGCTAGATACCGTGGCAAACTAGACGATAAAGGCTGGTAACATCGCTATTAAAGATACTACCAAAGAGGCAGTTTGGGTGGATAATAGTTCATGAGATGAACTAGGTTCCTACCATTGTGTGACAATGGAAGTGTGGCTTTGGCCCGGGAACCCCGGTCCCATCAGTGACCCAGACATAATCTAAGGCAGTATCACCTGATCATGGAGATGGTTGATCTCTAGGGTGATTGAGGTTGGGAGAACAGACTCAGAGGACAACACGGCGGATCCACTCACAAAGGCCTTTTCCCAGAGAGAGACTTTTATGGGATGGTTGAGTATGAGATACTACAACCACTGCTATCAGATGGCCCTAGTGCAAGTGGGAGATTGTTAGTTATATGTATGCCCTAGAGGCCATTACTATACTTAGGATGTATATTGTAGTGGATGCTTGGACATATATAGGGAGGACTTTCTTGCTTGACATGATAGTATGCTATCTGGTTGCTCTTTACCTCAACGTGTACACTGATTGTCTCTCTGTTACATATTGGTAAAGCCCTTAGGATGTGTACTTGACTACCTGGACAATGATGCGGATCATACTAGTGGGGACATGGTAGTCCATAAGTACATCCTTTAAAGTCCCTATTCATGGGTGTATCAAGACGGGGCAACGATATACCAGAGTAGACTAGCGTATACCTTCTCGACCCATACAGATGGGCGATGGATGATCCCATATCCAATGGTGTTTGACATCAGAGATGATATACGGGTGCTCAGTGGAGACTGGGTATACAGGACGGACTCGCCGAGAACTCCCAGATGGTATTATACCTTACGTCAGATGGCAGTTCTCTAGTGACACTGGTACAGATTAGTCTGTTGACCCGAGATCGTCATAGAGTCTTGTGTGATTCCCACTGTGCTTTGATTTCCACCTTACCACGTCCAAGAGGGCGTGCAAAACGGTGGTTTTTAGGTACAGTCCTGATTCACATGGAGGCAATGAGCGATAGGAGGGGATTCGTCTCTCCCGGTATAGGGAGTTGATGTTGCGCTGTGTTCGATTGGCTATAATCAGAAATCCCTGGCCAGGGTTGCTGAGATTTACTGGTAAGTGTTACCAGTAGTTTCTCGAACTGTTATAGACCTCATATCGACACGACTTATCGAGCTATTGGGGTCTGACGTTTACCACCCCTTGGCGAGATATGCGATATATCAGACGATCAGACCGGACTGTACGGTAAGTGTTACTGGTTGAATTCACAGGAGTGTGAGCGGGCTTGCTCGTTGATCTTCTGATCGCTCAATACCCGGGTGGCCGTTACGTTTAGCAGACCGCTTGCGGCTTATGGGTGTTTGATATGATCATCACCAGCTGCCGGCGTATTGACGAGTCTTTAGAGTCCTACAAAGAGGTTTTCTGGCTCAAGCAAAACGAAATAGGAGCGCATATGAGATATGTGCGGGACCGAGAATAATGCGTGTATGTGATACCGTATTCTATTCTCGCGATTTGTATCGTCGAACGGTTATATATGATATAACCGGGTTACCGAATCAAGTTTTGATTCGATACATTGATACACTTGATACTAGTCGGTTATATGCGACATGACCGGATCATTGAATAAAGTGTTGATTTAATAATTTAATGTATAATTATATATTTGATATATTACTTTACATTAACTAGTATTGGTTCACTCAAGATTGATTTTCTCACTTGAAATGCACAAGTTGTATATGTGATATATTTTTGTGCACTTATTTGTATCATGTTTGATGATACAAGCAAACTTGGGTTTGTGTAAGACTTAAACCATATTTAGTTGATGGTTTAGGGTTTGTACTTGTTTATTTATTCTTTTTATTTATTTTTGGCAAAATATAACTTGGTGGCTTTCTTTGTTTGATACTTGAAGCTTCTTGAAACTTTGAAAAGTCTAGCCATTTTGTCTTTTTCCTTAACCCTAACCATTCAACTAAACCCTAGTTTATTCTCTACACTAAACCATGGTTGAAAATATGATAAGAATCACTTTATTTTCTATTTTCATTATTCTTATCATATTCTTTTTCTTCTTCTCCTTCTTATTCAAGAAGAAAGAAGCTTGCTAGCTTCAATGGTGACTTGAGAAAAAGAGTGAGAAATCCAATTCTAAAGTGAACCCACTTCCTATTTCTTCATCCTCTACCACTTTCCAAGTAGTATAGGGTGTTTTCTTCACAAGTTTCATGACTTGGTGAAGTTGGAGCTTGGTCTTGAGTTGCCTCGACGTAGATCATCTTCGGCATCGAAGTGGACGATCTAGCCCGATCATTTCTTCGACGAAACCATTACTAGATTCCAGGATCCGATGATCACAGCGGAGGGACGTCATCACGGAGCTATGGAGGTGGAGGACCGGATCTACAAAGGTTGTATTTTCCGTTCACTCTTAGTTAAGTTGTTAACTAGCATCTTTATCGACTAAACTCTAGTTAACGATCGCAATAGGGTTTCTCGGCACAAGAAAAATTTGAACCTCCTTAGAGTGCCTAGGAACACTACACATACTCCACGACACTGTCCATGCTAGAAAAAATTTATAACAGGGCGCTGCCCCGCACCCCGCAAGGGGGCTGCTAGCCCTCTTGACCCCCAGCCCGCTATCCGGGTAGCGGGACCCCCATAAAAACTCTGCGTGGCTCCCGACATATCCAAAACCCCCTTTCAAAACACATCACACGCACACTGCAAGTTGAGTTCGCATGATCAGTTTAACCCGTCAATCGTAGATTCCCTCGCTCCGAAGGCGATGGGTAATTAACGGCAGTTTAGTCCACGGCTGCCGGAGATTCGGATCCTCACAATCATTAAACCCCCGCCTACCCTAGGCAGGGGGAATCTGTAGTATACCTGACAAGCGCGTGCGTATTCCCATCTCAATGGGGTGACGAAAAACACCCTACAGATTCTGACACGCCCGGTGGGACCAATCTCTCCTCCCATATTTCGGGTTAAGCGTTCATGCGAACTCAATCTATATACATGTCCATATTTATACTAAAATAATGCTTTTTCATGCAAGTTTTCAAGCAATCACTTTCCAACAATGTCTCCGATGATGAACTCAGCAATCAGCACAGCTCCTGTCTCCTACACAATGCAGATAGACTCCAGGACGGTCCTTCTGGCCAGTCTTGGGCGATAATGGCAGGAGGAGCCGCAACCATTTGGCTCTATTATGTTCGTGTCAGCTAACGCCGTCCCAGCTCCATAAGCTCCGGTAACAGACAAACCGGTCTCAAAGGGGAAAAGGCCGAATGTCGTGGTCGCGAGGGTGCCCCAACACAAACGCAAGTCGGTGTTTGAACAACTTTCCTCGGCCCCAGCCGGGGGTAAGGCCATCAACACCAGCAAAGAAACAAGGCATCCCGAGCAAGCTCCAGCAGTGCCCTTGACTACTGCTCGATTGGGTGTCTTCTCAAGCCTCCCCATCACTCGGCCTGTGGCGGATTCCCGAATAGCAGAAGCCTGCCAGACGCTCAAGGCAGAGAAGCAGAGGCAGAAGCGGCTCAGATATAGTGCCAACAAAAGGGCTAGAGCTCTGGCCATGTTAAAATTTATGAATTTCCAAAGCCCGGACCGCTCCGCGAAACCAGCTGCCAGTGATGAAAGAATGGCTGAGTGTGTTATCCACACTGTCTACATGGCCGGACATGAAGAAACGAACCCTCCCCTTCTTCACAGCCATGGTGATGATATGGTTGACGCTACCCAGCATCGGCTCGATCTAAATGATGAAGAGCCCGCTCAGGCCGATAAGCAAGAGGAGCCCGTGGTTCCTACGGAATTGAGCTCAGGCAATAAAGACAACCCGGCTGTCATAGCCGGAACTACAGAACAAGCATTATTCCAATGGCTTCAAAGGCAATTTCAGGACAGGGATGAGAAGATTGCCGAGGTCTATTACAAAGTCGACGAGCTAGCAAATGTCGTGGCAGATCTCGCGACCCAAGTCGCCCGATTGCAATTACAGCAGAATCAAATTTTGGCTCATGAGCCAGGGATTGATACCCGGGGCCAGCCGACTGATATCCCTTTCAACCTAAAAGCGGAGCGCCTTCGCGAAAAACAGCCGCAATTAGCCTCCAGTCCCTCCGATACATACACCGGGGAGGAATCTCCTCTGAAAGAGAAGCTGGAAAAGGTCTATTCCTTCAAGAGGGAAAAAGTCCACAAGATATTCAGGGACGCCTTAAGAAACGGTCTACAACTGCCGGAATCAAAGAGACCGCAAGAAGTGAATATGACAGACGACCCAGAATATTGCCCCTATCACAGGGTGATAGGTCATGCCATTGAGGATTGCTTCGTCTTCAAAGATTGGGTCGAAAGGCAATACAAGATGGGAGAGATAGAACTGTCTAGAGGCGTGTTAGCAAACAGTCAAGCTACGATCGCCGATTTCATGCAAATGGAGACCGAAACCTTTCGGGAACCTAATCCTCCCAGACATGTGCCTCGAGGACCAGCATCAGTAAAGGCACCTACTCCAATGGAGGGAAAGAAGAAGATATACTCCTTCAGGAGAGATGAAGTCCGCAAAATATTCATGGACGCCTTGAACAACGGTCTGCAACTGCCTGTTCCAAAGAGGCCACATGAAATGAACATGACTGGCAATCCCATATACTGCCCATATCATAGAGTGGTGGGTCATACCATCGAAGATTGCTATATTTTCAAAGATTGGGCAGAGGACCAATATAAGCTGGGAAAAACCTCACAATCCTCGGATGTATCGGCAAGCCACAGAGTTAGGTCATCAACACAGCTCCGCCAAGATCAAAGTTCAAGGAGCTGGGATAAGCAAAAAGGACCACCACGTCGTTAAACTGGGAACACCTGATGACCACCACGTGGTTAAATTGGGAACCGTCGACCTCTAAGTCGTTAAACTGGGAATGTAAAAAAATATATATGTATATGTAAATAGACAAAAAATGTGTAAATAAAAGAAAAATAAAGAAAAGCCGAAATGATGGGGCAACCCACCATAAAAATCAGCGAGTAAGGATAAACATGAAAATAAAGCCGAAATGATGGGGCAACCGCGAATAAAAGCCAAAATGACAGGGCAATCGTGATCTTCGCGATAAGAAAAGCTGAAAGGATAGGGCAATGGTGGTAAAACAAAAACAAAAAAAACAACACAAACAAAAATCCAATTTTTCAAAATTCCCTCGGCCCTACGGTTAGTCCCCAAATTGACTACCGTATACAATCCACGGGCTCAAATAATTCTCATCATACCTATGCCTCTGGATAGACCTCTAAGTCTTTAAACTAGAAACATATGACCTCCAAGTCGTTAAACCGGAAACAGATGACCTCCAAGTAGTTAAACTGGAAACAGATGACCACCACGTCGTTAAACTGGAAACAGATGACCTCTAAGTCGTTAAACTGGAAACAGATGACCACCACATCGTTAAACTGGAAGCAGATGACCTCTAGTCGTTAAACTGGAAACAAATGACCTCTAAGTCTTTAAACTGGAAATAGATGACCTCTAAGTCGTTAAACTTGAGACAGACGACCTCTACGTCGTTAAACTGGAGATAGACGACCTCTATGTTGCGCCACGGCAGCGCCCCGGCCTCGTACTCGAGGCCAAAATGCGGAATCAAAAATTTTCCTTACTCGGAAACCGGCGCTACCGCGGACAAAGAAAACCCGGATCGTTTACCATTAACCTAATGCTAGCAATCAAGAGATAGGGTGAGAAGTATACCGAGTGATCCGAGTCCTCCGGTCTTCTCTTCATCGTCTCGATCTCCCGCGGAAAGTCTTGTCTCCATATCGTCGCCTCCTCGCCGGAAAGGGCACCACATCGCCTGCGTCTTTTACGGGCTCCCGCCTCAATACCGAGGCAACTCGAGCATGAAGCCGGCAACTCGACATGCTCAAGATATGCTGTAGAATGTAGTGTAGGTGTCTCACTTGGGTTTTGGTTGCCTTGATGGAGGAAATGAGATAAGAAAAATGGTACTTGCATTTTTCTAGCATGAATGAAATCAAGAAGATGAAACTCTCAAGAATGAAGAACTCTCTCCTTCTTCTTCTCTCTTTCTTTTTCCTCTCATGAAAAACTTATCATATTCATCAAGTGAGAAGAAGAATGGTGGAGGAAACAATATGAACACAAAAACATGAAGGGAGGTGAGTGTAGGAAAAAGGAGAGGGTGACCATATCCTAACACCATCATCACAATCTCACATCAAGCTTAAAATCAATCCTAATCACCTTTTCAAGAAATGATGATAGAAAAGAAAGGAATATAAAAGATGCTTTCATAACAAATACTTTTACAAATAAAACCTCCACCAAATGTAATTTGCAAAACTGCAAATTACCCCCTCCATCAGAAAAGTCCGGCCGGGAAAGAACGAAGGAAAACCGGCCGGAACGGAATGCAAACTGGCAACTCCAGAAAACTGGTCCCGTAATAAATTACAGGAAAACCCCGATACTGTGCATACACACCCGCATCTGTATTCCGACCGGATACAAATGCAATGAGACAAAATCTACACTGTACTAAACTAGGACCGGCTTAAGCCAAAGCCGGCTAGTAAAATCCGTTCGATCCTGATCCGTGCAATACCGCACGTATCAGATCGAACACTGCCATATAACCATACGGCCACTAGTACAAACCGTCCGATCCTGATCCGTGCAATACCGCACGTATCTGATCGGACCCTGCCATATCTCCATACGGCCTCTACAGCGTTTCGCCCGAAAGCTTGAGTAACTGTATGTGTGGTGGACTCTAAAGACTCATCAATACTATGGCTGTGGATTTAACCACTAGCACGTCAGAGGTATCAGCCAATACGTGACGGGCCACCAGCTATTGACCAAAAGGGACGTCGATGAGCGAACTCATCCTGACACCCTACTGAGCCTGTCAGTGACAATATCCGTACAGTCCGGTCCGTTCGTCTATGAGGATCGCATGTCGGGCCTAGGGGGTTGGTAAAAGTCAGACCCCCAAAAGCGGTACAAGTCGTGTCGGAGTGTAGTCCAGAACGCCCTGAGATACTACTGGAATACCTACCAGTAAATCTCCTGCCTCGGCCGAGGGCTTTGCTTAATGGCTCTCCTAGACACAGCGCGACCTCACCCCCAATACCGGGAGAGACGAACCCCTGAAGATCCGCTCACTGCCTCCATGTGGCTCGGGACTGTACCCAACTAAAACCTGTTTGCACGACTCCTTTGAGCCGTGGTAGGGTAGTAATCAAAGCACAGTGGGAACTCACACAAGACAAATGACGATCTCAGGTCGATGAACTAACATGTACACATGTCACCTGGGAACTGCTATCTGACGTATGGTATAAACCCAACTAGCAGGTTCCCGGCGAGTCCAGTCCGGTGTACTCATAACCCAATGAGCACCTGTATACATCTTAGGTGAAGCAACTGACACCAGTGGCTTGTGAGACCGGCCACCGCCCCTCGTCGGGGTCACGACTGAATACACTAGTCTACTAATGGAGTATCGATGCCCAGTCTCGAAACTCCCACGACTAGGGACCTTTTAAGGATGTGCTTATAGACCCCAGCTCCCACGTATATGATCGCCATCATACTGCTGGTAGTCAAGCAAGAATCCTAGGGGCTCTATCAACGTGTAATAGCGACATATCAGGTCACCTAAAGCAGTACACGATGATAAAGATAAACCAGATAGCATACTATCATCTCGAGCAAGACTGTCCTACCGGGATAGGTCCTCCCTCAATCATTGCAATCACGTGCCTGTGATCCAATAATTGACTCTGAGGGCACTATCTCCAACAATCTCCCACTTGCACTCAAGGCTAATTATTGCGAGGTCGCGTACTCACAGACCGTGTGATACCGAACACCCAACTCCTCTACTAGTCAGTCTCACAAAACTCGTTTGCGAAACTATTGCGTTCGAGGAATAGCCTCAGTGAGTGGATCCGCTGTGATGTTTCTTTCTATGTCTCTCTATATCTCAAGTTCGCGGAGAAAGCCATCTCCCGAAATGAGCAATACCTGTCTTAGAATGTCTGGATGTCTGATGGGACCTAGCTCATAAATGAACTCCAAATCCAAACTTCTTAGACTGTATCAACAACTGAACTTAATCAGTATCCTGCGCCATGCCTCCCTCAGTATTGCCTTGGACCACCTGTCCAAAATACTGTCCCTCGTCAGAGGGAGAACTATAACTCTGACAACCTCCTTGTCGTCCATGTCACCTTGGAAGCCTGGAGTGATAACCGTCTCCTAAAGGAGGCAGCCGTTATCATATCCCTAGAACATTCACTTATGTTCTAAAACTGCTTCCGACTGTTTCTCCAGGATTGGATTAATATCAACTTATTGCACCTACTGCAAGAACAACATCTGGTGTGGTACTTGACATCTCATGATTGACTCAATTGCCTAAGCAAGTGATCTGTCAATCATGCGTATCCCTCTCCCCTTTAGTCTGTAAGATACCTCTAGAGAGGGTGACTCCATTACCTGCAGGTGTACTATCGTGCTAGGAGTCGTCCATTCTAAATACTCATAGAATGCTGTCAAGGTAACCAGATTAGGAAACCACCCAAATCTAGATCTAAAACCATAGATCTAGTAACCAGAATGTCTGATATAATATCCAAGTCCTGTGCGGAGAAACAACTGTGTGACAACCAAAGTATAACCGATCGTAGTATAGGAATATCACTTCCTACTACCTTCTCAACAGATCCACCCCTTATTCTGATGACGTCAAACCTATGACTGTCACATCAGAAATAGATGATCTATCTCCGCTACATCTGCTTTAGTCTATAAATAGACATAAGCCTGATGTCCACCAATGCTTCCGATGCTCCCACTGACTACGACAACCATCTGGCAGAGTCATATAGACGTGCACTTCCAAAGCTAGTTTAGAACGACGCTATACTCATCCTCCTGCCGGGTCTCGCAGCCTGGAACAACAGCAATGGCAAGTGTGGGTAAACAAGAACTTCCCTGTCACCGTCCTTGAGGCTACCGGAGTACCTCTCGGGTGCCTGAAGTTACCCATCGTATCTGCGGAGTGGCCAATGGAATGTCAAATCAGATTGAATCTTTAGGTTCCTTATCAAATCTTCAGTAATCGTTTGTGGTTCTGGAATTACTTCCAGTTCTACCATACTCCCACTACTTTTTTTCTGAAAAAAATCCATTTTTGTTAAAACTGTGGCGAGTCCAGAACAATATCACTATTGATCTTCCAGATGGTAGAAAGTCAACCCTCGTCATAGCCTGGGTCAACCCACAAACAGCCATTACAGAAACGTGCCTTGAGTTATCCAGAGTCTGGTTTTAATCATAAGCCGGACAACTCCCCGTATCTTAACAATGTCAAGATATGAACTGTTCTATATCCAATATATGAACAGAGGCACTGAATTAATTTAACCAGATTCAAATCATGCAGCTGTCTCCAGTGCATGTCAACTAAATGGAGAGAGGCCGATCAGCGTTACTCAACTTAGGAATGCTTCCAATTATGAGTAACCTGAAAGAGAAGCAAGTTCTCTTTATCATTACTATCAACTGAATACCATACACAAGTATCTACATCTTCGATCTCTTTGAAGAATCCCGATACTTGCTACACCTGGTTCTCTACTCTATTCAAATACCTATAACTCCTCAAAACTTAGACCCTGTGTTTCTACAAAACACATGTCTAAGAACTAGAGAAGTTAAAAGTAAACAGAATATAGTATGAGGACCAACCCCTCTGTCCTTATGGACACTGGACAACATACAATACCCTGTATAAGTCCGCTGAGTCTAACAACTGTGTGTCGTAGGTTGAAAACTGTACTTATGGTTAAGAAGAATTACACCGCTGTTTAATGCTCCTTACCTAACCATCCACTGATATAGGTAAATGTCGTAGACATAATATCAAAAGGTATATCTCACTCTATTCAAATAGACGTACAGATATATCAATTTGAAATTGGTGCATAACAGCGGATATTCAAAACCAAATATTTGCCGACCGGCAAACAACCCAGATGATCTCCTCAAATATCACCGATTACAACGAATCCTGATATAATGAGGATGGTCACCTAATTCCCAATAACTTACTCCCACTCAGCATCTGTAAAACCATACAGATGTGAGAATCCTACCTGGTAAATACATACCCTGGAGCAAGTGTCTAATCGGGAAATCAGTTTTCTTTTAACAGTACACAGTTGAACTGAAACATTGAAATGTTTCGATGGGGTATCCTGGTATTCCTAGTAATGCCTCTACCATTATCCAGATTCACAACTATAACCGTATAATTCTTTTCCACCTCTCCAAATCCCTTTATATGTCTTTAGTCATTACCGTCTGCACACCCCTTTAGGCCAAATGGTTTTCTTCCTTCCCTACCGTTCGGCACCAGCCTATGGTTTGGAAGAAGACTATCCAATAAGTATAAAGGGTGTACTGTCCTAATCCTAGGAGCACTCGCAAAGCGAGAGAAGGTGAAGATAAAAGACAACCGAATAAACCTTATTCCCATTTCTCCCGGACCAGAAACCATCCCCGAACTGGAACAAGTTCCTTTCGAGTTCGTATATAACCATACGATGGAGTATCCAATAAACTGTGGATCTTCGTAGTGATACGGAGTGTCCTGGAGAAATACAAAGGTGATTTAGGATTGGCGAAGAAATACTTGGTTTGGTCGTGAATATCAGTCGCAATTTACTTTGCCCTCCTACTAATCCCTTGCTTTGCCTTAACTTAATACCTTCTGTACACCGTTTAGGCTAACTGGTTTTCTTCATTCCCTACCGGTCGGCACCAGCCTATGGTTTGGAAGAAGACTATCCAATTTGCGTAATAGGTGTACTACTCCTAAACCAAGGAGTACTCGCAACCTGAGAGAAGGTGAAAAGAAAAGACAACTGAATAATCCCATTCGTTTTCTCCAAAACCGAAAACCATCCTCGAAGTCCTTCGAGTTCGTATATAACCATACGATGGTTTTGTCCAATGGAAGTGGACGTTCGTAGTAATACGGGGTGTCTTGGAGAAAAGGGTAAAAGCAGGAGTGGCAATGAGGTCTGCAACTCTGACAATCCAAAAGCCAGTGTTAAGAAGGTTCGGTCAACTTGGTCACTGAGTCATAGTCCAGGTTCGGGTCAATGGTCGCTGCCAAAGAGAGAGAGAAAAGAAACACTCAGCGTGCACTCTAACTTAGATCAGAATGGTTATCACTTTGTCTAATCTGGAAACCTCCCACTGTACCTCAAATTCTCCTCCAAACCTGAAAGAAGAATTAGTCGGGGTCATCCGAGGAGTAAACTAACTCATCAGTGGGAATCGGGATCCAACTATCATCGCATGATAACTTGACGGAATCCACTCAAGTCACCACACTCCAGAAGGTATGCGCATGCCTGGCAAGTTTCAGTTCTTTTGAAACTCCCGATGTGATTTTTACCCCAAGCGGTTTATGACCTTGACTAGGTCAACAAACCATAAACCGCCAGTCAAGTTCAACCCGTCATTATTCTGGATTGCATTAAACCCACCCGTACGTGCCCTTGACTAGGTCAACAAGGCCGCACGACTGTCTTAACCAATCCCACTTATACAACAAACAAGTACCACTTAGCAACCGAACACTACGTCTTGACTAGGTCAACAAACGCAGCACGAATACCAAATAATACCTGTAGGAAATGACGGAGGGCTACGGCTGGTTTTTGGCGAAAAACCTTTAACGTAATGAACTTGATATCGTTGAAGGAACTGCATAACTTTTTATAAAAAATATAGTGACGAAAACCTTTGCTAAAGAGGTCACTCCCGGTGAAGGGATCTCGGCTCTTTCCCCGTAGAATGAGGTGCAGGATATTCCAACTGAATACCACGATGCAAAGCAAAAGTAATCGGCTATAGTGAAGTTAATGCCCTGACGCAAACTTTTTGTCCAAGGGGTCACTCCCGGTGAAGGGATCTCGGCCCTTGCCTCGTCGACTGAGGAGCAGGATATTCCAACTGAATACCACGATGCAAAACAAAAGTGAACGTCCTTGCAATAACAGCTTTTTGAAAAGCGTTCCAACAACATCAGATTAGGTTTGTTTAGCTTGCATTGATCCGAATCAACGCACTCCCATCAATTGATCACACCATAAAGAACGAAAATATACTGACATACGTATATGCCATCCGCATTCGCCACTGGGTCCCGTCATCACCCGTTAGGTTAGCTAACTAACGGCAGAGCGGGGACTGGACTAGCGCGGATGAAAAACATATACAACATCTACTAATATATAGTATTTCGCTCAAGGCGTGAATAAAATGCAACATCACAGAAATGTACAGCATCACAGAACAATACAGATAACTGGAAGCCCCGGGTTTCACAGAGCCGCTGCTGAAACCCGACGTTCCCCTGGTCGTGTGGATAGCCTGTGCAATGAAATCCTAGACCTCTACGGGCGCGGCAAGTCACCCGCCAAAACCTGAAGCGAGGCAGCCCCCTCCAGCACCGTGAATGGACCACCCAGCACTTCACGGAATCCGGTAACTTGGGCACCCCTCCTGGGTCAACCTGTACCCCCTACGAGTGCGTCGAACAGCCCGCCAATTCCAGACTGAAGCCCCCTCCGTCCCAATGCCATGAGATGCGGGCTCGTTGCCCTCCAGAACCCGGCTATCCGTGCACCCCCCCGCGGGGTAATCCTAGTACAGAAAGTAAAATATACATACACCGGGTACATCGACCGCAACCAGGTCGTGCCCCAAAAGAATAATACAAACAGGCAGTGACGGCAGTCCACATGTCGGACGCTCGCCCCGCAATATCAAATGTACATAATACAACAAAACTGTACTAACATTGCATCCAGGCTATCCCCCACGACCGATCCGCAACATCACAGCATAAACATAGAACATCAACGTGAAAGTCACGTTCGCAAATCCGTCTAACCGGGCTATAGCAGTTAGACGGGATTTACCGATCAAGTGACATTCACGGTCGCAGATATAATGTAAATACTGTGAAATAATGTGTTTAAAATATTCCGATTAACCAAAAAATTAACAAGTGGGCCCCCAATCAAAACTGTAGCAGTCACAGAAAACCTGGGCCCAAATTTAAAATCCCAAAACCCCTAAAATTATCACACAAGCCCACTGGAAAAATTGGGAACAGTGATGACACCAGAGTGCGGCGGAAGAGCGGCCAAAGGTGGGGTTTGGCCGCGCTTCCGCGCTCAGGTAGTCGACTGAAGTTGTCGAATTTTTACAGTGGTCTTATAACTCCCTGCACATCATTCTGAGACCACTTGAAAAATTTTTAGACTTCAAAAAATTTCAACAGAAACTGATGTGAAGGAAAAATACGGTTTTTGGAATTTTGGTCGATCGGATAAGCAAAACACATTAGAACAAGCTAGGTAAGGTTAATGGCGTGGCTCTGATACCATGTTGCGCCACGGCAGCGCCCCGGCCTCGTACTCGAGGCCAAAATGCGGAATCAAAAATTTTCCTTACTCGGAAACCGGCGCTACCGCGGACAAAGAAAACCCGGATCGTTTACCATTAACCTAATGCTAGCAATCAAGAGATAGGGTGAGAAGTATACCGAGTGATCCGAGTCCTCCGGTCTTCTCTTCATCGTCTCGATCTCCCGCGGAAAGTCTTGTCTCCATATCGTCGCCTCCTCGCCGGAAAGGGCACCACATCGCCTGCGTCTTTTACGGGCTCCCGCCTCAATACCGAGGCAACTTGAGCATGAAGCCGGCAACTCGACATGCTCAAGATATGCTGTAGAATGTAGTGTAGGTGTCTCACTTGGGTTTTGGTTGCCTTGATGGAGGAAATGAGATAAGAAAAATGGTGCTTGCATTTTTCTAGCATGAATGAAATCAAGAAGATGAAACTCTCAAGAATGAAGAACTCTCTCCTTCTTCTTCTCTCTTTCTTTTTCCTCTCATGAAAAACTTATCATATTCATCAAGTGAGAAGAAGAATGGTGGAGGAAACAATATGAACACAAAAACATGAAGGGAGGTGAGTGTAGGAAAAAGGAGAGGGTGACCATATCCTAACACCATCATCACAATCTCACATCAAGCTTAAAATCAATCCTAATCACCTTTTCAAGAAATGATGATAGAAAAGAAAGGAATATAAAAGATGCTTTCATAACAAATACTTTTACAAATAAAACCTCCACCAAATGTAATTTGCAAAACTGCAAATTACCCCCTCCATCAGAAAAGTCCGGCCGGGAAAGAACAAAGGAAAACCGGCCGGAACGGAATGCAAACTGGCAACTCCAGAAAACTGGTCCCGTAATAAATTACAGGAAAACCCCGATACTGTGCATACACACCCGCATCTGTATTCCGACCGGATACAAATGCAATGAGACAAAATCTACACTGTACTAAACTAGGACCGGCTTAAGCCAAAGCCGGCTAGTAAAATCCGTTCGATCCTGATCCGTGCAATACCGCACGTATCAGATCGAACACTGCCATATAACCATACGGCCACTAGTACAAACCGTCCGATCCTGATCCGTGCAATACCGCACGTATCTGATCGGACCCTGCCATATCTCCATACGGCCTCTACAGCGTTTCGCCCGAAAGCTTGAGTAACTGTATGTGTGGTGGACTCTAAAGACTCGTCAATACTATGGCTGTGGATTTAACCACTAGCAGGTCAGAGGTATCAGCTAATACGTGACGGGCCACCAGCTATTGACCAAATGGGACGTCGATGAGCGAACTCATCCTGACACCCTACTGAGCCTGTCAGTGACAATATCCGTACAGTCCGGTCCGTTCGTCTATGAGGATCGCATGTCGGGCCTAGGGGGTTGGTAAACGTCAGACCCCCAAAAGCGGTACAAGTCGTGTCGGAGTGTAGCCCAGAACGCCCTGAGATACTACTGGAATACCTACCAGTAAATCTCCTGCCTCGGCCGAGGGCTTTGCGTAATGGCTCTCCTAGACACAGCGCGACCTCACCCCCAATACCGGGAGAGACGAACCCCTGAAGATCCGCTCACTGCCTCCATGTGGCTCGGGACTGTACCCAACTAAAACCTGTTTGCACGACTCCTTTGAGCCGTGGTAGGGTAGTAATCAAAGCACAGTGGGAACTCACACGAGACAAATGACGATCTCAGGTCGATGAACTAACCTGTACACATGTCACCTGGGAACTGCTATCTGACGTATGGTATAAACCCAACTAGCAGGTTCCCGGCGAGTCCAGTCCGGTGTACTCATAACCCAATGAGCACCTGTATACATCTTAGGTGAAGCAACTGACACCAGTGGCTTGTGAGACCGGCCACCGCCCCTCGTCGGGGTCTCGACTGTATACACTAGTCTACTAATGGAGTATCGATGCCCAGTCTCGAAACTCCCACGACTAGGGACCTTTTAAGGATGTGCTTATAGACCCCAGCTCCCACGTATATGATCGCCATCATACTGCTTGTAGTCAAGCAAGAATCCTAGGGGCTCTATCAACGTGTAATAGCGACATATCAGGTCACCTAAAGCAGTACACGATGATAAAGATAAACCAGATAGCATACTATCATCTCGAGCAAGACTGTCCTACCGGGATAGGTCCTCCCTCAATCATTGCAATCACGTGCCTGTGATCCAATAATTGACTCTGAGGGCACTATCTCCAACACTCTAAGTCTTTAAACTAGAAGCAGATGACCTCCAAGTCGTTAAACAGGAAACAGATGACCACCACGTCGTTAAACTGGAAACAGATGACCTCCAAGTCGTTAAACTGGAAACAGATGACCTCCAAGTATTTAAACTGGAAACAGATGACCACCACGTCGTTAAACTGGAAACAGATGACCTCCAAGTCGTTAAACTGGAAACAGATGACCTCCACGTCGTCAAACTGGAAACAGATGACCACTAAGTCGTTAAACTGGAAAACAATGACCTCTAAGTCGTTAAACTGGAAACAGTCGACCTCTAAGTCGTTAAACTGGAAACAGATGACCTCTAAGTCGTTAAACTGGAGACAGATGACCTCTAAGTCATTAAACTGGAGACAGTCGACCGCTAAGTCGTTAAACTGGAGACAGTCGACCTCTAAGTCGTTAAACCGGAGACAGTCGACCTCTAAGTCTTTAAACTGGAAACATATGACCTCTAAGTCTTTAAACTGGAAACAGATGACCGCTAAGTCGTTAAACTGGGCACAATAGACCCCTAAGTCTTTAAACTGGAAACAGATGACCTCTAAGTCGTTAAACTGGAAACAGTCGACCTCTAAGTCGTTAAACTGGAAACAGATGACCTCTAAGTCGTTAAACTGGAGACAGTCGACCTCTAAGTCGTTAAACTGGAAACAATAGACCTCTAAGTCTTTAAACTGGAAACAGATGACCTCTAAGTCGTTAAACTGGAGACAGTCGACCTCTAAGTCGTTAAACTGGAGACAGTCGACCTCTAGGTCGTTATACTGGAAACAGTCGACCACTAAGTCGTTAAACTGGAAACTGACGACCTCTAAGTCGTTAAACTGGAAACAGTAGACCTCTAAGTCTCTAAACTGGAAACAGATGACTACCAAGTCTCTAAACTGGAAACAGATGACCACCAAGTCGTTAAACTGGGAACAGTAGACCTCTAAGTCGTTAAACTGGAGACAGATGACCTCTAAGTCGTTAAACTGGAAACAGCAGACCTCTAAGTCTTTAAACTGGAAACAGAAGACCACTATGTCGTTAAACTGTAAACAGATGACCATTATGTCGTTAAACTGGAAATAGATGACCACTATGTCGTTAAACTGGAAACAGCAGACCTCTAAGTCTTTAAACCGGAAACAGCAGACCTCTAAGTCTTTAAACTGGAAACAGATGACCTCTAAGTCGTTAAACTGGAAACAGGCGACCTTTACGTCGTTAAACTGGAAACAGATGACCTCTAAGTCGTTAAACTGGAGACAGATGACCTCTACATCTTTAAACTGGAAACATCAGACCTCTAAGTCTTTAAACTGGAAACAGATGACCACCATGTCGTTAAACTGGAAACAGTCGACCTCTAAGTCATTAAACTGGGAACGAGGGAAAACCACTCATGTGTCCTCACGATACATGAGGAGAACAAACCTTTGTGGGATCCTTACGAGCCACAAAGGAAAAACACACTTAGGAGTCCTCACGACTCCTAAGGAGAAAATACACCTGCGGGATCCTTACGACTCATAGGGAGAAAATGCTTTTATGGGATCCGCACGGCCCATAAAATTGAAAAGTCTTAGTTGATAGGGATCTAAACCTGTCTCCTAAGCCATCGCTTTCCAAATCTCCAAGTGGCGAATGATGAGTCGCTCCTGGTACCATATTCCAGTGCAGCGATGCAAACGCCAACCAAATTCCAAACTCAAATTCCCAAGCGGCGAATGATGAGTCGCTCCTGGTACCATATTCCAGAGCAGCGATGCAGACGCCAACAAAGTCCCGAAATGTTTCTGGCCCTACGGTCTGGATCATACATCCCGCAAAACCGTATACAATCCACGGGCGTAAAACCAATTCCTAAATCCTCCCAGGGAAAATGATGAGTTGCTCATGGTATTATTCCAGTGCAGCAATGCAGATGCCAAACAAAAACCAATTCCTAAATCCTCCCGGGACAAATGATGAGTTTCTCCTGACATTATTTCAGTGCAGCAATGTAGATGCCAAACAAAAACCAATTCCCAAATCCTCCCGGGGCAAATGATGAGTTGCTCCTGGCATTATTCCAGTGCAGCAATGCAGATGCCAAAAAAAACCAAATCCGAATCCTCCTGGGGCACATGATGAGTTGCTCCTGGCATTATTCCAGTGCAGCAATGCAGATGCCGACAGAAAACCAGTTCCCAAATTCTCTCAAGACAGATGATGATTCGCTCCTGGTACCATATTCCAGTGTAGCAATGCTGATGTCAACCCAAATCAAATCAAACTAACAACCTCTATGGCGGAATCATGCTCCGTCCCAAAATTTACCCCGTGTCGAAATCATGCTTCGCCTCGGGATATCTACCTTCCCTGCCGGAATTACGCTCCGCCTCGGAATCAAATCAACCCGACACTCCGCGCAGGGGAAAAGTCGATCAGCGACACTCCGTGCCGGGGAAAAGTCAACCCGCGAACTCCGCGCCGGGGAAAAGTCGATCAGCGACACTCCGTGCCGGGGAAAAGTCAACCCGCGACACTCCGCGCCGGGGAAAAGTCGATCAGCGACACTCCGTGTCGGGGAAAAGTCAACCCGACACTCCGCGCTAGGTAAAAGTCGATCACCGACACTCCGTGCCGGGGAAAAGTCAACCCGACACTCCGTGTCGGGGAAAAGTCGATCAGCGACACTCCGTGCCGGGAAAAAGTCAACCAGCGACACTCCGCGCCGGGGAAAAGTCCATCCGCGACACTCCATGACGGGGAAAAGTCAACCCGACACTCCGCGCTGGGGAAAAGTCGATCAGCGGCACTCCGTGCTGGGGAAAGGTCAACCCGCGACACTCCGTGCCGGGGAAAAGTCAACCCGTGACACTCCGCGCCGGGGAAAAGTCGATCAGCGACACTCCGTGCCGGGGAAAAGTCAACCAGCGACACTCCGTGCCGGGGAAAAGTCGATCAGCGACACTCCGTGCCGGGGAAAAGTTAACACGCGACACTCCGCGCCGGAGAAAAGTCGATCAGCGACACTCCGTGCCGGGGAAAAGTCGACCAGCGACACTCCGCGCCGGGGAAAAGTCCATCAGCGACACTCCGTGCCGGGGAAAAGTCAACCCGACACTCCGCGCCTGGGAAAAGTCGATCAGCGACACTCCGTGCCGGGGAAAAAGTTGAACAACGACACTCCATGCCGGGGAAACGTCAAGCAGACACTCCGTGCCGGGGATACGTCAGCAAGCGACACTCTGCATCGGGGAAACGTCCAACAACGACACTCCGCCTCAAAGAAACGTCGACCAGCGACACTCCGTGCCGGGGATATGTCTACCAAATCGCTCCGGATCAGAGCGTCGATTGTCCATGTCGCAAAACGGGCAGTGCAGGCTCCCCAAAAATCAGGAACCAAATCACTCCGGGTCAGGGAAACGTCTACAACGGACACTCCATCTCGGAGACACGTTAAGCGTCGACCGTCCATGTCGCAAAAAGGGCAGTGCAGGCTTCCTACAAAGCAGGAACCGGATCACTCCGGTCAAGGGAAACATCTACCACGGACACTCTGTCTCGGAGACGTGTCAAGCACCGACCATCCTTGTCGTAAAAAGGGCAGTGCATCCGAAAAAGTAGGAACCAAAGCAAGTCGCCTCCATGCAAAAGAAGATCCATCAATTTCATGCACACGACCCACATATGCTGTGTGCATTTATTGATGGGGGGCAATTTGTTGGGGTAAAAATTTACACCCCGATTGACCAAGTCAAAATCAAAGTCAACCCCAAGCCAGGTGGGCCCAAGCCCAGGTCAAGCGGGCCCATGCCCAAGTCGAGCCCGCAGCCAGCCTCCCAATGCCAACAACAAAATCATGTAATAAATAATTTTTATGTAATTGTTTATGCATGAATGTAAACAAAATGGGCATAAAGCCAATATTTTGTAAGCCCATGGCTTATGTGCAAAAATGAAATGCCATGGGATGGCTAGAATGCCATTTTTGTAAAGCCCAAGAGGCTATATGTAAATATGTAAGCCTATATAAGGAAAAATGATGATGGAAAAAAAACAACATTCATTCTCTCAAAGAAACATGGGGTTTGTATCTCTTTCCTTTTTCCGAAGGTCTCAAACCTTCTTCTTTCTTCCGAATTAAATCAAGAGTTTTACTCTTCCTTTTCCAAAAAAAATTGTTTTTCACCACGAAACCCACAAAGGGGAACTTGGATCTGTCATCAGATCTCAAAAAGGAGAGATTTTGAGATCTCATATCTCTTGATCTTCAAGATCCAGCTAACGGAGGAGGAAGAAGAAGAACCCCTTTCACTAAACCCAAAAAAAACACACTCAGGAGTCCAACTCCTCTATGATTTCTCTCCCGAGAATTTTTTTTGGCTAAAAGCCTCTTTTCCTCACCGGCGCTACAGCGCAGAGCGCCCGCGTGCCGACACGTGGCGCGCTTGCGCTCGGCACTCGAGCGCAAAGCGTACAGGTGCCGACACGTGGCGCGCTTGCACTACAGCGCCCTGCACTCAAGAGCAAAGCGCCCACGTGCCGACACGTGGCGCGCTTGCACTCAAGCGCAAGCGCTCGAGCGCAAGTCACCCCGGTGCCGACACGTGGTGCGCTTGCGCTCAATCGCAAGAGCACGAGCGCAAGCCGCCTTGGTGCCGACACGTGGCGCGCTTGCGCTCCAGCGCAAGCACTCGAGCGCAAGTCGCCCCCGTGCCGACACGTGGCGCGCTTACGCTCAAGCGCAAGCGCTCCAGCCCAAGTCGCCCCCGTGCCGACACGTGGGGCACTTGCGCTCAAGCGCAGAGCGCCCACGTGTCGACACGTGGCGCGCTTGCGCTCAAGCGCAGAGCGCCCACGTGCCGACACGTGGCACTCTAGCGCCTGAGCGCACAGCACCTAGGCGCACAGCGCCCAAGGTGCTGCCCCCACGCATCCTTTGGATGCCTTTCCCCCCTCTTTTTATGTACATACATATATATATACACACATATACATATGTGCATACACACATACTCCACGACACTGTCCCTGTTAGAAAAAATTTCTAACGGGGCGCTGTCCCGCACCCCGCAAGGGGGCTGCTAGCCACTTTGACCCCCAGCCCGCTATCCGGGTAGCGGGCCCCCCGTAAAAACTCTGCGTGGCTCCCGACATATCCAAAACCCCTTTCAAAACACATCACACGTACATTGCACATTGAGTTCGCATGACCAGTCTAACCCGTCAATCGGAGGTTCCCTCGCTCCAAAGGCGTGGGGTAATTAACGGCAGTTTAGTCCGCGGCTGCCGGAGATTCGGATCCTCACAATCATTAAACCCCGGCCTACCCAAAGCAGAGGGAATCTGTAGTACGCCTGACAAGCGCACGCGTATTCCCATCTCAATGGGGTGACGAAAAACACCCTACAATCGCGAGAATAGAATACGGTATCTCATATCGTATTATTCTCGGAATACGCCGACAGTAGGTGATGATCATATCAAACACCCACAAGATGCAAGCAGTCAGCTAAACGTAATAGCCACCCAGGTATTGAGTGATCAGAAGATCAAAAAGCAAGTCTGTACATTCTCCTGTGAATCCCATAAGTAACACTACCGTACAGTCCAGTCTCTTCGTCTGGTATGTCGCATATCAAGTCTAGGGGTGGTAAACGTCAGACTCCAGTAACCGATAAGTCGTGTTTATGTGAGGCTCATAATTGGTCGAGAAACTACTGATAACTCTTACCGGCAGTACGCCATATCAGCCCTTGCCAGGGACCTCCAGTTATAGCCAATCGAACACAGCACAACATCAACTCCCTATACCGGGAGAGACGAAACCCCTCCTATCGCTCATTGCCTCCATGTGATTCGGGACTGTACCTAAAAGCCACCGTTTTGCATGCCCTCTTGGACGTGTTAAGGTGGAAATCAATGCACGGTGGGAATCACACAAGACTCTATGACGATCTTGGGTCTACAGACTAACCTGTACCAGTGTCACCGGAGAACTGCTATCTGACGACAGGTATAATACCATCTAGGAGTTCTCGGCGAGTCCGTTCAGTGTATGCAGTCTCCACTGAGCACACGTAGACCATCTTTGATGTCAAACACCGATGGATATGGGATCATCCATCGCCCTTCATATGGGTCAAGATGCGTATACGCTAGTTTATTCTGGAGTATCGATGCCCTGTCTCGGTACTCCCTCGACTAGGAACAGTTATAGGATGTACTCGTTGACTACCCTGGCCCCACTAGTATGATCTCATCATAGTCCTAGTAGTTAAGTACATATCCTAAGGGCTTTATCAACATGTGAGAGCAAGACAGTAAACTAATACAAGTCAACATGTTAAGACAAAGTGAAACCAGATAGCATACAATCATATCGAGCACGAAAGTCCTCTCTATATATATCCAAGCATCCATCATACCATACATCGTATGTACAACAATGGCCTCTAGGACATATATACAACTAACACATGTGAAAACCCGAGTTTGTAGCATCTGCTAGTTTCGCTAAAGAGACCACTCCCGGTGAAGGGATCTCGGCTCTTTCCTTATCGAATAAGGTGCTGGATATTCTACATGGAATACCGCTATGCAAAGTAACAACTAGAGCTATCTGTTTTTGAAAATTCGATTCCACAACATCTTTAGGATTATTTTCTTTCATTATTCTCATTAATGAAGTCCTATCATTTTAGTTACCTAAGCATCACAGATAAATGTTATACCATCCGCATTCGCCTCGATGTCCCCTCATGCACCGTTAGGTTAGGTAACTAACGGCAGAGCGGGGTAGGGCTAGCGCGGGTGTAAAATATAAGCAACGTCTATTTAATATATCACATATACTATATAAAGTATCTATCTCATCGTATACCGTGATCACATCACAGAATATCGCAGCAGAAATCAACGTATGAAATATTGGATATAATAGGTGTAGGGTTCCTAGGCACTCCCAAGAGGTCTCACAAGGCATCAACCATGCCAATTTCAAAATTACGGTGCCGAGAAACCCTAAACTACGGATCGTTGGCTAGAAAACTAGGCGAAAAGTAAACTAGTTAACAATTAACTAAGAGATACGGATATACAACCTTTGTAGATCCGGTCCTCCACCTCCACGGCTCCGAGATGAGGTCCTCTCCGCTGTCCAAATCAAATCCGGGCTCTAGCGTCGGCTTCGTCGGAGAATGGGTAAGCTAGGTCGTCGATGTCCATGCCGAAGATGATCTACGTCGAGGCATCGCTAGATCGAGCTCCACCTTCACCAAGTCTTGAAAACTTGTGAGGGAAACACACTCTACTACTTGGCAAGAGGTAGAGGATGAAGAAATAGGAAGTGGGTAGACTTTAGTTTTGGATTTCTCACTCATTTCATCAATCCACCATTGATGAAGTGAAGGTTTCTTCTTGAGTTCAAGGAAGAAGAAGAAGAATATTATGATAAGATTACTTAGAAAAGAAAAGAATAATCATTCTTATTATAAAAGTAACCATGGTAAAGTGTAGAGAATTAACTTAGGTTAAATAAATGGTTAGAGTCAAGGTTTCATGAAGCTTCCACTAAACAACAAAAAAAGCCACCATTCTTTTTTCTCCTTTTTCCATCTATTTTCTAAAATGAATAAATAGATAAATAAATGAGAAAAGGAAATTAAAACCCTAATCATAAGTTTAACCATGGTTTAATTCTTTACACTTAACCAAGTAAACATGTATCATCAAACATGATACAAGCATGTGCACAAAATCATATCACATATATAATGCGCACATCCGAGTGAGAATATCCATCTAAAGTGAACCAATACTAGTTAATGCAAAGTAATATATCAAATATATAATTATACATTAAATCATTAAATCAACACTTGATTTAACGATCCGGTCATATCGCATATAACCGACTAGTATCCAATGTATCGGCTTATCGAATCAACGCTTGAATCGATAACTAGGTTATATCGCATACAACCATTCGACACATTGATCGCGAGAATGAAATACGGTATCACATACACGCATTATTCTCGGTCCCGCACATATCTCATATGCGCTCCTATTTCGTTTTTCTTGAGCCAGGAAACCTCTGTGTAGGACTCTAAAGACTCGTCAATACGCCGGCAGCAGGTGATGATCATATCAATCACCCACAAGCCGCAAGCGGTCTGCTAAACGTAACGGCCACCCGGGTATTGAGCGATCTGAAGATCAACGAGCAAGCCCGCTCACACTCCAGTGAATCCAACCAGTAACACTACCGTACAGTCCGGTCTGATCGTCTGATATGTCGCATATCTTTTCTAGGGGTGGTATATGTCAGACCCCAATAGCTCGATAAGTCGTGTCGATATGAGGTCTATAACAATTCGAGAAACTACTGGTAACACTTATCAGTAAATCTCAGCAACCCTGGCCAGGGATTTCCTGTTATAGCCAATCGAACACAGCGCAACATCAACTCCCTATACCGGGAGAGACGAATCCCCTCCTATCGCTCATTGCCTCCATGTGACTCGGGACTGTACCCAAAAACCACCATTTTGCACGCCCTCTTGGACGTGGTAAGATGGAAATCAAAGCACAGTGCGAACCACACAAGACTCTATGACGATCTCGGGTCAACAGACTACTCTGTACCAGTGTCACCAGAGAACTGCCATCTGACGTGAGGTATAATACCATCTGGGAGTTCTCGGCGAGTCCGTCCAGTGTACCCAGTCTCTACTGAGCACCCGTATATCTCCTCTGATGTCAAACACCAATGGATATGGGATCATCCATCGCCCATCTGTATGGGTCGAAAAGGTATACGCTAGTCTACTCTGGTATATCGATGCCCCGTCTCTATACACCCACGACTAGGGACTTTGAAGGATGTACTTGTGGACTACCATGTCCCCACTAGTATGATCCGCATCATAGTCCAGGTAGTCAAGTACACATCCTAAGGGCTTTACCAACATGTAACAGAGAGACAATCAGCATACACGTTAAGGTAAAGGGTAACCAGATAGCATACTATCTTGTCGAGCAATAAAGTCCTCCCTATATATGTCCCAGCATCCACTACAATATACATCCTATGTACAGTAATGGCCTCTAGGGCATACATATAACTAACAATCTCCCACTTGCACTAGGGCCATCTGTAGCAGTGGTTGAAGTATCTCATACTCAACCATCCCATAAAAGTCTCTCTCTGGGAACAGGCCTTTATGAGTGGATCCGCTGTGTTGTCCTCTGAGTCTACTCTCCTAACCTCGATCACCCTGGAGATCAACTATCTCCATGATCAGGCGATACTGCCTTAGAATAAGTCTGGATCACTGATGGGACCGGCGTTCCTTGGCATAAGCCACAACTCCATTGTCACACAATGGGAGGAACGTAGTTCATCTCATGAACCAATATACACCCAAACAGCCTCTTTGGTAGCATCTTAAGTAGCGATGTATCTTGCCTTTATCGTCTAGTTTGCCACGGTATCTAGCTTGGAACTCTTCCAACATACCGTCCCTTTACTGATGGTAAAGACAATGCCTGCGACTGACATTCAGTCGTCATTATCACCCTGGAATCCTTCCAGTGATTCTCCCCAGGATGGATTGATACCATCTCGCTACAACTAGTGAGAATCCTAACATCCAATTAGATCTATCTCATAGATCCAAAACCCAGGATTTAGGAGGTATCACTTTGATCCTATATGGAGAATTATTGTGATAAGCGGAGATTGACCGAGCGTAGCATAGGAAACTCCTTCCCCATCAAGAGTATGTCACCCACGTACTCTACGAGGATCGTCACCATACTCCCTACTACCTTTTTGTTTATACAAGGTTCATCTACCATTTTGATGATGTCAAACTCTTTGACTAATTCATCAAAACAGATGTTCCAACTCCGCGATGCCTGCTTTATCCTATAAAGCATCTTGCACACGTTTCCACTTCTCCCACTGACTATGAAGCCCTCTGGCTGTGTACTTATAGACGCTCTCTTCTAAATCATCATTTAGAAAAGCAGTCAAGACACCCAACCACCAGATATCGCAGTCATGGTATGTAGCCGTGACAAGTAGGATCTGCATGGACTTAAGCATACCTACTTGAAAAGGTTTCATCATTATCCACACCTGGTCAATAATGCAAACTTTTAACAAGTCTAGCTTTGAAAGTCTCAACTTTGCCATGTACACCAAGTAATCTTCTCAAGATATACCTGCTCCTGATGGGGATTTAACCCTTCAGATATAGCAACCAAAGTCCATACTTTGTTGGTGTATAAGGATTCCATCTCAGATCGATAAACAACCAGCCATTCTTACAGAGTCTCACTCTTGATGGCCAGCTCGAAACTAGTTGGGTCATCATCTCATGATGCAATCCTTGCTCCCACTGTCATACAGAAACCGAAGTATCTCTCAGGTGGGTGAGGAACCCTACTAGATTGGCAGAGAGGCTGAGGTTCGTTGGTTTCTACTGAATCCTCTGGTTGTACCAAATCATCTGCTGTAGTTTGTATAGCTGGAACACTTCCAGTTCTACATAACAGACCTTGCCTCGAGCTTCTCCGGATTTTGCTTTTAAACATAGCCCGGACAACCCCAAATCTTAATCAACTTAAGATATGGGCTCTTCCCTTTCCATATCACATATGAAATGGTAGGCAACTGATTTGATTCGAACCCTATTCAATAGGTATGCAGCTTCTCAAGTGCATAACTCCCAAAAAGGAAATAGGTAACTCAGTAGTACTCATCATAGAGCACACCTTATCAAATAGGGTGTGATTCCTCCACCCCGATATACCATCGTGCTATGGTGTATACGGAGGAGTAATGCTGAGAGAGAATCTCATTCTCCTTTAGAAATGTCCAAGAATTTCGTGCTCAAGTATTCTCCTCCCTGATCTCATTATAGGACATAATACTTATACCCGTATTTTGGTTCTCTACTTCTAAATCATATTCTGTGAATATCTCAAAAGGTTCGGACTTGTGTTTCAACAGGAACATATGTCTGAATCTTGAGAGATTATCAGAGAATGTAATGAAGTATAAAGAACCGATCTTGGCATGTGTAGACAGGGGAGCTTACATACATCAACATGTATCATATCCCAAGAGTTTACTAACTCTTTCTCTGTTTCCAATAAACGGAGCTATGGTCATCATATCTTTGTGACATGACTGGCGAGTTTCACAAGATGTAAATTCAAACTAATTTAAATATGCATCTTTATGTAACTCTAGCTAGTCGGGTCACATTGATCTGACCTAGTCTACAATACCTTAAGAAGGATCCGTTCATGTCTGAACTCTTCCTCTTATGTGTGTTCCATATACTAAGAACTGTAGTTTGATTTAGAACATCAATGCTTTTAGATAACGTGCCTGAACCGATCAACTTTTGATATAGGAAATGTTCAAAACATTATCCAACAATACAAAATTTTATCATTTCTTTACTAATAAAGAGACTGATATGATTTTGTATATCAGGTTCGGTATCTAATAACATTCGTTCAGAATCAATGTATTGGTAATACAGGGTGACAGTGACCAACAGACTTGGCTGCAACTCTTGCCCCGTTTTCTGTCTCATGAAACTTATCACCCGTTCTCAGTTTTTCTACCCTTTTGTAGCCCTATGTAACAGATTACATATCTGGGATCCTGATCCGGTATCATATACCAGGATGCGGAGGATACTGAGAAACAGTTCTGTATAATGAACACACCCGAAGATGATGCATCAGCATGCACTCTCTTCGTTTGGGCGGCACGGGAATTCTGGTGATCCCCAATTTCATGCTCTGTCTTATAACAATTATAAGTTGGAGCGGGACCAACGTTCCCCAGCTCAGTATAACAAGCGGGTTCAGTCAATAATCCGTATTATTATCTTGATTAAGGCGTGATATGGTCGCTACCAGGAGAGAGAGAAGAAAACACTCAGCGTGCGCTCTGCAAGAATAGATTGGTTATTATTTTATCTAATCAGGATGGCTCCCACTGTTTTTTATCAAATCTTCCTTCAAACCCTAAAAGGAAAGACTAGCCGGGATTAATTACACACTACAAGTTCGCCAATCTTTCAGCCAGGCCAGTGTCGGTACTTTGAGGGAGGTCCCCCGTGCTATCGCACGAACCTAATTAATGTAAACCTCGTTTTCCCAGAGGCGTAACCCCGTTAACACCTTTCTAGACACCTACTTGATCGGCTAATTGTAATGTATAAAACTCTCCCAGGAGTAACACTTACTCGCAGCGGGTATCGGGATCCAACTATCTCATAGAAGGTATGCAATCTCATTGCAAATTTCAACACTTGAAATTCCCGATAATATTTTGCCCCTAGCAGCTATATGACCTTAACATAGTCAACAAATCATAAGTTCTAGTCAAGTTCAACCCGTCATTTCCCGATTGAATTAAACCCACCCGCACGACCCTTAACATAGTCAACAAAGTCGCACGACTACCCTAATCCAATCACATCATATGCTTATGCAGATAAGCACTAATTAGCTACCGCACACTACGCCTTAACATAGTCAACAAACGTAGCACGAATACTAACCAGTACTTATCTGAAATGACGGAGGGCTACGACAGGTTTTTCTGAAAACCTATTGCGTAATGAACTTGATATCGTTGTTGAATCAAATGATTTTAAAATGGAGTGCTTTTGAGGCTTTAATAGTTTTGCTAAAGGAGTCACCCCGTTGAAGGGATCGTCGGTCCTTTCCTCGTCGAATGAGGTGCGGGATATATCATATATATCACTGTGCAAAGCAAAAACTCTTAAAAGCAATCAAAAGACAAACCGAGTGTGTAGCATCTGCCAGTTATTGCTAAAGGAGTCACTCCCGGTGAAGGGATCTCGGTCCTTTCCTCATCGAATAAGGTGCAGGATATATCACATATACCGCTGTGCAAAGCAAGAACTGTAGCTACCTGTTTTATTTTGAAATTCGATTCTACAACATCTTAGGTTTCTTTTATTTCATTAATCACATTAATGAAGTCCCATCATTTAAATTACCTAAACATCACAGATAAATACGACGTACACTTATGCCATCCGCATTCGCCTCGATGTCCCCTCGTGCACCGTTAGGTAAGGTAACTAACGGCAGAGCAGGGCAGGGCTAGCGCGGGTGTAAAACATAAGTAACGTCTATATAATATATCATATATACTGTATACTGTATCTATCATAGAACAACACATGATCATATCACAGATATCGCAGCAGAAGAAACATATGAAATATTGGATATACTAGGACGTCCGTGTTTTCAATACGAGCCAGTATAAAACACGGATTCCACGGTCGTGATGAATAGCCAAACCCACACCCCTAGACCCCTACGAGAGCGGCAAGCAACCCTACCAATTCTAGAGTTAGGAGATCCGGACTGGACTCCTCGAGTTGGTCTCCCACTGGACTCCAGAACCCGGTTACTTGTGCTCCCCTCCTTGGGTCTATCCTAGTGCGGAAAAGTAAATAATATACATCAACGGTGACAACTTCCGCAACCTGGAAGTGCCCCAATAAAAGAATATTACATACAAGTTTTTACATGAATGAAAATGAAAAACACTCATCTCACATAAAAAACCCCGGCTATTCAAACACGACGATCCAATATAACATATCCAGCAACACATAACATCATATGTCATCAACGTAAGTAAATATGTCCATCCCAATTGTCGTTGACATATAGCAACGAAACCGGCGATATCACATATTACACTTACGGTCACAGAAAAGAAAGTGTAAAACTACAACAGTTGGAATCCGTAACCTCCTCAGACATCGCATGCCTGACCAAATGAATTACTTAGACATCGCATGCCTAACAATTATAAACCCCGCATTTTAGTCTCAAATTCGAAAACACTTTTCAATACCAAGTCGGGCAATTCAACAGGATTCCCGACATCCTGATCGAATGCTCGTCGCAAACTTTAGTAGGCGGCCGCACCCCCGATACCGTCGACGAAGTGCACCAAGGCGGAACACCGCCACCGTGAGCACCCGAACGGATGCTTTCGGCGACGGGGTTCTCCTACAGTCACTTGGTCGGGGCTATGGAGTGAGGCTGTCTATTAAGTTTACCCGGCGAGTACCGGCGTACGCTACGTGATTGCGACGGACTTTTGATCGCATCAAAATTCCGTGGCAACCGATCAAGTGAGACTAAACTGCTATGTTTATAACATTCATTCAGTTATCTCATAACTTCTTGTGAATTCCAATTATTGTATCACATTCCAGATAAACAGAAAATGTTAAACTTTCCGATCGAACAATCGAACACCCAAGTTTTCCCGATACAATCCAACACATGAAATAAGTCTAACAACATTCAGTTCGTGCCTCAGTACCAACGGTCCAGCCGTAGAAGGGTCAAGCCAACGCCTCACATGTGGCACGCCGTACTCCCCCAAACCCGAAGGTTCAAAGGGCAGTTCAAGACGGTCACATAATCGAGTTAAGGTTTGTTGTCTTCTAGAGGGACCATCGCGTTACTTGCACTACTTAGAATGTCGTTAAACTATGGAAAAATCCAACACTTGGAAATTTCCCGACAGGGGAAAAATTGGGTATTTATATCCGGTCGAACTTTTTAACATATTCTAAAATTTATCCGGAAAGCCACACAGACAAAATTTGATACTCCGATCGAAACACCGAATCCCCAAAAACACAGCAGAAAAATTCAAATCTTGAATCAATTTAAAAATTCCCAGAAAGCTCAGCATAATTTATCAGGAATTACTGTGCAAAACATAAGGGCTAACGTCACCATAAGGCCGCGGAACCGCCGCAGAAGCCAGGCTTCTGCCGCGGTTCCGCTGCACAAATCACTGTTCACCAGAAACTTTTTGCACCGTAATTCTTATTTTTCCCTGCTGAATTTTTTAGAAATTTTTAATTTGGAAAATTCCCAGTTTTTGGAAAAAGGACAGGGAGCTATATTGGGTTTCGGTTTTCGGGTCGTTCGGACTTCAAATTCCGTCTAGACTTCGCCTAAGGCTCTAGCTAGGCTCTGATACTACTGTAGGGTTCCTAGGCACTCCCAAGAGGTCTCACAAGGCATCAACCATGCCAATTTCAAAATTACGGTGCCGAGAAACCCTAAACTACGGATCGTTGGCTAGAAAACTAGGCGAAATGTAAACTAGTTAACAATTAACTAAGAGATACGGAAATACAACCTTTGTAGATCCGGTCCTCTACCTCCACGGCTCCGAGATGAGGTCCTCTCCACTGTCCAAATCAAATCCGGGCTCTAGCGTCGGCTTCGTCGGAGAATGGGTAAGCTAGGTCGTCGATGTCCATGCCGAAGATGATCTACGTCGAGGCATCGCTAGATCGAGCTCCACCTTCACCAAGTCTTGAAAACTTATGAGGGAAACACACTCTACTACTTGGCAAGAGGTAGAGGATGAAGAAATAGGAAGTGGGTAGACTTTAGTTTTGGATTTCTCACTCATTTCATCAATCCACCATTGATGAAGTGAAGGTTTCTTCTTGAGTTCATGGAAGAAGAAGAAGAATATTATGATAAGATTAATTAGAAAAGAAAAGAAAAGAATAATCATTCTTATCATAAAAGTAACCATGGTAAAGTGTAGAGAATTAACTTAGGTTAAATAAATGGTTAGGGTCAAGGTTTCATGAAGCTTCCACTAAACAACAAAAAAAGCCACCATTCTTTTTTCTCCTTTTTCCATCTATTTTCCAAAATGAATAAATAGATAAATAAATGAGAAAAGGAAATTAAAACCCTAATCATAAGTTTAACCATGGTTTAATTCTTTACACTTAACCAAGTAAACATGTATCATCAAACATGATACAAGCATGTGCACAAAATCATATCACATATATAATGCGCACATCCGAGTGAGAATATCCATCTAAAGTGAACCAATACTAGTTAATGCAAAGTAATATATCAAATATATAATTATACATTAAATCATTAAATCAACACTTGATTTAACGATCCGGTCATATCGCATATAACCGACTAGTATCCAATGTATCGGCTTATCGAATCAACGCTTGAATCGATAACTAGGTTATATCGCATACAACCATTCGACACATTGATCGCGAGAATGAAATACGGTATCACATACACGCATTATTCTCGGTCCCGCACATATCTCATATGCGCTCCTATTTCGTTTTGCTTGAGCCAGGAAACCTCTGTGTAGGACTCTAAAGACTCGTCAATACGCCGGCAGCAGGTGATGATCATATCAATCACCCACAAGCCGCAAGCGGTCTGCTAAACGTAACGGCCACCCGGGTATTGAGCGATCTGAAGATCGACGAGCAAGCCCGCTCACACTCCAGTGAATCCAACCAGTAACACTACCGTACAGTCCGGTCTGATCGTCTGATATGTCGCATATCTTGCCTAGGGGTGGTATACGTCAGACCCCAATAGCTCGATAAGTCGTGTCGATATGAGGTCTATAACAATTCGAGAAACTACTGGTAACACTTATCAGTAAATCTCAGCAACCCTGGCCAGGGATTTTCTGTTATAGCCAATCGAACACAGCGCAACATCAACTCCCTATACCGGGAGAGACGAATCCCCTCCTATCGCTCATTGCCTCCATGTGACTCGGGACTGTACCCAAAAACCACCATTTTGCACGCCCTCTTGGACATGGTAAGATGGAAATCAAAGCACAGTGGGAACCATACAAGACTCTATGACGATCTCGGGTCAACAGACTACTCTGTACCAGTGTCACCAGAGAACTGCCATCTGACGTGAGGTATAATACCATCTGGGAGTTCTCGGCGAGTCCGTCCAGTGTACCCAGTCTATACTGAGCACCCGTATATCTCCTCTGATGTCAAACACCAATGGATATGGGATCATCCATCGCCCATCTGTATGGGTCGAGAAGGTATACGCTAGTCTACTCTGGTATATCGATGCCCCGTCTCGATACACCCACGACTAGGGACTTTGAAGGATGTACTTGTGGACTACCATGTCCCCACTAGTATGATCCGCATCATAGTCCAGGTAGTCAAGTACACATCCTAAGGGCTTTACCAACATGTAACAGAGAGACAATCAGCATACACGTTAAGGTAAAGGGTAACCAGATAGCATACTATCATGTCGAGCAAGAAAGTCCTCCCTATATATGTCCCAGCATCCACTACAATATATATCCTATGTACAGTAATGGCCTCTAGGGCATACATATAACTAACAATCTCCCACTTGCACTAGGGCCATCTGTAGCAGTGGATGAAGTATCTCATACTCAACCATCCCATAAAAGTCTCTCTCTGGGAACAGGCCTTTGTGAGTGGATCCGCTGTGTTGTCCTCTGAGTCTACTCTCCTAACCTCGATCACCCTGGAGATCAACTATCTCCATGATCAGGCGATACTGCCTTAGAATAAGTCTGGATCACTGATGGGACCGGCGTTCCTTGGCATAAGCCACAACTCCATTGTCACACAATAGGAGGAACGTAGTTCATCTCATGAACCAATATACACCCAAACAGCCTCTTTGGTAGCATCTTAAGTAGCGATGTATCTTGCCTTTATCGTCTTGTTTGCCACGGTATCTAGCTTGGAACTCTTCCAACATACCGTCCCTTTACTGATGGTAAAGACGATGCCTGCGACTGACATTCAGTCGTCATTATCACCCTGGAATCCTTCCAGTGATTCTCCCCAGGATGGATTGATACCATCTCGCTACAACTAGTGAGAATCCTAACATCCAATTAGATCTATCTCATAGATCCAAAACCCAGGATTTAGGAGGTATCACTTTGATCCTATATGGAGAATTATGGTGATAAGCGGAGATTGACCGAGCGTAGCATAGGAAACTCCTTCCCCATCAAGATTATGTCACCCACGTACTCTACGAGGATCGTCACCATACTCCCTACTACCATTTTGTTTATACAAGGTTCATCTACCATTTTGATGATGTCAAACTCTTTGACTAATTCATCAAAACAGATGTTCCAACTCCGCGATGCCTGCTTTATCCTATAAAGCATCTTGCACACGTTTCCGCTGCTCCCACTGTCTACGAAGCCCTCTGGCTGTGTACTTATAGACGCTCTCTTCTAAATCATCATTTAGAAAAGCAGTCAAGACACCCAACCACCAGATATCGCAGTCATGGTATGTAGCCGTGACAAGTAGGATCTGGATGGACTTAAGCATAGCTACTTGAAAAGGTTTCATCATTATCCATACCTGGTCAATAATGCAAACTTTTAACAAGTCTGGCTTTGAAAGTCTCAACTTTTCCATGTACACCAAGTAATCTTCTCAAGATATACCTGCTCCTGATGGGGATTTAACCCTTCAGATATAGCAACCAAAGTCCATACTTTGTTGGTGTATAAGGATTCCATCTCAGATCGATAAACATCCAGCCATTCTTACAGAGTCTCACTCTTGATGGCCAGCTCGAAACTAGTTGGGTCATCATCTCATGATGCAATCCTTGCTCCCACTGTCATAGAGAAACTGAAGTATCTCTCAGGTGGGTGAGGAACCCTACTAGATCGGTGGAGAGGCTGAGGTTCGTTGGTTTCTACTGAATCCTCTGGTTGTACCAAATCATCTGCTGTAGTTTGTATAGCTGGAACACTTCCAGTTCTACATAACAGACCTTGCCTCGAGCTTCTTCGGATTTTGCTTTTAAACATAGCCCGGACAACCCCAAATCTTAATCAACTTAAGATATGGGCTCTTCCCTTTCCATATCACATATGAAATGGTAGGCAACTGATTTGATTCGAACCCTATTCAATAGGTATGCAGCTTCTCAAGTGCATAACTCCCAAAAAGGAAATAGGTAACTCGGTAGTACTCATCATAGAGCACACCTTATCATATAGGGTGTGATTCCTCCACCCCGATATACCATCGTGCTATGGTGTATACGGAGGAGTAATGCTGAGAGAGAATCTCATTCTCCTTTAGAAATTTCCAAGAATTTCGTGCTCAAGTATTCTCCTCCCTGATCTCATTATAGGACATAATACTTATACCCGTATTTTGGTTCTCTACTTCTAAATCATATTCTGTGAATATCTCAAAAGGTTCGGACTTGTGTTTCAACAGGAACATATATCTGAATCTTGAGAGATTATCAGAAAATGTAATAAAGTATAAAGAACCGATCTTGGCATGTGTAGACAGGGGAGCTTACATACATCAACATGTATCATATCCCAAGAGTTTACTAACTCTTTCTCTGTTTCCAGTAAACGGAGCTATGGTCATCATATCTTTGTGACATGACTGGCGAGTTTCACAAGATGTAAATTCAAACTAATTTAAATATGCATCTTTATGTAACTCTAGCTAGTAGGGTCACATTGATCTGACCTAGTCTACAATACCTTAAGAAGGATCCGTTCATGTCTGAACTCTTCCTCTTATGTGTGTTCCATATACTAAGAACTGTTGTTTGATTTAGAACATCAATGCTTTTAGATAACGTGCCTGAACCGATCAACTTTTGATATAGGAAATGTTCAAAACATTATCCAAAAATACAAAATTTTATCATTTCTTTACTAATAAAGAGACTGATATGATTTTGTATATCAGGTTCGGTATCTAATAACATTCGTTCAGAATCAATGTATTGGTAATACAGGGTGACAGTGACCAACAGACTTGGCTGCAACTCTTGCCCCGTTTTCTGTCTCATGAAACTTATCACCCGTTCTCAGTTTTTCTACCCTTTTGTAGCCCTTTGTAACAGATTACATATCTGGGATCCTGATCCGGTATCATATACCAGGATGCGGAGGATACTGAGAAACAGTTCTGTCTAATGAACACACCCGAAGATGATGCATCAGCATGCACTCTCTTCGTTTGGGCGGCACGGGAATTCTGGTAATCCCCAATTTCATGCTCTGTCTTATAACAATTATAAGTTGGAGCGGGACCAACGTTCCCCAGCTCAGTATAACAAGCGGGTTCAGTCAATAATCCGTATTATTATCTTGATTAAGGCGTGATATGGTCGCTACCAGGAGAGAGAGAAGAAAACACTCAGTGTGCGCTCTGCAAGAATAGATTGGTTATTATTTTATCTAATCAGGATGACTCCAACTGTTTTTTATCAAATCTTCCTTCAAACCCTAAAAGGAAAGACTAGCCGGGATTAATTACACACTACAAGTTCGCCAATCTTTCAGCCAGGCCAGTGTCGGTACTTTGAGGGAGGTCCCCCGTGCTATCGCACGAACCTAATTAATGTAAACCTCGTTTTCCCAGAGGCGTAACCCCGTTAACACCTTTCTAGACACCTACTTGATCGGCTAATTGTAATGTATAAAACTCTCCCAGGAGTAACACTTACTCGCAGCGGGTATCGGGATCCAACTATCTCATAGAAGGTATGCAATCTCATTGCAAATTTCAACACTTGAAATTCCTGATAATATTTTGCCCCTAGCAGCTATATGACCTTAACATAGTCAACAAATCATAAGTGCTAGTCAAGTTCAACCCGTCATTTCCCGATTGAATTAAACCCACCCGCACGACCCTTAACATAGTCAACAAAGTCGCACGACTACCCTAATCCAATCACATCATATGCTTATGCAGATAAGCACTAATTAGCTACCGCACACTACGCCTTAACATAGTCAACAAACGTAGCACGAATACTAACCAGTACTTATCTGAAATGACGGAGGGCTACGACAGGTTTTTCTGAAACCTATTGCGTAATGAACTTGATATCGTTGTAGAATCAAATGATTTTAAAATGGAGTGCTTTTGAGGCTTTTCTAGTTTTGCTAAAGGAGTCACTCCCGTTGAAGGGATCGTCGGTCCTTTCCTCGTCGAATGAGGTGCGGGATATATCATATATATCACTGTGCAAAGTAAAAACTCTTAAAAGCAATCAAAAGACAAACCGAGTGTGTAGCATCTGCCAGTTATTGCTAAAGGAGTCACTCCCGGTGAAGGGATCTCGGTCCTTTCCTCATCGAATAAGGTGCAGGATATATCACATATACCGCTGTGTAAAGCAAGAACTATAGCTACCTGTTTTATTTTGAAATTCGATTCTACAACATCTTAGGTTTCTTTTATTTCATTAATCACATTAATGAAGTCCCATCATTTAAATTACCTAAACATCACAGATAAATACGACGTACACTTATACCATCCGCATTCGCCTCGATGTCCCCTCGTGCACCGTTAGGTTAGGTAACTAACGGCAGAGCAAGGCAGGGCTAGCGCGGGTGTAAAACATAAGTAACGTCTATATAATATATCATATATACTGTATACTGTATCTATCACAGAACAACACATGATCATATCACAGATATCGCAGCAGAAGAAACATATGAAATATTGGATATACTAGGACGTCCGTGTTTTCAATACGAGCCAGTATAAAACACGGATTCCACGGTCGTGATGAATAGCCAAACCCACACCCCTAGACCCCTACGAGAGCGGCAAGCAACCCTACCAATTCTAGAGTTAGGAGACCCGGACTCGACTCCTCGAGTTGGTCTCCCACTGGACTCCAGAACCCGGTTACTTGTGCTCCCCTCCTTGGGTCTATCCTAGTGCGGAAAAGTAAATAATATACATCAACGGTGACAACTTCCGCAACCTGGAAGTGCCCCAATAAAAGAATATTACATACAAGTTTTTACATGAATGAAAATGAAAAACACTCATCTCACATAAAAACCCCCGGCTATTCAAACACGACGATCCAATATAACATATCCAGCAACACATAACATCACATGTCATCAACGTAAGTAAATATGTCCATCCCAATTGTCGTTGACATATAGCAACGAAACCGGCGATATCACATATTACACTTACGGTCACAGAAAAGAAAGTGTAAAACTACAACAGTTGGAATCTGCAACCTCCTCAGACATCGCATGCCTGACCAAATGAATTACTTAGACATCGCATGCCTAACAATTATAAACCCCGCATTTTAGTCTCAAATTCGAAAACACTTTTCAATACCAAGTCGGGCAATTCAACAGGATTCCCGACATCCTGATCGAATGCTCGTCGCAAACTTTAGTAGGCGGCCGCACCCCCGATACCGTCGACGAAGTGCACCAAGGCGGAACACTGCCACCGCGAGCACCCGAACGGATGCTTTCGGCGACGGGGTTCTCCTACAGTCACTTGGTCGGGGCTATGGAGTGAGGCTGTCTATTAAGTTTACCCGGCGAGTACCGGCGTACGCTACGTGATTGCGACGGACTTTTGATCGCATCAAAATTCCGTGGCAACCGATCAAGTGAGACTAAACTGCTATGTTTATAACATTCATTCAGTTATCTCATAACTTCTTGTGAATTCCAATTATTGTATCACATTCCAGATAAACAGAAAATGTTAAACTTTCCGATCGAACAATCGAACACCCAAGTTTTCCCGATACAATCCAACACATGAAATAAGTCTAACAACATTCAGTTCGTGCCTCAGTACCAACGGTCCAGCCGTAGAAGGGTCAAGCCAACGCCTCACATGTGGCACGCCGTACTCCCCCAAACCCGAAGGTTCAAAGGGCAGTTCAAGACGGTCACATAATCGAGTTAAGGTTTGTTGTCTTCTAGAGGGACCATCGCGTTACTTGCACTACTTAGAATGTCGTTAAACTATGGAAAAATCCAACACTTGGAAATTTCCCGACAGGGGAAAAATTGGGTATTTATATCCGGTCGAACTTTTTAACATATTCTAAAATTTATCCGGAAAGCCACACAGACAAAATTTTATACTCCGATCGAAACACCGAATCCCCAAAAACACAGCAGAAAAATTCAACTCTGGAATCAATTTAAAAATTCCCAGAAAGCTCAGCATAATTTATCAGGAATTACTGTGCAAAACATAAGGGCTGACGTCACCATAAGGCCGCGGAACCGCCGCAGAAGCCAGGCTTCTGCCGCGGTTCCGCCGCACAAATCACTGTTCACCAGAAACTTTTTGCACCGTAATTCTTATTTTTCCCTGCTGAATTTTTTAGAAATTTTTAATTTGGAAAAATCCCAGTTTTTGGAAAAAGGACAGAGAGCTATATTGGGTTTGGGTTTTCGGGTCGTTTGGACTTCAAATTCCGTCTAGACTTCGCCTAAGGCTCTAGCTAGGCTCTGATACTACTGTAGTGTTCCTAGGCACTCCCAAGAGGTCTCACAAGGCATCAACCATGCCAATTTCAAAATTACGGTGCCGAGAAACCCTAAACTACGGATCGTTGGCTAGAAAACTAGGCGAAAAGTAAACTAGTTAACAATTAACTAAGAGATACGGAAATACAACCTTTGTAGATCCGGTCCTCCACCTCCACGGCTCCGAGATGAGGTCCTCTCCGCTGTCCAAATCAAATCCGGGCTCTAGCGTCGGCTTCGTCGGAGAATGGGTAAGCTAGGTCGTCGATGTCCATGCCGAAGATGATCTGCGACGAGGCATCGCTAGATCGAGTTCCACCTTCACCAAGTCTTGAAAACTTATGAGGGAAACACACTCTACTACTTGGCAAGAGGTAGAGGATGAAGAAATAGGAAGTGGGTAGACTTTAGTTTTGGATTTCTCACTCATTTCATCAATCCACCATTGATGAAGTGAAGGTTTCTTCTTGAGTTCAAGGAAGAAGAAGAAGAATATTATGATAAGATTAATTAGAAAAGAAAAGAATAATCATTCTTATCATAAAAGTAACCATGGTAAAGTGTAGAGAATTAACTTAGGTTAAATAAATGGTTAGGGTCAAGGTTTCATGAAGCATCCACTAAACAACAAAAAAAGCCACCATTCTTTTTTCTCCTTTTTCCATCTATTTTCCAAAATGAATAAATAGATAAATAAATGAGAAAAGGAAATTAAAACCCTAATCATAAGTTTAACCATGGTTTAATTCTTTACACTTAACCAAGTAAACATGTATCATCAAACATGATACAAGCATGTGCACAAAATCATATCACATATATAATGCGCACATCCGAGTGAGAATATCCATCTAAAGTGAACCAATACTAGTTAATGCAAAGTAATATATCAAATATATAATTATAAATTAAATCATTAAATCAACACTTTATTTAACGATCCGGTCATATCGCATATAACTGATTAGTATCCAATGTATCGGCTTATCGAATCAACGCTTGAATCGATAACTAGGTTATATCGCATACAACCATTCGACACATTGATCGCGAGAATGAAATACGGTATCACATACACGCATTATTCTCGGTCCCGCACATATCTCATATGCGCTCCTATTTCGTTTTGCTTGAGCCATGAAACCTCTGTGTAGGACTCTAAAGACTCGTCAATACGCCGGCAGCAGGTGATGATCATATCAATCACCCACAAGCCGCAAGCGGTCTGCTAAACGTAACGGCCACCCGGGTATTGAGCGATCTGAAGATCGACGAGCAAGCCCGCTCACACTCCAGTGAATCCAACCAGTAACACTACCGTACAGTCCGGTCTGATCGTCTGATATGTCGCATATCTTGCCTAGGGGTGGTATACGTCAGACCCCAATAGCTCGATAAGTCGTGTCGATATGAGGTCTATAACAATTCGAGAAACTACTGGTAACACTTATCAGTAAATCTCAGCAACCCTGGCTAGGGATTTTCTGTTATAGCCAATCGAACACAGCGCAACATCAACTCCCTATACCGGGAGAGACGAATCCCTTCCTATCGCTCATTGCCTCCATGTGACTCGGGACTGTACCCAAAAACCACCGTTTTGCACGCCCTCTTGGACATGGTAAGATGGAAATCAAAGCACAGTGGGAACCACACAAGACTCTATGACGATCTCGGGTCAACAGACTACTCTGTACCAGTGTCACCAGAGAACTGCCATCTGACGTGAGGTATAATACCATCTGGGAGTTCTCGGCGAGTCCGTCCAGTGTACCCAGTCTCTACTGAGCACCCGTATATCTCCTCTGATGTCAAACACCAATGGATATGGGATCATCCATCGCCCATCTGTATGGGTCGAGAAGGTATACGCTAGTCTACTCTGGTATATCGATGCCCCGTCTCGATACACCCACGACTAGGGACTTTGAAGGATGTACTTGTGGACTACCATGTCCCCACTAGTATGATCCGCATCATAGTCCAGGTAGTCAAGTACACATCCTAAGGGCTTTACCAACATGTAACAGAGAGACAATCAGCATACACGTTAAGGTAAAGGGTAACCAGATAGCATACTATCATGTCGAGCAAGAAAGTCCTCCCTATATATGTCCCAGCATCCACTACAATATACATCCTATGTACAGTAATGGCCTCTAGGGCATACATATAACTAACAATAGGATTTCCAGGTTTTAAATTAATCCTGTATAAAACACGGATTCCATGGTCGCGATGAATAGCCAAAACCACATCCCTAGACCCCTATGAGAGCGGCAAGCAGCCTTACTAATTTTAGGGTTAGGAGACCCGGTCTCGATTCCTCGAGATGGTCTTCCACTGGACCCTAGAACCCAGTTACTTATACTCCCCGCCTTGGGTCATCCTAATGCGGAAAAGTAAATAATATACATCAACGGTGACATCTTCCTCAACCCGGAAGTGCCCCAATAAAAGAATATTACATACAGGTTTTTACATGAATGAAAATGAAAACTTTCATCTCACATAAAAACCCCCGGCTATTCAAACACGACGATCCAATATAACATATCCCAGCAACACATAACATCACATGTCATCATCATAAGTAAATATGCGTATCCTAATTGTCGTTGACATATAGCACCGAAACCGGTGATACACTACATATTACACTTACGGTCGCAAAAAAGAAAGTGAAAACTACAACAGTTGGAATCCGCAACCACCTTAGATATCATAAACTAGAGTTTAAAATCAACAGAAACTAGAGTTTCGTGTTGCAAGTTACAGAAACTAGAGTTTGTCTTTTGATTGCTTCTATAGTTTTTGCTTTGCATAGTTGTATTTGTGAAATATCCTGCACTTCATTCGATGAGGAAAGAGCCGAGATCCCTTCACCGGGAGTGACCTCTTTAGCAAAACTAGTAAAAGCCTCAAAAACACTCCTTTACAAAATCACTCGATTCTACAACGATATCAAGTTCAAGTCGTTGTGCAATGCGCGTATCACAGCACAAATAGCAGACGTTTATCGTAGAAAATAACTATCTATATATATATATATCCTTTGTTTAACATACACGTCTCGTCGTTTTGATAAATAATTTAGAAGGGTTTCCTTTGTTATGTTTTTCGTGTCACCTCGGACATGTAGGTAAATACTGAGACTACAACTCCTTTTTGGAAATCCATTCGATAACTATCAATGCATGCAAAAATATAGTCAGGTACTATCCTCGGACTAGTCCTGCTCAGCCACTATACCAAATAGTAAATATCATAAAACATGCTACTCAAGAGAAATCGTTCTCAAAATGTGTATAAGAATGCCACGTGCGTCTGGTGTGCACAGAAATCGAAATCAATGAATTTGTCGTGCACGTGTACAAAAACAAAATATAAGTGCAATGGGTGTGCACGAATACACCTGTCAAGGGCAACGGGTGTGCCTGACAACAATAGCAAGTACATCTGATATGCATGAAAAATCCCAATTTAGTGTATCTGGTGTGCACCAAAATCTCATCAAACGCCTAAGCATGCGCAAGAAACCAAATCAAGTGCACAAGGTGCACAAAAGCAATATCGATTATCACGATCGAAATCGACCGCATACAACACATCTCAATCCAAATCAGGTATACTGTGGTATATAATCTCACAACCATGTGCATCAGCGTGCACAAAATCGAATCAAAATACTAAAAGTGCATGAAAACTACACCGAAGGCACAAGTCAAATCACATACATGCCATAGGCATGAAATCAAAATCAACCATCTCGAACGAAATCAAATCGAAGTCGAATGCAACTGTGGTGCACAAAATCTCAATCATGCAAATGAATTACCCAAAATACCGAAATCTAAAATAACGGACACGTGATATTCGAATCACTAAATCGCAAATTATAAACACTATCGTCGATATGTCCTTCCTTTGCAGTCGAGAAGGTGTCGGTGCATCTAAAGCTAGCAGAGCAAGATATCCGCTTGCCTTCTTTTCACGGTCCGGCGTCTTGTGCCCTTAGGCTCTCGTCTCTCACTGCGAATTGCCAGTTACATAACTCTTCGGCTTAACGGCCTAATATGGAAATGACAATGGAAACAGATCCACTCTGGCACATCCTCTAAAGATCTCTGGCCAACTATCATGGACACTCATAACATGTTTCATCGATGATGCCGAACTCTGTCCAACTCGGTGTGCGTAATAAGTCCGATCCTGGGTCCAAGTCTTCTCGTGTAGTATCCCATCATATGATATCCGGACGACGTCGAACTTTTCGATCGATTCATTAAAGACCCATAATTCCCGAGAGCTCAACACTCGTACACAGTTTAATAAAATCCAGTACATACCACGGTACCTATGGACTAACCGTAGAAGGGCAAACCCAACCCTCATTAATGGCACCGCGGAACTGCCGCGAACCCTAAGGTTCAAAAGCATTCCCATGGTCATTATATCGAGTTAGGGTTTCATTCTTCTAGAGGGTCCATAGAATTACTTGCATATTTTCCGAATAGTTTAAACTTGGAAAAATGGGTTTCTGACATTCGTTCATTTTATCGACTCACAACGTGCCTGTGTGAAGTCTTTTCTAGCTAGAATCAATCAATCTGATGACCTCGCATCGGGGTATGCAAACGAACTACATGTCCTAGTCATTCATCCATGAGTGACTAGAAATCCTTTATCATATCTCTAAGTATAACTCGTGCTGCAATAGATCCAAATATCTGGGGCGATATCTTGTCATTCGCAGCTACAACTGGCTCATTCGTCCGCACGCTAAGCAGTGCCTCAATCATCAAGAATAATGGCGCATTGACGGTCATCACATTCTACCCGGCCTCTATCAGTGGCCCAATCCTCTTGTGCTGATCAGCACATTCGAGAAATTTCAGTAATGGCGTCCATCAAACGCTCATTGCGCAAAAACACAATAAAATGACACATCTATGCAATCGTGCTTCATCGAAATCATGCCCTGGTCATTCCTCGTCCATGACGAGCCCGTGATGACCGCAACTCTAGCCGCAGCTCTCTCTGCCTATGCAATCGTAGTAACAAAACTACCAACCGATATCGATGAGGATAGATCAAAGGAATGAATATAATACTGTGCAAAGAAATGTACATCCTAAGGCTTCTTAAGCGGAGTAGCGTATCGTAAGTATGCCGCGGAACATACACACGGTACGTCACTCTACTTAAGTCACCTACTCCATCAACCAAGGTCAACCTATGCGACGAAAGTTTGGGTCTAATACCCCCTCGACCAAGTCTAAGTTCCGTAAGGTCAAGCGTAGGTTCCGAACATATATATACGTCCTATACTCCGCATAGTCAAACATAGACTCAAACTAAGGTTAAACCTAGCGCTCTGATACCAACTTTGTCATGACTCGAAAAGGCACGTGACTGGCACTTGAATCATATGAAGTCTATAGGACCCCATCTAATTCAAGTAAGCCAAAAATCCCAGAAATCTAAACCATTTTAAGGAAGATGTGAAGAAAACTTGTTTAAAGCAAGTGGTTTTAAAAATTAAGTGGCATTAAACATTTAAAAAGCAACGTCATATTTTCCCAAAAATTTCGGCAGTCTCCTTTGTAAATAATAGCCCCAAACGAGTACAAACATGAAATATATATAAAGGCATCCCCAAGCGGGAGCTAGCTCTTCGCAAATTGGCGGACACAACCACGCAAGCAATATAATATACAATGCCGAAGGGCGAGGATCAAAACTCAGAAGAAAACCAATATCCACCAGAAAATCATAATAATACAAAAGCGACTCTAAGGTCGAAAGAATAAACATACTGGTCTTCTAAATCTATAAAATATACAAGTCTAGTTGATCGAGTTCACTAGATACAACAGAATGTAAATAGGGTACAATTGCAGTCACGATGCAAGTGAACCCACCTACCAAAGCAATCACCCGGAAAGAAAGCAGTGTACCAGCAAAGCCGCAACGAAACCTGTATGGCAAAACCTATAAGAAACAGTGGCACAACGGGGGTAAGTAGAAAACATCACCGAGCTGAAATCGCATGTATGACTCAATCCTAGGTCATACGATAATATATCCACAATATAACATAACCCAGAAACATCTACACATAAGTGTAATATCAAGTGCTCGTGTCAGTGCCTCAGGTAGCAACATAATACATATATGATGTATGAATGCATTAAAATGAAAATAGAATACATCATGAATGAGAAAACCGTTTTCTTTCTTTAGTGAGATTTCTGTATATAAAAATCGAGGTATCATCAATGAAATTAACATAGAACCCATGTCAAGCATCGACACAAAACATAATCCCAATATTCAATATCTCGGGCTCCGGCAATCCGGACTGGCCCATATCATATAATCTCAATACCTCAAAGTCTCAATATCTCGGGCTCCGGCAATCCGAACTGGCCCCTGGGCTTCGGTAATCCGGACTGGCCCAAATATCAATATCTCACGACTATGTCAGTATCCTCCGGATATCCGCCGCGTTACAACTAACCGGTCGGTAGTGCTCCCATGCCAAGCTCAACGCCATCATCTGCGACCATCTTGCCCCGGGGTACCGCACCGGATCCACCATGCACTCACAGACGGTTCCTCCTCCTCCTCGAATCGGGTGTATGATATCGTTCAAGAGCCGAGAAAACTCATGGTGGACGTATCTCACATCATAACACGAGAAAACTGTACTTTTTATCTTTTGAATTGAAAATGAGATTATAAAATGTTGCGGTGTCTCCAAATCAAGAAATCTCATGGAAAATCTCAAAATGAAGAGTCAATAATAGTAAATACCGAGCTCCAGCAATCCAGACTGGCCCTATAATATTGCATGACAAATGAATATATAAACATGCACGAGTATCTAATAAAGAATGAAATATCTAAACCAAAACGGTAATGATATATTAGAAATATCAGCTAGCAAGCGATATCAACAAATAATATTCTCTAAAGTGTACGTGACATGGCAATTACCGATGATGATGTGTGTGAGCCGGCAAGCAAGTGTACGTGGAGCATACGCATCATCGGTAATGGTGCGGGTGTCCTGACAGCATGGTATCATAATAACTAAAATACACATTATGCATGCAATGTAATGATAACAATAAGAATATATGGAAAATGAGCAATAACGCAACAATCAGGAAATATACGCTCCTATATATATATGAGTCATACAGTTGTCATTTGAAATAACACGAATCGTGGTATTTAGAAAATAGGGCTATAGTGTTTTAAAGAAAGGTACATCCTTTGAAATATCAGTAGTACCCCTTGGCCTGTCTTTAAAATATTTATGATTCATTAGTTTTGGAAATAAGTATGACTCGAGCCCAGTCTATCATCTACTAAGTAACTACAGGATAAGCTAAGAGACTAATCAAAAGGGTTAGGAAAACCACCTAAGTCTGAGTCGATATATATAAATATAGTAGTCGGTAATCCCGCCTCAATAGCGTCACATACGATCAAATATAATACGACATACTCAATAATGAGTGCGGATCAATCATCATATTTATATATCGTACGGTAAATCCATCGCACGGCATCGCAAAATCGGGGTACGGGTCGCCTATCATATATATCTCAATATCCATATGGTATCATAATCAATATATCATGAACAGAGTACTAATCTAAGTCTAGTACATACCGATACCATCTAACATATATCCGCGTGTGTATGAAAACACATCGCCCAATAAATCCATAAATAGAATATGTCGTATCTCTTAACACGACCCAAATCACATCACCAATCTCACGACATCCTGCCCAATCACATCGGCTCATTTCCAAATATCATATACTATCCTCATCATACATGTATACGTATACATACACATATATATATACACACATACATACTCACATACATATATGTATATATGTATATACATATCCCCATATACGCACAAGAAAATAAAATGAATACGTGTGTGTGTGCGTGTATGCCTACTTTAGGGTTTTGCGACTAAGACACTACACTAAAATTACTCGTGAACACCTAAGTTTATCTTGATAATCATCCACGTATCACAAAACGCAAATCTATATATATAAAATAACGTATTCGTATTTTACACTACGAAACTGCGGGGGTGCTATACGTCATCCACCCGAGTACCCCCGTAGATATATATCTACTCACTTGGACGTTTCGGCTAATCTGCTCCGATCTCCGTCCTGTTTTTATGCACCACGTCCGACGCCTCTTCACCCGATCCTAGAATTGTACATAAGGAAATAAGAGAATAAATACACGAATAGTTGCGGAACAAACGACACAATTCAACCACGCGCACAATAAGACGCGCACACACTTGGTGCACAAACGCGCTCGCGACAACGCCACCACCTCGACTAGGGCCGCAATAAGTGACCACAACCTTGTCTAAAACCCACTCGCGCACTCACGACATATTAAATATAATATGAAATAGGTTATAAATCAACAAAACCGCAACTTAATTAAAATCAATTTAATTCCGAAAACCTAGTAAGCACCAATTTTCGTTTTAGTTCAAAACTTGATATTTTAACAAACTAGCGGCCACAATACTCACTAGACATCTTAATTAAGTCACCCAAACCATAACTAAATTTTTATTTCATTTAATTACAATAATCACAAAAACCTAGTTTGCAAAATAGCTTAATTAGTACAATTTTAAAATAATAATTAGCAAACTAGCAACTAGGTTAGGTTTTGCAAAACTCATGAGGTTAATCTAAACATCACAACTAATACCAAGTGATCAAACCCTAGCTTCAATTCAAAACCCTCACTTGAATTTCCAAACTTTCAATTAAAACCAAAATTAATCACTTAATTAGACAAGATTGAAGTAATTAATCAACATTTAACCAATGGGTAAGGATTATACCTCAACAAGTTTGAGATCAACATGCAAACTAGACACCCAAACTTTCTTCCATGCTCCAAGATCCATACTAGAATAGCCAATGAAAATGGGTATAGGTTGGATTTGGAGTTTGTGTGAATTTTTCATTGATTTTTGAAGCAAAATGAGGAATTTTAGAGAGGAAAAGAGATGAAGCAATTTGGGGAGCTGCTGCTGCTCATAGGGATATGGGGCTCGGCTAAATTAAGAGAGATGAGGAGAGAGAGTGAGGTGTTGAAAGTCAATAACAACAATGCCTCACATATCTTAAACCATAACTTATTAATTTACTATATTTCCTTTCTTTCTTACTTTTTTTTCTTTTATTCTTTTATGATATGAAGAAGAGTTAAATGAAGAGGGGGCTGTGCTCGGCCAGGTGTAGGGGGGTGTGGGGGGGGTTAAATTTCCAGGTAATGAAAACTCAAAACTCAAATTAACATGCACCAAACCTCATTTTGTCTATTTATTTAATTCATTTATTTTCTAGCTTAAACATAGAAATATCTAGAACCATCCAAACATTTTTCTTTAAAAGAACATGTTACAATATGTGTTTAGATGTGTCATGATGCACAAAGTTTGTATTAACCCATTCCAATTTGTAATTTTCACTGATTAAATGTATTAGTGAAAGCTTATAATAAAATTAAAAATAATTAATTATGGAAAATATTTGAGTAAACTAGAAATTACAAGTGACCAATTAAATACCAAATACTAGCAATTACATAACTAGAATATGTATATTTATGTCTAAGTCGAAAAATAATTATATCTTGGTTTTTACGGAAAACACCAATTATTTTACCGCTTATCCGAAATTTCACCTAAACGATTTTCAAAACGTTACAGTCATATCAATGCGACCCGACTAGCCAAGTTTCATACAGATGAATATTTAAATTAGTTTGAATTTACATCTTATATTATTTTCTAGTCTTGTCACAAAGGTAAGATGACCAGAGCTCCGTTTATTAGAAACAGAGAAAGAGTTAGTGAAATCATGGGATTGATACATGATGATGTATGTAGGTCCCTTGTCTACACATGCCAGGACTAGTTCTTTGTACTTCATTACATTCACTGATGATCTCTCAAGATTCAAACATATGTTCCTGTTGAAACACAAGTATGAAGCTTTTTAGAAATTCAAAGAATATAAGTTAGAAGTAAAGAACCAAAACGGGTATAAGTATTATGTCCTTTGATGTGATCAGGGAGGAGAATACTTGAACAAGGAATTCCTGGACTATTCTAAACGAGAATGAGATTCTCTCTCAGCATTACTCCTCCGTATACACCACAACACGTCGGTGTATCGGGGCGGAGCAATCCCACACTATTAGATAAGATGCGCTCTATGATGAGTACTACTGAATTACCTGTTTCCTTTTGGGGGTTATGCACTTGTGAAGCTGCATAACTATTGAATAGAGTTCCAACGAAATCAGGAGCCTACCACTCCATATGAGATATGGTATGGGAAGAGCGCATCTCTTAAATATGTTAAGATTTGGGGTTGTCCGGCCTATGTCTAAAAGCAAAATCCGGACAAGCTCGAGGCAAGGTCGGATCTGTGGAAGTTTGTTGGATATCCCAAACATTTACGGGGGAATATCTTCTACCACACTGAGGAGCAAAAGGTGTTTTGTTTCTCAGCATGCAACCTTTTTGAGAAAAAGGAATTTCTTGTGATGAAATTAGTGGTCATGAGGTAGAACTGGAAGGAATTCCAGCTATATAAACTACAGCTGATGATTTGGCAGAACTGGAGGATTCAATAGTTCCCAACGAACCTCAGCCTCTCTGCCGATCTAGTAGGGTTCCTCACCTACCTGAGAGATACTTCAGTTTTCTCTATGACAGTGGGAGCGAGGATTGCATCATGAGATGATGACCCAACTAATTTCGAGCAGGCCATCAAGAGTGGGGATTTTGTGAGAATGGATGGATGCTAAGCGATCTGAGATGGAATCCATAGACACCAACAAAGTATAGACTTTGGTTTCTTTATCTGAAGGGTTAAATCCTCATCCGGAGCAAGTATATCTTGAGAATTACTTGGTGTACATGGAAAAGTTGAGCTTTCAAAGCTAGACTTATTGCTAAAGGTTCTCATCATTGACCAGGTGTGGATAATGATGAAACCTTTTTCTAGTGCCTATGCTTAAGTCCATCCGGATCTTGCTTGCTATTGCTATATACCATGACTGCGATATCTGGCGGTTGGGTGTCATGACTGCTTTTCTAGATAGTGATTTAGAAGAGAGCTTCTATAAGTACACGGCCAGAGGGCTTCGTAAACAGTGGGAGCAACGGAAACGTATGCAAGTTGCTTTATGGGATAAAGCAGGTATCGCGGAATTGGAACATCTGTTTTGATATGATAGTCAAAGAGTTTGACTTCATCAAAATGGTTGATCGACCTTGTATATACAAAAAGGTAGTAGGGAGTATGGTGGTCTTCCTCGTATTGTACGTGGATAACATACTCTTGATAGGGAAAGTGTTTCCTATGCTACACTCGATCAATCTCTTCTTATCACAAGGATTCTCCATATAAGATCAAGGTGACACCTCCTAAATCTTGGGTTTTGGATCTATGAGATAGATCTAAGTGTATGTTAGAATTCTCACTAGGTGTAGTCAGATGGTATTAATCGATCCTGGGGAGAATCACTGGATAGTATCCAGGGTCGTAAGGATGACTGAATGTCTGTCATAGGCATTGTCTTTACCCTCAGTGGAGGGACGGTATGTTGAAAGAGTTCCAAGCTAGATACTGTGACAAACTAGACTATAAAGGCTCGATACATTGCTGCCAAGGAGGATGTCTGGATGTATATAAGTTCATGAGATGAACTTCGTTCCTACCATTGTGTGACAATGGAGTTGTGGCTTTGGCCTAGGAACCCCCGTCCCATCAGTGATCCAGACATATTCTAAGGCAGTATCACCTGATCATAGAGATGGTTGATCTATAGGGAGATCGAGCTTAGGAGAGTAGACACAGAGGACAAAGGCCTTTTCCCAGGAGAGACTTTTATGGGATGGTTGAGTATGAGATACTTCAACCACTGCTGATTGTTGGGTATGAGATACAACAACAGATGGATCTAGTGTAAGTTGGAGATTGTTAGTTATATGTATGCCCTAGAGGCTATTACTGTACATACGATGTATATTGTAGTGGATGCTTGGACATATATAGGGAGGAATTTCTTGCTCGACATGATAGTATGCTAACTGGTTGCACTTTATCTTAACATGTACATTGATTGTCTCTATGTTAAATGTCGATAAAGCCCTTAGGATGAGTACTTGACTACCAGGATTATGATGTAGATGATACTAGTGGGGATAGGGTAGTCGGTAAGTACATCCTTCAAGTGTTCCTAGTCATGGGTGTATCGAGACAGGGAATCGATATACCAGAGTAGACTAGCGTATAGCTTCTCGACCCATGTAGATGGGTGATGAATGATCCTATATCCATTGGTGTTTGACATCAGAGATGGCATACGGGTGCTCAGTGGAGACCGGGTACACTGGACGGACTTGCCGAGAACTCCCAGATGGTATTATACCTCATGTCAGATGGCAGTTCTCTGGTGACACTGGTACAGCTTAGTCTGTAGACCCGAGATCATCATAGAGTCTTGTGTGTGTTAGTTATATGTATGCCCTAGAGGCCATTACTATACATAGGATGTATATTGTAGTGGATGCTGGGACATATATAGGGAGGACTTTCTTGCTCGACATGATAGTATGCTATCTGGTTGCTCTTTACCTTAACGTGTATACTGATTGTCTCTCTGTTACATGTTGGTAAAGCCCTTAGGATGTGTACTTGACTACCTGGACTATGATGCGGATCATACTAGTGGGGACATGGTAGTCCATAAGTACATCCTTCAAAGTCCCTAGTCGTGGGTATATCGAGACAGGGCATCGATATACTAGAGTAGACTGGCGTATACCTTCTCGACCCATACAGATGGGCGATGGATGATCCCATATCCATTGGTGTTTGACATCAGAGGAGATATACGGGTGCTCAGTAGAGACTGGGTACACTGGACGGACTCGCCGAGAACTCCCAGATGGTATTATACCTCACGTCAGATGGCAGTTCTCTGGTGACACTGGTACAGAGTAGTCTGTTGGCCCGAGATCGTCATAGAGTCTTGTGTGGTTCCCACTGTGCTTTGATTTCCATCTTACCACGTCCAAGAGGGCGTGCAAAACGGTGGTTTTTGGGTACAGTCCCGAGTCACATGGAGGCAATGAGCGATAGGAGGGGATTCGTCTCTCCCGGTATAGGGAGTTGATGTTGCGCTGTGTTCGATTGGCTATAACAGGAAATCCCTGGCCAGGGTTGCTGAGATTTACTGGTAAGTGTTACCAGTAGTTTCTCGAATTGTTATAGACCTCATATCGACATGACTTATCGTGCTATTGGGGTCTGACGTTTACCACCCCTAGGCGAGATATGCGACATATCAGACCATCAGACCGGACTGTACGGTAGTGTTACTGGTTGGATTCACTGGAGCGTGAGCGGGCTTGCTCGTCGATCTTCAGATCGCTCAATACCCGGGTGGCCGTTACGTTTAGCAGACCGCTTGCGGTTTGTGGGTGTTTGATATGATCATCACCTGCTGCCGGCGTATTGACGAGTCTTTAGAGTCCTACACAGAGGTTTCCTGGCTCAAGCGAAACGAAATAGGAGCGCATATGAGATATGTGCTGGACCGAGAATAATGCGTGTATGCGATACCGTATTCCATTCTCGCGATGAATGTGTCGTATGGTTATATGCGATATAACCCAGTTATCGAATCGAGGGTTGATTCGATAAGCCGATACATTGGATACTAGTCGGTTATATGCGATATGACCGGATCGTTAAATCAAGTGTTGATTTAATGATTTAATGCATAATTATATATTTGATATATTACTTTGCATTAACTAGTATCGGTTCACTTAAGATGGATTTTCTCACTCGGATGTGCGCATTGTATATGTGATATACTTTTGTGCACTTGTTTGTATCATGTTTGATGATACATGTTTAACTATAATTAAGTGTAATGAATTAAGCCATGGTTAAACTAATGATTAGGGTTTTCTTTTCTTACTTATTTATTTATTTATTTATTTTGAATAGATGAGAAAAGAATGGTTGCTAATTTTGGAGTTTAGTTGAAGCTTCATGAAGCTTTGACTTTGTAACCATTCTTGTCTTCATGCTTAACCCTAACCATTCCTTTAACCTTGGTCAATTCTCTACACATAACTATAGTTAATATTATGATAAGTATTTGATTTTCTATTCTATTTTTAATTAACTTATCATAACATTCTTCTTCTTCTTCCATGAACTCAAGAAGAAAACCTTGCACTTCATCAATGGTGGATTGATGAAATGAGTGAGAAATCCAATTCTAAAGTCTACCCACTTCCTATTTCTTCATCCTCTACCTCTTGCCAAGTGGTACAGTGTGTTTTCTTCACAAGTTTCTTGACTTGGTGAAGTCGGAGCATGATTTAGCGATGCCTCGACGTAGATCATCTTCGGCATGGTCGTCGATGACCTAACCCGCTTCTTCTCCGGTGAAGCCGACGCAAGAGCCCGGATTTCGATTTGGACAGCGAGGATACTTCGTTGCGGAGCTATGGAGCTGGAGAACCGGATCTACAAAGGTTGTATTTCCGTATTCTTATAGTTAAGTGTTAACTAGTTTTGTTTCGCCTAGATTTCTAGCCAACGATCCGTAGTCTAGGGTTTCTCGGCACCGTATTTTTGAAATTGGCATGGTTGATGCCTTGTGAGACCTCCTTGGGGTGCCTAGGAACTCTACAGTGGTATCAGAGCCAAGCTAAAGCCTTAGGCGAAGTCCAGACGGAGTTTGAAGTCCGAACGAACCCGAAACCCGATCACAAAAATGCTCTCTGTCCTTTTTCCAAAAACTGGGATTTTTCCAAATTAAAAATATGCAGAAAACCCAGCAGGGAAATATATGAATTACGGTGCAAAATTGGGGTCATGAACAGTGCAAACTGCGGCGGAACCGCGGCAGATGCCTGCCTTAGGCGGCGGTTCCGCGGCAGATTGATGATGTCAGCCCTAACTGTTTGCACAGTAATTCATTGTTTCAGGTGCTGAGTTCTCTGGGTATTTTTAAAATTTATTCAAGAGTTGAATTTTCTGCAGTTGTTTTGGGGATTCGGTGTTTCGATCGAAATATCAGATTTTGTCTATGTGGCTTTCCGGATAAATTTTAGAATATGTTAAAAAGTTCGACCGGATATAAATACCCAATTTTTCCCCTGTCGGGAAATTTCCAAGTGTTGGATTTTTCCATGGTTTAACGACGTTATAAGTAGTGCAAGTAACGCAATGGTCCCTCTAGAAGACAACAAACCTTAACTCGATTATGTGACCGTCTTGAACTGCCCTTTGAACCTTCGGGTTTGGGGCAGTACGGCGTGCCACATGTGAGGCGTTGGCTTGACCCTTCTACGGCTGGACCGTTGGTACTGAGGCACGAACTGAATGTTGTTAGACTCATATTTCATGTGTTGATCTGTATCGGGAAAACTTGGGTGTTCGATTGTTCGATCGGAAAGTTTGACATTTTCTATTTATCCGAAATGGGATACAATAATTGGAATTCACAAGAAGTTATGAGATAACTGAATGAATGTTATAAACACAGCACTTTAGTCTCACTTGATCGGTTGCCACAGAATTTTGATGTGATCAAAAGTCCGTCGCAATCGCGTAGCGTACGCGGATACTCGCCGGGTAAACTTAATAGACAGCTACACCCCATAGTCCCGACCAAGTGACTGTAGGAGAACCCCGTCGCCGAAAGCATCCGTTCGGGTGCTCGCGGCAGCGGTGTTCCGCCTTGGTGCACTTTGTCGACGGCATCGGGGGTGCGGCCGCCTACTGAAGTTTGCGACGAGCATTCGATCAGGATGTCGGGAATCTTGTTGAATTGCCCGACTTGATATTGAAAAGTGTTTTCAATAATGAGACTAAAATGCGGGGTTTATAATTGTTAGGCATGCGATGTCTAAGTAATTCATTTGGTCAGGCATGCGATGTCTGAGGTGGTTGCGGATTCCAACTGTTGTAGTTTTACACTTTCTTTTCTGTGACCGTAAGTGTAATATGTGCTATCGCCGGTTTCGTTGCAATATGTCAACGACAATTGGGATACGCATGTTTACTTACGTTGATGACATGTGATGTTATGTGTTGCTGGATATGTTATATTGGATCGTCGTGTTTGAATAGCCGGGGTTTTTTTATGTGAGATGAGTGTTTTTCATTTTCATTCATGTAAAAATATGTATGTAATATTCTTTTATTTGGGGCACTTCCAGGTTGCGGAAGATGTCACCTTTTGTATATTATTTACTTTTCCGCACTAGGATAGACCCAAGGAGGGGAGCATAAGTAACCGGGTTCTGGAGTCCAGTGGGAGACCAACTCGAGGAGTCGAGTCTGGGTCTCCTAACTCTAGAATTGGTAGGGTTGCTTGCCGCTCTCGTAGGGGTCTAGGGGTGTGGGTTTGGCTATTCATCACGACCGTGGAATCCGTGTTTTATACTGGCTCGTATTGAAAACACGGACATCCTAGTATATCCAATATTTCATATGATTCTTCTGCTGCAATGTCTGTGATGTGATCATGTAATATGTTCTGTGATAGATACAGTATATAGTATATATGATATATTATATAGGCGTTACTTATGTTTTACACCCGCGCTAGCCCTGCCCCGCTCTGCCGTTAGTTACCTAACCTAACGGTGCATGAGGGGACATCGAGGCGAATGCGGATGGCATAAGTGTACGTCGTATTTATCTGTGATGTTTAGGTACTTAAATGATGGGACTTCATTAATGTGATTAATGAAATAAAAGAAACCTAAGATGTTGTAGAATCGAATTTCAAAATTAAAACAGGTAGCTACAGTTCTTGCTTTGCATAGCGGTATATGTGATATATCCAGCACCTTATTCGATGAGGAAAGGACCGAGATCCCTTCACCGGGAGTGACTCCTTTAGCAATAACTGGCAGATGCTACACACTCGGTTTGTCTTTGATCGCTTCTATAGTTTTCGCTTTGCACAGTGATATATATGATATATCCCGCACCTCATTCGACGAGGAAAGGGCCGACGATCCCTTCACCGGGAGTGACCCTTTTAGCAAAACTAGAAAAGCCTAAAAAACACTCCATTTTAAAATTCATTCGATCCTACAACGATATCAAGTTCATTACGCAATAGGTTTTCAGAAAAACCTGTCGTAGCCGTCCGTCATTTCAGATATGTACTGGTTAGTATTCGTGCTGCGTTTGTTGACCTCTGTCAAGGCGTAGTGTGCGGTAGCTGATTAGTGCTTATCTGCATAAGCATGTGATGTGATTGATTTAGGGTAGTCGTGCGACCTTGTTGACCTCTGTCAAGGGTCGTGCGGGTGGGTTTACTTCAATCAGGAAATGACGGGTTGAACTTGACTAGCAGCCTATGGTTTGTTGACCTCTGTCAAGGTCATAGGACGCTAGGGGCAAAATATTATCAGTAATTTCAAGTGTTGAAATTTGCAATGAGATTGCATACCTTCTATGAGATAGTTGGATCCCGATACCCGCTGCGAGTAAGAGTTACTCCTGGGAGAGTTTTATACATTACAATTAGCCGATCAAGTAGGTGTCTAGAAAGGTGTCAACGGGGTTACGCCTCTGGGAAAACGAGGTTTACATTAATTAGGTTCGTGCGAAAGCACGGGGGACCTCCCTCAATGTACCGACACTGGCCTGGCTGAAAGATTGGCGAACTTGTAGTGTGTAATTAATCCCGGCTAGTCTTTCCTTTTAGGGTTTGAAGGAAGATTTGATAAAAAGCAGTGGGAGCCATCCTGATTAGATAAAATAATAACCAATCTATTCTTGCAAGAGCGCACGCTGAGTATTTTCTTCTCTCTCTCTCCAGGTAGCGACCATATCACGCCTTAATCAAGATAATAAAACGGATTATTGACCGAACCCGCTTGTTATACTGAGCTGGGGAACGTTGGTCCCGCTCCAACTTATAATTGTTATAAGAAAGAGCAGGAAATTGGGGAATACCAGATTTCCCGTGCCGCCCAAACGAGGAGAGTGCATGATGATGCATCATCTTCAGGTGTGTTCGTTACAAAGAATTGTTTCTCAGTATTCTTTACGTCCTGGGTATGTGATACCAGATCAGGATCCCAGATATGTAATCTGTTACATAGGGCTACAGAAAGGTAGAGAACTGAGAACGGGTGATAAGTTTCATGAGGCAGAAAACGGGGCAAGTGTTGCAGCGAAGTCTGTTGGTCACTGTCACCCTGTATTATCAATACATTGATTCTGAACGAATGTTATTAGATACCGAACCTGATATACCAAATCATATCACTCTCTTTGTTAGAAAAGAAAGGATATAATTTTGTATTGTTGGATAATGTTTTGAACATTTCCTATATCAAAAGTTGATCGGTTCAGGCACGTTATCTAAAAGCATTGATGTTCTAAATCAAACTACAGTTCTTAGTATACGGATCACACACAAGAGGAAGAGTTCAGAAATGAACGAATTCTTCTTGAGGCATTGTAGACTAGGTCAGATCAATGTGACCCGACTAGCTAGAGTTACATATAGATGCATATTTAAATCAGTTTGAATTTACATCTTGTGAAACTCGCCAGTCATGTCACAAAGATAAGATGACCATAGCTCCGTTTACTGGAAACAGAGAAAGAGTTAATGAACTCTTAGGACTGATACATGATGATGTATGTAAGGTCTCCTGTCTACACATGCCAGGACTGGTTCTTTATACTTCATTACATTCTCTGATGATCTTTCGAGATTCAGACCTATGTTCCTGTTGAAACACAAGTCTGAACCTTTTGAGATATTCACAGAATATAAGTTAGAAGTAGAGAACCAATACGGGTATAAGTATTATGTCCTTTGATGTGATCAAGGAGGAGAATACTTGAGCACGGAAATCCTGGACTATTCTAAAGGAGAATGAGATTCTCTCTCGGCATTACTCCTCCGAATACACCATAGCACGATGGTATATCGGGGCGGAGCAATCACACCCTATATGATATGGTGTGCTCTATGATGAGTATTACTGAGTGACCTATTTCCTTTTTGGGAGTTATGCACTTGAGAAGATGCATACCTATTGAATAGGGTTCCAATCAAATCAGTTGCCTACCATTTCATATCTGATATGGAAAGGGAAGAGCCCATGTCTTAAGCAAATTAAGATTTGGGGTTGACCGGCCTATGTCTGGAAGCAAAATCCGGACAAGCTCGAGGCAAAGTCTGTAATGTAGAACTGGAAAGGTTCCAGCTATACAAACTGCAGCTGATGATTTGATAGAACTAAAGGATTCAGTAGTTACCAAAGAACCTCAGCCTCTCCGCCGATCTAGTAGGGTTCCTCACCCACCTGAGAGATACTTCTGTTTCTCTATGACAGTGGGAGCGAGGATTGCATCATGAGATGATGACCCAACTAGTTTCGAGCTGGCCATCTGGAGTGGGACTCTGTAAGAATGGCTGGATGCTTAGCGATCTGAGATGGAATCCTTATACACAAACAAAGTATGGACTTTGGTTGCTATATCTGAAAGGTTAAATCCCCATCAGGAGCAAGTATATTTTGAGAAGATTACTTGGTGTACATCGAAAAGTTGAGACTTTCAAAGCTAGACTTGTCAAAAGTTTGCATCATTGACCAGCTGTGGATAATGATAAAACCTTTTCAAGTATCTATGCTTAAGTCCATCCAGATCCTACTTGCCACGGCTACATACCATGACTACAATATCTGGTGGTTGGGTGTCTTGACTGCTTTTCTAAATGATGATTTAGAAGAGAGCGTCTATAAGTACACAGCCAGAGGGCTTCGTAGACAGTGGGAGCAGCGGAAACGTGTGCAAGATGCTTTATAGGATTAAAGCAGGCATCGCGGAGTTGGAACATCTGTTTTGATGGATTAGTCAAAGAGTTTGACATCATCAAAATGGTAGATGAACCTTGTATAAACAAAAAGGTAGTAGGGACTATGGTGCTGATCCTTGTAGAGTACGTGGATGACATACTCTTGATAGGGAAAGAGTTTCCTGTGCTACGCTCGGTCAATCTCCGTTTATCACAATGATTCTCCATATAGGATCATAATGATACCTACTAACTCCTGGATTTTGGATCTATGAGATAGATCTAAATGGATGTTAGGATTCTCACTTGTCGAAGTGAGATGGTATCACATGATCCTGGCGAGAATCACTGGAAGGATTCCAGGGTGATAAGGACGACTGAATGTCAGTTACAGGCACTGTCTTTACCCTCAGTGGAGGGACGGTATGTTGGAAGAGTTCCAAGCTAGATACCGTGACATACTAGACGATAAAGGCAGCATACATCACTACTTAAGATGCTACCAAAGAGGCTGTTTGGGTGTATATTGGTTCATGAGATGAACTACGTTCTACCATTGTGAGACAATGGAGTTGTGGCTTATGCCAAGGAACACAGGTCCCATCAGTGATCCAGACATATTCTAAAGCAGTATTACTTGATCATGGAGATGGTTGATCTCCAGGGAGATCGAGGTTAGGAGAGTAGACTCAGAGGACAACACAGCGGATCCACTCACAAAGGCCTGTTCCCAGAGAGAGACTTTTATGGGATGGTTGAGTATGAGATACTGCAACCACTGCTATGAGATGGCCCTAGTGCAAGTGGGAGATTGTTAGTTATATGTATGCCCTAGAGGCCATTACTATACATAGGATGTATATTGTAGTGGATGCTGGGACATATATAGGGAGGACTTTCTTGCTCGACATGATAGTATGCTATCTGGTTGCTCTTTACCTTAACGTGTATACTGATTGTCTCTCTGTTACATGTTGGTAAAGCCATTAGGATGTGTACTTGACTACCTGGACTATGATGCGGATCATACTAGTGGGGACATGGTAGTCCATAAGTACATCCTTCAAAGTCCCTAGTCGTGGGTATATCGAGACAGGGCATCGATATACCAGAGTAGACTGGCGTATACCTTCTCGACCCATACAGATGGGCGATGGATTATCCCATATCCATTGGTGTTTGACATCAGAGGAGATATACGGGTGCTCAGTAGAGACTGGGTACACTGGACGGACTCGCCGAGAACTCCCAGATGGTATTATACCTCACGTCAGATGGCAGTTCTCTGGTGACACTGGTACAGAGTAGTCTGTTGACCCGAGATCGTCATAGAGTCTTGTGTGGTTCCCACTGTGCTTTGATTTCCATCTTACCACGTCCAAGAGGGCGTGCAAAACGGTGGTTTTTGGGTACAGTCCCGAGTCACATGGAGGCAATGAGCGATAGGAGGGGATTCGTCTCTCCCGGTATAGGGAGTTGATGTTGCGCTGTGTTCGATTGGCTATAACAGGAAATCCCTGGCCAGGGTTGCTGAGATTTACTGGTAAGTGTTACCAGTAGTTTCTCGAATTGTTATAGACCTCATATCGACACGACTTATCGAGCTATTGGGGTCTGACGTTTACCACCCCTAGGCGAGATATGCGACATATCAGACGATCAGACCGGACTGTACGGTAGTGTTACTGGTTGGATTCACTGGAGCGTGAGCGGGCTTGCTCGTCGATCTTCAGATCGCTCAATACCCGGGTGGCCGTTACGTTTAGCAGACCGCTTGCGGCTTGTGGGTGTTTGATATGATCATCACCTGCTGCCGGCGTATTGACGAGTCTTTAGAGTCCTACACAGAGGTTTCCTGGCTCAAGCGAAACGAAATAGGAGCGCATATGAGATATGTGCGGGACCGAGAATAATGCGTGTATGCGATACCGTATTCCATTCTCGCGATGAATGTGTCGTATGGTTATATACGATATAACCTAGTTATCGAATCGAGGGTTGATTCGATAAGCCGATACATTGGATACTATTCGGTTATATGCGATATGACCGGATCGTTAAATCAAGTATTGATTTAATGATTTAATGCATAATTATATATTTGATATATTACTTTGCATTAACTAGTATCAGTTCACTTAAGATGGATTTTCTCACTCGGATGTGCGCATTGTATATGCGATATACTTTTGTGCACTTGTTTGTATCATGTTTGATGATACATGTTTAACTATAATTAAGTGTAATGAATTAAGCCATGGTTAAACTAATGATTAGGGTTTAATTTTCTTACTTATTTATTTATTTATTTTGAATAGATGAGAAAAGAATGGTTGCTAATTTTGGAGTTTAGTTGAAGCTTCATGAAGCTTTGACTTTGTAACCATTCTTGTCTTCATGCTTAACCCTAACCATTCCTTTAACCTTGGTCAATTCTCTACACATAACTATAGTTAATATTATGATAAGTATTTGATTTTCTATTCTATTTTTAATTAACTTATCATAACATTCTTCTTCTTCTTCCATGAACTCAAGAAGAAAACCTTGCACTTCATCAATGGTGGATTGATGAAATGAGTGAGAAATCCAATTCTAAAGTCTACCCACTTCCTATTTCTTCATCCTCTACCTCTTGCCATGTAGTAGAGTGTGTTTTCTTCACAAGTTTCTTGACTTGGTGAAGTCGGAGCTTGATTTAGCGATGCCTCGACGTAGATCATCTTCGGCATGGTCGTCGATGACCTAGCTCGCTTCTTCTCCGGTGAAGCCGACGCAAGAGCCCGGATTTCGATTTGGACAGCGAGGATACTTCGTTGCGGAGCTATGGAGGTGGAGAACCGGATCTACAAAGGTTGTATTTCCGTATTCTTGTAGTTAAGTGTTAACTAGTTTTGTTTCGCCTAGATTTCTAGCCAACGATCCGTAGTCTAGGGTTTCTCGGCACCGTATTTTTGAAATTGGCATGGTTGATGCCTTGTGAGACCTCCTTGGGGTGCCTAGGAACCCTACAGTGTGATTCCTACTGTGCTTTGATTTCCACCTTACCACATTCAAGAGAACGTGCAAAACGGTTGCTTTTAGGTACAGTCCCGAATCACATGGAGGCAATAAGCGATAGGAGGGGTTTTGTCTCTCCCGGTATTGGGAGTTGATGTTGCGCTGTGCTTGATTGGTTATAATAGGAAGTCCCTGGCTAGGGATGCTTCATAGATATACTGGTAAGTGTTATCAGTAGTTTCTCGACCCGTTATGAGCCTCACATCGGCACGACTTATCGAGTTACTGGGGTCTGACGTTTACCACCCCTAGACGAGATATGCGACATATCAGACGAAGAGACCGGACTGTACGGTAGTGTTACTGATTGGATTCGCAGGATTGTGAGCAAGATTGCTTGTTCATCTTCTGATCGCTCAATACCCGAGTGGCAGTTACGTTTAGCAGACCACTTGCGGCTTTTGGGTGTTTGAAATGATCATTACCTACTGTCGGCGTATTGACGAGTCTTTAGAGCCCTACACAGAGGTTTCCTGGCTCAAGTGAAATGGAGTACGAGCACATATGTGATATATGCAGGACCGAGATTAATACGATATGTTATACCGTATTCTATTCTCGCGATTTGTGACATCGGTCGGTTATATATGATATAGCCGGGTTATCGGATCAAGTGTTGATTCGATAAGTTGTTACATTTGATATTAATCGGTTATATGAGTTATAGCCGTATTATTAAATCAAGTGTTGATTTGATAATTTAATGTATAATTATATACTTGATATATTACATTACATTAACTAATATTTGCTCACATATGATTTCTTTTTCTCACTTGTGTGCATGTGTATATATGTGATATATATATTAATGTACAAAGATTTTTGTTATGCTTAATGATACATGATACATGGGTGTATGAGACTTATACCATGCTTGATACAATCTAGAGTTTATAATTATCTATGTAATTCAAAAATTGGATGCATATTTGGCAAGGCTACAAGCTTGTAGAATCTTATGGATGCATTGACCAAAGTCTTCTCTTTTTGTTTCACTTGTAGATATTTATCAACCCAACCATTATATCAACCCTAGTTAAGTCTCTACTTGAGTTAGTGCATGACACTAACTCACCCATGGTTCATAGTCACACCTCATGAGTTCATTCTCTCTTGATGATTTTTCTTCATCATCTTCATGAAAAAAGCTTGCTAGCTTTTTGTGAGTGGGAAACTATTGTGAGAAAAATAAAACTAATGTGAGCAAAATTCCTACTTCATCATCCTCTACTACTTGCTATTTAGTATAGGGTGTTTGCTTCACCAATTCTATAATTAGTGAAGACATAGCTTGGGTTAGTGTCTCCTCGACGTAGATCATCTTCGGCCTCGAAGACTTCGATGCAAGCATGTTCATTACTTCATGGGAGCCCTTTTAGAGTCCGGGACATCATGATCGCAGTGAAGGGACTACTACACGGAGCTAATGAAGTGAAGGACTGGTCTACAAAGGTTGTATTCCTTGTTCACTTTACTTGCAAAATTGTTTGCATTTCATTCCGTTGGATTTCTAGTAAATGATTCTATATTAGGGTTGGCAAGAACGGCTAAAATTTTAATATGGCATGAAAGATGCCTCCCGAAACCTTGCTGCCGTGCTAGGAAACCCGTCAAAAACCATCTGGCTGATCCATATAAATGCACTCTTCCAAACATCCATTTAGAAAAGCCGTTTTTACGTCCATCTTCCAGATCTCATAGTCATGGAAAGCAACAATAGCAAGTAGAATCCGAATGGATTTGAGCATAGCCACTGGAGAAAACATTTTGTTATTGTAACACCTTAGAATGTGTTTTGTGGCTAATTATGTTTTATATATATGGTTTTTAATAAAGAGTTTACCAATTTGGGTTTTAAATATTTTATCCTATTTATTGAGTATTTTTTTATATTTTTCCTAGACTTGCACACACTTGTGCATGATAACTAGGGTTGTTTTGGGGGTTTAACCATGATTAGCAATCATGGTTAACTAACCATTTTCTCTAATCTAGCTTTTAGTTTTGTTTTAAGTGTTATGGGTTTTAAGTGTGCATGGTTGTTAAAATAAAAAAGGGTTTTATTTTGAATTTTTGTTTTGGGTGTTGACTTGGTGTGAGAGAGAGAGAGAGAGTGCATTATGAGGCATGATGGCTTGCCCATGCCTTCATTTAATGAAAAGAGAGAGAGAGAGAGAGAGGAGGGGGTTGGCTTGTTAGTGTTCTCTCATCCTCACTCATTTCTCTCATCCTCTCACTCTCAAACACACTCACACACACACACACAGAGCAGCACAGCAGCAGCAAAGACAACAACAACAACAACAAGTGAAGCAGCAGCAGCAGAAGAGGCAACAGCAGCATCAGCATCAGCAGCAACTCCATCAGCAGTAGCAGCAAGCAGCAGCAGAGGCAAGAGCAGCAGCAGAAGGAGCTTCAGCAGTCGTAGCAAGCTCCCACCTCCTCCATACACTTCTTCACCTGGCTTCTAGGGCTCTATAGGGTATACTTTCTGAACCCAAGTTCCTAGTTTCTTAGGTTGTGCATCGATTAGCTTCGATTTGTGTTAATTAGCTAGTTTGGTGCTAGTTTTGGTGATTTGAGAGATGTGGTGGTAAATTGTTGATTGTGTTAGCTACCTTAGTTTATTTAAGTGTTGTTAGGGTCACCTTAACTGAGTTTAACCCTGGATTACACTAAAATACCATAGGGTTTGTGTTTTGTGCAAAATTAGCGTTTTTTAAGCGATATTGTGACATTCTGTGATCTGCTATTGACCCGGGGCCTTCAGGTTAAATTTGAGAATACTGGAGCATACTGATTAGGTCTAGAACACACCACCAGAATATGAACCCTCTACTCCCAATTCTGGCCGCCGGTTTAATCAATCTGGCCGCAATTTGCGGCCAGGAAGAGGGGTAGGGTCTTGGGGTTTTGGGTAGGGTACTCTGCAGTGTTGTCTAGTGCCTTGGCAAGTCTAGTTTTGTAATATTTGACCTGTAGGAAAATCTGGGACAATATATCGTATTTCTAGTTTTTTGTGCTTGCGCGATACGCGCGATACGTGAGAGGGTTCTGTGATCCAGCGTATCGCCGCGTGTCGCGATGGCTTTAGACGCGTACATACACGTTTCAGCGTAGCGTGCACACGTGCGTTTAGTTCGCGACGCGAGTTTCTCGTTTTGGTTCGATATCGCGTTTCGCGCAATATTTGGCTTATGTATGATTTCCATGTCTTATTTGCAGGTTTGCAGGCAGAGACTACGGACACTACTACAAGGGGGAGCAGATGGTAGGATTCACCTAGCATGGGGCGTAGGTGAGTAGATTTAACATCTACAAGGGAATCGCCCGCATGGCGTTATGCGTCTGGGCTAGGATTCAAATACCTGTCGCACATTCTACGTTATTGTTAGAATTGCGCCTTTACTTTATTTCTTTGATATAGTTATACTGTGACTAGCAGCCGTAGGACACTGCACATATTATTGACGGTTCATGTTGCACGAGCACGGATTATATGATACACACACACCATCCATAATTGCCATGTCACACACAACCCCTTATAGATTCTATTGCTTATCACACATGACATCTAGCTTATCGGTATACCTGTAGTGTATCTTACCATTAGTGATAGGTACATATACACCTTGCGATAAAGCTACAGGTATACCATGCACATATTTTACTTATAGGTAGATACTATACTTAGTTGTACCTTATTGATTTCGCATACATCTGGTTTCAGCTACATGTCCTCATTTATATGCTCACATTCAGATATATCGCATTTATTTGTTCCTGGATTTGCTCATTGTTTATTTGGATTTTACATGGTGTTTTCTGGATTTGGGAACCGTGGGAGTTCATGAAATTATGCATACATTGAAAAACCCGGTTTCCTTGAGATGATATTTGCGCGTCCACCATGAGTTTTATCGGTGCTGATTATATACTCTATATGAGGTGTGGTTGCCATATGAGAGTACATGGTGGGGCCCGGTATGGTTCCCCTCGGCAAGAAGATCGATGGATGTTGCCGATTGAGCCTGGAGGCGGGCGAGTACCTACCGGTGACAGTACCCATGACTCGGCGGGGGATCACGGAGACACCGCTGGGAGTCATGTACGTATGCATACGTCGAAAGGCGAGGGTCAGAGCTAGGCACTATTGCTTTCGGGATAGCGTATGATACGTGATCAGGATTTCCGTGTCGATGCTTGGCATATGGTTTTCATGATATTTCTTTAACACCTTTGTATATATAACAGGAGATTTAGCCGTTGTTATATATACCTTTACACCAATATTAATGGAATGGGATGCTAATATATGTGTATTGCCCCCATCATATTTATTTCTGCATATATATATTTGTTTAGGATGTTAGAAATTTACTTGAGATTCGACTTGGGATATAGGTGATTCATTGAGATTGGATATTGGATATGAAAGAGATTGATGATTTGTACATTCGGGATATAAGAGATCTATTCGATACTGTACATTGAGAAGAAGTGAGATTTATATGATATGAGAGCCCGACTTGGGGGCTGGTTTGAGGATTTGGGATTTGAGTGTCTTGACGGATTGTGATCCGGCCACGATGTCAGGTTTCCGTGGAAATGACATATTCCACCCCATACCTCACACTTACCTTTTTTTATGCACAGATTCATATATTGGTTGTACCTATTAGCGTACCCTTATGATAGTTGCATATCTACTTTTTCATATCCCTATTGCATAGTTATTCATACTATTATCATGTCATCATTGCTTCACATATTGACTGTACTTTCCATTACTTTGCTTTCACATGACATGTTATTACTGTAATCACATATCTTAGATTCATGCTGTACGTACATTCCTGCGATTACCTGCATATGTTATCTACTATTCACGAGTTGGCAACTCACCCCCGTTGTGCCACAGGTGTTTCAGGTTGTTCCCCAGAGTAGTCAAGGCAGGCTATTCCGCTATTCAGCTATTCATCTATCATCTTTTTCTACAGATACCGCATCAGCTCACAGTATACCATTTTGCTTAGGTGGGTTAGATGATTATCTGTATTTCATATTTACATTCGTTGTATTTTGTACTCTCCATCTACTATTATGTTGTTGACTTAGAGACTTGGTGAGGACGATATTGTATATTATTGTGGATTTGTTGTCTTTTATATACAGCTTTCTCTCTATTGTCTTTGTTTCTTCGCTACGGCATCGTATATTTGTATTGTATTCATCTTGGCTAGTTTTTACAAAAAGGGGGTGTTGCTAAAATTTTAAAGAAATAAGTAGGACTTTTAAAGAATTTGGGTTGCGATTTCAAATGTTTCAAAAACTTATATTATGTTTTCTGTATTTTTATGGTTTAGATTTCTGGGGTTTGGCTTTCTTTTACTACGTTACGTCTTAGGGCGTTGCGTAGTACTAGGGCCGTCACGGGCCAATTTTGGGGTCGTGACAAAGTTGGTATCAGAGTGCTAGGTTTTACCTTTCGGAGTGTAGGATGACCTTAGTATGATAGAGTAGGTAGCTTAAGCAGAGTAACGTAGTGTGTGTATGTCTGCAGCATACCCACGATGCGGTACCTTGCATTAAGTGACCTAAGTACAATTTGCTTGAAATTCCTTCCTTGATGATTCATATCCTTAAGATCCGATTCCTTATTCTCATCGAATATTACATCTATTTATAGCCTTGTCGCCGATGACTATGGGGACTCAGAGTGATGCAGCGAGGGCCGAGGTCAGAGTTGGCTCGGGTGAGACGAGTACTGACCAGGATGGCACTCTAGTTGCACAGGTGCAGACGGATCAGCCTACGACATATACTATTGATAGACTTTTGGCAGAGATGCAGGACTTCCGCCAGGCTATGAGTTCTTTTGTTGATGTCGTTCGGGAGCTACGACACGAGGTTGTCACCCCTGTTACTCAGTTGTCACTTACGATCAGCATGCAGCAGTCCGTCACCTACATAGCACCAGTGGTTGCAGCTCCAGTTGACGAGGCACATATTCCAGAGGCTCAGAGAGTGCCAGGACAGTGGAGGACTCGTACCAGTGTACCAGCCCAGAGACAGGGATTTGTTCATCGAGACAGATTTCATGGCCGTCGCGGGAGTAGCAGAAGCTTAGGACGAGGACAGTCGTTCAGCTCTCATCCCCAGAATGGTCAGCAGTCAGCGCGTGGATGTTTGCGATGCGGAAGCCTTCAGCACTTCGTCAGGGATTGTTCCTTAGCACCTCGTCAGAGTCATATTCAGAGAGGCCGTGGACGTGGAAGATTCGCTCAGAGGGCTCAGTCTACCAGAGGAGTTCATCCAGCAGCGAGCAGAGGGCAGACACAGGAGTTTGCTTCTACTCATCGGGACGCGCAGACGTCCAATGTGGAGTTTTCAGGTACCCTTGATTTATATGTTCTTTGATGTATTCGTTTGTTCTTCATGCTTGTACCGTGGTTGGGTAGATTAGTCGTAGTTGTTGTTAGTTGTATATATGCCCTAGAGGCCAGTATTGTACAGATGATGTATATTATATTGGATGCTTGGACATATATAGAGATGACTTTCTTGCTCGATTTGATAGTATGCTATCTGGTTACTCTTTATCTTAACATGTATACTTGTCTCTTTAAACTGTCTTATGGTTACATGTTGATAAAGCCCTTAGGATGTGTACTTGACTACTTAGACTATGATGCAGATCATACTAGTGAGGATATGGTAGTCCATAAGTACATCCTTCAAGGTCCCTAGTCGTGGGTGTATCGAGACGGGGCATCGATATACCAGTGTAGACTAGCGTATACGCTTCTCGACCCATGAGATGGGCGATGGATGATCCCATATCCATTGGTGTTTGACATCAGAGATGGTGTACGGGTGCTCAGTGGAGACTGGGTACACTGGACGGACTCGCCGAGAACTCCCAGATGGTATTATACCTCACGTCAGATGGCAGTTCTCAGGTGACACTTGTGCAGGTTAGTATATAGACCCGAGATCGTCATAGAGTCTTGTGTGATTCCCACTGTGCTTTGATCTCCACCTTACCACGTCCATGAGGGCGTGCAAAACTGTAGTCTTTGGGCACAGTCCCGAGTCATATGGAGGCAATGAGCGATAGGAGGGGTTTCGTCTCTCCCGGTATTGGTGGTTGATGTTGCGCTGTGCTCGATTGGCCGTAACAGGGAAGTCCCTGGCCAGGGATGATCAGAGATTTGCTGGTAAGTGTTACCAGTAGTTTCTCGACCCGTTATGAGCCTCACATCGGCACGACTTATCGGTTATTGGGGTCTGACGTATACCACCCCTAGACTTGATATGTGACATATCAGACGAACAGACCGGACTGTACGGTAAGTGTTACTGGTTGGATTCACAGGAGTGTGGGTGGGCTAGTCCGTCGATCTTCTGATCGCTCAATACCCGGATGGCCGTTACGTTTAGCAGACCGCTTGCGGCTAGTGGGTTCTTGATATGATCATCATCTGCTACCGGCGTATTGACGAGTCTTTAGAGTCCTACACAGAGGTTTCCTGGCTCAAGCGAAACGAAATAGGAGCGCATATGAGATATGTGCAGGACCGAGAATAATGCGTGTATGTGATACCGTATTTCATTCTCGCGATGGATGTATCGATTGGTTATATTCGATATGACCTAGTTATCGAATCATTGATTCGATAAATCGATACATTGGATACTAGTCGGTTTTGTGCGACATGACCGGATCATTGAATCAAATGTTGATTTAATGATTTGATGTATAATTATATATTTGATATATTACTTTGCATTAGCTAGTATTGGTTCACTTTAAATGGATTTTCTCACTTGATGTGCAAGAAGTATATGTGATATACTTTTGTGCACATATTTGTATCATGTTTGATGATACTTGATAATTTAGTTATGTGTATAGAATTAAACCATGGTTAATTTGATAATTAGGTTTTGCATATTCATTTATTTATTTATTTGTTCATTTATTTATTTTGGAAAAGAATTAGATAAGAATGGTGGCTATGTTTGTTTTTAGTTGAAGCTTCATGAAGCTTTGACTTCTTAACCATCTTGTCTTCATGCTTAACCCTAACCCATCCAAGTAACCATGGTCTATTCTCTACACTGAACTATAGTTTGCTTATGATAAGTATTGAATTATTTTTCATTTTAATTCAACACTTATCATATTCTTTCTTCTTCTTCATCATCTTCTTCTTCAAGAAAGCTTGATGCCATCAATGGCAACTTGAGTTCTAAAGTGAGAAATCCAATTCTAAAGTGAACCCACCTCCTATTTCTTCACCCTCTACCTCTTGCCAAGTTGTTTTGGGTGTTTTCTTCACATGTTTCACAAATTTATTAAGTCGGAGCTTGAACTTGTGATGCCTCGACGTAGATCATCTTCGGCACGAAGCCGACGACCTAGTCCGCCCATTTCTCCGATCAAGCCGACGATCGAGTCTAGGATTCGAGATGGACAGCGAGAGGACACCTACGTGGAGCCAAGGAAGTGTATATCCGGATCTACAAAGGTTGTAGCTTCCTATCTTTAGTTAAGTTGTTAACTAGTTTACTGTTTCGCCTAAATTTCTAGTCGACGATCCGTATTAGGGTTTCTCGGCACCCATAAAATTTGAAATAGGCATGGTTGATGCCTTGTGAAACCTCTATAGTGTGCCTAGGAACCCTACAGTGGTATCAGAGCCTAGCTAGAGCCTTAGGCAAAGTCTAGACGATGTTTGAAACCCGATCGAACCCGAAAACCTGACTTTTTGATGCTCTCTGAACTTTTTCTAAAAACTGGGATTTTTCTAGATGAAAAATTCCTAAAAAATTCAGCAGGAAATTGTAAGAATTACTGTGCAAATACGACACTGTTTAGAGCTTAAACAGCCGCGGAACCGCGGCAAGAGCTGGCTCGTGCCGCGGTTCCACCGCCACTTGATGACATCATCCCTATCTATTTGCACAGTAATTCCTATTTAACAGTACTGAGTTCTCTGGGTATTTTTAATATTTATTCAAGAGTTGAATATTCCAGGTTGTTGTGGGGATTCGATGATTCGATCGGATTATCAGATTTTGTCTATGTAGATTCCGGATAATTTTGAATTTGTTAAAAAGTTCTACCGGATATAAATACCCAACTTTTCCCCTGTCGGGAAATTTCCAAGTGTTGGATTTTTCCGTAGTTTAACGACGTTCTAAGTAGTGCAAGTAACGCGATGGTCCCTCTAAAAGACAACAAACCTTAACTCGATTATGTGACCGTCTTGAACTGCACTTTGAACCTTCGGGTTTGGGGCAGTACGGCGTGCCACATGTGAGGCGTTGGCTTGACCCTTCTACGGCTGGACCGTTGGTACTGAGGCACGAACTGAATGTTGTTAGACTTATTTCATGTTTTGACCTGTATCGGGAAAACTTGGGTATTCGACTGTTCGATCGGAAAGTTTAACATTTTCTGTTTATCTGGAATGTGATACAATAATTGGAATTCACAAACAGTTATGAGATAACTGAATGAATGTTATAAATCTAGCGGTTTAGTTTCACTTGATATTGAAAAGAGTTTTCGATAATGAGACTAAAATGCGGGGTTTATAACTGTTAGGCATGTGATGTCTAAGTATTTCATTTGATTAGGCATGTGATGTCTAAAGAGGTTGCGGATTCCAACTGTTGTAGTTTTACACTTTCTTTTCTATGACCGTAAGTGTAGTATGTTCATATCGCCGGTTTCATTGCTATACGTCAACGATAATTAGGGTATGCATACTTACTTACGTTGATGACATGTGATGTTATGTGTTGCTGGATATGTTATATTGGATCATCGTGTTTGAATAGCCGGGGGTTTTTATGTGAGATGAGTGTTTTTCATTTTCATTCATGTAAAAACTTATATGTAATATTCTTTTTATTTGGGGCACTTCCAGGTTGCGGAAGATGTCACCTTTTGTATATTATTTACTTTTCCGCACTAGGATAGACCCAAGAAGGGGAGCACAAGTAACCGGGTTCTGAGGTCCAGTGGGAGACCATCTCGAGGAGTCGAGTCCGGCTCTCCTAACCCTAGAATTGGTAGGGTTGCTTGCCGCTCTCGTAGGGGTCTAGGGGTGTGGGTTTGGCTATTCATCGCGACCGTGGAATCCGTGTTTTATACTGGCTCGTATTGAAAACACGGACTTCCTAGTATATCCAATATTTCATATGTTTCTTCTGCTGCGATATCTGTGATGTGATCATGTGATGTTCTGTGATAGATACTGTATATAGTATATATGATATATTATATAGACGTTACTTATGTTTTACACCCGCGCTAGCCCTGCCCCGCTCTGCCGTTAGTTACCTAACCTAACGGTGCACGAGGGGACATCGAGGCGAATGCGGATGGCATAAGTGTACGTCGTATTTATCTGTGATGTTTAGGTAATTTAAATGATGGGACTTCATTAATGTGATTAATGAAATAAAAGAAATCTAAAGATGTTGTAGATTCGAATTTCAAAATAAAACAGGTAGCTACAGTTCTTGTTTTGCATAGCGGTATATATGATATACCCTGCACCTTATTCGATGAGGAAAGGATCGAGATCCCTTCACCGGGAGTGACTCCTTTATCAATAACTGGCAGATGCTACATACTCGGTTTGCTTTTGATTGTTTTTGAGTTTTGCTTTGCACAGTGATATATATGATATATCCCGCACCTCATTCGACGAGGAAAGGGCCGACAATCCCTTCACCGGGAGTGACCCCTTTAGCAAAACTAGAAAAGCCTCAAAATCACTCCATTTCAAAACTTCATTTGATTCTACAACGATATCAAGTTCATTACGCTCATGGTTTTTTCTGAAAGAACCCGCGTAGCCCTCCGTCATTTCAGATAGATATTATTTAGTATTCGTGCTATGTTTGTTGACTTAGTCAAGGCATAGTGTATGGTAGCTAAATTATGTTTATCTGTAGCAACATGAGATGTGATTGGATTAGAGCATTCGCACGGCCTTGTTGACTCAGTCAAGGGTCGTACGGGTGGGTTTAACTCAATCGGGAAATGTACGGGTTGAACTTGACTTGCGATTTATGGTTTGTTGACTTAGTCAAGGTCATAGATCACTAGGGGCAAAAGCATTATCGGGAATTTCAAGTGTTGAAATTTGCAATGAGATTGCATACCTTCTATGAGATAGTTGGATCCCGATACCCACTGCGAGTAAGAGTTACTCCTGGGAGAGTTTTGCACACTACAATTAGCCGATCAAGTAGGTGTCTAGAAAGGTGTCAACGGGGTTACGCCTCTGGGAAAACGAGGTTTACATTAATTAGGTTCGTGCGAAAGCACGGGGGACCTCCCTCAAAGTACCGACACTGGCCTGGCTGAAAGATCGACGAAGTTGTAGGGTGTAATTAATCCCGGCTAGTCTTTCCTTTTAGGGTTTGAAGGAAGATTTGATAAAAACCAGTGGGAGCCATCCTGATTAGATGAGATAATAACCAATCTGATCTTGCAAGAGCATACGCTAAAGTGTTTTCCTCTCTCTCTCTCCAGGTAGCGACCATTTCATGCCTTAATCAAGATAATAATATGGATGTATTGACCGAACCCGCATGTTATACTGTGCAGGGGAACGTTGGACCCGTTCTATCTTATAAATGTTATAAGACTGAACAGGAAACAGGAGAATATCTAGATTCTCACGCCGCCCAAACGGAGAACGTGCATGATGATGCACCTTCTTCGGGTGTGTTTGTTATTGAGAACTGTTTCACAGTTCACCCTACGTCCTGGGTATTAGATACCGGATCAGGATCCCATATATGTAAGCAGTTACATGGGCAAGGTAGAGAACTTGGAAAAGGTGATCATTCCGTTCAAGTAGGGAATGGGGCAAATGTTGCAGCCAAAGCAGTTGGCATATATCACCTGGTATTACCAAATGGTGATACATTAGTCCTGAATGAGTGCTATTATATACCGAACATGATGTGCAACATTATATCAGTTTCTTTATTAAGTAAAGAAGGATATAATTTTGTAGTAAAGGATAATGTTATGAACATATTCCTAGATCAAAAGTTTATTGCATCAGGCTCGCTACATAATGGCATATTCATTCTCAATCAAAATACAGTCTTCAATATAAAAAACACACACAAGAGGAAAAGCTCAGAAATGAACGAATCCTTCTTGTGGCACTGTTGACTTGGCCATATCAATGAGACACGACTATCTAAGTTGCATAAGAATGGATATTTGTATTCATTCAAATTATCATCTTATGACACTTGCCATTCATGTCTCAAAGAAAAATGACCAAAACTCCGTTTACGGGACACGGAGAAAGAGTTACAGAACTCTTGGGACTGGTGCATAGTGATGTATGCGGTCCTATGTCTACACACGCCAGAAATGGTTCTTCCTACTTCATTACATTCACTGATGATCTCTCTAGATACGGGCATGTGTTCCTGTTGAAACACAAGTCTGAAACTTTTGAGAAATTCAAAGAATATAAGCACGAGGTAGAGAACCAAACGGGCAAAAGTATTAAGATTCTTCGATCTGATCGAGGAGGTGAATACTTAAGCAGTGAATTCCTGGATTATCTAAAAGAAAATGGGATTCTCTCTCAGCTTACTCCTCCTTATACACCACAGCACAACGGTGTATCGGAACGAAGGAATCGCACCCTATTAGATATGGTGCGTTCAATGATGAGCAATGCTGAGTTACCTATTTCCTTTTGGGGATATGCGCTTGAGACAGCCATATACCTATTGAATCTGGTTCCGTCTAAATCTGTACCTACCACACCATATGAGATATGGAGTGGGAAGAGACCATATTTTAAACGAATTAAGATATGGGGTTGTCCGGCCTATGTCAAAAAGCAAAATCCGGACAAACTCGAGGCACGATCAGTCCTTTGCAAGTTTGTAGGATATCCTAAGAATTCTCAAGGATATTTTTTCTACCAAGCTGAGGAACAAAGAGTGTTTGTTGCTCAACATGCCACCTTTTTTGAAAGGGAATTTCTTGCAAAAGAAATTAATGGCAAAGAGGTAGAGCTGGAAGAGGTTCCAACACCACAAACTGCAACTAATGATTTAGTAGAACCAGAGGATTCAGTGGTGCCCAACGTACCCCAGCCTCTCCGTCGATCTAGTAGGGTTTCTCGACCACCTGAGAGATACTATGGTTTTCTCATTGATGGTGGCAGTGAGGATTGCATCATGGAGGATGATGACCCAACTAGCTTCGAGCAGGCCATCACGAGTGGGGACTCAGTGAAATGGCTGGATGCTATGCGGTCCGAGATGGAATCCATGTACACCAACAAAGTATGGACTTTGGAAGTTGCTCCTGAAGGGGTAAAACCCATTGGGAGCAAGTGGATCTTCAAGAAAAAACTTGGTGTAGATGGGAAAGTAGAGATTTTCAAAGCTAGACTTGTAGCAAAAGGTTTTCGTCAAAGACCAGGTGTGGACTATGACGAAACCTTTTCTCCAGTGGCTATGCTTAAATCCATCCGGATCATGCTTGCCATCGCTGCGTATCATGATTAAGAAATCTGGCAAATGGATGTTAAGACCGCCTTTCTAAATGGTGATTTAGAAGAGTGCGTGTACATGACTCAGCCAGAGGGCTTCGTAGACAGTGGGAGCAGCGGGAAGGTGTGCAAGCTGCTTAAATCCATTTATGGATTAAAGCAAGCATCGCGGAGTTGGAACATCTGCTTTGACGTCGTTATCAAAGAGTTTGATTTCGTCAAAACCCAGATGAACCTTGTATTTACAAGAAGGTGGCAGAGAGTAAGGTTGTCTTCCTCGTATTGTACGTGGACGACATACTCTTGATAGGAAATGATATTCCTATGCTGCAATCGGTCAAGCTGTTCTTATCACAAAGATTCTCAATGAAAGATCTTGGTGATGCCTCCTGCATATTGGGAATTAGGATCTATAGAGATAGATCCAAACGGATATTGGGATTGTCCCAATCCAGGTACATTGACACCATACTAAAGAGGTTTAGTATGAAAGAATCCAAGCATGGGAACTTGCCCACGATCTCTGGAGTCACTCTCTCCAAAGAGATGTCTCCCAAGACTGATTTGGAGAGAGCTCGCATGCAAGGGATACCCTATGCTGTAGCTGTAGGCTCTATCATGTATGCGATGCTATGTACCAGACCCGATGTTGCATACTCACTAAGTATAGTGAGCAGGTATCAAGCAGATCCTGGAGAGAGTCACTGAACAGCTGTGAAGAGCATTCTCAAGTACTTGCGAAGGACTAAATAGATGCTCTTGGTGTATGGTAACGGAGAACTCCAAGTGGAGTCCTTTACCGATTCAAGCTTCCAGAGTGATAAGGACGACTCTAAGTCGCAGTCGGGCTTTGTCTTTACCCTTTACGGAGGGGCGGTTAGCTGGAAGAGTTCCAAGCAGGAAACCGTGGCAGGCTCGACGATGGAGGCTGAATACATCGCTGCCAACGATGCTGCCAAAGAGGCTGTCTGGATCAAGAAGTTCATTACTGAACTTGGAGTGGTTCCATCCATTGAGCATCCAATACCTTTGTATTGTGATAACAATGGAGCGGTGGCTTTGGCCAAGGAACCCAGGTCCCATCAGCGGTCCAGACATATTCTGAGGCGGTATCACCTGATCCGGGAGATAGTTGATCGCCGGGAGATCGAGGTCAGGAGGGTTGACACGAAGAACAACACGGCGGATCCACTCACGAAGGCCATTCCCCAGATACAGTTTGAGAGACTCTTCGGGATGCTCGGTATGCGATACTACAGCAGCTGGCCCTAGTGCAAGTGGGAGATTGTTAGTTGTATGTATGCCCTAGAGGCCAGTATTGTACAGATGAGGTATATTATATTGGATGCTTGGACATATATAGAGATGACTTTCTTGCTCGATTTGATAATATGCTATCTGGTTACTCTTTATCTTAACATGTATACTTGTTTCTTTAAACTGTCTTATGGTTACATGTTGATAAAGCCCTTAGGATGTGTACTTGACTACTTGGACTATGATGCAGATCATACTAGTGGGGACATGGTAGTCCATAAGTACATCCTTCAAGGTCCCTAGTCGTGGGTGTATCGAGACGGGGCATCGATATACCAGTGTAGACTAGCGTATACGCTTCTCGACCCATGAGATAGGCGATGGATGATCCCATATCCATTGGTGTTTGACATCAGAGATGGTGTACGGGTGCTCAGTGGAGACTGGGTACACTGGACGGACTTGCCGAGAACTCCCAGATGGTATTATACCTCACGTCAGATGGCAGTTCTCAGGTGACACTTGTGCATGTTAGTCTGTAGACCCGAGATCGTCATAGAGTCTTGTGTGATTCCCACTGTGCTTTGATCTCCACCTTACCACGTCCATGAGGGCGTGCAAAACGGTGGTCTTTGGGCACAGTCCCGAGTCACATGGAGGCAATGAGCGATATGAGGGGTTTCGTCTCTCCCGGTATTGGGGGTTGATGTTGCGCTGTGGTCGATTGGCCGTAACAGGGAAGTCCCTGGCCAGAGCTGATCAGAGATTTGCTGGTAAGTGTTACCAGTAGTTTCTCGACCCGTTATGAGCCTCACATCGGCACGACTTATCGGTTATTGGGGTCTGACGTATACCACCCCTAGACTTGATATGCGACATATCAGACGAACAGACCGGACTGTACGGTAAGTGTTACTGGTTGGATTCACAGGTGTGTGAGCGGGCTAGCTCGTCGATCTTCTGATCGCTCAATATCCGGATAGCCGTTACGTTTAGCAGACCGCTTGCGGCATGTGGGTTCTTGATATGATCATCATCTGCTACCGGCGTATTGACGAGTCTTTAGAGTCCTACACAGAGGTTTCCTGGCTCAAGCGAAACGAAATAGGAGCGCATATGAGATATGTGCAGGACCGAGAATAATGCGTGTATGTGATAACGTATTTCATTCTCGCGATGGATGTATCGATTGGTTATATTCGATATGACCTAGTTATCGAATCATTGATTCGATGAATCGATACATTGGATACTAGTCGGTTATGTGCGACATGACCGGATCATTGAATCAAATGTTGATTTAATGATTTAATGTATAATTATATATTTGATATATTACTTTGCATTAGCTAGTATTGGTTCACTTTAAATGGATTTTCTCACTTGATGTGCAAGAAGTATATGTGATATACTTTTGTGCACATATTTGTATCATATTTGATGATACTTGATAATTTAGTTAAGTGTATAGAATTAAACCATGGTTAATTTGATAATTAGGGTTTTGCATATTCATTTATTTATTTATTTATTTGGAAAAGAATTAGATAAGAATGGTGGCTATGTTTGTTTTTAGTTGAAGCTTCATGAAGCTTTGACTTCTTAACCATTCTTGTCTTCATGCTTAACCCTAACCCATCCAAGTAACCATGGTCTATTCTCTACACTGAACTATGGTTTTCTTATGATAAGTATTTAATTATTTTTCATTTTAATTCAACACTTATCATATTCTTTCTTCTTCTTCATCATCTTCTTCTTCAAGAAAGCTTGATGCCATCAATGGCAACTTGAGTTCTAAAGTGAGAAATCCAATTCTAAAGTGAACCCACCTCCTATTTCTTCACCCTCTACCTCTTGCCAAGTTGTTTTGGGTGTTTTCTTCACAAGTTTCAAAAATTTGTGAAGTCGGAGCTTGAACTTGTGATGCCTCGACGTAGATCATCTTCGGCACGAAGCCGACGACCTAGTCCGCCCATTTCTCCGATCAAGCCGACGATCGAGTCCGGGATTCGAGATGGACAGCGAGAGGACACCTACGTGTCGCCAAGGAAGTGGATATCCGGATCTACAAAGGTTGTAGCTTCCTATCTTTAGTTAAGTTGTTAACTAGTTTACTGTTTCGCCTAAATTTCTAGTCGACGATCCGTATTAGGGTTTCTCGGCACCCATAAAATTTGAAATAGGCATGGTTGATGCCTTGTGAGACCTCTATAGTGTGCCTAGGAACCCTACAGTTGTGTTAACTTCTGTCAGCGATTCTTTTGTTGTACGACACGTATTTCAGTTGTGTGCCAACTGGATAGGAGATAGAGATTCGTCCGTCGTTTTGATCCTTCTAGAGATGTTGGATTTGACGTTCTCCTGGGCACGGACTGATTAATTACATGCTAGGCGTCTGTGGACTACCGTGAGGAAACAGTCAGGTTTGTTTTCCCCGGCAAGTCAGTTCTCGTTGTGCAGGTGGATAGTTGTGCCGCCTCTCACAGCTTGAATTCAGCCTTTTTCGCTGGTCGGCTTTTGAGGAGATGTCGTGGATTCTTGGCGTTCATTCGTGATACCGGAGCCACAGTGGGATTGTTGGACCAAGTTCCTTTCGTGCGAGAGTTTTTCCGACGTTGTTCCGAATGAGCCGGCGAAGCTTGGGAGCTTAAGGATCAGTTGCAGAGTTGTGGTTTGGGGAGTTTTGTGCGTCTGAGTGTTTCGCTTTTGGAGGCTCCTATTTCTATTCGTCAAGGAGAAGGACGGCAGTTTGAGGTTGTGTATCGACGGATCGTCAATTGAACCGGCTTACGGTGCGGATAGGTGTCCTTTGCCTCGCATTAACGATTTCTTAGATCAGCTCCAGAGTGCGAGACATTTTCTAAGTTTGCTTGGGATCAGGTCATCATTACTGCGGATTCGGAGTGATAGCAATCCGAAGACCGCCTTGTGCGTGCTACGGGCCTGGTGTGTTTTAGTGAGTCGTTGGATTCACTGATGCCCTAGCAGCTTTAGTAGATGTGATGAACCTGATTTCTGCAGGCCGTTCCTCGACCAGTCATTGTTGTGTTATTTACGACATTCTGGTCTATCTAATGTGTCTTGAGGGACAGGAGTAGCACTTGAGGATTTGTTGCAGATACTGGGAGAGTCCCAGTGGTTCGCTAGATTCTTGGAGTGTTTCTTCAGGCCTGTTCGTGTTGACTCATAGGTCTTATAGTCACGGGAGACGGTTTCGTATAGGCCCGAGGGAGATCGTGGCCGTACAGCCTAGGCCCAGACTTATGTGCAGGATGGAGATCCGCAGATTTTTGGGCTTAGCAGGTTCTTACCACCGTTTCATGCAGGATTGCTAGAGTAGTGCCGCACCGTCGACTGAATGCACCAGAAGGGAGGTTTCTTTTCTGTGGACTGAGGCATGTGTACGGAGTTTTCGGCAGTTGAAGATTCGGTTAACAACTGCATTAGTCCTTTCTTTGCTTTTGGTTCGGGCGACCTTGTTGTTTAACTGTAATGTTTCTTGAGTGGGCTCGATTGTGTACTGAGGTGACACTATAGAGTTATCACTTTTGCTTCCCTACATTTGGAGGAAGTACGAGAAGGATATTCTACTCATGATCTGGAGATGGCCGCGGTGGTTTTGCGTTGGAGATTTAGAGACACTACTTGGTTGAGAGTTGTGTCAGATTTTCCACGGACCACCAGAGCTTAATGTATATCTTCCTGCAGCGGATTTTGATTGTTGTGATAGTATTCTGCAGATTTACAGTTCTTGTGTGATCGTCGAGTACAGCTTTAGTTCGTCTCTACGGAGGGGACAGCTTGCTCATGTCCGCGCCCGACCACTTTTCCATAATCGTTTTTGCGAGACACTGCTCGCCCATGCTCGTTCGTCAGTGATACTTGAGCATACTCGGCTGGGTAATGATTCGGAGACCTTGATTTGTGACAATGGTGTGCTAAGTTAGGGACGCGTTTGTGTACCTGGTATCGTCAGGTAGAGATGTGTAATCCTAGAACATGCACATCTGTCAACTCTCTGTATGCATTCAAGTTCCACCAACATTTAGCATGACTTGTGAGATAGTTACGGGTGGACAGGGATGTAAAGAGAAGTTTCAGGTTTCGTTTCAATGTGTCTGTCTTGTTGTGTGCTTGGGTCGAGCATCTGAGACCGGCTGGAGAGTTGCAATCTTTAACCGTTCCGAAGTAGGAGTGGGAGCAGATCTCCATGAATTTCGTTATGGTTTCTACCCAAGTTTAGTCGGGGTGTGACTCCATTCGGATTCTTGTCGTCCGGTTATACTCAATGTGCTCAGTTGTTTCTTCTTAAGTGGTGTGTTTGTTTTGATTGTTGTCAGCAGTTGGGGGTCGTCACTCGCCATCGTTAGGGTTCTCCTTCGATAGCTGTTATCAGGAGACACCCCAATTGGCCACCTTTAGGTTTAGGGGTTAGGTCGTGTCGATCACCAGTCTGTTGTTTTTCTGACTCTGCGTAAGTAGGACTTTGGACCCCAGCTAGTCTAGAGACTTCGGAGATGGTCCAGTTGTGTTAGGTCAGGATGGGAATTGTCCATTGCGAACTGAGGTCTCATGCAGACTGCCTTGGTCATAGACTCGAGGTCGCAGGGACAGATCATGTATTCCTACGGTCTTTCCGATGAATGACGTGTTGGATTTTGGGAAGCTTGTCCCAGGATTTAGGTCCTTCTGAGATCCTATAAGCGAGTTAGTTTCGTTGCCTTTAATTTGGCTCTTCCGTCCAGATTATTGGATTTTTACCCCATATTCCTTGTGATGATACTCTACAATTACCTTCTTGACCTTTCTCACATGATTTGGCACCAGACCATTGGGCTTGGACGCGATCTTTCGTTCACCAGCAGCCATGCGTGTTAATGGCTCGGCAGGTGGAGGAACGTCGGTCAAGGGTCTTGGCATCTGTGAAGGGTTTTCTTGGGCGTAGCCGTACAGTGAGGTAATCACTTGGGAGGCTACGAGCGAGATTTGAGAGTCGTAATCTTCTCTTTGAAGGTACGTACAGTATATTTTAAATTCGTGGACGAATTTCTTTTAAGGGGGGAGATTGTAACACCTTAGAATGTGTTTTGTGGCTAATTATATTTTATATATATGATTTTTAATAAAGAGTTTACCAATTTGGGTTTTAAATATTTTATCCTATTTATTGAGTATTTTATTATATTTTTCCTAGCCTTGCACACACTTGTGCATGATAACTAGGGTTGTTTTGGGGGTTTAACCATGATTAGCAATCATGGTTAACTAACCATTTTCTCTAATCTAGCTTTTAGTTTTGTTTTAAGTGTTATGGGTTTTAAGTGTGCATGGTTGTTAAAATAAAAAAGGGTTTTATTTTGAATTTTTGTTTTGGGTGTTGACTTGGTGTGAGAGAGAGAGAGAGTGCATTATGAGGCATGATGGCTTGCCCATGCCATCATTTAATGAAAAGAGAGAGAGAGAGAGAGGAGGGGGTTCACTTGTTAGTGTTCTCTCATTCTCACTCATTTCTCTCATCCTCTCACTCTCAAACACACTCACACACACACACCCATACAGCAGCACAGCAGCAGCAAAGACAACAACAACAACAACAACAAGTGAAGCAGCAGCAGCAGATGAGGCAACAGCAGCATCAACATCAGCAGCAACTCCATCAGCAGTAGCAGCAAGCAGCAGCAGAGGCAAGAGCAGCAGCAGAAGGAGCTTCAGCAGTCGTAGCAAGCTCCCACCTCTTCCATACACTTCTTCACCTACCTTCTAGGGCTCTATAGGGTATACTTTCTGAACCCAAGTTCCTAGTTGCTTAGGTTGTGCATCGATTATCTTCGATTTGTGTTAATTAGCTAGTTTGGTGCTAGTTTTGGTGATTTGAGAGATGTGGTGGTAAATTGTTGATTGTGTTAGCTACCTTAGTTTTTTTAAGTGTTGTTAGGGTCACCTAAACTGAGTTTAACCCTGGATTACACTAAAATACCATAGGGTTTGTGTTTTGTGCAAAATTAGCGTTTTTTAAGCGATATTGTGACATTCTGTCATCTGCTATTGACCCGGGGCCTTCAGGTTAAATTTGAGAATACTGGAGCATATTGATTAGGTCTAGAACACACCACCAGAATACGAACCCTCTACTCCCAATTCTGGCCGCCGGTTTAATCAATCTGGCCGCAATTTGCGGCCAAGAAGAGGGGTAGGGTCTTAGGGTTTTGGGTAGGGTACTCTGCAGTGTTGTCTAGTGCCTTGGCATGTCTAGTTTTGTAATATTTGACTTGTAGGAAAATCTGGGACAATATATCGTATTTCTAGTTTGTTGTGCTTGCGCGATACGCGCGATACGCGCGATACGTGAGAGGGTTCTGTGATCCAGCGTATCGCCGCGTGTCGCGATGATTTTAGACGCGTACATATACGTTTCAGCGTATCGTGCACACGCGCGTTTAGTTCGCGACGCGAGTTTCTCGTTTTGGTTCGATATCGCGTTTCGCAGAATATTTGGCTTATATATGATTTCCATGTCTTATTTGCAGGTTTGCAGGCAGGGACTACGGACACTACTACAGGGGGGAGCAGAAGGTAGGATTCACCTAGCGTGGGGCGTAGGTGAGTAGATTTAACATCTACAAGGGAATCGCCCGCATGGCGTTATGCGTCTGGGCTAGGATTCAAATACCTGTCGCACATTCTACGTTATTGTTAGAATTGAGCCTTTACTTTATTTCTTTGATATAGTTATACTGTGACTAGCAGCCGTAGGACACTGCACATATTATTGACGGTTCATGTTGCACGAGCACGAATTATATGCTACACACACACTGTCAATAATTGCTATGTCACACACAACCCCTTATAGATTCTATTTCTTATCACACATGACATCTAGCTTATCGGTATACCTGTAGTGTATCTTACCATTAGTGATAGGTACATATACTCCTTGCGATATAGCTACAGGTATACCGTGCACATATTTTGCTTATAGGTAGATACCTATACTTAGCTGTACTTTATTGATTTCGCATACATCCGGTTTCAACTACATGTCCTCATTTATATGCTCACATTCGGATATATCGCATTTATTTGTTCCTGGATTTGCTCATTGTTTATTTGGATTTTACATGGTGTTTTCTGGATTTGGGAACTGTGGGAGTTCATGAAATTATGCATACATTGAAAAACCCGGTTTCCTTGAGATGATATTTGCGCGTCCACCATGAGTTTTATCGGTGCTGATTATATACTCCATATGAGGTGTGGTTGCCGTATGAGAGTACATGGTGGGGCCCGGTATGGTTTCCCTCGGCAAGAAGATCGATGGATGTTGCCGATTGAGCCTGGAGGCGGGCGAGTACCTACCGGTGACAGTACCCATGACTCGGCGGGGGATCACGGAGACACCGCTGGGTGTCATGTACGTATGCATACGTCGAAAGGCGAGGGTCAGAGCTAGGCACTCGTGCTTTCGGGATAGCGTATGATACGTGATCAGGATTTTTGTGTCGATGCTTAGCACATGGTTTTCATGATATTTCTGTAACATCTTTGTATAAATAACAGGGGATTTAGCCGTTGTTATATATACCTTTACACCAATATTAGTGGAATGGGACGCTAATATATGTGTATTGTGTAAGTGCACGGCGGCGCCCCGGCCGTCAAACCGACGGCCAAATGCGGAAGCGGTGATAAACTTTAATTTTGCGAACTTAGCAAACCGGCACCACCGCGCACTAAACACCCGGATCGTAACCATTAACTAGTCTAGCTAACAAGAAGAAAGGGAAGAGATATACTGAATGATCCGAGTCCTTCGGTCTTCGTCTCCACTCCGATCTCCCGCGGATGCTTCGTCCGTCATCTCCTCGTTGTCGCCTCTTCGCCGGAAGGGCACCACATCGCCTGCATCTTTTACGGGCTCCCACCTCAATACCGAGGCAACTCGGGCGCGAAGCTGGCGAGTCGACGCGTCCAAGATTTGCTGTAGAAAGTGTAGTGTAGAGCTTATGTCTCATTTGGGGTTTGTTGCCTTTGTAGATGATGGAGGAATCAAGATAAGAAAAATGGTGCTTGCATTTTTCTAGCATGAAAAGAGATGAACAAATTTTCCCTCTTGAAAATGATCCTCTCTTCTTCTTCTCTCAAGTATATAAAAACTTATCATGTTAGAAAATGGTGGAGGAAAGAATATGAAGCATGAAGGGAGGTGATGGTAGGAGCACAAGTGGTGACCACATCCAAAACATCATCATAAGAAATTCACATCAACCTCTAATCCTTTCTTATCACCAAAAAGCAAGGAAAAGACTAAGAAAGCATCTCATGATTATGAACCATCATGAAGCCCCACAATTGCGAGAAAACCCTCTACAAATACCAATTTGCACAATTGCAAATTAGTCCCTCCATCGGAAAAGTCTGGCCGGGAAAGAACAAAGGAAAACCGGCCGGAACGGAATGCAAACTGGCAACTCCAGAAAACTGGTCCCGTAATAAATTACAGGAAAACCCCGATACTGTGCATACACACCCGCATCTGTATTCCGTCCGGATACAAATGCAATGAGACAAAACTACACTGTACTATACTAGGATCCGGCTTAAACCAAAGCCGGCTAGTAATATCCGTCCGATCCTGATCCGTACAATACCGCACGTATCTGATCGAACCCTGCCATATAACCATACGGCCACTAGTACAAACCGTCTGATCCTGATCCGTGCAATACCGCACGTATCTGATCGGACCCTGCCATATCTCCATACGGCCTCTACAGCGTTTCGCCCGAAAGCTTGAGTAACTGAAAGTGTGGTGGACTCTAAAGACTCGTCAATACAATGGCTGTGGATTTAACCACTAGCACGTCAGAGGTATAAGACAATACGTAACGGGCCACCAGCTATTGACCAAAAGGGACGTCGATGAGCGAACTCATCCTGACACCCTACTGAGCCTGTCAGTGACAATATCCGTACAGTCCGGTCCGTTCGTCTATGAGCATCGCATGTCGGGCCTAGGGGGTGGGTAAAAGTCAGACCCCCAAAAGTGGTACAAGTCGTGTCGGAGTGTAGCCCAGAACACCCTGAGATACTACTGGAATACCTACCAGTAAATCTCCTGCCTTGGCCAAGGACTTTGTGTAATGGCTCTCCTAGACACAGCGCGACCTCACCCCCAATACCGGGAGAGACGAACCCCCGAAGATCCGCTCACTGCCTCCATGTGGCTCGGGACTGTACCCAACTAAAACCTGTTTGCACGACTCCTTTGAGCCGTGGTAGGGTAGTAATCAAAGTACAGTGGGAACTCACACGAGACAAATGACGATCCCCAGGTCGATGAACTAACCTGTACACATGTCACCTAGGAACTGCTATCTGACGTCAGGTATAAGACCAACTAGCATGTTCCCGGCGAGTCCTGTCCGGTGTACTCATAACCCAATGAGCACCTGTATACATCTTAGGTGAACCAACTGACACCAGTGGCTTGTGAGACCGGCCACCGCCCCTCGTCGGGGTCTCGACTGTATACACTAGTCTACTCTGGAGAATCGATGCCCTGTCTCGAAACTCCTACGACTAGGGACCTTTTAAGGATATGCTTATAGACTACCAGCTCCCACGTATATGATCGCCCTCATACTGCTGGCCGTCAAGCAAGAATCCTATGGGCTCTATCAACGTGTAATAGTGACATGTAAGGTCACCTGAAACAGTACACGATGATAAAGGTAAACCAGATAGCAAACTATCATCTCGAGTAAGACTGTCGTCCCGGGATAGGTCCTCCCTCAATCATTGCAATCACGTGCCTGTGATCCAATAATGGACTCTGAGGGCACTATCTCCAACAATCTCCCACTTGCACTCAAGGCTAATTATTGCGATGTCGCATACTCACAGCCCGTGTGATACCGAACACCCAACTCCTCTACTAGTCAGTCGCACAAAGCCTGTTTGCGAAACTATTGCGTTCTGGGAATAGCCTCAGTGAGTGGATCCGCCTATATGTTTCTTTCTATGTCTCTCTATATCTCAAGTTCGCGGAGAAAGCCATCTCCCGAAATGAGCAATACCTGTCTTAGAGTGTCTGGATGTCTGATGGGACCGAGCTCATAAATGAACTCCAAATCCAAACTTCTTAGACTGTATCGTCAACTGAACTTAATCAGTATCCTACGCCATGCCACCCTCAGTATTGCCTTGGACCACCTGTCCAAAATACTGCCCCTCGTCAGAAGGAAAACTATAACTCTGACAACCTCCTTGTCGTCCATGTCACCCTGGAAGCCTGGAATGATAACTGTCTCCCAAAGGAGGCAGCCGTTATCATATCCCTAGAACATTCACTTATGTTCTAAAACTGCTTCCGACTATTTCTCCAGGATTGGATCAATGTCAACTTATTGCATCTACTGCAAGAACAACATCTGGTGTGGTACTTGACATCTCATGATTGACTCAATTGCCTAAGCAAGTGATCTGCCAATCATGCACATCCCTCTCTACTTTAGTCTATAAGACACCTTTAGAGAGGGTGACTCCATCACTTGCAGGTACACTACCGTGCCAGGAGTCGTCCATTCTAAATACTCTTAGAATGCTGTCGAGGTACCCTGACTGGGAAACCACCCAAATCTAGATCTAAAACCATAGATCCAGTAACCAGTATGTCTGATATAATGTCCAAGTCCTTTGTGGAGAAACCACTGTGTGACGACCAAAGTATAACCGATCGTAGTATAGGAATATCACTTCCTACTACCTTCTCAACAGATCCATCCCCTATTCTGATGACGTCAAACATATGACTGTCACATCAGAAACAGATGATCTATCTCCGCTATATCTGCTCTAGTCTATAAATAGACATAAGCCTGATGTCCACCAATGCTTCCGCTGCTCCCACTGACCACGACAACCCTCTGGCAGAGTCATATAGACGTACACTTCTAAAGCTAGTTTAGAAGGACGCTATACTCATCCTCCTGCCGGGTCTCGCATCCTGGAACAACAACAATGGCAAGTGTGGGTAAACAAGAACTTCCCTGTCACCGTCCTTGAGGCTACCGGAGTACCTCTCGGGTGCCTGAAGTTACCCACCTTATCTGCGGAGTGGCCAATGGAATGTCAAATCAGATTGAATCTTTAGGTTCCTTATCAAATCTTCAGTAATCGTTTGCGGTTCTGGAATCACTTCCAGTTCTACCATACTCCCACTACTGTTTTTGAAAAAATCCATTTTTATTAAAACTGTGGCGAGTCAAGAACAATATCACTATTGATCTTTCTTATGGTAGAAAGTCAACCCTCGTCATAGCCTGGGTCAACCCACAAACAGCCATTACAGAAACGTGCCTTGAGTTATCCAGAGTCTGGTTTTAATCATAAGCCGGACAACTCCCCGTACCTTAACAATGTTAAGATATGAACTGTACTATATCCAATATAGAACCAGAGGCACTGATTTAATTGAACCAGATTCAAATCATGCAGCTGTCTCCAGTGCATGTCAACTAAATGGAGAGAGGCCGATCAGCGTTACTCAACTTAGGAATGCTTCCAATTATGAGTAACCTGAAATAGAAGCAATTTCTCTTTATCAACTGAATACCATACACAAGCATCTATATCTTCGATCACTTTGAAGTATCCCGATACTTGCTACACCTGGTTCTCTACTCTATTCAAATACCTATAACTCCTCTAAACTCAGACCCTGTGTTTCTACGAAACACATGTCTAAGAACTAAAGAAGTTAAAAGTAAACAGAATATAGTATGAGGACCAACCCCTCTGTCCTAATGGACACTGGACAACATACAATACTCTGTATAAGTCCGCTGAGTCTAACAACTCTTTCACTGTGTGTCGTAGGTTGAAAACTGTACTTATGGTTAAGAAGAATTACACCGCTGTTTAATGCTCCCTACCTAACCATCCACTGATATAGGTAAATGTCGTAGACATAATTTCAGAAAGGTATATCTCACTCTATGAAAATATACGTACAGATATATCAATTTGAAATTGGTGCATAAAAGCGGATATTCAAAACCAAATATTTGCCAATCGGCAAACAGCCCAGGTGATCTCCTCAAATATCACCGATTACAACGAATCCTGATATAATGAGGATGATCACCCTATTCCCAATAACTTACTCCCACTCATCATCTGTAAAACCATACAGATGTGAGAATCAAACCTGGTAAATACATACCCTGGAGCAAGTGTCCAATCGGGAAATCAGTTTTCTTTTAACAGTACACAGTGAAATCTTGAAACATTGAAATATTTCGATGGGGTATCCTGGTATTCCAAGTAATGCCTCTACCATTATCCAGATTCACAACTATAACCGTATAATTCTTTGCCACCTCTCCAAATCCCTTTATAAGTCTTTAGTCATTACCTTCTGCACACCCCTTTAGGCCAATTGGTTTTCTTCCTTCCCTACCGTTCGGCACCAGCCTATGGTTTGGAAGAAGACTATACAATAAGCATAATGGGTGTACTGTCCTAACCCTAGGAGCACTCGCAATGCGAGAGAAGGTGAAGATAAAAGACAACCGAATAAACCTTATTCCTATTTCTCCTGGACCAGAATCCATCCCCAAACTGGAACAAGTTCCTTTCGAGTTCGTATATAACCATACGATGGAGTATCCAATAAACTGTGGATCTTCGAAGTGATACGGAGTGTCCTGGAGAAATACAAAGGTGATTTAGGATCGGCGAAGAAATATTTGGTTTGGTCGTGAATATCAGTCGCAATTTACTTTGCCCTCTTACTAATCCCTTGCTTTGTCTTAATCTTAATACCTTCTGCACACCGTTTAGGCTAATTGGTTTTCTTCATTCCCTACCGGTCGGCACCAGCCTAAGGTTTGGAAGAAGACTATCCAATTTGCGTAATAGGTGTACTATCTCCTAAACCAAGGAGTACTCACAACTTGAGAAAAGGTAAAAGGGAAAGACAACTGAATAATCCTATCCGTTTTCTCCAGAACCGGAAACCATCCTCGAATCCCTTCGAGTTCGTATCTAACCATACGATGGTTTTGTCCAATGGAAGTGGACGTTCGTAGTAATACGGGGTGTCCTGGAGAAAAGGGTAAAAGTAGGAGTGGCAATGAGGTCTGCAACTCTGACAATCCAAAAGCCAGTGTTAAGAAGGTTCGGTCAACTTGGTCACTGAGTCATAGTCTTAGGGTTGGGTCAATGGTCGCTGCCAGAGAGAGAGAGAAAAGAAACACTCAGCATGCACTCTAACCAAGATCAGAATGGTTACCAATTTATCTAATCTGGAAACCTCCCACTGTACCTCAAATTCTCCTCCAAACCTGAAAGAAGAATTAGTCGGGGTAACCCGAGGAGTAAACCAACTCATCAGTGGGAATCGGGATCCAACTATCATCGCATGATAACGTGACGGAATCCGCTCACGGTATAACACTCCAGAAGGTATGCGCATATCTGGCAAGTTTCAGTTCTTTTGAAGCTCCCGATGTGGATTTTTGCCCCATGCTCTTATGACCTTGACTAAGGCCAACAAATCATAAGTCACATGTCAAGTTCTACCCGTCATTGTCCAGGTTGATTTGAACCCACCCGTACAAGCCCTTGACTAAGGCCAACAAGGATATACGACTGTCCCAAACCAACGCATCTATCTATGCAGCATATGAATACCCAATAGCTACCAAACACTGTGCCTTGACTAAGGCCAACAAACACAGCTTGAATACTATTGACTACCCATATAAAACGACGGAGGGCTACGAATGGTTTCTGGCGAAAACCTTTAACGTAGTGAACTTGATATCGTTGAAGGAACGGATAGCTTTTTAGAAAATATAGTGACGAAAACCTTTACTAAAGAGGTCACTCCCGGTGAAGGGATCTCGGCTCTTTCCCCGTAGAATGAGGTGCAGGATATTCCAACTGAATACCACGGTGCAAAGCAAAAGTAATCGGCTATAGTGAAGTTAATGCCCTGACGCAAACTTTTGTCCAAGGGATCACTCCCGGTGAAGGGATCTCGGCCCTTGCCTCGTCGACTGAGGAGCAGGATATTCCAAATGAATACCACGATGCAAAACAAAAGTGAACGTCCTTGCAATAACAGCCTTTTGAAAAGTGTTCCAACAACATCAGAATAGCTTTGTTTATCTTGCATTGATCCGAATCAACGCAGTCCCATCAATTGATCACACCACAAAGAACGAAAATATACTGACGTACGTATATGCCATCCGCATTCGCCACTGGGTCCCGTCATCACCCGTTAGGTTAGCTAACTAACGGCAGAGCGGGGACTGGACTAGCGCGGATGAAAAACATATACAACATCTACTAATATATATACCAATATATTATATTCGCTCAAGGCGTGATAAAATGCAGCATCACAGAAATGTACAGCATCACAGAACAATACAGATATCTGGGATCCCCGGGTTTCACAGAGCCACTACTGAAACCCGACGTTCCCCTGGTCGTGTGGATAGCCTGTGCAATGAAAACCTAGACCCCTACGGGAGCGGCAAGTCACCCGCCAAAACCTGAAGCGAGGCAGTCCCCTTCAGCGCCGTGAATGGACCACCCAGCACTTCACGGAATCCGGTAACTTGGGCACCCCTCCTGGGTCAACCTGTACCCCCTACGAGTGCGGCGAATAGCCCGCCAATTCTAGAGCGAAGCCCCCTCCGTCCCAATGCCATGAGATGCGGGCTTGTTGCCCTCCAGAACCCGGCTATCCATGCACCCCTCCGCGGGGCAATCCTAGTACAGAAAGTAAAATATACATACAACGGGTACATCGACCGCAACCAGGTCGTGCCCCAAAAGAATAATACAAACAGGCAGTGACGGCAGTCCACATGTCGGACGCTCGCCCTGCAAAATCAAATGTACATAATACAACAAAACTGTACTAGCATTGCATCCAGGCTATCCCCACGACCGATCCGCAACATCACAGCAAATACATAGAACATCAACGTGAAAGTCACGTTCGCAAATCCGTCTAACCGGGCTATAGCAGTTAGACCGGATTTACCGATCGAGTGACATTCACGGTCGCAGATATATTGTAAATACTGTGAAAGATGTGTTTAAAATATCCGATCGATCAAAAATTAACAAGTAGGCCCCCAATCAAAACTGTAGCACTCATAGAAAACCTGGGCCCAATTTTAATATTCCAAAAACCCCTAAAAATAGCCCAGAAGCCCACTGGAAAAAAAATGATGCATTGACGACTCCAATGTGCGGCGGAACCGCGGCCCCGGGGGGGGTTTGGCCGCGGTTCCGCGCTCCAATCGTCGACTGAATGTATCGAATTTTTCCAGTAGTCTTATAGTCTCCAGTACATCAATTTTATACAACCTGAAAAATTTTTGGAGACCAAAAAATTTCAACAGAAAACTGTCGTGAACTAAAATTGGGTTTTTGGAATTTTGGTTGATCGGAACTGAAAAATACATCAAACGAAGCTAGACGAAGTTAATGGCGAGGCTTTGATACCACTGTAAGTGCACGGCGGCGCCCCGGCCGTCAAACCGACGGCCAAATGCGGAAGCGGTGATAAACTTTAATTTTGCGAACTTAGCAAACCGGCACCACCGCGCACTAAACACCCGGATCGTAACCATTAACTAGTCTAGCTAACAAGAAGAAAGGGAAGAGATATACCGAATGATCCGAGTCCTTCGGTCTTCGTCTCCACTCCGATCTCCCGCGGATGCTTCGTCCGTCATCTCTTCGTTGTCGCCTCTTCGCCGGAAGGGCACCACATCGCCTGCATCTTTTACGGGCTCCCACCTCAATACCGAGGCAACTCGGGCGCGAAGCTGGCGAGTCGACGCGTCCAAGATTTGCTGTAGAAAGTGTAGTGTAGAGCTTATGTCTCATTTGGGGTTTGTTTCCTTTGTAGATGATGGAGGAATCAAGATAAGAAAAATGGTGCTTGCATTTTTCTAGCATGAAAAGAGATGAACAAATTTTCCCTCTTGAAAATGATCCCCTCTTCTTCTTCTCTCAAGTATATAAAAACTTATCATGTTAGAAAATGGTGGAGGAAAGAATATGAAGCATGAAGGGAGGTGATGGTAGGAGCACAAGTGGTGACCACATCCAAAACATCATCATAACAAATTCATATCAACCTCTAATCCTTTCTTATCACAAAAAAGCAAGGAAAAGACTAAGAAAGCATCTCATGATTATGAACCATCATGAAGCCCCACAATTGCAAGAAAACCCCTCTACAAATACCAATTTGCACAATTGCAAATTAGTCCCTCCATCGGAAAAGTCCGGCCGGGAAAGAACAAAGGAAAAACGGCCGGAACGGAATGCAAACTGGCAACTCCAGAAAACTGGTCCCGTAATAAATTACAGGAAAACCCCGATACTGTGCATACACACCCGCATCTGTATTCCGTCCGGATACAAATGCAATGAGACAAAACTACACTGTACTATACTAGGATCCGGCTTAAACCAAAGCCGGCTAGTAATATCCGTCCGATCCTGATCCGTACAATACCGCACGTATTTGATCGAACCCTGCCATATAACCATACGGCCACTAGTACAAACCGTCCGATCCTGATCCGTGCAATACCGCACGTATCTGATCGGACCCTGCCATATCTCCATACGGCCTCTACAGCGTTTCGCCCGAAAGCTTGAGTAACTGAAAGTGTGGTGGACTCTAAAGACTCGTCAATACAATGGCTGTGGATTTAACCACTAGCACGTCAGAGGTATAAGCCAATACGTAACGGGCCACCAGCTATTGACCAAAAGGGACGTCGATGAGCGAACTCATCCTGACACCCTACTGAACCTGTCAGTGACAATATCCGTACAGTCCGGTCCGTTCGTCTATGAGCATCGCATGTCGGGCCTAGGGGGTGGGTAAAAGTCAGACCCGCAAAAGCGGTACAAGTCGTGTCGGAGTGTAGCCCAGAACACCCTGAGATACTACTGGAATACCTACCAGTAAATCTCCTACCTTGGCCAAGGACTTTGTGTAATGGCTCTCCTAGACACAGCGCGACCTCACCCCCAATACCGGGAGAGACGAACCCCCGAAGATCCGCTCACTGCCTCCATGTGGCTCGGGACTGTACCCAACTAAAACCTGTTTGCACGACTCCTTTGAGCCGTGGTAGGGTAGTAATCAAAGTACAGTGGGAACTCACACGAGACAAATGACGATCCCCAGGTCGATGAACTAACCTGTACACATGTCACCTGGGAACTGCTATCTGACGTCAGGTATAAGACCAACTAGCATGTTCCCGGCGAGTCCTGTCCGGTGTACTCATAACCCAATGAGCACCTGTATACATCTTAGGTGAACCAACTGACACCAGTGGCTTGTGAGACCGGCCACCGCCCCTCGTCGGGGTCTCGACTGTATACACTAGTCTACTCTGGAGAATCAATGCCCTGTCTCGAAACTCCTACGACTAGGGACCTTTTAAGGATATGCTTATAAACTACCAGCTCCCACGTATATGATCGCCCTCATACTGCTGGTCGTCAAGCAAGAATCCTATGGGCTCTATCAACGTGTAATAGTGACATGTAAGGTCACATGAAGCAGTACACGATGATAAAGGTAAACCAGATAGCAAACTATCATCTCGAGTAAGACTGTCGTCCCGGGATAGGTCCTCCCTCAATCATTGCAATCACGTGCCTGTGATCCAATAATTGACTCTGAGGGCACTATCTCCAACATATTGCCCCCATCATATTTATTTCTGCATATATATATTTGTTTAGGATGTTAGAAATTTACTTGAGATTCGACTTGGGATATAGGTGATTCATTGAGATTGGATATTGGATATGAAAGAGATTGATGATTTGTACATTCGGGATATAGGAGATCTATTCGATACTGTACATTGAGGAGATGTGAGACTTATATGATATGAGAGCCCGACTTGGGGGCTGGTTTGAGGATTTGGGATTTGAGTGTCTTGACGGATTGTGATCCGGCCACGATGTCAGGTTTCCGTGGAAATGACATATTCCACCCCATACCTCACACTTACCTTTTTTTATGCACAGATTCGTATATTGGTTGTACCTATTAGCGTACCCTTATGATAGTTACATATCTATATTTTCATATCTCTATTGCATAGTTATTGTATACTATTATCATGTCGTCATTGCTTCATATATTGACTGTACTTTCCATTACTTTGCTTTCACATGACATGTTATTACTGTAATCGCATATCGTAGATTCATGCTGTACGTACATTCCTGCGATTACCTGCATATGTTATCTACTATTCACGAGTTGGCAACTCACCCCCGTTGTGCCACAGGTGTTTCAGGTTGTTCCCCAGAGTAGTCGAGGCAGGCTATTCCGCTATTCAGCTATTCATCTATCATCTTTTGCTACAGATACCGCATCAGCTCACAGTATACCATTTTGCTTAGGTGGGTTAGATGATTATCTGTATTTCATATTGTACATTCGTTGTATTTTGTACCCTCCATCTACTATTATGTTGTTGACTTAGAGACTTGGTGAGGACGATATTGTATATTATTGTGGATTTGTTGTCTTTTATATACAGCTTTCTCTCTATTGTTTTTGTTTCTTCGCTACGGCGTCGTATATTTGTATTGTATTCATCTTGGCTTGTTTTTACAAAAAGGGGGTGTTGCTAAAATTTTAAATAAATAAAGTAGGTCTTTTAAAGAATTTGAGTTGCGATTTCAAATGTTTCAAAAACTTATATTATCTTTTCCGTATTTTTATGGTTTAGATTTCTGGGTTTTGGCTTTCTTTTACTACGTTACGTCTTAGGGCGTTGCGTAGTACTAGGGCCGTCACGGGCCAATTTTTGGGTCGTGACAGTCATAGTCCACACTTGATCTTTGAAGAAAACCTTTTACAACGAGTCTAGCCTTATAGGTTTCCACCTATCCATCAACACCAAATTTCCTTTTGTAGATCCATTTGCATCCAACGGGTTTTACCCCAGGTGGAGCAATTTCTAAGGTCCACACTTTATTGGTGTACATGGACTCCATTTTGAATTGCATAGCATCCAGCCACTTATCAGAGTCCCTACTGATAATGGCCTACATGAAATTAGTAGGATCATCTACTTCCATAATGCAATCCTCTCGATTCCCGTCTATGAGAAAACCGTAAATCTTTCGGGCGGATGAGATATCCTACTAGATCTGCGGAGAGGCTGAGGTTCGTCTGGGACTATTGAATCTAGCGGTTCTTCTAAATCTTCAGTTATAGTTTGTCCTTCTGGAATTTCTTCCAATTCTACCATGCCCCCACTAATTTCTTTTTCAAGAAAGGTGGCGCGTCGAGAAACAAAAACCTTTTGTTCATCGACATGGTAGAATAGATATCCATTGGAATGCCTGAGATATCTTACAAACTTACATAAAACTGACCGTGCCTGAAATTTGTCCGGATTTTGTTTTTTCACAAAGGCTGGACAACCCCATATCTTAACCCGTTTAAGACATAGTCTTTTATTACTCCATATTTCATATGGAGTCTTAGGTATAGATTTAGATAGAACCTGATTCAATAGATATGTTGTTGTTTCAAGCGCAAGCCCCCAGAATGAAAGAGGCAATTCTGCATTACTCATCATTGAGCGAACTATGTTCAATAGGGTATGGTTTATCCGCTCCGATACAACGTTGTGCTGTGGTGTATACGGAGGAGTAAGCTGAGAGAGAATACCATTCTCTTTAAGAAAGTTCCTGAATTCCGTACTTAAGTACTCCCCCCTCTGTCAGATCGGAGGATCTTAATATTTTTGCCAATCTTGTTCTCTACTTCCTTTCTGAATTCTTTGAATCACTCAAAAACTTCAGATTTTTGTTTCATAAGATACACATAACCGAATCTAGAGAGATCATCAGTGAATGTGATGAAGTATAAGAACCCACCCCTTGCATGTATAGACATCGGATGATATACATCACTATGTATGAGTCCTGAGAGATCTGCTACTCTTTCTCCGTGTCCGATGAACGAAGATTTAGTCATCTTTCTTTTAAGACAAGACTGAAAAGTTTCATAAAATGAAAATTCGAACGTATTCAAGAGTCCATCTTTATGTAACTTACTTAGTCTTTTCTCTCCGATATGACCAAGTCTACAATGCCACAAGTAGGATTCGTTCGTATCTGAACTCTTCCTCTTGCGTGTGTTTTGTACATTGAGAACTGTATTCTGATTTAGAATATAGATACCATTACATAGTGTACCTTCTGTATCCAATAACTTATCAAGGTAGATGTTCATGATATTTCTATCAAGAAAAAATTTATATCCATCTTTATCAAGTAAAGAAACTGATATGCTGTTGCAAACTATGGAAGATACATAGTAGCAATTGTTCAAAATCATAGTATTGCCATTTTGCAATACTAGGTGATATTCATCGATGGCTGCAGTATTAACTTGCGCTCAGTTCCCTACTCTGAGGGACATATCACCAGGTCCAACCATCCTACTTTTTCTCAGTCCTTGCAATAAATTAAAGATATAAGATCCTGATCCGGTATCTAGTACCCAGGAGGTAGGACTGACCGAAAAGCAGTTCTCAACTACAAGAACACCTGAAGGAGATGCAATAGTATGCTGCTTCTTTGATGAGGTCATCAAAGAATTCATGCTTTCCTCTTTCCTTTGCTCATACTCATGACTGTTGTCATAGTTTAGAGCCGGACCAACGTTCCACAGCCACGAATAAGAATTCGGATCGGTCAAGCGATACATTTTATTATCTTGATTGGTTGCTACTTAGAGAGAGAGAAAAGAACCACTTAGTGTGTGCTCTTGCAAGATTAGATTGGTTATTATTTTATCTAACCAGGATGGATCCCACTGTTTCCTCAAATTCTTCTTCAAACCTTAAAAGAAGAACTAGTCAGGATTAATCGCATGTCACAATACTTGCTTAACCTTTCAGCCAGGCTAGTGTTGGTACTTCGAGAGAGGTTTTCCAAACTTTCACAATGTTCCTTAATTATATAACCTCTTTTCCCTAGAGGCGTGGCCCCGCTAACACTGTTCTAGACACCTACTTAGTTTATAGCATTGATTGTTTAGTGAAATAATGTTCCGAGAGTAATCTTACTAATCAATGGGATCGGGATCCAACTATCATTGTGTGATGACCTGGATAGAATCCACTCTAGTCACCATACTCCAGAAGGTATGCTAAATCATCAAGTTTCCTGTATGTTTGAAACTCCCGATGTGGTTTTTCCCCCTAATGACATATGGTCTTGATAGAGACCAATGTACTATAAGTCGCAAGTCAAGTTCAACCCGTCATTATCCTGGATTAACTTAGACTCACCCGCATACGCCCTTGATAGAGACCAAAGTGGCTATGCGACTGTCCTAATCAATCGCATCCTAAAATGCAACAGATAAGCAACACTTAGCTACCGTTCACTATGTCTTGATAGAGACCAACGTACATAGCACGAATACTAACTGCTATTTATCTGAAATGACGGAGGGCTACAGCTGGATTTTTGGCGAAAAACCAGTTAACGTAATAAACTTGATATCGTTGAACGAACCTGAGCAATTTTTGCAAAGGAGTGATTTAAGCTCCGCCTTTTGAAAATTTCTGGTTTTGAAGAAAAACTGAGTAATTTATATTATAGATTTTAGCTCAAGAGGTCACTCCCCGAGAAGGGATCTCGGCTCTTGCCTCGTGGTATGAGGTGCTGGATATTCATGACCGAACACCACTATGCAAAGCGAAAGAATATAACTGTAGTTTTTCGAAATTTGTTCCAACAACATCATTTTGGTTTATTTACTTGCATTAATAAAAATTAACGCAGTCCCATCAATTAACCTATCACACAAAAAAAAGAACGAAAATAAGATGTACATATAAGTCATCCGTATTCGCCACGGGACCCCGTCATCACCCGTTAGGTTACTTAACTAACGACAGAGCGGGAGCTGGACTAGCGCGGGTGCAAAACATATACAACATCTACTAATATATATATAAGTATATATAACATTCATCCCAGGCATGATAATAAGCAACATCACAGAATCTCAGCCAACAATACAGAAAGATGGATAATCTAGGGGCCCCGGGTTTTATTTGAGCTGCAAATAAAACCCGACGTTCTTAGGTCGTGTGGATAGCCTGTGCAATGAGAACCTAGACCCTTACGAGCGCGACAAGTTGCCCGCCAATCACAGAAGTGAAGCAACCCCCTTCAACAAAGTGAATGGGCCACGTAGCACTTGACGGAATCCGGTAACTTAGGCACCCTTCCATGGGTCATCCTATTCCCCCTACGAGAGCGGCGAATAGCCCGCCAATTCTAGAATGAAGCCCTCTCCGTCCCAACGCCCTGAGATGCAGGCTTGTTGCCTTTTAGAACCCGGCTATTCTTACATTCCACCGCAGGGTAACCCTTGTAAAGAAAAAGAAAATAATATGTACAAATGGTGACATCGACCTCAACCCGGTCGTGCCCCAAACAAATAATATACAACACGGCGAAGACGACACTCCACATGTCGGACGCTCGCCCCGCAAAATGAATATACAAATGAATCTTTAACTGTACCACTAACATTGCACCACCGGCTATCCACCACGACAATCCAAACACAATATCAGCACAAACACAGAACATCAACATGAATGTCATGTTCATAAACCCGTCTAAAAGAGCATATAGCAGATAGACGGGATGTACCGATCAAATGACAGTCACGGTCGCAGATACTAAACAAGTATTGATAACAAAATACGTATTTTAAAATTTCGATCGACTAAACGTTCCCAAATTGGCCCCAAAGGCAAAGAGAGCACTCAAACAAATCTGGGCCAAAACCATATATCAAAAAAATCATATTTCCATGAACTAAAGCCCCAGAAAAAATTTGGCGAACTGTAGCCCAAAAAGTGCGGAGGAACCGCCGCAAAATGTGCCACTATGCTCTAGTTCCACAGCAGAATTTTGGAGTTATGTGCCCAAATTTTTTTCATAACTATAGTTTTGCCTGCACATATTTTTAAGATTCCTGGAAAAATTTTATGAAGAACTTTAAAATTAGAAAGCAAGCACACCACAATTGAAATACGATTCGGAAATTTGGGTCGATCGAGATTTTAACCTTGTGGAAACTAACTAGCAAGGTTTATGGATTGGCTCTGATACCATGAAAGGTTACGCTAGCGCCCCGGCCAACTTCCGTGGCCAAATGCGGAACAAATTTTTTTCTACGAATCGTAATTTGGCGCTAGAATAAACCTACACCAGATCTTGCCATAAACCTATTGGATATATGTATGCCCTAGAGGCCTTTATATGGATAGTGGATGCTTGGACATGTATATATGTATAGATGACTTTCTTGCTCGACATGATAGTATGCTATCTGGTTTTACTTTATCTTGACATGTTTACTTGATACTGTTCATTGCATACATGTTGATAAAGCCTTCAGGATATCTGCTTGACTTTCATGGCTATGATGGAGATCATACTAGTAGGGCGTGAGTGGTCTATAAGCATATCCTTAAATTTTCCTAGTCGTAGGTATATCGAGAGAGGGCATCGATATTATAGAGTAGACTAGCATATACGTTTCTTGACTCATATGATGGGCGATGGATGATCCCATATCTATTGGTGTTGTGACACCAAAGATTGTATACGGGTGCTCAAAAGAGACTGGGTACACTGAACGGAGTCATCGATATCTCCTATATGGTATTATATCTATCGTCGGATAGCAGTTCTTAGGTGACACAGGTACAGGTTAGTCTATAGACCCGGGATCGTCATAGAGTCTTGTGTGTTCTCCCACTATGCTTTGATTTCCACCCTACCACGGCTCTATTGAGTCGTGCAAAAAGGTGGCTTTTGGGTACAGTCCCGAGACACATGGAGACAATGAGCGATAGGAGGGGTTTCGTCTCTCCCGATATTGGGAGTTGATGTTGTACTATGCGCGATTGGTTTTGACTCGAAGTCCCTGATCAGGGCTGATGAGATTTACTGATAAGTGTTATCAGTAGTTTCTCGACCTGTCATAATCTATATCGGCATAACTTATTAAGTTATTAGGGCTCGACAATTCTGTTAGTTGCATTTATGCCCTAGAGGTCATTATTGTACATATGATGTATATTATAGTGGATGCTTAGACTTATATAGAGAGGATTTTCTTGCTCGACATGATAGTATGCTATTTAGTTGCTCTTTATCTAAAGATGTATACTTCTCCCTTGATACTGCCTTGTGGTTACATATTGGTAAAGCCCTTAGGATGTCTACTTGACTACAAGGATTATGATGCCGATCATACTAGTAAGGCCATAGAAGTCCATAAGTCCATCCTTTAATGTTCCTAGTCATGGGTGTATCAAGATAGGGCATCGATATACCAGAGTAGACTAGCATATACGCTTCTCGACCCATGAGATGGACGATGGATGATCCCATATCCATTGGTGTTTGACATCAGAGATGGTATACGGGTGCTCAGTGGAGACTGGGTACACTGAACGGACTTGCCGAGAAGTCTTAAATGGTATTATACCTGACGTCAGATAGCAGTTCTCTGGTGACACTGGTACAGGTTAGTCTGTAGACCCGAGATCGTCATAGAATCTTGTGTGATTCCCATTATGCTTTGATTTCCACCTTACCACGTTCAAGAGGATGTGCAAAATGGTGGTTTTTGGTTACAGTCCCGAGTCACATGGAGGCAATGAGCGATAGGAGGGGATTTCGTCTCTCCCGGTATTAGGGGTAGATGTCGTGCTGTGCTCGATTGGCTATAACTGGAAGTCCCTGGAAAGGGCTGATTTAGAGATTTACTGGTAAGTGTTATCAGTAGTTTCTCAACCCGTTATGAGCCTCGTATTGGCATGACTTATCGAGTTATTGGGGTCTGACGTTTACCACCATTAGACTTGATATGCGACATCTTAGACGAAGAGACCAGACTGTACGGTAGTGTTACTGTTAGGCTTTACAGGAGCTAGAGCGAGCTTTCTTGTTGATCGTCTGATTGCTCAATACCCGGGTAGCCGTTACGTCCATCTTGTACTGCCGATGGCTTATGGGTGCTTGATATGATCATCACCTACTGCCGGCGTATTGATGAGTCTTTAGAGTCCTACACATAGGTTTTACTAGTTCAGGAAAAATGTTGTAGGAGCACATATGTGATATGTGCGGGAGCAAGATTATTACAAGTATGAGATACCGTATTCTATTCTTACGATATTTGTATCAGTCGGTTATATGTGATATAGCCGGGTTATCGAATCAATTGTTGATTCGATAAGTTGGTACATATAATATTAGTCGGTTATATATGATATAGCCGGATTATTAAATCAAGTGTTGATTTGATAATTTAGTGTATAATTGTATATTTGATATACTAGTTTACATTAACTAATATTAGCTCACTTAAACATTTATTTTTCTCACATGTGCACACTTAATATATATGTGATATATATTAATTGTGTTTTATAATGTTTCATGGTAGATGATACATGCAACATGGGTGTATGAGACTTACACCATGATAAAGATAATGTAGGGTTTATTTATTTATGGTAATTCAATTATTAGTTGGAAATTAGTCACATGGCATGAAGCTTCTTGAAGCTTTGAGATTCATTGACTTAGTCCACTTGTTTTATCTTACACTAGATATTTGTTAACCCAACCATTATCTAAACTCATGGTTAAGTCTCTACATGAGAAATATTAGAATTTTTTCTCATCCATGGTTTCTATTCACTCTCACAACATTATCTCTCTTCATCTTCTTTTTCAAGCTCAAGAGCTTTCTAGCTTCTGAGCAAGTGAGAAATATTAGTGAGAAAATCGATTCTAAAGTGAGAATAAATCCTACTTCATCATATTCTACTAGATTAGCACTTTAGTATAGGGTGTTAGCTTTACTAATCTCTCATTAGTGAAGTAGTAGCTTGGGTTAGTGTCTCATCGACGTAGATCATCTTCGGCCTCGAAGACTTCAAGCAAGTTCGTTCCTTTCTTCTTGTGAAGCCACGCTAGAGTCCGGAAGATCACTACTTAGAGTGAAAGGACTACTACAAGGAGCTAAAGAAGTGAAGGGCCGGACTACAAAGCTTGTAATCCCTACTCACTTAGATGTAAAGTAGTTTACAATGTGTTTCGTATCATCCTCTAGTTAAAGATTCTAGTTTAGGCTTCTTTAAAACGACAAAATTTTGAAAATGACATAGACAATGCCTCCCGAAACCTGTTGTCCTTCATAGGAACCCTACAATGGTATCAGAGCCTACCTAGAGAATTAGACAGATTGTGTAGGATTACGAAACCGAAACAACTCCGAAACATGAAACAAGATTACCCAGTTTCTGTCGATTTTAAAGAGTGCTCTAAATTTTTTTTAAACAACTGCAGAATGATATTTGATATATTAAATGAACATAGAAGAAATTTGAACTCAATTGGCCGGTTTTTGGCCGAGCACATTTCTATTAAATCCGAGTAGGCCGGCCGTACAGGCTGTTTTGGGCTTCAATTTTTTTTTTGTGTTCTTGTCTCTGGGTTTTAGTGTTTCAAGTGTTGTTTGTTTTTGCTAAATTTGCTTGTGATAACTTTCTGCAAAGGCAACTCGGAGTGTTTCGTAGTTTTAATTCTAACAGTTTTTCGGCTTATTTTAGACGGTGTTTAAAAGTTCGATCGGGTATCAAATACCTGCTTTAACCCTTGCCTGAAATTTTCCAAGTGTTGGATTTTTCCTTAGTTTGAAACTTTCAGAAAATCATGTAAGCGATACTGTGGACCCTTTAGAAGAACGAAACCTTAACTCGATTATGTAACCGTCAGAACCGCCACTAAACCCTAGGATTTGTGGTAGTTCAGCGGTGCCACATGTGAGGCATTGGTTGACCCTTCTACTGCTAGTTCATAGGAGCTGTGGCATGTACTGTGTATTTTTAAACTACGCTCAAGTGTCGAGCTATTTGGGAAATTTTTTGTGTTTGTTGATTCGATCGTAATGTTTAACGTCGTCTAGCTATTTGTGGAATGTGATACAATATGTGGAATTCATATAGTTAGGCATGAAATCCGAAGTATGTGGTATTTCAGGTTTATGATGTTTAAGGTGAATGTGGATTCCAAATGTTGTAGTTTGATATTTTCTTTTCTGCGACCGTAAGTGTAATATGTGGTGTATCGCCGGTTTCTTTACTATATATCAACGACAATTAGGATACACATATTTACTTACGTTGATGACATGTGATGTTATGTGTTCCTGTGATATGTTATATTAGATCGTCGTGTTTCGAATAGCCGGGGGTTTTATGTGAGATGATTGTTTTAATTTTCATTCATGTAATATTCATTGTATGTAATATTCTTTTATTGGGGCACTTCCAGGTTGAGGATGATGTCACCATTGTTGTATATTATTTACTTTTCCGCATTAGGATAGACCCAAGGAGGGGAGCACAAGTAACCGGGTTCTAGAGTCCAGTGGGAGACCAACTCGAGGAGTCGAGTCCATGTCTCCTAACTCTAGAATTGGTATGGTTGATTGCCGCTCTCGTAGGGGTCTAGGGATTTGGGTTTGGCTATTCATCGCGACCGTGGATGTAACGTTTTAGAAATCGTTATGCGAATTTGTCCGTTTTAGGGTAAGTTTGTCGGTATTTCCGTTTTAACCCCACTGTGTTCAAACGACCATATAGACTTGACAGCACCTAGTTTAGCTAAAATAAAGCTAGTGCGCAAGTTTTGGGGGTATATGGGACGTTTTGGTTTAATTTGAATTTTTCCCAATTTTAATGTTATTTTAATGCGGTATTCACATTTTGAGAAATTTCTGTTAAGCGATCTTTTCATCAATTAAGTTTGAGATAAACCAAAACCTTCTCACATATCTAGATATTTGTTTGGAATTAGATTTTAAGTTTAAAAGAAAAAGAAAAGAAAAGAAGAGGTGCATGCATGTGTATTTATGTGTGTATGAATACATTTAATTGCATTTAATGTTGGAATAGCTAGGAACACTCCACACAACTCCATCCTTCCCCCCGTGGCCGAATTCTTTCTCTTTCTTCTGCCCTTAATCCCTTCTTTAATCCATAGCAACAATTCCAAAATCAAAATTCTCCAAAAATCCTAAATATATCACAAAAATACCAGAAAAAAGTCTTGATTTTTGCTCTTGGATCACTTGGAGCTAGGGAAAGCTTGGATCTTGTGAGCAAAATTATTAGGTATAATCCTTACACTGTTAATTAAGATTTTGTATGTTATTTTGTTCGTTGGTTGAAGCGTAGAATGCCTTTTATATCGATTAGTGCGATATAGGGTTTTTAAAGTCTTTTTAGAGCTTTTATACCTGCTGTGATCTGGAGAATTTAGTGTTTGACCAAACAAAATTATAGAGATATACTGGTGAACTTGAGACACCACCTGAGTGACGGGGACCACCTCAACGGCCGGGGCCGGCGACTCCTTAGGAGAAATCCGGCGACCCCGGTTTAGTAAGAGGGGGATGGGGTTGATCTTCTGTAGGTAGTTGTCTGCTGTTGGATAGGGGTGTTTGGTACTGTTTAGTTTTTTAGTAATTGCAGTATACAAAATCTGGGATCGTGTACCTATAATCTAGTGTTTTGAGTCCGCATGTTACGTGTTGCGACACGATTCGTGATCTGCTGATGTACTCTGTTAGGTTTTGAGGTATCGTTACACGCATTAGCCACTAGACGTGTACTCGTCAGTTAGTTTAGTGTTGGTGCATTATTTAATACGTAGTTTTACGTTATATTGATCGCTTCTGAGATGTTCGCATTATTTCTTGTGTTTGTGAAATTATAGCGTCACAAGCAGGGACTTCGTACGCTGCGAACAAGGTGAAGCAGGTGGTCGGATTTTCATAGCTGGAGACTATTGTGAGTAGATTTAACATCTACGGGAAAATCGCCCCTATGGCGCTATGCGTCGGGGCGAATATGATATGATAGCTACATGTATTTGCATATTAGTTACTTTCATATGAATGTCGTTGCATAGCATTATCTGTTGTACTTGACTCGTACCTTTAGATATAACACATTACTGACGGTTCATATTGCATGAGCACTAGATTGTACGCTACACCCACATCGTCAGTAATTGCTATGACATGCACAAACACCTACATACGTGATATGGTAGTGGATAGGAATGATTCGAGTAGTAACTCTTATTCCATTGTGCATATGAAATATTGTGGGCACATACATACGTGATATTGCATTGGGCAGGAATAGTTGAGGTAGTGACCCTTATTCCAATTCACGTATATCTTACTATAGCTACTTGTAAATCATGCATACATATTGACATGTACACCATATACTCGATTTCAGCTACTTGTACATCTTGCATACATATTGACATGTACACCATATAGTTTATTACAGCTACATGTACATCATGCACACATACTGACATGTATACCGCATATGCTTGCTATAGTTGTATAGACCCTCAGAGGTATCGTTTTTATATGCGATATTGAGTTGTTGATCATTGCGCTTATGAAAAACATCATACCCACTTCCTTACATGAAGATACTTAAACCTTGCTACACTTACATGTACACCTCATATGATGCTGTATTTGTTTTCGGAGGATTTTGGAAACCGCGAGATATATTTTAAAAGTTGGAATTATTTAAAGAGCGGTTTTCCCTTTGTATGCTCATATTGATGTTTTATGTCGCATATATCAGTTTTATATGGATTTTACGCATTGAGATATGGATTTCATATGATTTATGGATTTGAGAACCATGGGGGTATTTTCAAGAAACTATGTACTTTTTGAAAACCCGGTTTCTCTTGATATGATATTTCAGTGCGTCCACCATGTGATTTCTCGGTTCTGAGATTTGGCTTATGATACCCGATTCGAGGAGCGGGAGGCACCGTCTGCGGGTACATGGTGGACCCGGTATGGTACCCCGGGGCGAATGGGGATTTCGTGGTGTAGACGATAAGCCTGGCCGTGGGACTACTACCTACCGGTGATTGTATTTGGACTCGGCGGTTATCATGGGGATACCGACCGGAGTGAGGTATGACATATCGTCAGGGCCAGTCGTGGTGACAGCGCGTGAGTTATGAGGATTTACGTGTCGATATTAGACACGGGTTTCATGATGTTTCGAGTGTCGGTGTTAGACACTCAGGTTTCCATGATTTTTATGTATCGTCGGTGGACATACGTGGTTGATATCCTTATATATATATATACTTACAGGTATATGTTTTCATGATGTTTCGGGTGTCAATGATAAACACTCAGGTTTCATGAGACTTACAGGATGTGAGGGCTGATCTGTGGATGCGGTGCCTGAGGATTTGGGATTTGATGTGTCAGTGAGGGACACTGGTGTTTTTCCATGCTGATGATTTTGCATGAGATTTATTGTATCATCCCACACACTCACTATTATTGTTGTTATGCATTGTTTCATGTAGTTGTAGTACCCTGCTGATGTACCTTTACATGATTGTTGCATATTCACTTATCATACTCATGCTGTCGGTTTACATGTGATAGATAGATCGCTGTTCATGCATACCTGCGATTACAGTATCATGTTAATTACTATTCACGAGTTGGCAACTCACCCCCGTTGTGACACGTGTTTTGCAGGACTTACCCTTAGAGTAGTCGCGACAGGGCATCTTATCATCACTACTTTTGCGGATACCGCTACGTTAGGCAATGAGGCCTTTGCTTTTAGGTGAGTTTGCGGTTATCTGCCTGTATATTGTATATCCTTTTGTTGGATCTAGTATTCTCCATCTACCACTGTTGTATATGACTTAGAGACGACTTGTGAGGATTTGGTGTTGTATTATTTTGGTGACTTTGGGGTGCCGTGCTCGTGGGAGCCGGTGTGTTGAAAAGTTTACATCTTATTATAGTCGTTTCTTTGATATTTCTTCGCTTCGGCGTCGTATACTTGTTGTGGTGATTGTCTCCGCCGTTGGGCGTGATTTTGCTCCTATTTGGGATGCTTTATATATTATCTGTGTTGTACCTGTTTTCGGGGCTAGTTTGTACAAAGGAGGTGCTGCCGAAATTTTCAAGAAAGAAAACTAGAGTTGGAGATTTTACTTGTGATTTTCAAAGTGTTAAAACTATGTTTTCTCCGTTGATCCAGATTTGGGTGGTTTAGATTTCTGGGTTTCGGCTTACTTCAGTTGCGTACGCCTGTAGACGTTACGTAGCTTAAGTGCCGGTTATGGGCCAAATTTTTGGGTCGTGACAAAGTTGGTATCAGAGCGTTAGGTTTTACCTTTCGGAGTATAGGACGACCTTGGTATGATGGAGTAGGTAGCTTAAGTAGAGTGACGTAGCGTGGGTATGTTCCGCGGCATACTTACGACATGGTACTCCGCCTAAGCGACCTTAGGACTTATTGATTGATATTCTTCCGTGATGATATACATCCTTGTGATTCGATTCCTGTTTCCTTATCGAATCTTGTTTCAATTTCCAGCCCATATGCCGCCGAAGACTACGAGGGCATAGAGAGCGGCCGTGAGGGCCGAGGTCAGAGTTGACTCATCTGAGGCGAGGACTGACCAGGGCAGTACGCCTGTTCTACCGGAGCACATTTCTATGATTGGAGCTGGTATGCAGGATCTGCGCCAGATAGTGGGGACTTTAGTAGAGACCATCCGAGTGCAGGGGCAGGCAGTTGTTCCACCCGTTGCGGGGACCATGATGGTACCTACAGTTCCGGTAGTCACAGTTACAGCTACGGAGGTTATTGCTGTGTCGCTGACAGATTTTATGTGGCTGAGGCTTCCGGTGTTTACTGGCACAGATGTTACTGAGGATCCGCGGTCGTTCATCAACCGGATGGCTAGGATTTTTCATTCACTTCGCTGCTCCGATAAGAGATGGGTGGAGTTTGCGAGCTTTCGGCTGGAGGGTTTGGCCCAGAAGTGGTGTGAGTCGTTGGAGAGGGGCAGAACAGCAGGTCTTGCTCCTATGACCTGGGCCGAGTTTGTGACGGTATTTCTCGCCCTTTTTCTTCCACCGAGCGTCAGGGATGCGCGAGCGCATAGATTTGAGTCGTTATGCCAGACTCCGGGGATGACGGTGTTGGAGTATGATGTATTGTTTACCGAGCTGTCAGTGTATGCTCCGTACTTGGTGGCGACTGAGGAGATGAGGGTGAAGAGGTTTGTTCGAGGCCTGCTTACCCAGTTGTTCGTAGCCATCAGCTTTCAGCATTGCGACACGTATGCGGCAGCTGTCGATGCAGCTCTATTGGTGGAGGAGCGTCTGGCTAAGTCATTGGTTGTTCCGGAACCGAAGAGGACACGTACGAATGTACCAGCACGGAGATCGAGATTTGCACGCCGAGGCAAAGTTCCTTCAGACTCGGGGAGTAACAGAGACGTGGGACGTGGCCAGTTATTCAATTCTTATTCCCAGGAAGGCCAGCGACCGTCTTATGGATGCTTCGGGTGTGGCAGTCTACATCACCTTGTTCTGGGTTGTACCGTGGTACGTCAGAGAGGGCCAGCAGTACCCCAGGTTACCTTACCACCTTCTCCACCTCAGAGAGCGTTGCCTCTTATTCCTGTAGTTGCGCCGTGTCAGACTCCTATTCATAGAGGTCGTAGTCACGGGGGTTTTGTACTGAAAGGTCGAGGTGGCAGAGGCAGGGGACAGCTAGTAGCCGTAGAAGACAGGCACGGGTTTTTGCCTTGACTCACCAGGACGCTCAGGCGTCCAATGCTGTGGTTTCAGGTACTCTTTCTGTATGCTCCTTTGATGCACATGTTCTTTTTGATCCGGGATCTACGCATTCGTATGTTTCTACGCACTTCGTGCCGGGTTTAGGCCGAGAGTCATGTTTGCTAGATCAACCGCTTGTCGTGACTACTCCTATGGGAAAGTCGTTTATTGCGCGACATGTATTCCGATCGTGTGCTGTCCGTTTAGGAGACAGAGATCTGTCCGTCGACTTGATCCTTCTTGAGATGTTGGACTTCGACGTTCTGTTGGGGATGGACTGGCTAGCTACTTGATATGCGTCCATGGACTACCACGAGAAGACCGTTAGGTTTTGTTTTCCCGGTGAGTCTGTGTTTGTTGTGCAGGGGGACTGTGGTGCCGCCCTCACAGTTTGATTTCTGTTCTGTGCGCTAGTCGGCTTTTGAGGAGGGGATGTCGGGGATTCTTGGCTTTCATTCATGATACTGGAGCCACAGTGGAGTCATTGGACCAGGTTTCTACCGTGCGAGAGTTTCCCTATGTCTTTCCTAATGAGTTACCTGGGTTGCCGCCAGAGCGCGATATTGAGTTTGGCATTGATCCGATTCCTGGAACGGAGCCTATTTCTATACCTCCTTATCGGATGGCTCCGGCGGAGCTTAGAGAGCTTAAAGATCAATTGCAAGAGTTGCTTGATTTGGGACTTGTGCGTCCGAGTGTTTCGCCGTGGGGAACTCCTGTTCTGTTCGTCAAGAAGAAGGACGCCGGTTTGAGGTTTTGTGTGGATTATTGTCAGTTGAACCGAGTTACGGTGCAGAACAAGTATCCTTTACCCCGCATTGACGATTTATTTGATTAGCTCCAGGGTGCGAGACATTTTTCTAAGATTGATTTGCGTTCGGGTTATCATCAGTTGCAGGTTCGGAATGATGACATTCCGAAGACTGCTTTTAGTACGCGCTATGGGCACTATGAGTTTTTGGTGATGTCGTTCGGACTCACCAATGCGCCAGCAGCATTCATGGATCTGATGAACCGGATTTTCAGGCCATTCCTCGACCAGTTCATTATAGTGTTTATTGATGACATACTGGTCTACTCTAGGAGTCGTGAGGAGCATGAGCAGCACTTGAGGATTACTTTGCAGATTTTGAGAGAGCACTAGCTGTATAGTAAATTCTCAAAGTGCGCATTTTGGCGTGACAGAGTTGACTTCCTGGGTCATGTGGTGACGAGTGATGGTATTCTGGTGGACCCGAAGAAGATCAAGGCTCTACAGCTTTGGCCCAGACCTGTATCGGTGACTGAGGTCCGCAGCTTTTGGGGCTTAGCTGGTTATTATCGCTATTTTGTGCAGGATTTCTCGAGTATCGCTGCACCGCTGATGGGACTGACCCGGAACGGAGTTCCTTTTCTCTGGACTGATGCGTGCGAGCAGAGTTTTCAGCAGTTGACGACTCGGTTGACGACAGCACCAGTTCTTTCTTTACCTTATGGATCAGGCGGCTACGTTGTTTATTGTGATGCTTCTCGAGTGGGGCTTGGCTGTGTTTTGATGCAGCATGATAGGGTGATTGCGTATGCTTCTAGGCAGCTGAAGAAGCACGAGCAGAATTACCCCACTCACGATCTTGATATGGCCATGGTAGTCTTTGCGTTCAAGATTTGGAGACACTACTTGTACGGAGAGTCGTGTAAGATCTTCACGGATCACAAAAGTTTGAAGTATATCTTCCAGCAACGGGATCTGAACCTGAGACAGCGTCGATGGATGGAGCTAGTGAAGGATTATAATTGTGAGATCCTTTATCACCCGGGCAAGGCGAATGTGGTAGCTGATGGTTTGAGTCGTAGGCCCGGGGGTAGCTTGTCCCAGTTGAGCGTAGTTCAGCGTCAGCCGTCTGCAGATTGGCAGCTCTTGTGTGATGGTAGAGTGCAGTTCGAGTTCACTTCCACTGGGGGACAGTTTTCTCATGTCCGCGCCTGTCCACTACTATTTGATCGTATCCGTGAGGCGCAACCCAGGGATCCCCGTTTGTCCGAGATTCTTGAGCTTGTTCGACAGGGTACAGTTTCGGAGTTCATGATTGATGACCAGGGTGTGTTATGGTGCGGGACTCGCTTGTGTGTACCAGATGTTGATGGGTTGAGACGCGAGATCCTAGAGCAGGAACATCAGTCGGCCTTTAGCGTTCATCCAGGTTCCAACAAGATGTACAGTGATTTGAGAGACTTTTACTGGTAGGGAGGGATGAAACGCGATATTTCGGATTCGTTTCGAGGTGCCTGACTTGTCAGCTAGTCAAGGCTGAGCATCAGAGACCGGCTGGAGAGTTGCAGCCTTTACCCATTCCGGAGTGGAAATGGGAGCAGATTTCCATGGACTTCATTGTGGGTCTACCCAGGACCAGTCGAGGGTATGACTCCATTTGGGTGATTGTTGACCGGTTGACGAAAACGGCTTACTTCCTTCCAGTGAAGACCACTTTCGGGTATGCTCAGTATGCGCAGCTGTATATAGATGAGATTGTGCGTTTGCACGATGTTCCCACATGCATAGTATCCAACAGAGGTACCCAGTTTACTAGCCGTCTTTGGCAGAAGCTTCAGGAAGCTTTGGGTACCCGATTGAGTTTTAGCACCGCTTTTCATCCGCAAACCGATGGTCAGTCGGAGTGGACTATTCAGACTCTGGAGGATATACTCCGTGCATGTATGCTTGATTTTGGTGGCAGTTGGGATCGTCACTTGCCGTTGATTGAGTTCTCCTACAACAACAGCTTTTAGGAGACTATTCAGATGGCACCTTTTGAGGCTTTATATGGTAGGAAGTGTCGATCGCCGGTCTGTTGGACCGAGCTTAGTGAGAGTCTGGTTTTGGGACCCCAACTAGTTCAGGAGACTACGGAGAAGATCCAGCTGATTCAGGATAGGATGAGAGCAGCCCAGTGCAGACAGAAGTCTTATGCTGACCATCGTCGTCGCAGACTTGAGTTCGCAGTGGGGGATCATTTATTCCTGAGGATTTCTCCGATGAAGGGCGTTATGCGATTTTGGAAGAGGGGGAAGCTCAGTCCCAGATTTGTAGGTCCTTTCGAGATCCTTGAGCGAGTGGGTTCCGTTGCTTATCGTATAGCGCTCCCGTCTAGTTTTCCGGATGTTCACCCCGTTTTCCATGTGTCGATGCTTCGTATATACCTTCATGATCCTTCTCACATGATTCGGCACGAAATCGTTCAGCTTGAGTACGATCTTTCGTTCACCGAGCAGCCGGTAGTTATTTTGGATCGGCAAGTGAAGAAATTTCGGTCAAGGGTCTTGCCGTCTGTGAAGGTTCTATGGCGTAGCCCTACTAGTGAGGAGATCACTTGGGAGGCCGAGAGCGAGATGCGAAAGAAATTCCGTCATCTCTTTGAAGGTACGCTTAGTAGTCAATTTTAATTCGGGGACCGAATTTCTATAAGGGGGGAGATTGTAACGTTTTAGAAATCGTTATGCGAATTTGTCCGTTTTAGGGTAAGTTTGTCGGTATTTCCGTTTTAACCCGACTGTGTTCAAATGACCATATAGACTTGCCAGCATCTAGTTTAGCTAAAATAAATCTAGTGCGCAAGCTTTGGGGGTATATGGGACGTTTTGGTTCAATTTGAATTTTTCCCAATTTTAATGTTATTTTAATGCGGTATCACATTTTGGGAAATTTCTGTTAAGCGATCATTTCATCAATTAAGTTTGAGATAAACCAAAACCTTCTCACATATCTAGATATTTGTTTGGAATTAGATTTTAAGTTTAAAAGAAAAAGGAAAGAAAAGAAGAGGTGCATGCATGTGTATTTATGTGTGTATGAATGCATTTAATTGCATTTAATGTTGGAATAGCTAGGAACACTCCACACAACTCCATCCTTCCCCCCTTGGCCGAATTCTTTCTCTTTCTTCTGCCCTTAATCCCTTCTTTAATCCATAGCAACAATTCCAAACTCAAAATTCTCCAAAATTCCCAAATATATCACAAAAATACCAAAAAAAAGTCTTGATTTTTGCTCTTGGATCACTTGGAGCAAGGGAAATGTAACATTTCAGAAAATATAAAATATTATTTTTAGGAATTTAATATTAAAATAATATTTTTCCCGAAAACTGCCGATTTGCGAAATTGGGGTTTTCGAAATAGGGTATAAATATATACCAATAATTATGAAATAAATAGAAATTAAAATGATTTATTCATTTAAAAATATATTTAAAGGATTTGGCAATTTTAAAATTTATTATATGCAATTTCGATAAAAACCCGATTAGTGCACTGCTAATCGCGATTAAGCCAAATCCGCGTTTTTACAGTTTCCATGGTTAGTGCACCATGACATGTTCATTTTGTTACATGTTTCATTTCATTTGGGCTTTAAATTATGGTTTTTGGTGTTAGTTGTATGTATGCCCTAGAGGCCAGTATTGTACAGATTATGTATATTATATTGGATGCTTGGACATATATAGAGATGACTTTCTTGCTCGACATGATAGTATGCTATCTGGTTGATATTTACCTTAACATGTACACTAGTCTCTTTATACTGTCTTATAGTTACATGTTGGTAAAGCCCTTAGGATTTGTACTTGACTACCTGGACTATGATGCAGATCATACTAGTGGGGACATGGTAGTCCATAAGTACATCCTTCAAGGTCCCTAGTCGTGGGTGTATCGAGACGGGGCATCGTTATACCAGAGTAGACTAGCGTATACGCTTCTCGACCCATGTGATGGGCGATGGATGATCCCATATCCATTGGTGTTTGACATCAGAGATGGTGTACGGGTGCTCAGTGGTGACTGGGTACACTGGACGGACTCGCCGAGAACTCCCAGATGGTATTATACCTCACGTCAGATGGCAGTTCTCAGGTGACACTTGTACAGGTTAGTCTGTAGACCCGAGATCGTCATAGAGTCTTGTGTGGTTCCCACTGTACTTTGATCTCCACCTTACCACGTCCATGAGGGCGTGCAAAACGGTGGTCTTTGGGTACAGTCCCGAGTCACATGGAGGCAATGAGCGATAGGAGGGGTTTCGTCTCTCCCGGTATTGGGAGTTGATGTTGCGCAGTGCTCGATTGGCCGTAACAGGGAAGTCCCTGGCCAGGGCTGATCAGAGATTTGCTGGTAAGTGTTACCAGTAGTTTCTCGACCCGTTACGAGCCTCACATCGGCACGACTTATCGGGTTATTGGGGTCTGACGTATACCACCCCTAGACTTGATATGCGACGTATCAGACGAAGAGACTTGACTGTATGGTAAGTGTTACTGGTCGGATTCGCAGGAGTGTGAGCGGGCTAGCTCGTCGATCTTCTGATCGCTCAATACCCGGGTGGCCGTTACGTTTAGCAGACCGCTTGCGGCTTGTGGGTGTTTGATATGATCATCACCTGCTACCGGCGTATTGACGAGTCTTTAGAGTCCTACACAGAGGTTTCCTGGCTCAAGCGAAACGAAATAGGAGCGCATATGAGATATGTGCAGGACCGAGAATGATGCGTGTATGTGATACCGCATTTCATTCTCGCGACATATGTTTCGAATGGTTATATTCGATATGACCTAGTTATCGAATCATTGATTCGATAAATCGATGCATTGAATACTAGTCGGTTATGTGCGACATGACCGGATCATTGAATCAAGTGTTGATTTAATGATTTAATGTATAATTATATATTTGATATATTACTTTGCATTAACTAGTATTGGTTCACTTTAAACGGATTTTTCTCACTTGGATTGCACATTGTATATGTGATATACTTTCGTGCGCTTTTCCGTATCATGTTTGATGATACTTGATCTTTATGTTAAGTGTATAGAATTAATCCATGGTTAATTTGATAATTAGGGTTTTGCATAATCATTTATTTATTTATTTATTTATTTGGAAAAGAATTAGATGAGAATGGTGGCTTTCTTTGTCATTTGTTGAAGCTTCATGAAGCTTTGACTTTAGCAACCATCCTTATCTTCATGCTTAACCCTAACCCATCCTAGTGACCATGGTTAATTCTCTACACTTAACCCTAGTTCAAGTTATGATAAGTATTTGTTTTTAAATTTATTTTGAGAACAACACTTATCATAATTTTTTTTCTAGAGCTCATCTTCTTCTTCTTCTTCAAGCTTGCTACTCCAATGGCAACTTGAGCTTTAGTGAGTTAAATCCAAATCCAAAGTGAACCCACCTCCTATTTCTTCACCCTCTACCTCTTGCCAAGTTGTTTTGGGTGTTTACTTCACAAGTTTCACAAGTTTGTGAAGTCGGAGCTTGAGTTTGTGCAACCTCGACGTAGATCGTCTTTGACACAAAGCCGACGAGCTATTCCGCTTGCTTTCCCGATGAAGCCGATGATCGAGTCGAGGATTCATGATGGACAGCGAGGACATGACGTTGCGGAGCCGTGGAGGTGGAAATCCGGATCTACAAAGGTTGTATATCCGTATCATAGTAGTTAACTGTTAACTAGCTTTCTATTTCGCCTAAACATCTAGTTAAAGATCCGTAGTCTAGGGTTTCTCGGCACTAAAAATTTTAATTTGGCATGTTCGATGCCTTGTGAGAACCCACTAGGGTGCCTAGGAACCTTTCACTGGTATCAGAGCCTAGCTAGAGCTTTAGGCGAAGTCCCGACGCAGTTTGACGTCCGAACGAACACGAAACCCTAATACTTTAGAGCTCTCTGGACATTTTCATAAATCTGGGATTTTTCAATATTTAAAATGTCTAAAAAATTCACCATAGAATTCTAAGCATTACTGTGCAAAACGATCCCCTCCACTGTTCATACTACCGCGGAAGCGCGGCAGAAGCATGATTTCTGCCGCCCTTCCGCGGTCAAATGGTGACGTCATCCAAAATTTTTTGTACAGTAATACCTGATAAATTCTGGTGAGTTTTCTGGATATTTTTAAATTTATTCAAAGGTTGAGTGCTCTGGAGTAAAATTGGAAATCGATGAATTCGATCGGAATATCAAACTTTGTCTAAGTGTTTTTCCAGATAATTGTAGAATATGTTAAAGAGTTCGACCGGATACGAATACCCAGGTTTTCCCTTGCCAAAATATCCAAGTGTTGGATTATTGTGTGGTTAAAAGACGTTCCAAGTAGTGCAAGTAACGCGATGGTCCCTCTAGAAGACACAAACCTTAACTCGATTATGTGACCGTCTTGAACTGCCCTTTGAACCTTCGGGTTTGGGGCAGTACGGCGTGCCACATGTGAGGCGTTGGCTTGACCCTTCTACGGCTGGACCGTCGGTACTGAGGTATGAAGTGAATGTCTTTGAGCCTATTTATGTGTTGAGCGGTGTCGGGAAAACTTGGGTGTTCGAATGTTCGATCGGAAAGTTTGATATATTCTATTTATCCGGAATTGGATACAATAATTGGAATTCACACAAGGTTATGAGATAACTGGATGAATGTTATAAATCTAGCGGTTTAGTTTCATTGAATATTGAAAAGAGTTTTTGATGATGGGACTAAAATGCGGGGTTTATAACTGTTAGGCATGTGATGTCTAAAGAGATTGCGGATTCCAATTGTTGTAGTTTTACACTTTCTTTTCAGTGACCGTAAGTGTAGTATGTTCATATCGCCGGTTTCGTTGCTATACGTCAACGACAATTGGGGTATGCATACTTACTTACGTTGATGACATGTGATGTTATGTGTTGCTGGATATGTTATATTGGATCGTCGTATTCGAATAGCCGGGGGTTTTTTATGTGAGATGAGTGTTTTTCATTTTCATTCATGTAAAAACTTGTATGTAATATTCTTATATTCGGGGCACTTCCAGGATGCGGGAGTTGTCACCCTTTGTATATTATTTACTTTTCTGCACTAGGATAGACCCAAGGAGGGGAGCACAAGTAACCGGGTTCTGGGGTCCAGTGGGAGACCAACTCGAGGTGTCGAGTCCGGGTCTCCTAACCCTAGAATTGGCAGGGTTGCTTGCCGCTCTCGTAGGGGTCTAGGGGTGTGGGATTGGCTATTCATCACGACCGTGGAATCCGTGTTTTATACTGGCTCGTATTGAAAACACGGACGTCCTAGTATATCCAATATTTCATATGTCTATTCTGCTGCGATATCTGTGTTGTGATTCTGTGATGGATATAGTATATAGTATATATGATATATTATATAGACGTTACTTATGTTTTACACCCGCGCTAGCCCTGCCCTGCTCTGTCGTTAGTTACCTAACCTAACGGTGCACGAGGGGACATCGAGGCGAATGCGGATGGCATAAGTGTACGTCATATCTATCTGTGATGTTTAGGTATTAAATGATGGGACTTCATTAATGTGATTAATGAAAGATAAGAAACCTAAGATGTTGTAGAATCGAATTTTAAAATAAAACAGGTAGCTACAGTTCTTGCTTTGCACAGCGATATATATGATATATCCCGCACCTCATTCGACGAGGAAAGGACCGAGATCCCTTCACCGGGAGTGACTCCTTTAGCAATAACTGGCAGATGCTACACACTCGGTTTGCTTTTGACTGCTTTTGCGTTTTTGCTTTGCACAGCGATATATATGATATATCCCGCACCTCATTCGACGAGGAAAGGACCGAGATCCCTTCACCGGGAGTGACTCCTTTAGCAAAACAAGAAAAGCCTCAAAATCACTCCATTTCAAAACTTCATTTGATTCTACAACGATATCAAGTTCATTACGCTTGTGGTTTTATGAAAACCTGCGTAGCCCTCCGTCATTTCAGATAAGTATTAGTTAGTATTCGTGCTGCGGTTGTTTGGCATGCGTCAAGGCGTAGTGTACGGTAGCTAACTAGTGCTTATCTGTCAGCATATGATGCGATTGGATTAGGGTATTCGTACGGCGTTGTTTGGCATGCGTCAAGGGTCGTGCGGGTGGGTTTAATTCAATCAGGAAATGACGGGTTGAACTTGACTAGCAGACTATGGGTTGTTTGGCATGCGTCAAGGTCATAGCGAGCTAGGGGCAAAATATTATCGGGAATTTCAAGTGTTGAAATTTGCAATGAGATTGCATACCTTCTATGAGATAGTTGGATCCCGATACCCGCTGCGAGTAAGAGTTACTCCTGGGAGAGTTTTACACATTACAATTAGCCGATCAAGTAGGTGTCTAGAAAGGTGTTAACGAGGTTACGCCTCTGGGAAAACGAGGTTTATAGTAATTAGGTTCGTGCGAAAGCACGGGGGACCTCCCTCAAAGTACCGACACTGGCCTGGCTGAAAGATTGGCGAACTTGTAGTGTGTAATTAATCCCGGCTAGTCTTTCCTTTTAGGGTTTGGAGGAAGATTTGATAAAAAGCAGTGGGAGCCATCCTGATTAGATAAGATAATAACCAATCTGATCTTGCACGAGCATACGCTAAAGTGTTTTCTTCTCTCTCTCTCCAGGTAGCGACCATTTCATGCCTTAATCAAGATAATAATATGGATGTATTGACCGAACCCGCATGTTATACTGTGCTGGGGAACGTTGGTTCCGTTCTTTCCTATAAGAGTTATAGGACTGAACAGGATATAGGGGAATACCAGGATTCCCATGCCACCCGAATGAAGAAAGTACATGATGATGCATTTTCTTCGGGTATGTTCGTTACTGAGAACTGTTTCTCCATTTGCTCTACGTCCTGGGTATTGGATACCGGGTCAGGATCCCATATATGTAATCAGTTACATGGGCTTAGGAAAGGTAGAGAACTTGGAGAAGGTGATAAAGACATTAGAGTTGGAAATGGTGCAATTGTTGCAGCCAAGACTGTCGGGGAATATCACCTTGTATTACCAACTGGTAATACATTGGTTCTGAACGAATGCTATTACATGCCGAACCTGATATGCAACATTATATCGGTTTCTTTATTAAATAAAGAGGGATATAATTTTGTATTACAGGACAATGTTATGAACATTTTCCATAACCAAAAGTTGGTTGGATCAGGCACGTTGTGCAATGGCATTTATGTTCTAAACCAATCAACAGTCCTGAGCATAACAAACACACACAAGAGGAAGAGTTCTGAACTCAATGAATCCTTCTTGTGGCATTGTAGACTGGGTCACATCAATACGACACGACTAGCTAAGTTGCATAAAGATGGATATTTAAATCCGTTTGAATTTTCATCCTATGACACTTGCCAGTCATGTCTCAAAGGCAAGATGACCAAGACTCCGTTTACGGGACACGGAGAAAGAGTTACCGAACTTTTAGGACTGATACATAGTGATGTATGCGGTCCCATGTCTACACATGCCAGGGATGGTTCTTCATACTTCATTACATTCACTGACGATCTCTCTAGGTTCGGGTATGTGTTCCTGATGAAACACAAATCAGAAGCTTTTGAGAAATTTAGGGAATATAAACAAGAAGTCGAGAACCAAACCGGAAAAAGTATTAAAATCCTTCGATCAGATCGGGGAGGTGAATACTTGAGCAATGAATTCCTGGACTTCCTAAAAGAGAATGGGATTCTCTCTCAGCTGACTCCTCCTTATACACCACAGCACAACGGTGTATCTGAACGGAGAAACCGCACCCTATTAGATATGGTACGCTCAATGATGAGTACAGCTGAGTTACCTATTTCCTTCTGGGGACATGCGCTTGAGACAGCCATGGACCTATTGAATAGAGTTCCTACCAAATCAGTGCCTACCACTCCATATGAGATATGGAAAGGGAAGAGACCACATCTTAATTATATTAAGATATGGGGTTGTCCAGCCTATGTCAAAAGACAAAATCCGGACAAACTCGAGGCAAGATCTGTCTTATGTAAGTTTGTAGGATATCCCAAAAATTCACAAGGGTATATCTTCTACCACCCCGAGGAACAAAAGGTGTTTGTTTCTCGACATGCCACTTTCTTAGAAAAAGGTTTTCTTATGAAACAGATAAGTGGCATTGAGGTAGAACTGGAAGAGGTTCCAGCAATACAGACTACAACAGAAGATTTGGTTGAATCAGAGGATTCCGTAGTTCCCGATGAACCCCAGCCTCTCCGCCGATCTAGTAGGGTTCCTCGCCAACCTGAGAGATACTACGGTTTTCTCATTGATGGTGGCAGTGAGGATTGCATCATGGAGGATGATGACCCAACTAGCTTCGAGCAGGCCATCACTAGTGGGGACTCAGTGAAATGGCTGGATGCTATGCGGTCCGAGATGGATTCCATGTACACCAACAAAGTATGGACTTTGGAAGTTGCTCCTGAAGGGGTAAAACCCATTGGGAGCAAGTGGATCTTTAAGAAGAAACTTGGTGTAGATGGAAAAGTGGAGACTTTCAAAGCTAGACTCGTAGCAAAAGGTTTTCGTCAAAGACCAGGTGTGGACTATGACGAGACCTTTTCTCCAGTGGCTATGCTTAAATCCATCCGAATCATGCTTGCCATTGCTGCCTTTCATGACTACGAAATCTGGCAAATGGATGTTAAGACCGCCTTTCTAAATGGTGATTTAGAAGAGTGCGTGTACATGACTCAGCCAGAGGGCTTCGTAGACAGTGGGAGCAGCGGGAAGGTGTGCAAGCTGCTTAAATCCATTTATGGATTAAAGCAAGCATCGCGGAGTTGGAACATCTGCTTTGACGTCGTTATCAAAGAGTTTGATTTCGTCAAAAATCCAGATGAACCTTGTATTTACAAGAAGGTGGCAGAGAGTAAGGTTGTCTTCCTCGTATTGTACGTGGACGACATACTCTTGATAGGAAATGATATTCCTATGCTGCAATCGGTCAAGCTCTTCTTATCACAAAGATTCTCAATGAAAGATCTTGGTGATGCCTCCTGCATATTGGGAATCAGGATCTATAGAGATAGATCCAAACGGATTTTGGGATTGTCACAATCCAGGTACATTGACACCATACTAAAGAGGTTTAGTATGGAAGAGTCCAAGCGTGGGAACTTACCCACGATCTCTGGAGTCACTCTCTCCAAAGAGATGTCTCCCAAGACTGATTTGGAGAGAGCTCGCATGCAAGGGATACCCTATGCTTCGGCAGTAGGCTCTATCATGTATGCGATGCTATGTACCAGACCCGATGTAGCATACTCACTAAGTGTAGTGAGCAGGTATCAAGCTGATCCTGGAGAGAGTCACTGGACAGCTGTGAAGAGCATTCTCAAGTACTTGCGAAGGACTAGAGATATGTTCTTGGTGTATGGTAACGGAGAACTCCAAGTGGAGTCCTTTACCGATTCCAGCTTCCAGAGTGATAAGGACGACTCTAAGTCGCAATCGGGCTTTGTCTTTACCCTTTACGGAGGGGCGGTTAGCTGGAAGAGTTCCAAGCAGGAAACCGTGGCAGACTCGACGATGGAGGCTGAATACATCGCTGCCAACGATGCTGCTAAAGAAGCTGTCTGGATCAAGAAGTTCATTTCTGAACTTGGAGTGGTTCCATCCATTGAGTATCCAATACCTTTGTATTATGATAACAATGGAGCGGTGGCTTTGGCCAAGGAACCCAGGTCCCATCAGCGATCCAGGCATATTCTGAGGCGGTATCACCTGATCCGGGAGATAGTTGATCGCCGGGAGATCGAGGTCAGGAGAGTTGACACGAAGAACAACACGGCGGATCCACTCACGAAGGCCATTCCCCAGATACAGTTTGAGAGACTCTTCGGGATGCTCGGTATGAGATACTACAGCAGCTGGCCCTAGTGCAAGTGGGAGATTGTTAGTTGTATGTATGCCCTAGAGGCCAGTATTGTACAGATTATGTATATTATATTGGATGCTTGGACATATATAGAGATGACTTTCTTGCTCGACATGATAGTATGCTATCTGGTTGATATTTACCTTAACATGTACACTAGTCTCTTTATACTGTCTTATAGTTACATGTTGGTAAAGCCCTTAGGATTTGTACTTGACTACCTGGACTATGATGCAGATCATACTAGTGGGGACATGGTAGTCCATAAGTACATCCTTCAAGGTCCCTAGTCGTGGGTGTATCGAGACGGGGCATCGTTATACCAGAGTAGACTAGCGTATACGCTTCTCGACCCATGTGATGGGCGATGGATGATCCCATATCCATTGGTGTTTGACATCAGAGATGGTGTACGGGTGCTCAGTGGTGACTGGGTACACTGGACGGACTCGCCGAGAACTCCCAGATGGTATTATACCTCACGTCAGATGGCAGTTCTCAGGTGACACTTGTACAGGTTAGTTTGTAGACCCGAGATCGTCATAGAGTCTTGTGTGGTTCCCACTGTACTTTGATCTCCACCTTACCACGTCCATGAGGGCGTGCAAAACGGTGGTCTTTGGGTACAGTCCCGAGTCACATGGAGGCAATGAGCGATAGGAGGGGTTTCGTCTCTCCCGGTATTGGGAGTTGATGTTGCGCAGTGCTCGATTGGCCGTAACAGGGAAGTCCCTGGCCAGGGCTGATCAGAGATTTGCTGGTAAGTGTTACCAGTAGTTTCTCGACCCGTTACGAGCCTCACATCGGCACGACTTATCGGGTTATTGGGGTCTGACGTATACCACCCCTAGACTTGATATGCGACGTATCAGACGAAGAGACTTGACTGTATGGTAAGTGTTACTGGTCGGATTCGCAGGAGTGTGAGCGGGCTAGCTCGTCGATCTTCTGATCGCTCAATACCCGGGTGGCCGTTACGTTTAGCAGACCGCTTGCGGCTTGTGGGTGTTTGATATGATCATCACCTGCTACCGGCGTATTGACGAGTCTTTAGAGTCCTACACAGAGGTTTCCTGGCTCAAGCGAAACGAAATAGGAGCGCATATGAGATATGTGCAGGACCGAGAATGATGCGTGTATGTGATACCGCATTTCATTCTCGCGACATATGTTTCGAATGGTTATATTCGATATGACCTAGTTATCGAATCATTGATTCGATAAATCGATGCATTGAATACTAGTCGGTTATGTGCGACATGACCGGATCATTGAATCAAGTGTTGATTTAATGATTTAATGTATAATTATATATTTGATATATTACTTTGCATTAACTAGTATTGGTTCACTTTAAACGGATTTTTCTCACTTGGATTGCACATTGTATATGTGATATACTTTCGTGCGCTTTTCCGTATCATGTTTGATGATACTTGATCTTTATGTTAAGTGTATAGAATTAATCCATGGTTAATTTGATAATTAGGGTTTTGCATAATCATTTATTTATTTATTTATTTATTTGGAAAAGAATTAGATGAGAATGGTGGCTTTCTTTGTCATTTGTTGAAGCTTCATGAAGCTTTGACTTTAGCAACCATCCTTATCTTCATGCTTAACCCTAACCCATCCTAGTGACCATGGTTAATTCTCTACACTTAACCCTAGTTCAAGTTATGATAAGTATTTGTTTTTAAATTTATTTTGAGAACAACACTTATCATAATTTTTTTTCTAGAGCTCATCTTCTTCTTCTTCTTCAAGCTTGCTACTCCAATGGCAACTTGAGCTTTAGTGAGTTAAATCCAAATCCAAAGTGAACCCACCTCCTATTTCTTCACCCTCTACCTCTTGCCAAGTTGTTTTGGGTGTTTACTTCACAAGTTTCACAAGTTTGTGAAGTCGGAGCTTGAGTTTGTGCAACCTCGACGTAGATCGTCTTTGACACAAAGCCGACGAGCTATTCCGCTTGCTTTCCCGATGAAGCCGATGATCGAGTCGAGGATTCATGATGGACAGCGAGGACATGACGTTGCGGAGCCGTGGAGGTGGAAATCCGGATCTACAAAGGTTGTATATCCGTATCATAGTAGTTAACTGTTAACTAGCTTTCTATTTCGCCTAAACATCTAGTTAAAGATCCGTAGTCTAGGGTTTCTCGGCACTAAAAATTTTAATTTGGCATGTTCGATGCCTTGTGAGAACCCACTAGGGTGCCTAGGAACCTTTCACTTGGTGGAGAGAAAATAAAAAGAAAAAGGGAAATGTCAAGGGAGACATAATGATTAGGTTAGGTGGGCTTTTGGAGAGAGAGAGAGTGTGTGAATTGTGAGAGAGAGGGAAGGGGGCTGCTGCCATTTTGAATCCCCATCTTATTTTTTTCCATCTCCTTCATCTCCTCAACTCCAAAAACCCTCCACAAAAATCCATAGATCCATCTCCAACCATGCCCCAAAACCCTACATACCCTTCACAAATATTAATCCCCTCTTCAACCTCTACATGATGGACCGAGCAAAATGGGATTTTGACGACGTTTGGAAGTTAGTGCTTCCTAGAGTGGACTAGATGAGGTATAATTTCTTCCTTTTAGATTAGTTTTGTGAGATATCATGTTTAGATGTCGTATTGTGGAGATTTGTGACATATTGGGAAACCCTAGAAAGAGGTTGAATGTTTGTTGAAATTGGTGATGTGTAGTGGCTGACCACAAGCCTTAGGTGCTGTTTAGTGACCTGGAACAGACCCTAATAACCCCAAAACAGGGATTTAGAAACCCGACATTGGAAAAACAGCAAATCTGGGAAGGTAATTAGGAATCTGCTATTACCCCGAGACCCCAAAAATAAAATTGAGCTGACAGTGAGTCGTGCAGGCACCTAGGAAGCTACCACCAAGACCCGAGCCCCTAACTCAAAGCCCAGGCCGCAGATTTAATCATTCTGGCCGCAATTTGCGGCCAGAGTAGGATGGAATGGTTCCAGATTTGGTCAATGGCTCATTTTGCACTAAATTAGACCCCTCCTATATGTAGTTTTGGCTAATTGTCATCTGGGGAAAATCTGGGAGCATTTTGGTGTGTTTTAGGTGATGTTTTCCATATTTTTAAAACCACTTTCTTGATATTTGGATTTGTATTTGGTTTTCGGGTGTTCGTACATCGACAACAGGGGTCAATTGTTGGATTTGCATGTTTGGGCCATAGGTTCTAACCTGTGAGCACACTGTGCGCTGTATCGGTTTTCTGCATCGATTTTAATACGTATTGCGATTGGTTATTATTGTAGGTACCCTCGCATGGATTCCGAGGTGAAGAAGCATGGCGTCATCGATTTCGGCGAGCGAAGACAGGTGAGTAGATCTATATCTACCGGGAAAGTCGGGTAGATGGCGTATTGCACCCCCGCAAACTTCTGATGGAAACCGATTTATAGAGTATGGTTAGGAAACCTAGATTAGGAAACTAGGGTTGGAATATAAATAGCTATGTAGTCACATTAAAAACTAGAGGTTAGTTAAGTGTGATATGCTACTACTACCCTAGAATGATGTTTAGCGATATTACCGTTTAGGGTTCTGTAGGACTAGATAGTCGATTTAGATGCGTCATCCGAACCATACCTTTTTCTAAACTAAAGAATCATCTGTACCTTTTAAATGTATATCTTGAGGGATGTTACGGATTTTCAAATGATATCTTTTCCTTAAAAACACCGTAACCCCTGTTTTCAAAACTACGATTCACTTCTTTAAAAATCTGATTGTATGGTCGGGTGTGTTTGTTAGATTAGATACTTATACATAGTAGAGATAGCTTGTTTATGTAAATTCAACATGATATGTGACATAAATGCGATGAAAGAATACAAGACGAATTTGATGATATAATGAGATGATGATATGATATGATGGTATACGGATGCGAGTAGATCGAAATGATTTATACCCTGCCGGTCCCCTGATATGAGATTATCGCAGATGCAACCTGGGACATAGGTATATAGGGTTATATATATAAAATGTTGTGAATCATGGATGATAGGTTGTATGTGATATTAGGCTATACCCTCATTTGTCGTATAGGATGATATGATCCTTTTAGTGTAATACCGCCGCACGATGATATTCCGTGCGTGATGAGTTTGACTTGATGATTGATCCTTACCCTTGACTAGAGGTTTCCGTACGATGGATTATACCGTACGCGATGTTTTTGGGCTAGATCCCGATTGATAGATTCATCGACTCGGACATATGATTGTTATATATACCTTATAGCTGTTAGCTGATGATTTACATGCTTTATTCATGATATTATCATTGTATAGCATATACCTGTGATAGTACACCTGCACCATTATCGATGATGCGTATGTTACACGTACACTTATCTGCCGGCTCACACACTTCATCATCGATAATTGCCATGTCACTACACAGTAGAGTTGTTGCATCATGACATATATATAGATACATTCATACTTGCGAATATACACATTCGTATATCCATATTGGTGTACATATACCTTGATACACCCATACTTGTGCACATACACATTGTATATTCATATTTGTGCACACATACATGGTACATCTATACTTGTGCATATTCATATTGTACCTACATAGATAACCGGTTTTATTGTAAATTTGGGAACCACATGCTATACTTTAAAAACTGGAATCATTTCAAAAGAGCGGTTTTCCCCTTAATATGTCATATCACTATTCCATATTGCATGATACACGGATATGCTCGCATTTCTTTTTACATGTCGCATACATCATGCTCTATTATTTTACGCATTGAGATATGTTGTTTTCATGAGATTTCTGGATTTGAGAACCGCGGCTATTTCAAAAGAATGTACATGTTTTTTTAAAAACCCGGTTTCTCTTAATATGATATTTCAGTGCGTCCACCATGTGATTTCTCGGTTCTGAGAGTGGCATGTGAAACCCGATTCGAGGAGTGGTAGGCACCGATTGCGAGTACATGGTGGACCCGGTGAGGTATCCCGGTGCAAGAAGACTCGTATATGTTAGACGGTGAGCCCGACAAGGGAGCACTACCTACCGGTGATAGTATGTAGACTCGGCAGTTATCCGGAGGATACCGACCGGAGTAGCGAGATGGATATGAGGGCCGACCAGGGAGTGCGGCGCCTGAGGGCCGATCTGAGGATACAGCGCCTGAGATATATGAGGATTTACGTGCCGATGCTGGGCACGGTTTTCATGATGTTTTCGAGTGTCGATGCTAGGCACTCAAGTTCCATGATTTGATGTGTCGGGAGGGACACTGTTGATATATATATGCTCATACTTTCATGCACACTCTCTTATGATATTTAAATGCATGATATTGTTGCGCCAGTGGTTGACGCGTGGACTAGATCCACATTCATACATACATACACCGATTCTACTATCGGAGATTTTGCACATGTTTATAGATATTGATTTATGGGTGGACAAGATCCACATATCCGCATGCATTGATTATTACTGTTGGATGTTATCCACATGCATATAGATATTGACTACCTTGTTGGCACTTATACGACCCGGTCACCCTAGATATCATATTACTACCTTATGATATAGGTTACCTAGGAGTCGTTTTTTATTCGATTTCTACTTGTAGATATATTTCTATTCACGAGTTGGCAACTCACCCCCGTTGTGCCACAGTTCTTGCAGGTTGACCGCTTGGATCAGTAGCGGATTCGCTGGCACACATATTCATTTGGGTGTTTTGCATTGGTAGGTGGGGCATTTGTATCGTACCCACTCTTGTATTTTATTTCATATTGTATCTAGTTAACTCCATCAATCAATCAAAGGTTGTATTTGTGTAAGTAATGAGACTTAGTGAGACTTGTAGTGCGAGATTTGAGCGATGGGTTTTATTTTCCCTTTGGGGTTATATCTTGCTCTTTCATTTATCTTTTTGTGGTGAACTTCGCTGTTGGGCGTCGTATATTTTTTTATACTACATTGCGTGGTTTTGATCCGCCGTTTGGCGAAGAGCCAGCTCCCGCTTGAGGATGCCCTTATTCTTGTTATGTATTGTGGTTTTGGATCAAAATATGCAAAGGAGGTGCTGCTAAAATTTTTCAAAAGACGAAACTTGTTTTCATTATACCTTTATTTCAAAACCTCACCTCCTTTATTTTTCTAAAAAGGTTTAGATTTCTGGGTTTCAGCTTACTTGGATTCCGTTACGCCTTTAGACGTGGCGTGATTCAAGTGCTGGTCACGAGCTAATATTTCGGGTCGTGACAAAGTTGGTATCAGAGCGCTAGGTTTAACCTTTGTTCGAGTCTATGTTTGACTATGCGGAGTCTAGGGCGGTTATGTATTTCGGAACCTAGGCTTGACCTTACAGAACTTAGACTTGAACGGGGTGGTATTAGGCCCGAACTTTCGTTTCATAGGCTGACCCTGATTGATGGAGTTGGTGGCTTGAGTAGAGTAACGTACCGTACGTATGTTCCGCGGCATATTTACGATACGATACTCCACTTAAGAAACCTTAGGATGTACATATTTTTGAGACTTGTGATTCTCTTCGTATCCATGATTATAAATCCCTTGGAGATCCTCGATTCTATTAGTTCCATGATCATACTTTCATTGATGCTGTTCCTTCTTATGATCATGTATCCATACTGGATTTGTCGTTTCCTCTCATGTCGTTGATTTGCTTTCTTCGATACTCGATTGAGCTTCCTGTCACCATAGTTTGAGCACAGTTGAGCTGCTGCCAGTGTTGCGGTCAGGGCGAGCTCGTTTGATACGAGGGCCGACCATTGTGTTTTCTGGTGACATGAGAACGTCTCGAGTTAGTATTGATGATTGTGACCTCTTGTAGAGGCGAGTGTTTGGTTTTACACCGGATGATCGGGCCTTTGTCAGAGCTGCAGTTGAGAGAGGACTGTTGATGTACAGCATACCTCAGAGTTTATGGTGTCGCCTACCGTGCAGACAGATGGTCCAGCTGTTGCTGAGATTGATAGGATGTTGCCTCCGGAGCTTACGAGCTGAGACCGCCGGTGCTTCCAGGCAGAAATGCGACAGATGACAGCTAGTCTACCCCGATTTGAGAGACGAATGTGATTCATCAGATTAATGCGCCGACGCAGGCCCAGTTGAGTTGATGATTTCCAGTGTGGAGAGTCTTACTCAGATTTAGAGCAGACCGATTTAGAGATGACCGCCAATGTATCGCCTTTCCTGGAGGATTGAGGCGCTGTTCAGCATACAGACGAATGAGCCAGTCGTTGCTGCAAATGACGAGGTATCGCCCAGAGGTTGGAGCTACTGCAGCATAAGTATATACTTGGAGATATGATAGGAGGTCCCTAGCCACCCAAGGGTGAAGGACTAGGACATGTGGTTCGACATTATTCGGATATCTTGTGATGGGATACATTGCTTGGGAGACTCCGGATACGAGCATAGCCGTTGGAGCACAGTCCTTGCAGCCACGAGAAGACGAGTCTGAATCAGTCGACATTGGAGCCGAGTGAAGTAAAGAGCTCGCTCGAGAATTCGATAAGGTGACGTTCCACTCCGCTGATATCAGAGATGTGATACACGTGCAGAGGCGTAGTATATGGATATACCTTCCAGAAGGAGTCGCGAGGAGTATGCAGCCGTTCCGGAACAAGAAACAGATATAGAAAAGATGAAAACTTCCGGGATATGGAAGAAATGAGATTTGAGAGAGAGACCTCGACAGGACCTTTCTGGAATACTATACGAGAAGACCTCACCTAGATGCGTTGTGAGCTGATCGAGGACAGACGAACATGGAGTATATCTCCGATGGATGGGACGAGTTTCCGAAGATGTGTTCGGCCAGATATCTTCTACCGAGTGATGAAGATACCGAGTTCGTGACTTCGAGTCCGTGTGAGGAACTTCGGATAGACCGTGGACGATGATACAGGTGAATGGAACCAGAGGTTCGTGCGAGACGCTGACGAGCTATTGTTACTCCCCGTCTAGATCAGAGGCCTGATATGCTACAGAGATGTTGGGATACGACCAATTTCCAAGGAAATGTGTGAGGCACACGCAGAGGTCCAGAAAACAAGGAAAGATTATGTAAGAGTACCAGCCTCCGTACAATTCGGCATAGGCGAGATCGGAAGAGACCCTGAGCAAGATTCCTTCCAGGAAACTGCTGCAATGAGATTTGCACTCAGGATCAGAGGTGTCACGTGTATTCAGAGAGCCAGAGGCCGACGCCAGTGACGTGTTGCTTATTGAGTGGTCATGATGATTGACCGAGAGATGACCAGAGAAGTGCTAGAGTGGAATCGTCCCCGTTAGCACACCTGACAGGACCGATGAGCCGATGGATTGCGAGATTGGTAAATCCACAGAGAAGATAAGGACCCAGAGACCGAGGATGCCAGACCGTGAGCAGGAGGCAAGCAGATGTTCTTGATCTGCCAGTTTCTAGGTGCACTGATTTATTTCTCGACATTGTAGGAGGTGTACCTCGATGTCCTTTGTTGCGATTTGCGTTTGTGAACTGAGTATCACGCTTATATCGCTTGGAATTGAGTTTTGATGACGGGTTTCTTGATGTTGATTTCGTGCCCCATGGCTGCACTTACTGAGTATCTACATTCTGTGCATAGTTATTGCACTTGAGATATGTTTTTATATATCATGGTATTGGTTTTTGATTTGTGCATGTTTATTGCACTTGATATCGGTTTTGTGCCTTGGTTGCACATGTCTATGATTTCATGGATTTCATACGGATGATTTGATTGTTTGCACTCGGTATAGCTTATATGTGCTTGTAGTGCATTGATATGCGTTTTGTGTACGCAGTTGCACACGTTTACGATTTTATACACCTTGGTGTACTCGGTGTTGCTGTTTATGCATTTGAGTTATTGATCGGTATTTCGTGCACTGGATATACTGTATTTGTATTTTATGCACTAGATTGCATTCTGCATTTGTTGCACCGGACGGGTATTTATGCGTTGTCGCACTGGATTTATACCCCGTACCTAGATTGCACCTGATTTATATCCTTGAGCATTCGTTTTACCAGATTTGTATTTTCGTGTGCGTTGGCACTTGTCGTTCGTCTTCGTGCATGTTACTGCACTATATGCTTTTACGGACCCGACGCGCTTTGGTTGGATTTTCGCGCATGTTGGGCGCATGATATGAGATGCAATTCTGTGCACACCGGATGCACTGGATTAAGATTTTTGTGCACTTTAGATGCACTTGATGTTGTTGTCTTGCACACCCGTTGCACTGGATAGTTGTTTTGTGCACACCCGTTACACTTAGTTTTTCTTGTGTGTATTATAGCACCTGTATTTGGATTTGATTTCCATGCGCACCAGACGCATGTGATTATTAGATACGCCTTTTGAGGCTGCTTTTGCTTTTGAGCACTTTGTTTTCCTATTGGGCACTATTTTGTGTAGTAGCCAAACATGACTGATCTGAGGATAGTACCTGAGTACTTTGCATGCATTAAAAGTTTACCAATAGGTTTTTGAAACAGAGGAGCTATAGTCTCGCTATTTTCTACGTGTCCGTGACCGACACGAGCGTTGTTAAAGGAAAACCTTTTGGGAAGATTTGAAAACGACGGAACGTGTATTTAAGAAAACATATATGGACATATATTATTATTTTAAAATGAGCGTCCATCGGTTATGCCGTGAGTTACGCATCCACGCGGCGATTTAGAAAAGATTTTGCATGTCTTTCATTCAGATTTTGAGTTTTTCAAAGATGCGTCTTATACACGTATTATAGTATTTGACTAGTGTGTATTGGATTTCAGTAGTGGATTTCGAGATCTGCATCTCTATTGTAACTCCGAGGACATGCGTACAAATTCGATGATTTGTGTGACGCTTGACGGAGTTCGATTTTTAGTTTTTACTCGTTTTCATGCGCATTTGACGCGATGCGTTGTGTTATTTCTGCGTTTTCCATGATTTCGGAGCCCCGTTGATTTGAGCCGATTAGTGAAATGTTTTAGATTTTGGGGGTTTAAATTTAAATTCGGGGACCGAATTTATTTAAGGGGGGAAGATTGTAACATTTCAGAAAATATAAAATATTATTTTTGGGAATTTAATATTAAAATAATATTTTTCCCGAAAACTGCCGATTTGCGAAATTGGGGTTTTCGAAATAGGGTATAAATATATACAAATAATTATGAAATAAATAGAAATTAAAATGATTTATTCATTTAAAAATATATTTAAAGGATTTGGCAATTTTAAAATTTATTATACGCAGTTTCGATAAAAACCCGATTAGTGCACTGCTAATCGCGATTAAGCCAAATCCGCGTTTTTACAGTTTCCATGGTTAATGCACCATGACATGTTCATTTTGTTACATGTTTCATTTCATTTGGGCTTTAAATTATGGTTTTTGGTGGAGAGAAAAGAAAAAGAAAAAGGGAAAAGTCAAGGGAGACATAATGATTAGGTTAGGTGGGCTTTTGGAGAGAGATAGAGAGTGTGAATTGTGAGAGAGAGGGAAGGGGGCTGCTGCCATTTTGAATCCCCATCTTCTTTTTTTCCATCTCCTTCATCTCCTCAACTCCAAAAACTCTCCACAAAAATCCATAGATCCATTTCCAACCATGCCCCAAAACCCTACACACCCTTCACAAATATTAATCCCCTCTTCAACCTCTACACGATGGACCGAGAAAAATGGGATTTTGACGACGTTGGGAAATTAATGCTGCCTAGAGTGGACTAGATGAGGTATAATTTCTTCCCTTTAGATTAGTTTTGTGAGACATCATGTTTAGATGTCGTATTGTGGAGATTTGTGACATATTGGGAAACCCTAGAAAGAGGTTGAGTGTTTGTTGAAATTGGTGATGTGTAGTGGCTGACCACAAGCCTTAGGTGCTGTTTAGTGACCTGGAACAGACCTTAGTAGCCCTAAAACATGGATTTAGAAACCCGACATTGGAAAAACTGCAAATCTGGGAGGGTAATTAGGAATCTGCTATTACCCCGAGACCCCTAAAATAAAATTGAGCTGACAGTGAGTCGTGCAGGCACCTAGGAAGCTACCACCAAGACCCGAGCCCCTAACTCAAAGCCCAGGCAGCAGATTTAATCATTCTGGCCGCAATTTGCGGCCAGTGTAGGATGGAATGGTTCCAGATTTGGTCCATGGCTCATTTTGCACTAAATTAGACCCCTCCTATATGTAGTTTTGGCTAATTGTCATCTGGGGAAAATCTGGGAGCATTTTGGTGTGTTTTAGGCGATGTTTTCCGTATTTTTAAATGCACTTTCTTGATATTTGGATTTGTATTTGGTTGTCGGGTGTTCGTACATCGACAACAGGGGTTAATTGTTGGATTTGCATGTTTGGGCCATAGGTTCTAACCTGTGAGCACACTGTGCGCTGTATCGGTTTTCTGCATCGATTTTAATACGTATTGTGATTGGTTATTATTGTAGGTACCCTCGCATGGATTCCGAGGTTAAGAAGTATGGCGTCATCGATTTCGGCGAGCGAAGACAGGTGAGTAGATCTATATCTACCGGGGAAGTCGGGTGGATGGCGTATACCACCCCCGCAAACTTCTAATGGAAACCGATTTATAGAGTATGGTTAGGAAACCTAGATTAGGAAACTAGGGTTAGAATATAGATAGCTATGTAGTCACATTAGAAACTAGAGGTTAGTTAAATGTGATATGCTACTACTACCTTAGGATGATGTTTAGCGATATTACCGTTTAGGGTTCTGTAGGACTAGATAGTCGATGTAGATGCGTCATCCGAACCATACCTTTTTCTAAACTAAAGAATCGTGTGTACCTTTTAAATGTATATCTTAAGGGAAGTTACGGATTTTCAAATGATATCTTTTCCATAAAAACACCGTAACCCCTGTTTTCAAAACTATGATTCACTTCTTTAAAAATCTGATTGTATGGTTCGGGTGTGTTTGTTAGATTAGATACTTATACATAGTAGAGATAGCTTGTTTATGTAAATTCGACATGATATGAGACATAAATGCGATGAAAGAATACAAGACGAATTTGATGATATAATGAGATGATGATATGATATGATGGTATACGGATGCGAGTCGATCGAAATGATTTATATCCTGCCGGTCCCCTGATATGAGATTATCGCAGATGCGACCTGGGACATAAGTATATAGGGTTATATATATAAAATGTTGTGAATCATGGATGATAGGTTGTATGTGATAATAGGCTATACACTCATTTGTCGTATAGGATGATATGATCCTTTTAGTGTAATGCCGCCGCACGATGATATTCCGTGCGTGATGAGTTTGACTTGATGATTGATCCTCACCTTTGCCTAGAGGTTTCCGTATGATGGATTATACCGCACGCGATGTTTTTGGGCTAGATGCCGATTGATAGATTTATCGACTCGGACATATGATTGTTATATATACCTTATAGCTGTTAGCTGATGATTTACATGCTGTATTCATGATATTATCATTGCATAGCATATACCTGTGATAGTACACCTGCACCATTATCGATGATGCGTATGTTACACGTACACTTATCTGCCGGCTCACACACTTCATCATCGATAATTGCCATGTCACTACACAGTAGAGTTGTTGCATCATGACATATATATAGATACATTCATACTTGCGGATATACACATTCGTATATCCATATTGGTGTACATATACCTTGATACACCCATACTTATGCACATACACATTGTATATTCATATTTGTGCACACATACATGGTACATCTATACTTGTGCATATTCATATTGTACCTACATAGATAACCGGTTTTATTGTAAATTTGGGAACCGCATGCTATACTTTAAAAACTGGAATCATTTCAAAAGAGCGGTTTTCCCCTTAATATGTCATATCACTATTCCATATTGCATGATACACGGATATGCTCGCATTTCTTTTTACATGTCGCATACATCATGCTCTATTATTTTACGCATTGAGATATGTTGTTTTCATGAGATTTCTGGATTTGAGAACCGCGGCTATTTCAAAAGAAAGTACATGTTGTTTTAAAAACCCGGTTTCTCTTGATATGATATTTCAGTGCATCCACCATCTGATTTCTCGGTTCTGAGAGTGGCATGTGAAACCCGATTCGAGGAGTGGTAGGCACCGATTGCGGGTACATGGTGGACCCGGTGAGGTACCCCGGGGCAAGAAGACTCGTATATGTTAGACGGTGAGCCCGGCAGGGGAGCACTACCTACCGGTGATAGTATGTAGACTCGGCGGTTATCCGGAGGATACCGACCGGAGTAGCGAGATGTATATGAGGGCCGACCAGGGAGTGCGGCGCCTGAGGGCCGATTTGAGGATACGGCGCCTGAGATATATGAGGATTTACGTGCCGATGCTGGGCACGGTTTTCATGATTTTTCATGTGTCGATGCTAGGCACTCAGGTTCCATGATTTGATGTGTCGGGAGGGACACTGTTGATATATATATCATCATACTTTCATGCACACTCTCTTATGATATTTACATGCATGATATTGTTGCGCCAGTGGTTGACGCATGGACTAGATCCACATACATACATACATACACCGATTCTACTATCGGGGATTTTGCACATGCTTATAGATATTGATTTATGGGTGGACGAGATCCACATATCCGCATGCATTGATTATTACTGTTGGATGTTATCCACATGCATATAGATATTGACTACCTTGTTGGCACTTATACGACCCGGTCACCCTAGATATCATATTACTACCTTATGATATAGGTTACCTAGGAGTCGTTGTTTATTCGATTTCTATTTGTAGATATATTTCTATTCACGAGTTGGAAACTCACCCCCGTTGTGCCACAGTTCTTGCAGGTTGACCGCTTGGATCAGTAGCGGATTCGCTGGCACACAGATTCATTTGGGTGTTTTGCATTGGTAGGTGAGGCATTTATATCGTACCCACTCTTGTATTTTATTTCATATTGTATCTAGTTAACTCCATCAATCAATCAAAGGTTGTATTTGTGTAAGTAATGAGACTTAGTGAGACTTGTAGTGCGAGATTTGAGCGATGGGTTTTATTTTCCCTTTGGGGTTATATCTTGCTCTTTCATTTATCTTTTTGTGGTGAACTTCGTCGTTGGGCGTCGTATATTTTTTTATACTACATTGCGTGGTTTTGATCCGCCGTTTGGCGAAGAGCTAGCTCCCGCTTGGGGATGCCCTTATTCTTGTTATGTATTGTGGTTTTGGATCAAAATATGCAAAGGAGGTGCTGCCAAAATTTTTCAAAAGACGAAACTTGTTTTCATTATACCTTTATTTCAAAACCTCACCTCCTTTATTTTTCTAAAAAGGTTTAGATTTCTGGGTTCCAGCTTACTTGGATTCCGTTACGCCTTTAGACATGGCGTGATTCAAGTGCTGGTCACGAGCTAATATTTCGGGTCGTGACAGGAAAGCTTGGATCTTGTGAGCAAAATTGTTAGGTATAATCCCTACACTGTTAATTAGGAGTTTGTATGTTGTTTTGTTCGTTGGTTCTAGCGTAGAACGCTTTTATATCGATTAGTGCGATATCGGGTTTTAAAGTCTTTTTACAACTTTTATACCTGCTGTGATCTCGAGAATTTAGTGTTTCACCAAACAAAATTATAAAGATGTACTAGTGAACCTGAGACACCACCTGAGTGATGGGGACCACCTCACCGGTCGGGGCCGGCGACTCCTTAGGCGAAATCCGGCGACGCCGGTTTAGTAGGTGGGGGATGGGGTTGGTCTTCTGTGGGTAGTTGTCTGCTGTTGGATAGGGGTCTTTGGTACTTTTTACTTTTTTAGTAATTGCAGTATACAAAATCTAGTATCGTTTACCTATAATCTAGTGTTTTGAGTCCGCATGTTACGTGTTGCGACACGATTCGTGATCTGCTGCTGTACTCAGTTAGGTTTTGAGGTATCGTTATGCGCATTAGCCACTAGACGTGTACTCGCGAGTTAGTTTACTGTTGGTGCGTTATTTAATAGGTAGTTTTACGTTATATTGATTGCTTCTGAGATGTTCGCATTATTTCTTGTGTTTATGAAATTATAGGGTCGCAAGCTGGGACTTCGGACGCTGCGAACAAGGGGAAGCAGGTGGACGGATTTTCATAGCTGGAGACCATTGTGAGTAGATTTAACATCTACGGGGAAATCGCCCGTATGGCGTTATGTGTCGGGGCGAATATGATATGATAGCTGCATGTATTTCCCTATTAGTTACTTTCATATGAATGTCATTGCATAGCATTATCTGTTGTACTTGACTCGTACCTTTAGATATAACACATTACTGACGGTTCATGTTGCACGAGCACTAGATTGTATGCTACACCCACATCGTCAGTAATTGCCATGACACGCACAAATACCTACATACGTGATATGGTAGTGGATAGGAATGATTGGTGTAGTAACTCTTATTCCATTGTGCATATGAAATATTGTGGGCACATACATACGTGATATTGCACTGGGCAGGAATAGTTGAGGTAGTGACCCTTATTCCACTTCACGTATATCTTACTATAGTTACTTGTACATCATGCATACATATTGATATGTACACCATATACTCGATTTCAGCTACTTGTACATCTTGCATAAATATTGACATGTACACCATATAGTCTATTACAGCTACAAGTACATCATGCACACATACTGACATGTATACCGCATTTGCTTGCTATAGTTATATAGACCCTCAGAGGTATCGTTTTTATATGCGATATTGACTTGTTGATCATTGCGCTTATGAAATGCATCATACCCACTTGCTTACATGTAGATACTTAAACCTTACTACACTTACATGTATACCTCATATGATGCTGTATTTGTTTTCGGAGGATTTTGGGAACCGCAAAATATATTTTAAAAGATGGATTCATTTAAAGAGCGGTTTTCCCTTTTATGCTCATATTGATGTTTTATGTTGCATATATCAGTTTTATATGAATTTTATGCATTGAGATATGGATTTCATATGATTTATGGATTTGAGAACCGTGGGGGTATTTTCAAGAAACTATGTACTATTTGAAAACCCGGTTTCTCTTGATATGATATTTCAGTGCGTCCACCATGTGATTTCTCGGTTCTGAGATTTTTCTTTTGATACCCGATTCGAGGAGCGGGAGGCACCGTCTGCGGGTATATCGTGGACCCGGTATGGTACCCCGGGGCAAGTAGTGATTTCATGGTGTAGACGATAAGCCTGGCGGTAGGGCCACTACCTACCGGTGATTGTATTTGGACTCGGCGGTTATCGTGGGGATACCGACCGGAGTGAGGTATGACATATCGTCAGGGCCAGTCGTGGTGACAGCGCGTGAGTTATGAGGATTTACGTGTCGATGTTAGACACGGGTTTCATGATGTTTCGAGTGTCGGTGTTAGACACTCAGGTTTCCATGATTTTTATGTATAGTCGGTGGACATACGTGGTTGATATCCTTATATATATACATACAGGTATATGTTTTCATGATGTTTCGGGTGTCGATGATAGACACTCAGGTTCCATGAGACTTACAGGATATGAGGGCCGATCTGTGGATGCGGTGCCTGAGGATTTGGGATTTGATGTGTCAGTGAGGGACACTGGTGTTTTTCCATGCTGATGATTTTATATTAGATTTATTGTATCATCCCACACACTCAGGATTACTGTTGTTATGCATTGTTTCATGTAGTTGTAGTACCCTGATGATGTACCTTTACATGATTTCTGCATATTAACTTATCATACTCATGCTATCGGTTTACATGTGATAAATAGATCGCTGTTCGTGCATACCTGCGATTACAGTATGATGTTAATTACTATTCACGAGTTTGCAACTCACCCCCGTTGTGCCATAGTGTTTTGCATGACTTATCCGCAGAGTAGTCGCAGCAGGCATCTTATCATCACTACTTTTGCGGATACCGCTACGTTAGGCAGTGAGGCCTTTGCTTTTAGGTGGGTTTGCGGTTATCTGCCTGTACATTGTATATCTTTTTGTTGGATCTAGTATTCTCCATCTACCACTGTTGTATATGACTTAGAGACGACTTATGAGGATTTGGTGTTGTATTATTTTGGTGACTTTGGGGTGCCGTGCTCGTGGGAGCCGGTGTGCTGAAAAGTTTACTTCTTATTATAGTTGTTTCTTTGATATTTCTTCGCTTCGGCATCGTATACTTATTGTGGTGATTGTCTCTGCCGTTGGGCGTGATTTTGCTCCCATTTGGGATGCTTTATATATTATCTGTGTTGTACCTGTTTTCGGGGCTAGTTTTTACAAAGGAGGTGCTGCCGAAATTTTCAAGAAAGAAAACTAGTTAGAGATTTTACTTGTGATTTTCAAAGTGTTAAAACTATGTTTTCTCCGTTGATCCAGATTTGGGTAGTTTAGATTTCTGGGTTTCGGCTTACTTGAGTTGCGTACGCCTATAGACGTTACGTAGCTTAAGTGCCGGTTACGGACCAAATTTTTGGGTCGTGACAGTGGAATCCGTGTTTTATAAAGGCTTAAAATAGAACACGGACCTCCTACTATATCCAATATTTCATATGTTTCTTCTGCTGCTCTGTGATGTGATCACTGTGGATTCTGAGACGAATGGCTATATATTATATATGAGATATATAATAAACGTTGCTTATGTTTTGCACCTGTGCTAGTCCCATCCGACTATGCCATTAGTTAAGTTACCTAACGGTGCATAACGGGGCACTGTGGCGAATGCGGATGGTATAAGCGCACGTTGTATTTTCGTTTCATTTTCTGTGATGCTTAGGAAGCATAAATGATAGGACTTCATTAATGAGATTAATGAAAGAAAAGAAACGTAAAAAATGTTTTAGAATCAAATTTTCAAAAAGGGTAGCTCTAGTTTTTACTTTGCACAGCGGTATTTCTTGTAGAATATCCAGCACCTTATTCGTTAAGGAAAGAGCCGAGATCCCTTCACCGGGAGTGACCTCTTAAGCGAAACTAGCAGATGCTACAACTCACTCGGTTTTGTTTTTGATTGCTTTTTTTAGTGCTTGCTTTGCATAGCGGTATTTATGAAATATCCTGCACCTTATTCGATAAGGAAAGAGCCGAGATCCTTTCACCGGGAGTGACCTCTTTAGCAAAACTAGTAAAAAACCTCAAGAACACTTCTTTTCAAAAATCACTTGTTTCTGCAATGATATCAAGTTCATTACGCAAAAGGTTTTCTGAAAAACCTGTCGTAGCCCTCCATCATTTCAGATAAGTACCACTTAATATTCGTGCTACGTTTGTTGGCCTGCGTCAAGACGTAGTGAGCGGTAGCTAACTAGTGTTTATCTACAACATACGGTGAGATTGGATTAGGGTAGTCGTGCGACTTTGTTGGCCTGCGTCAAGGATCGTGAGGGTGGGTTTAATTCAATCAGGAAATGACGGGTTGAACTTGACTAGCGTACTATGGTTTGTTGGCCTACGTCAAGGCCATAAGACGCTAGGGGCAAAATATTATCGGGAATTTCAAGTGTTCAAATTTGCAATGAGATTGCATACATTCTATAAGATAGTTGGATCCCGATACCCACTGCGAGTACGAGTTACTCCTGGGAGTGTTTTACACAAGACAATTAGCCGATCAAGTAGGTGTCTAGAAAGGTGTTTACGGGGTTATGCCTCTGGGAAAATGAGCTTTATTTTAATTAGGTCCGTGCGAAAGCACGGGAAACCTCTCTCAAAGTAGCAACACTGGCCTGGCTGAAAGATTGGCAAACATGTAAGGTGTAATTAATCCCGGCTAGTCTTTCCTTTTAGGGTTTGAAGGATAATTTGATAAAAACAGTGGGAGCCATCAGGATTAGATAAGATAATAACCAATATAATCTTGCAAGAGCATATGCTAAAGTATTTTCTTCTCTCTCTATCCAGGTAGCGACCATGTCAGGCCTTAATCAAGATAATAATATAGATGTATTGACCGAACCCGCTTGTTATACTGAGCAGGGGAACGTTGGTTCTGTTCTTTCTTATAATTGTTACAGGATTGAGCAAGAAATAGGGAAATATCCGGATTCCCACGCCGCCTAAACGAAGAATAAGCATGTTGATGCATCTTCTTCGGGTGTGTTTGTTATCGAGAACTATTTCTCAGTTCACTCTACGTCCTGGGTATTAGATACCGGATCGGGATCCCATATATGTAATATGTTATATGGGCTAAGGAAAGCTAGAGAACCGGGAATGGGTGATAATTCCCTAAGAGTAGTGAATGGTGAAAATGTTGCAGCCAAACCTGTTGGCGAATATCACCTTGTAATACCAAATGGTAATACATTGATTCTGAATGAATTCTATTACATTCCGACCCTGATATGCAATCTTATATCAGTTTCTTTATTAAGTAAAGAAGGATATAATTTTGTAGTATATGATAATGCTATGAACATCTTCCTGAATCAAAAGTTTATTAGATCAGGCTCGTTAATTAATGGCATATACGTTCTAAATCAAACCACAGTTCTTAATGTACAAAACACACACAAGATGAAGAGTTCAGAAATGAACGAATCCTTCTTGTGGCATTGTAGACTAGGTCATATCAATGCGACACGACTAGCTAAGTTATATAAGGATGGATAATTGAATCCGTTCAAATTTTCATCTTATGAAACTTTCCAGTCTTGTCTCAAAGGCAAGATGACAAAAACTCCATTTACAGGACACGGAGAAAGAGTTAGTGAGCTCTTGGGACTGATACATAGTGATGTATGTGGTCCTATGTCTACACATGCCAGGAATGGTTCTTCGTACTTCATTACATTCATTGCGGTCTCTCAAGATTCGGACATGTGTTCTTGATAAAACACATGTCTGAAGCTTTTGAGAAATTCAAAGAATATAAGCACGAAGTCGAGAACCAAACGGGTTAAAATATTAAAATCCTTCGATCTGATCGAGAAGGAGAATACTTGAGCAATGTGTTCCGGGACTATCTAAAAGAGAATGGGATTCTTTCTCAGCTTACTCCTCCGTATACACCACAGCACAACGGTGTATCGGAGCGGAGGAATCGCACTCTATTAGATATGGTGCGCTCTATGATGAGCACCGCTGAGTTACCTATTTTCTTTTGGGGATCTGCACTGGAGACAACTGCAGACCTGTTGAATATGGTTCCCACCAATTTTGTGCCAACTACTCTATATGAGATATGGAAAAGAAAGAGACCATATCTTAATTATAATAAGATATGGGGTTGTCCGACATATGTGAAAACACAAAATCCGGACAAGCTCGGGGCAAGGTCTTTTCTGTATAAGTTTATTGGATATCCCAAACATTCACACGGGTATATCTTCTACTTTGCCGAGGAATAAAAGGTGTTTGTTTCTCGACATGCGACCTTTTTAGAAAAGGAATTTCTTGAAAAAGAAATTAATGGCAAGGAAGTAGTACTGAAATAAGTTCCAGCTATACAAACTACGACAGAAGATTTGGTTGAACCAGAGGATTCGATAGCTCCCAACGAACCTCAGCCTCTCCGCCGATCTAGTAGGGTTCCTCATCCACCTAAGAGATACTATGGTTTTCTTATTGATGGTGGGAGCAAGGATTGCATCATGGAAGATGATGACCCAACTAGCTTCGAGCAGGTCATCACGTGTGGGGACTCTTTGAAGTGGATGGATGTAATGAAATCTGAGATGGAATCCATGTAAACCGACAAAGTATGGACTTTGGAAGTTGCTCCTGAAGGGGTAAAACCCATCGGGAGCAAATGGATCTTTAATAAGAAACATGGTGTAGATGGAAAAGTTAAGACTTTCAAAGCTAGACTTGTTGCAAAAGGTATTCGTCAACGACCAGGTGTGGACTATGATGAAACATTTTCTCCAGTGGCTAAGCTTAAGTCCATCCAGATCCTACTTGCCATTGCTGCATACCATGACTACGAAATCGGGCAAATGGATGTTAAAACCGCCTTTCTAAATAGTGATTTAGAAGAGTGCGTGTACATGAATCAGCCAGAGGGCTTCGTAGACAGTGGAAGCAGCGGAAAGGTGTGCAAGCTGCTTAAATCCATCTACGGCTGAAAGCAAGCATCGTAGAGTTGGAACATCTGTTTTGATGTCATTGTCAAAGAGTTTGACTTCGTCAAAAACGTAGATGAACCTTGTATATACAAGAAGGTGGCAGAGAGTAAGGTTGTCTTCCTCGTATTATACGTGGATGGCATACTCTGTTGGATATGGTGCCCTCTAAGTCAATTATTGGATCGCAGATACGTGATTGCAATGATTGAGGGAGTACCTATACCGATAGAACAGCCTTACTCGAAATGATAGTGTGCTATCTGGTTTGTCTTTATCATCATGTAGATGTTGATAGAGCCCATAAGATTCTTGCTTGACTAACAGCAGTATGATGGCGATCATATATGTGGGAGCTGGGGTCTATAAGCACATCCTTAAAGTGTCCCTAGTCAAGGGAGTTTCGAGACAAGGCATCGATACTCCGGAGTAGACTAGTGTATACATTCGAGATCCCGACGAGGGGCGGTGGCCTGTCTCACATGCCATTGGTGTTAGTTGATTCATCATAGATGTATACAGGTGCTCATTGGGTTATGAGTACACCGGACAGGACTCGCCGGGAACATGCTAGTTGGTATTATACATATCGTCAGATAGCAGTTCCCTGGTGACATGTGTACAGGTTAGTTCATCGACCTGAGTTCGTCATTTGTCTCGTGTGAGTTCACACTGTGCTTTGATTTATACCCTACCACGGGTCAAAGGAGTCGTGCAAACAGGTATATTTTGGGTATAGTCCCGAGCCACATGGAAGCAGTGAGCAGATCTTCGGGGATTCGTCTCTCCCGGTATTGGGGGTGAGATCGCGCTGTGTTTAGGAGAGCCATTACACGAAATCCCTGGCCAGGGTAATCGAGATTTACTGGAAGGTATTCCAATAGTATCTCAGGGTATTCGGGGCTGCTCTCTGACACGACTTATGCAGCTATTGGGGGTCTAACGTTTACCGACCCCCTAGGCCCTATATGCGATAATTATAGACGAATGGGCCGGACTGTACGGATATTGTCACTGTCAGGCTCAGTAGGGTTTCTGGATCAGTTCGCTCGTCAGCTTCCCTTCCAATCAATACATAGGCAAAACGTTACATACAGCTTCTACCTCTGACGTGCTAGTGGTTATACCCAGTGCCAGTGTATTGATGAGTCATTAGAGTCCCCAACAGACACTTTCCCAAGTTCGGGCGAAACGTTGTAGATGCCGTATGGTTTTATGGCAGGGTTCGGAAAATGCACGTGCGTTTTCGCACGTGTCATTTTTCGGGCAGATAATACTGGTAGGCTTTGGTTTATGCCGGATCCCAGTATTATACTGTGTAGATATAATATCTTTGTCTCAGTTGCATTTGTATTCGGTCGTAATACAAATGCAGGTATGTTTATACTGTTACCGGGTTATCCTGAAATTCGTTTCGAGATCACTTTTGGAAGTTGCGAGTTTCCAGTTTTCTATCACCCGTATTTAACATTCGGTTAAATACGGATTTGTCTTTTCGTTTTGAGGGTAAGTCATGCTTCTAGAAAGTTCCAGAAGTGGTGATTAGGCTTATGACTCATTTGTTCATTAATGGTGCTTTAATGGTGCATTTATTGTGTTCATACATGACTCATTCTTTCTTTAATGGTTATGATAAGTATGAATGCTTATGGTCACCATGTTTTTCCCTCCTACACTCACTCTCCCTCTCCTATATATGGCCGGCCTCCTCTTGTGGGAAGAGATAGAGATTTAATCTGAAAAGATTAAGGATTTTGGTTCATGGAAATTAGTATACTACATTTCTCATTTCATATCGATCCGAAAGGCAACTTCCATAACCGTTCGTCCATAGCCTTGGACGTAACGAGACAAAGTGTTCTACTCATTCTCTACATCAATCTTGGTCGTCTCTTTTAGCAAACTTGACGATCGAGTTGCCTCGGTTCAGATGCGGGAGCCCGTTTAAAGATCCGTCGACGTGGTGCCACCTGGACGACGAGACCGGAGATCGACGAGATCGGAGCAGCCGCAACAAAGCGTGGGATGATGGTTAAAGACTGAAGGACTCGGATCGTTCGGTATAACAATTCTAACCTCTTTACAATATGTTAGTTTAGCTTTAATGGCAGATCCGGGTTATAGTACGCGATAGCGCCAGTCGTAAAAGTTTTTGTTCCGCATATTGGCGTCTGTTAGACGGCCGGGGCACTACCGTGGACTTACAGTGGTATCAGAGCCTCACCTTTAAGCTATACTAACTTGTGCTAACACGTTTAAAATATCGATCGAACGGATTTTCAAAAATCATAATTTTCAGTTCAAAGTTTCTGTTGTTTTTTAAACTGTTCCAAAAATTATTTTACATATCACAGAATAACAAGCAGGTTTTTTGAAGCAATCCGTACAAATTTGGTCACGTGATCCTATAGAACCACCGAGGAACCGCGGTCAAACCTAGGGTTTGACCGCGCTTCCGCGGCGGTTTAGTAGGAACAGTGTTCCAAAATTGTACAGGGGCTTCTCTATTGGAAATTGTGGCTTTTGGTAATATTTGTTTGGGCCCATATTTTGTTACTATACAGCAGATGTATGTGGGGCCCACTTCGGGAAATTTTGACGATCGAAATTTTAAACTTGTTAGTTTACAGTACTTACTTTATATCTACAACCGGGAATGTCATTTGATCGGTAAACCGTGTCTGATTGCTATAGTTATTTTAGACGGGTTTGCGAACGTGACATTCGCGTTGATGTTCTGTGTTGTGCTGTGATGTTGCGGATTTGTCATGATGGATAGCAGTGTGCAATAGTAGTGCTGTTTGAATTTATTTGTACATTTGATATTGCGGGGCGAGCGTCCAACATGTGGACTGCCGTCACTGCCTGTTGTATAATATTCTTTTGGGGCACGACCGGGTTGAGGTCGATGTACCCGTTATACATATTTTTATTTCTGTACTAGGTTTATCCCGCGAAGGAGTACACGGATAGCCGGGTTCTGGAGGGCAACGGGTCCGTATATCATGGCTTTGAGAGGCAGAGGGGCCTCACTCTAGAATTGGCAAATTATTCGCCGCACTCGTAGGGGGTACAGGATGACCCACGGAGGGGTGCTCAATTTACCGGATTCCGTGAAGTGCTGGGTGTTCCATTCACTATGCTGTGGGGGACTACCACACTTCAGGTTGTGGCGGGTAACTTTCCGCACCCGTAGGTGTCTAGGTTTCATTGCACAGGCTATCCATACGACCAGGAGAACGTCGGGTTTCAGTAGCGGCTCTATGAAACCCGGGGATCCCAGATTATCTGTTTTGTTCTGTGATGCTTATTACTTTTCTGTAATGTTGCATATTATCACACCTGGAGCGATTATTGTATATTAGTATATATACTATTAGATGTTGTATATATTTTACACCCGCGCTAGTCCAGCCCCCGCTCTGTCGTTAGTTAAGTAACCTAACGGGTGATGACGGGACCCAGTGACGAATGCGGATGGCATATACATACATTTTATTTTCGTTCTTTTCTGGTGTGATTGATTGATGGGACTGCATTGATTCTTATCAATTCAAGGATAAAACAAACCTATATTTGATGTTGTTGGAACAAATTTTAAAAAGGAGTTATTATAAAGACGTTTCCTTTTGTTTTGCATAGCGGTATTCAGTTAGAATATCCTGCACCTCATTCGACGAGGCAAGGGCCGAGATCCCTTCACCGGCAGTGACCCCTTCGGCAGAAGTTTACGTCAGGGTAATAACTTCAATATAGTCGATTACAAGTTGTTTTGCATCGCGGTATTCAGTTAGAATATCCTGCACCTCATTCCACGAGCAAAGAGACGAGATCCCTTCACCGGGAATGATCTCTTTAGCAAAGGTTTTCGCCACTATATTTTTATAAAAAGATATCAGGTTCTTTGAACGAGATCAAGTTCATTACGTTAAAGGTTTTTCGCCAAAAACCAGCCGTAATCCTCCGTCATTTCTTATGGATAGTAAGTAGTATTCAAGCTATGTTTGTTGGCCTATGTCAAGGCGTAGTGTTTGGCAGCTGCTGGGTATTCATTTGTTGCATAGATAGATGCATTAGTTTAGGACAGACGTATAGCCTTGTTGGCCTATGTCAAGGGCATGTACGATGACCTAAATTAATCAGGACAACGATGGGTAGAACTTGACATGTGGCTTATGATTTGCTGGCCTACGTCAAGGTCATAAGAGCATGGGATAAAAATTATATCGGGAGTTTCAAACATACAGGAAACTTGCCAGATTTGCGCATACCTTCTGGAGTGTGTTAACCTGAGTGGCTTCCATCAAGTTATCATGCGATGATAGTTGGATCCCGATTCTCACTGATGAGTTGGTTTACACTCTGGGTGATCCCGACTAATTCTTCTTTTAGGTTTAGGGGAGAATTTGAGATTACAGTAGGTGGTTTCCTAATTAGATAAAGTGATAACCATTCTGATCTAGGTTAGAGTGCACGCAGAGTGTTTCTTTTCTCTCTCTCTTTGGCAGCGATTTATGACCGACCCTAGACTATAACTCATTGACCAAGTTGACCGAACCTTCTTAAATATACTGGATTTTGGATTCTCTATAGTTGCATAAGTCATTGCCGCTCCTTCTTTTACCCTTTGTATTTCTCATAACAACCCGTATCACTACGGACATCCACTTCCATTGGATAGATCTATCGTATAGTTATATACGAACTCGGAGGGATTTCTTCGAGGATGGATCCACGTTCAGGAGAAATAGAATTAGTTTATTCAGTTGTCTTCTATTACCACCTTCTCTCAGGTTGCGAGGGGTCCTTGGTTTAGGAGAGTACACCTATTACGCTTATTGGATAGTCTTATTCCAAAACATAGGCAAGTGCCGAAAGGTAGGGAATGAAGAAAACCAATTAGCCTAAGTAGGGTGTGCAGAAGGTAATATGTAAATACAAATAAAGGAATTAGAATGAGGGCAAAGTAAATTGCGACTATTCACATTCACGACCAAACCACGTATTTCATAGCCACTCCTACTTCACCTTTAATTTCTCCATAACAACCCGTATCACTACGAACATCCAATTCCATTGGATAAATCCATCGTTTGGTTATATACGAACTCGAAGGATATTTTTTCGAGGATGGATTCTGGTTCAGGAGAAATAGGAATAAAGTTTATTCAGTTGTCTTTTATCATCGCCTTCTCTCAAGTTGCGAGTACTCCTTGGTTTAGGAGGGTACACCTATTATGCTTACTGGATAGTCTTCTTCCAAACCATAGGCTGGTGCCGAACGGTAGGGAAGGAAGAAAACCATTTAGCCTAATGACAGTGTACAGAAGGTAACGACTAAAGACAAATAAAGGAAATTGGAAAGATGGCAGGGAAATATACGGTTAAAGTCATGATTTGGATTATGGAAGAGGCATTACAAGGAATACCAGGATACCCCTACGAAACATATTAATGTTTCAGTTTCACTGTGCATTGTTAAAAGAAAACTGATTTCCCAATTAAACACTTGCTCCAGGGTATGTATTTACCAAGTATGCTTCTCACATCTGTATAGTTTTATAGATGATGAGTGGGAGTAAGTTATTGGGAATTAGGTGATCATCCTCATTAAATCAGAATTCGTTGTAATTGGTGATATTTGAGGAAATCGCCTGGGGACAGTTTTCAACCTACGACGCACAGGTTTTGAGTTATTCAACTCAGCGGACTTATACAAAGTATTGTATGTTGTCCAGTGTCCGTCAGGACAAAGGGGTTGGTCCTCGTACTATATTCTATTTACTTGTGACTTCTCTAAGTTTTTAGACAAGTGTTTCGTAGAAATATAATATCTATGTTTTGAGAAGTTGTGGGTATAGGAATAAAGTAGAGAACCAGGTGTCACAAGTATCGGGATTCTTCAAAGAAATCGAAGATGTAGATTCTTTTGATTGGTATTCAATTGATAGTAATGGTTTTGAGAAACTTGTTTCTCTTTCAGGTTACTCATAATTGGATAGATTCCTAAGTTCAGTAATGCTGATTAGCCTCTCTCCATTAAGTTGATATGCACTGGAGACAGCTGCAAGATTTGAATCTGGTTCCAATTAAATAAGTGCCAAATTTTCTATATTTCTATATAGAATGGTTCATATCTTAACGATGTTAAGGTAAGGGGAGTTGTCCAGCTTATGGTTAAGACCAGACACTGGATAACTCAAGGCACGTTTCTGTAATGGCAGTTTGTGGGTTGACCATAGCTTTGACGAGGGTTGATTTTCTACCATCTGGAAGATCAATAGTGATATTGTTCTTGACTTGCCACAGTTTTGGTAAAATGGATTTTTTCAGAAAACAGTAGTGGGAGTATGGTAGAACTAGAAGTGATTCCAGAACCGCAAACGATTACGGAAAATTTAATAGGACCTATATATTCAATCAGGTTTAACATTCCATTAGCCATTCCGCAGATATGATGGGTAACCTAAGACACCCTAGAGGTACTAAGGTAGCCTCAAGGACAGTGACAGGGAGGTTCTTGTTTACCCAGACTTGACACTACTGTTGTTCCAGACTATGAGACCCGGCAGGAGGATATCCATAGCGTCGTTCTAAACTAGTTTTAGAAGTGTACATATATATTATTCTGCCAGAGGCTTGTCGTAGTCAGTGGGAGCAGCGGAAGCATAGTGGGCAAGCAGCTTTTGTCTATTTATAGACTTGAGTAAATATAGCGGAGATAGATCATCTAATTTTTTATGTGACAAGTCATGGCTTTGACTTCATCAGAATAGAGGATGGATCTGTTAAGAAGGTAGTAGGGTGTGATGTCTTGGTATTAGGATGACATACACAGAGTAGGAAGTAAAATTCCTATACTACGATCGGTTGCACTGTGGTCATCACACAGTTGTTTCTCCACGAAGGATATGGATATAATATCTGACATTCTGGTTACTAGATCTGTGGTTTTAGATCTAGATTTGGGTAGTTTCCCAATGTGGGTACTTTGACAGTATTCTAATAGTATTTTAGAATAGTTGACTCCTGGCATGGTGGTATACCTGCAGGTGATGGAGTCACCCTCTCTAAAGGTGTCTTACAGACTAAAGGGGAGAGGGACGTGCATGATTGGCAGATCACTTGCTTAGGCAATTGAGTCAATCGTGAGATGTCAAGTACCACACCAGATGCCGCTTTTGCACTAGATGCGATAATTTTATATTAATCCAATCCTGAAGAAACATACGGAAGCAGTTTTAGAACATAAGTGCATGTTCAACGGATTTGACGACGGCAGCCTCCTTCGGGAGACGGTTATTATTCTAGGCTTCACAGGTGACCTGGATGACAGAATGATTGTCAGGGTTATAATTTTCCCTCAGACAAGGGACAGTATTATAGACATGCGGTCCAAGAGGATACTGTGGGAGGCATAGTGCTGGACACTGATTAGTTTAAGTAATCGATACAGTCTAAGAAGTTTGGATTTGGAGTTCATTTATGAACTAGGTCCCATCAGATATCCAGACATATTCTAAGACAGGTATTACTCAATTCGGGAGATGGCTTTCTCCGCGAATTTGAGATTAAGAGAGACATAGAAAGAAACATCGAGTCGGATCCACTCACTGAGGCTATTTCTCGAACATAACAGTTTTGCAAACGAGCTTTGTGAAACTGATTAGTAGAGGAGATGGATGTTCGGTATCACACGGGCTGTGAGTATACGAAATCGCAATAATTAGCCTTAAGTGCAAGTGGGAGATTGTTGGATATGGTGCCCTCTAAGTCAATTATTGGATCGCAGGTACGTGATTGCAATGATTGAGGGAGGACCAATACCGATAGAACAGTCTTACTCGAAATAATAGTGTGCTATCTGGTTTGTCTTTATCATCATGTAGATGTTGATAGAGCCCATAGGATTCTTTCTTGACTAACAGCAGTATGATGGCGATCATATATGTGGGAGCTGGGGTCTATAAGCACATCCTTAAAGTGTCCCTAGTCGTGGGAGTTTCGAGACTGGGCATCGATACTCCGGAGTAGACTAGTGTATACATTCGAGACCCCGACGAGCGGCGGTGGCCGGTCTCACAAGCCATTGGTGTTAGTTGATTCACCTAAGATGTATACAGGTTCTCATTGGGTTATGAGTACACCGGACAGCACTCGTCGGGAACATGTTAGTTGGTATTATACATATCGTCAGATAGCAGTTCCTTGGTGACATGTGTACAGGTTAGTTCATCGACCTGATGTAGTCATTTGTCTCATGTGAGTTCCCACTGTGCTTTGATTTATACCCTACCACGGGTCAAAGGAGTCGTGCAAACAGGTATATTTTGGGTACAGTCCCGAGCCACATGGAGGCAGTGAGCAGATCGTCGGGGATTCGACTCTACCGGTATTGGGGGTGAGATCGCGCTGTATTTAGGAGGGCCATTACCCGAAATCCCTGTACAGGGTAATCGAGATTTACTGGAAGGTATTCCAGTAGTATCTCAGGGTGTTCTGGGCTGCTCTCTGACACGACTTATGCAGCTATTGGGGTCTTGACGTTTACCGACCCCCTAGGCCGTATATGCGATACTCATAGACGAATGGGCCGGATTGTACGGATATTGTCACTGTCAGGCTCAGTAGGGTTTCTGGATGAGTTCGCTCGTCAGCTTCCCTTCCAATCAATACATAGGCAAAACGTTACGTACAGATTGTACCCCTGACGCGCTAGTGTTTATACCCAGTGCCAGTGTATTGATGAGTCATTAGAGTCCCCCACAGACACTTTCCCAAGTTCGGGCGAAACGTTGTAGATGCCGTATGGTTTTATGGCAGGGTTCGGAAAATGCACGTGCGTTTTCGCACGTGTCATTTTTCGGGCAGATAATACTGGTAGGTTTTGGTTTAAGCTGGATCCCAGTATTATACTGTGTAGATATAATATCTTTGTCTCATTTGAATTTGTATTCGGTCGTAATACAAATGCAGGTATGTTTATACCGTTACGGGGTTATCCTGAAATTCGTTTCGGGATCACTTTTGGAAGTTGCCAGTTTCCAGTTTTCTATCACCCGTATTTAACATTCGGTTAAATACGGATTTGTCTTTTCGTTTTGAGGGTAAATCATGCTTCTAGAAGGTTCTAGAAACGGTGATTAGGCTTGTGACTCATTTGTTCATTAATGGTGCTTTAATGGTGCATTTATTGTGTTCATACATGACTCATTCTTTCTTTAATGGTTATGATAAGTATGAATGCTTATGGTCACCATGTTTTTCCCTCCTACACTCACTCTCCCTCTCCTATATATGGCTGGCCCCCTCTTGTGGGAAGAGATAGAGATTTCATTTGAAAAGATTAAAGATTTTGGTTCATGGAAATTAGTATACTACATTTCTCATTTCATATCGATCCAAAAGGCAACTTCCATAACCGTTCATCCATAGACTTGGACGTAACGAGACAAAATGTTCTACTCATTCTCTACATCAATCTTGGTCGTCTCTTTTAGCAAACTTGACGATCGAGTTGCCTCGGTTCAGAGGCGGGAGCCCGTTTAAAGATCCGTCGACGTGGTGCCACCTGGACGACAAGACCAGAGATCGAGGAGATCAGAGCAGCCGCAACAAAGTGTGGGATGATGGTTAAAGATCGAAGGACTTGGATCATTCGGTATAACAATTCTACCCACTTTACAATATGTTTGTTTAGCTTTAATGGCAGATCCGGGTTATAGTACGCGATAGCGCTAGTCGTAAAAGTTTTTGTTCCGCATATTGGCGTCTGTTAGACGGCCGGGGCGCTACCGTGGACTTACATACTCTTGATAGGAAATGATATTCCTATGCTGCACTTGGTCAAGCTCTTCATATCACAAAGATTCTCAATGAAAGATCTAGGTGATGCCTCCTACATCTTGGGGACTAAGATCTATAGAGATAGATCTAAACGGATGCTGGGATTGTCCCAATCCAGGTACATTAACACGATACAAAAGAGATTTAGTATGGAAGAATCCAAGTGTGGGTTTTTAACCACGATCTCAGGACTCACTCTCTCCAAAAAGATGTCTCCCAAGACTGATTTGGAGAGAGCTCGCATGCAAGGGATACCATATGCTTCGGCAGTAGGCTCTATCATGTACGCGATGCTATGTACCAGACCCGTTGTAGCAAACTCACTAAGTGTAGTGAGTAGGTATCAACCAGATCCAGGAAAGTGTCACTGGACAGCTGTGAAAAGCATTCTTAAGTACTTGAGAAGGACTAATGAGATACTCTTGGTGTATGGTAACGGAGAACTCCAAGTGAAGTCCTTTACCGATTCGAGCTTCCAGAGTGATAAGGACGACTCTAAGTCACACTCGGGATTTGTCTTTAACCTCAATGGAGGGGCGGTATGCTGGAAGAGTTCCAAGCAGGAAACCGTGGCAGACTCGATGAAGGAGGCTGATTACATCGCTGTCAACGATGCTGCCAAGGAGGCTGTCTGGATGAAGAAGTTCATAACTGAACTTGGAGTGGTTCTATCCATTGAGTATCCAATACCTTTGTATTGTAATAACAATAGAGCGGTGGCTTTGTCCAAGAAACTAGGTCCCGTCAGCGATCCAGACATATTCTAAGACGGTATCATCTGATCTGGGAGATAGTTGATCGCCGGGAGATCGAGGTTAGGAGAGTTGGCACGAAGAACAACACAGCGGATCCACTCACGAAGGCCATTCCCCAGATACAGTTTGAGAGACTCTTCGGGATGTTGGGTATGCGATACTACAACAGCTGGCCCTAGTGCAAGTGGGAGATTATTAGTTGTATGTATGCCCTAGAGACCATTATTGTACATATGATGTATATTATAGTGGATGCTTCGACATATATAGAGAGGGCATTCTTGCTCAACTTTATCTTAACATGTATACTTATCTCTTGATATTGTCTTGTGGTTACATGTTGGTAAAGCCCTTTGGATGTGTAGGTAAAGCCCTTTGGATGTGTACTTGACTACCAGGATTATGATGCAGATCATACTAGTGGGGCCATGGTAGTCTATAAGTTCATCCTTTAATGTTCCTAGTCATAGGTGTATCGAGATAGGGCATCGATATACAAGAGTAGACTAGCGTATACGCTTCTCGACCCTTGAGATGGGCGATGGATGATCCCATTTCCATTGGTGTTTGACATCAGAGATGGTATACGGGTGCTCAGTGGAGACTGGGTACACTGGACGGACTCACCGAGAACTCCTAGATGGTATTCTACATGACGTCAAATAGCAGTTCTCTGGTGACACTGGTATAGATTAGTCTGTAGACCTAAGATCGTAATAGAGTCATGTATGATTCCTACTGTGCTTTGATTTTCACCTTACCGCGTTCAAGAGGACGTGCAAAATGGTGGTGTTTAAGTACAGTCCCGAGTCACATAGAGGCAATGAGCGATAGGAAAGGATTTCGTCTCTCCCGGTATTGGTGGTAGATGTCGTGCTGTGCTCGATTGGCTATAACTGGAAATCCCTGGCTAGGGCATATTTAGAAATTTACTGGTAAGTGTTATCAGTAGTTTCTCGACCCGTTATGAGCCTCGTATCGGCATGAATTATCGAGTTATTAAGGTCTGATGTTTACCATCCCTAGACTTGATATGCAACATCTTAAACGAAGAGACTAGACTATACGGTAGTGTTACTGATAGGATTTACAGGAGCTAGAGCGAGCTTGCTTGTTGATCTTCTGATCGCTCAATACCCGTGTAGCCGTTACGTCTACCTAGTACCGATAACGGCTTGTGTGTGCTTGATATGACATCACCTACTGCCGGTGTATTGACGAGTCTTTAGAGTCCTACACAGAGCTTTTACTGGCTCAGGCAAAACGAAGTAGGAGCACATATGCGATATGTGCGGGACCAAGATTATTACGAGTATGAGATGACATATTCTATTCTCGCGATATTTGTATCGGTCGGTTATATGTGATATAGTTGGGTTATCGAATCAAGTGTTGATTCGATAAGTTGGTACATATAATATTAGTCGGTTATATGTGATATAGCCGGATTATTAAATCAAGTGTTGATTTGATAATTTAGTGTATAATTGTATATTTGATATAATAGTTTACATTAACTAATATTAGCTCACTTAAGCATTTATTTTTCTCATATGTGCACACTTAATATATATGTGATATATATTAATTGTGTTTTATTATGTATCATGGTAGATGATACATGCAACATGGGTATATGAGACTTACACCATGATAAAGATAATGTAGGGTTTATTTATTTATGGTAATTCAATTATTAGTTGGAAATTAGTTACATGGCATGAAGCTTCATGAAACATTGAGATCCATTGACTTAGTCCACTAGTTTTGTCTTACGCTAGATATTTGTTAACCCAACCATTATCTAAACTCACGGTTAAGTCTCTACATGAGTAATATTAGATATTTTTCTCACCCATGGTTGCCATTCACTCTCACAACATTATCTCTCTTCATCTTCTTCTTCAAGCTCAAGCGCTCTCTAGCTTTTGAGCAAGTGAGAAATATTAATGAGAAAATCAATTCTAAAGTGAGCAAAAATCCTACTTCATCATCCTCTACCGGATTAGCACTTTAGTATAGGTGGTTAGATTCACTAATCTCTCTTTAGCGAAGTAGTAGCTTAGGTTAGTGTCTATTCGATGTAGATCATCTTCAGCCTCGAAGACTTCGAGCAAGTTCGTTCCTCTCTTCTTATGAAGCCATGCTAGAGTCCGGAAGATCACTACTTGGAGCAAAAGGACTACTACAAGGAGCTAAAGATGTGAAGGACCGGACTACAAAGGTTGTAATTCCTACTCACATAGATGTAAAGTAGTTTACAATGTGTTTCTTATGATTCTCTAGTTACAGATTCTAGTTTAGGCTTCTTTAAAACGGCAAAATTTTGAAAATGGTATAGACGATGCCTCCCGAAACCTTGTTGTCGTTCATAGGAACCCTACAAATTCCATCCCTAGATTTGATATGCAACATACCTGACGAAGAGACCGGACTGTACGGTAAGTGTTACCAATGGCTCGACGGGAGTTTTGACGGGTTCGCTTGTTTTTCTTCTGATCGCTCAATACCAGGGTGGCCGTTACGTTTAGCTGACCGCTTGCGACTTGTAGGTGTTTTGATGTGATCGTCACCTACTACCGGCATATTGACGAGTCTTAGAGTGCTACATAGGAGTTTCCTTGCTCAGGCAAAACGATGTGGTGTGCATATAAGATATGTGCGGGAGCTCGATTAAATGCGTGTATGTGATACCGTATTTTAATCGGACGTTTACTATTGGTTGGGTCGTATGTGATGTGACCGGTTTATTAAATCAAGTGTTGATATAATATTGACATTTAGCTCAGTTTTATTAAACCTTTTCTTTTTGGATGTATGCACATATGTATATACATACACATGATGATATGAAAGTACACATACATGCATGCATGTGTATCATAGTTGATGATACATAGAAGATGGCAATGCAAGACTCACATGGTTTGTTTATATGTGTATTTTTGTTTTGAGATAAAAGGATAAAGGAAATAAAGTAGTGACTCATTGTTTCTACACAATTCTTGAGTTGACCATTGACTTTAACCCTAGTTTGTTTTCCTTTGTTCTTTTAACTCACTACAAAATATCTAGATATTTATTTAACCATGGTTTGTTGTGAGAGTGTCTCACATAAATATCCTTTTGTTTTTCATTTTCATTATCATTATCATTAAACTTGTGTCACGACCCAAATTAGGCACATGACCGGTACTCAGACTGCGTAACGTCAACAGGCGTAACGCAATTTAAGTTAGCCTAAAACCCAGCAATCTAAACCATTAAAAGAAGTAAAGTATAGAAACACTTTAAAAATCTCAATCAAAAACTTAAAGCTTAAGTTGTTTTCATAAAAATTTCAGCAGCACCTCTTTTGTAAAAGCTAGCCCCGAAACGGGTACAAACATAAGATATAAGTAAAGTATCCCCGTATATCTTGCCAAAAGGCGGAAACATTCACCACAATAGATATACAACGCCGTAGCGAAGAAATGTGATAATCAACATAAATAAAGGTCGGCTCTGTCACGTCCCGAAAGTACGGAATATGACCGGCACTTAAACTACGAACGTCTCGAGGCGTACGTAATCTAAGTAAGCCGAAAACCCAGAAATCCAAACCAAGAAAAGTAGTAGAGTGAAGGAAAACCAATTTAAAACAAGTGGTTTCAATAGCATAAGCCGAATTATGCGGGTTTTTAAAAACATCAAAAATTTCCTGAAAATTTCGGCCGAGTCTCCTATGTAAAAACTGGCCCCCAAACGGGATACAACATGAACAGTATACGAAATCAATAAAAAGGCATCCCCAAGTGGGAGCTAGCTCTTCGTCAATCGAAGGTCACAACCACACAAGCAATATAATATACAACGCCCAGGGCGAGGATCAAAACACAAATAGAAACTCAAAACAACAAGAAATCCACAGAAATACAACGCGCGACTCTAAGGTCGAAAGAATAAACATCACTGGTCTCTATCTCAAATAAATACATGTTTGGTTGATGGAACTTCTAGATACAACAGAGTAATAATATACAAGTTATATAATGGGGGTACGATACAAGTAAACCCACCTACTAGCAAGTCATCCGGAAATGGGAAGCAGTGCCGGCAAAGCCGTAATGAAACCTGTACGGCAAAACCTGCAAGAAACTGGGGCATAACGGGGGTGAGTTGCCAACTCGTGAATAGAAAAACATCTACGGAAAAAAATCGCATAAATAACGAAATCTAGGTCAATGATCATAATATATCCTCAATTAAATGAATAACATGCAGCCTATAACAAGGGCTAGGGTAATATCTAACCCGAGTGTGATCCCATGTGCCCGTGTCAGTGCCTCAGGTAGCAATATCATATGAATGAGGTATGAATGCATGAAAACAGAGTACATGTAAATGAAGAACTGTTTTCATAATTTAGTGAGATTTCCTTTGTATTTTTAAAATGAGGCATCATAATGAAATCAGCATAAAACAGTGCCTAGCATCGGCACAAAACGTAATCCTAAAATCTCGATATCTCTGTATCACAGTCTCTGTACCTCAATATCTCGAAATCTCAATGTCTCAATCATAATATCTAGGGCGCCGTCAGTCCAGACCAGCCCCTACCATCCATCTCAAGACCACGACGGTATCCTCCGGATATCCGACGCGTCGGGTAAAATCACCGGTAGGTAGTGCTCCCCTGCCAGGCTCACATCGTCATCATCACGCGCTTCTTTCCCCGGGGTACCTTACCGGGTCCACCATGTACCCGAAACGGTTCATCCGTCTCCTCGAATCGGGTCTCGAAATCCATCAGCAAACTCATGGTGGACGACTCATACATCATGGGAAAAACCGCGCTTTTCATTTAAAAAGAGAAAGAAGGAGTTTGTATATGTTTTGCGGTTTTCCCCAAATCCAGAAAATCTCATGGAAATTCGAATCCAAAACCTCAATAGCACGTAAAAAGTGAATATATGCATGAGAATCCATGAATGCGACATAACAATGAATAACGGTTTGCATGAAGCGACAGTAATAACTACAATATCTAAGCTGGCATATGTGGTAAGTACACTAATATCATGTCAAACTACTAGCTATCAAGCGAAGTTAAGCAATAATATTTTCTAGGGTGTGCGTGACATAGAAATTACCGATGAAGATGTGTGTGAGCCAGCAAGTAAGTGTACGTGGTACATACGCATCATCGGTAATGGTGCTGGTGTCCTAACAACATAATATCAACAATGCAATTTGAAATAACAATGTAAGTATGCGATGCGGAGCGAACCACAATAATAAGCGGGAGCTGAATACTAGACACAACTATAACTAACCTGCATTAATCTAATATAAGTCCTACAAATGGTGCCTTTTGAAATAACACGAATCATGGGGTTTTGAAAATAGGGGCTACGGTGTTTTTATGAAAGGATACGTCTTTTGAAATATCCGTAGGATCCCTTGGGCTGTCTTTTAAAATACCCACAATTCGTTAATTTTTGAAATAGGTAAGAATCGAATCTAATCTAACAACTAAACTAAACTAAAGGGCTAAGCTAACAAGCTGGACTACAGGTAAGGAAACCACCTAACATCTGAGTCAATCCATATACATACCTGTATATATATTAGTCGGTAATCCCGCCTAAATAATATCATATCCGATACCATATCTACAATCAGACATCCCAAGTCAAGATTGCGGATCAATCATCAAGATATAGCTCGTACGTAAATCCGTCGTACGGCATCCCCAAATCTGGGTACGGGTCAATATCATATTCCTCACACTATTTCTCTGGTATCCTCTTTATCCAAGATCATAGTCTAGGGTACTGACCTATGTCTAGTACAATACTAATATCCTCAATATACTCATGATCAGACTACTGATCGACAATCTCGTACAAACCGATATCATTAGCACATATCATCATCAAGGGGTATACATCGCCCAATACGGCCTAGTATCAATATCCTAGCATATCATATCTTATATCACGATCACATGTCGACCATTTTATTAATAACACTATTCACCCGTATCGTCGTCCCAAGATCGCTATAACACCAGGACGTACCTCGAGTACGAATCCTGCCTTATCACCGATATCACAACCACAAAACAAATCTCATCGACTCATCTCAAACCCAAGTATCATCCTCAAATCCGTATGTGAACACATAGTCCCATACCCATGTGAACACATAACTATAAAGAATCCCATGAGCACATATAAATAGGAATGTATGCAAGTATGTATGTGTGTATGTGTAGTGCAACACTACCTTAGGGTTCGCAACACTAAAATAATCCAACACACCAATATCCATCCAAAACATCGTTATTAATCCGAAATAACATATAATAATTGTTGGTGTGTATACGCATCCGTATACACCACCACGGACTGCGGGGGTGCTATACGCCATCCACCCGACTTCTCCCCGTAGATATAAATCTACTCACCTGGTCCTCGCTCGCCGGTGCCGACGTCGCAACGCGCTTGCTTGTCGTCTCGAAGTCCACATGGGATACCTACATATCATAACGCACCGTATCGCATTAAAATCCGACTCATGACCAAAACGACTCACGAATCCCACATAGGTCAAAACCTATGGTTGCTTTCACAAATCAACCTAAAAACCCTCGACGTCGGGGTACAAATGCCAAACCATCGAGAAAAACCCAAATACACTCATTTACACGTTCACGAACACAAATTTTTTATATAAAATAGGTTAAAACTCACAAAAACCCCAATTTCACTTAAAAAGTCATTTTTCCGAATATCTAGCAAGCACAATTCGCCGTTTTTGTACAAAACATGATGTTTTAACAATTCTAGTGACCAAGATGATAACTTAATATCTTAATTATGCCATAGAAACCATTACGTAAATTTTAAACCCACAATTTAATTCGATTTTTAAAACCTAGTTAGCAATTTAGCAAAGTTATCACCATTTTAATTTAACAAATTAGCAAGTAGCAACCAACTTAGATTTTGCATACAATTACATGTTAATCTCCTCATTACAACCATAAACTAATGATAAAAACCCTAATTAAATTCAAACCCTAGTCTTGATGTTCCTAAAGTTGCAATAAAACCCAATTAAACATCAAATTAAGCTAACTTAAAGCAATTAATAACAATTTAACAAAAAGGTTAGAATTATACCCAAATAAATTTGAAGATCCCACAAGCACACTTAGCCTCCCAAATTGAAATCTAAATCGCTAGATCCATGCTATGGTAGCCAAGGGAAAATGGGTAGGAGGTGGATTTTGATTTGGAGTTTTGCTTGATTTTTTGTGAATTTTCCAAGAATTTTTGATGATTTTTGATGGAATTTTGAAGAGAAAAGAGAAGAAGAAATGAGGTGGGGCTGAAGAAGAGGGGGGGCTCGGTCAAGTGCAGGTGGGGGAAAGTGTGGGGGGTGTGTGAGGTGGGGAAAAGTCAAGTGGGGAAGGTTCAAGTCAACACAAAAGTGAAAAGTCCATACTCATTTATCTATTTCTTTTCATTTCCCTTTTCTTTCATTTGTGTTGCTTCTCTCATTTTTTTTTGGGAACTTGGGTAATGGGCTGCCATGGGTTCATCCAAGGAGGGAAAATTGGGTTTGTGTGGGTGAGGGAAAAATAATAAATGATATACCCCAATTTCCATAAACACTAAATTCACCGGAAAAAGCCTTTTTCTTCGATATTTTCTAAACCGTTTTGGCAAACGATTTCATTTCAAAAACCACATGATAAAATTTTATTTAATGTTTTATGATGCACAAAATTTGTTTCAACTCATTCCAATTTGTAATTTTCCCTAATTAAATATATTAGTGACGGCTTAAAATAATATTAAAATAATTAATTTCGGAAAATTTTTCAGAAAATTTGAAATTTCACCAGTGGCTCAATAAACACCAAATACTAGCAATTACATAGCTAGAATATATATATTTAATTTTATAATAAAGATATTTGCATTTTGATTTTTTACAGAAAACCCCCTTATTTTACCGTTTTTTTTCGAAATTTCACCGAAACGATTTTCAAAACGTTACAGGCTCACACGAGCACGAAAACCAGAGTCATAAGAATATACAACATCAATCCTCACAACTCGTCTCTAAGTCAATACATGACGATAGTAGATGGAGTGTACTAAATGTTAGTTATATGTATGCCCTAGAGGCCATTACTATACATCTGATGTATATTGTAGTGGATGCTTGGACATATATAGGGAGGACTTTCTTGCTCGACATGATAGTATGCTATCTGGTTACCCTTTACCTTAACGTGTATACTGACTGTCTCTCTGTTACATGTTGGTAAAGCCCTTAGGATGTGTACTTGACTATCTGGACTATGATGCGGATCATACTAGTCGGGACATGGAGTCCATAAGTACATCCTTCAAGGTCCCTAGTCATGGGTGTATCGAGACGGGGCATCGATATACCAGTGTAGACTAGCGTATGCCTTCTCGACCCATATAGATGGGCGATGGATGATCCCATATCCATTGGTGTTTGACATCAGAGATGATATACGGGTGCTCAGTGGAGACTGGGTACACTGGACGGACTCGCCGAGAACTGCCGGATGGTATTATACCATACGTCAGATGGCAGTTCTCTGGTGACACTTGTATAGGTTAGTCTGTAGTCCCGAGATCGTCATAGAGTCTTGTGTGATTCCCACTGTGCTTTGATTTCCACCTCACCATGTCCAAGAGGGCGTGCAAAACGGTGGTTTTTGGGTACAGTCCCGAGTCACATGGAGGCAATGAGCGGTAGGAGGGGTTTCGTCTCTCCCGGTATTGGGGGTTAATGTTGCGCTGTGCTCGATTGGACATAACAGGGTAGTCCCTGGCCAGGGCTGGTTTAGAGATTTACTGGTAAGTGTTACCCGTAGTTTCTCGACCCGTTATGCGCCTCATATCGGCACGACTTATCGGTTATTGGGGTCTGACATTTACCACCCCTAGACTTGATATGCGACATATCAGACGAAGAGACCGGACTGTACGGTAGTGTCACTGTCAGGCTTTTTGCAGGAGTTGGAGCGGGCTTGCTTGCTGATCTTCTGATCGCTTAATACCCGGGTAGCCGTTACGTCCAGCTAGTACCGCTGACGGCTTGTGGGTGTTTGATATGATCATCACCTTCTGCTGGCGTATTGACGAGTCTTTATAGTCCTACATAGAGGTTGTACTGGCTCAGGAAAAACGAGATAGGAGCGCATATGTGATATGTGCAGGACCGAGAATCATACGAGTATGTGATACCGTATTCTATTCTCGCGATGATTGTATCGATTGGTTATATGCGATATAACCTAGTTGTCGAATCAAGGATTGATTCGATAAGTCGATACATTGGATATTAGTCGGTTATATGCGATATGACCGGATCGTTAAATCAAGTGTTGATTTAATGATTTAATGTATAATTATATATATTTGATATATTACTTTACATTAACTAGTATTGGTTCACTTAAGATTGATTTTCTCACTTGATGTGCACAAGTTGTATATGTGATATATTTTTGTGCACAAGTTTGTATCATGTTTGATGATACATGCAAACTTGGGTGTGTGTATCACTTAGCCCTTGATTAGGTTAATGGTTAGGGTTTTATGTATTTTATTTTTTTTGGAAAAACTAAATGGTGGCTTTTTGTTTCTTTGCTAGAAGCTTCATGAAGCATGCTAGCATCTTTGAAAAAGTCTTGCCATTTTGTTTTATCCTTAACCTAACCATCAATCTAAACCCTAGTTTATTCTCTACATGTGTTAACTCACCCATGGTTGCAATATGATAAACATCACTTGATTTTCTATTTTGAAAAAATGATTTTCTTTTCTTTCTTCTTCTTCTTCTTCTTCATGAAGAAAAAGAAAAGCTTGCTAGAAAATTATCAAGTAATGAATCCAAGTGAGAAATCAAAATCTAAAGAGTACCCACTTCCTATCTCACCATCCTCTACTAGACTAGCACTTTAGTTTAGGATGTTTGCTTCACTAATTCTATGGTTAGTGAGGTAGAAGCTTGAGTCCGTATTCTCTCGACGTAGATCATCTTCGGCACCGAAGACTTCAAGCGATCCCGTTGCAATTTCCTCATGGAGCCGTCCGAGAGTCTGGGAGTTGGCTGATCGCAGCGAAGGGACGTCATCACGTAGCTTTGGAAGTGGAGGACCGGATCTACAAAGGTTGTAGTCTCTTCCCTTAGTGATAATTGTTATGTACTAGCTTTATGTTTCGCCTAATCTCTAGTTAACGATCTTGCTTAGGGTTGTTAAGCTCCTAAAAATTTTAATCCGGCATGGTCGATGCCTTGTAGAGCCTCCTTAGTGTGCCTAGTAACCTTACAGTGGTATCGGAGCCTAGCTAGAGCTTGAGGTGAATTGTAGACGATGTTAGAAATCCGATCGAACCCCCAAACCCTAACTCAATCCCTTCTCTGTACATTTTCTGAAAATGTGGATTTTTCCAGAATAAAAATATCAAAAAAATACAGCAGGGTATTATAGGAGTAACTGTGAAGCACGTGAGCTCAAGTCAACCAAAGAGCCGCGGAACCGCGGCCCCACCCAAGCTTGTGCGGCGGTTCCGCTGCCATAATGGTGATTCTTGGCACATGCTTTGCACAGTAATGCCCATATGAATTTCCTGTGTTTTCTGGGAATTTTTAAAATATAGTCAATAGTTGAGTTTTCTGGGGTTGTTTTGGGAACTCGATGATTCGATCGGATTGTTTAACTTTGTCTATGTGTTTTTCCGGGTAATTTTAGAACATGTTAAAAAGTTCGACCGGATATAAATACCCACTTTTTCCCCTACCGGGAAATTTCCAAGTGTTGGTTTTTTCCGTGGTTTAAGGATATTCTAAGTAGTGCAAGTAATACAATGGACCCTCTAGAAGACAACAAACCTTAACTCGATTATATGACCGTCTTAAACTGCCCTTTGAACCTTAGGGTTTGGGGCAGTACGGCGTGCCACATGTGAGGCGTTGGCTTGACCCTTCTACGGCCGGACCGTTGGTACTGTGGCATGAAGTGGATGTTTTTAAACTTATTTCAAGAGTTGAGCTGTTTCGGGAAACATTGGGTGTTTGATTGTTCGATCGGAAAGTTTAACATTTTCTATTTATCTGGAATGTTATACAATATTTGGAATCCACAAGTAGTTATGAGATAACTGATTTGGATGTTATAAACACAGCACTTAGTCTCGAATGATCGGTTGCCACGGAATTTTGATGCGATCAAAAGTCCGTCGCAATCACGTAGCGTACGTGGATACTCGCCGGATAAACCTAATAGACAGCCATGCCCCATAGCCCCGACCAAGTGACTGTAGGAGAACCCCGTCGCCGAAAGCATCCGTTAGGGTGCTCGCGGTAGCGGTGTTCCGCCTTAGTGCATTTCGTCGACGGCATCCGGGGATGCGGCTGCCTACTAAAGTTTGCGACGAGCATTCGATCAGAATGTCGGGAATCCTGTTGAATTGCCCGACTTGATATTGAAAAGAGTTTTCGATAAAGAGACTAAAATGCGGGGTTTATAATAGTTAGGCATGCGATGTCTAAAGAATTCATTTGGTTAGGCATGCGATGTCTAAAGAGTTTGCGGATTCCAACTATTGTAGTTTTACACTTTCTTTTCTGTGACCGTAAGTGTAACATGTGATATCGCCGGTTTCGTTGCTATATGTCAACGACAATTGGGATGCGCATATTTACTTACGTTGATGACATGTGTTGTTATGTGTTGCTGGATATGTTATATTGGATCGTCGCGTTTTGAATAGCCGGAGGTTTTATGTAAGATAAGAGTTTTTATTTTCATTCATGTAAAATTAATTGAATGTAATATTCTTTTATTGGGGAACTTCCGGGTTGAGGTTGATGTCACCATTTGTATATTATTTTCTTTTCCGCACTAGGATAGACCCAAGGAGGGGAGCACAAGTAACCGGGTTCTACGGTCCAGTGGGAGACCAACTCGAGGAGTCGAGTCCGGGTCTCCTAACTCTAGAATTGGTAGGGTTGCTTGCCGCTCTCGTAGGGGTCTAGTGGTGTGGGTTTGGCTATTCATCGCGACCGTGGAATCTGTGTTTTATATTGGCTCGTATTAAAAACACGGACGTCCTAGTATATCCAATGTTTCATATGTTTCTTCTGCTGCGATATCTGTGATGTGATCATGTGATGTGCTGTGATAGATACTATATATAGTATATATGATATATTATATAGACGTTACTTATGTTTTACACCCGCGCTAGCCCTGCCCTGCTCTGCCGTTAGTTACCTAACCTAACGGTGCACGAGGGGACATCGAGGCGAATGCGGATGGCATAAGTGTACGTCGTATTTATCTGTAATGTTTAGGTACTTAAATGATGGGACTTCATTAATGTGATTAATGAAAGAGAAAGAAAAAGAAACCTAAAGGATGTTGTGGAATCGAATTTTCAAAAACAGGTAGCTACAGTTCTTGCTTTGCATCGTGGTGTTCCTTCTAGAACATCCTGCACCTTATTCGATGAGGAAAGGGCCGAGATCCCTTCACCGGGAGTGACCCCTTTAGCAATAACTGCAGATGCTACAACCCTCGGTTTGTCTTTTGAATGCTTCTATAGTTCTTGCTTTGCATAGTGGTATATATGATATATCCTGCACCTCATTCGACGAGGAAAGGGCCGACGATCCCTTCACCGGGAGTGACCCCTTTAGCAAAACTAGAAAAGCCTAAAAAACACTCCATCTTAAAATCATTTGATTCTACAACAATTTCAAGTTCATTACGCAATAGGTTTTCAGAAAAACTTGTTGTAGCCCTCCGTCATTTCAGATAAGTTGTATATAGTATTCGTGCTATATTTGTTGGCTTTCGTCAAGGTGTAGTGTGCGGTAGCTATATGCTGATTATCTGCTGCATACGATGCGATTGGATTAGGGTAGTCGTACGGCTTTGTTGGCTTTCGTCAAGGGTCGTGCGGGTGGGTTTAATTCAGTCAAGAAATGTACGGGTCGAACTTGACTAGCGGGCTATGGTTTGTTGGCTTTCGTTAAGGTCATAGCACGTTAGGGGCAAAATTATCGGGAATTTCAAGTGTTGAAATTTACAATGAGATTGCATACCTTCTATGAGATAGTTGAATCCCGACACCCGCTGCGAGTAAGAATTACTCCTGGGAGAGTTTTACACAATACAATTAGCCGATCAACTAGGTGTCTAGAAAGGTGTCAACGGGGTTACGCCTCTGGGAAAACGAGGTTTACATTAATTAGGTTCGTGCGAAAGCACGGGGGACCTCTCTCAAAGTACCGACACTGGCCTGGCTGAAAGATTGGCGAACTTGTAACATGTAATTAATCCCGGCTAGTCTTTCCTTTTAGGGTTTGAAGGAAGATTTGATAAAAACAGTGGGAGCCATCCTGATTAGATAAAATAATAACCAATCTATTCTTGCAAGAGCGCACGCAGAGTGTTTTCTTCTCTCTTCTCTCCAGGTAACGACCATAACACGCCTTAATCAAGATAATAATACGGATGTATTGACCGAACCCGCTTGTTATACTGAGCTGGGGAACGTTGGTCCCGCTCCAACTTATAAATGTTATAAGACAGAGCAGGAAATTGGGGAATACCAGAATTCCCGTGCCGCCCAAACGAAGAAAATGCATGATGATGCATCATCTTCGGGTGTGTTCATTACAGAGAACTGTTTCTCAATATCCTTTACGTCCTGGGTATATGATACCGGATCAGGATCCCGCATATGTAATCTGTTACATGGGCTACAGATAGGTAAAGAACTGAGAACGGGTGATACGTTTCATGAGATAGAAAATGGTGCAAATGTTGCAGCCAAGTCTGTTAGTCACTATCACCATGTATTACCAGAATACATTGATTCTGAACAAATGTTATTAGATACCGAACCTGATATACAAAATCATATCAGTCTCTTTATCAGTAAAGAAAAGATATAATTTTGTATTGTTGGATAATGTTTTGAACATTTCCTATATCAAAAGTTGATCGGTTCAGTTACGTTATCTAAAAGCATTAACGTTCTAAATCAAACTATAGTTCTTAGTATACAGAACACACACAAGAGGAAGAGTTCATAAATGAACGGATCCTTCTTGAGACATTGTAGACTAGGTCATATCAATGCGACCCGACTAGCTGAAGTTATATATAGATGCATATTTAAATCAGTTTGAAATTACATCTTGTGAAACTTGCCAGTCATGTCACAAAGATATAATGACACCAGCTCTGTTTATTGGAAACAGAGAAAGAGTTAGTGAACTTTTGGGATTTCTACATGCTGATGTATGAAGGTCCCCTGTCTACATATGCCAAGATAAGTTCTTTTTACTTCATTACATTCTCTGATAATCTCTCAAGATTCAGACATATGTTCATGTTGAAACACAAGTTCAAACCTTTTGAGATATTCACGGAATATAAGTTAGAAGTAGAGAACCAAAATACGGATATAAGTATATGTCCTTTGATGCGATCAGGGAGGAGAATACTTGAGCACGGAATTCCTGGACTATTCTAAAGGAGAATGAGATTCTCTCTCAGCATTACTCCTCCGTATACACCATAGCACGATGGTATATCGGGGCGGAGCAATAACACACTATCTGATATGGTGTGCTCTATGATGAGTACTACTGAGTTACCTATTTCCTTTTGGGAGTTATGCACTTGTGAAGTTGCATACCTATTGAATAGGGTTCAAATCAAATCTGATGCCTACCACTTCATATGTGATATGGAATGAGAAGAGCCCATATCTTAAGTCAGTTAAGATTTGGGGTTATCCAGCCTATGTCTAAATGCATAATCCGGACAAGCTCGAGGCAAAGTAAGATCTGTGGAAGTTTGTTGGATATCCCAAGCATTAGCAAGGGAATATCTTCTACCAAACCGAGAAACAAAAATGTTTTGTTTCTCAACATGCCACCTTTGTGAAAGGGAATTTCTTGAGAAGAAATTAGTGGTCATGAGGTAGAACTGGAAAAGGTTCCAGCTATACAAATTACAACATATGATTTGGTAGAACCAAAGGATTCAGTAGATTCCAACGAACCTCTGCCTCTCCGCCGATCTAGTAGGGTTCCTCACCCACCTGAGAGATACTTCAGTTTCTCTATGACAGTGGGAGTGAGGATTGCATCATGAGATGATAACCCAACTAGTTTCGAGATGGCCATCAAGAGTATGACTCTGTAAGAATGGCTTGATGCTTAGTGATTTGAGATGGAATCCTTATACACCAACAAAGTATAGACTTTGGTTGCTTTATCTGAATGGTTAAATCCCCATCAGGAGAAAGTATATCTTGAGAAGATTACTTGGTGTAAATGGAAAAGTTGAGACTTTCAAAGCTAGACTTGTTAAAGGTTTGCATCATAAACTAGTTGTGGCTAATGATGAAACCTTTTCTGGGGCCTATGCTTAAGTCCATCCAGATCCTACTTGCCACGACTACATACCATGACTATGATATCTGGCGGTTGGGTGTCAAGACAGCTTTTCTAAATGATGTTTTAGAAGAGAGCGTCTATAAATACACAGCCAAAGGACTTCGTAGACAGTGAGAGCAGTGGAAACGTGTACAAGATTTTTTATAGGATAAAGCATTCATCGCGGAGTTGGAACGTATGTTTTGATGTGGTAGTCAAAGATTTTGACTTCATCAAAATGGTAGATGAACCTTGTATATACAAAAAGGTAGTAGAGTGTATGGTGGAGATTCTCGTAGAGTACGTCGATGACATACTCTTGATAGGGAAGGAGTTTCCTATGCTACGCTCAGTCAATCTCCGCTTATCACAAGGATTATCCAAATAGGATCAAAGTGATACCTTCTAAATCCTGGATTTTGATCTATGAGATAGATCTAATTGGATGTTAGAATTCTCACTAGCTGTAGTGGGATGGTATCAATTGATCCTGGGGAGAATCACTGGAAAGGTTCCAGGGTGATAAGGACAATTGAATGTCAGTCGCAGGCATTGTCTTTACCCTCAGTAAAGGGACGGTATGTTGGAAGAGTTCCAAGCTAAATACCGTGGCATACTAGAAGATGAAGGCAAGACACATCGTTACCAAAGATGCTACCAAAGAGGCAGTCTGGGTGTATAATAGTTCATGAGATGAACTTCGTTCCTACCATTGTGTGACAATGGAGTTGTGGCTTATGCCTAGGAACGCCCGTCCCATCAGTGATCCAGACATATTCTAAGGCAGTGTCACCTGATCATGGAGATGGTTGATCTCCAGGGGATCGAGGTCAGGAGAGTAGACTCAGAGGACAACACGGCGGATCCACTCACAAAGGCCTTTTCCCAGGGAGAGACTATTATGGAATGGTTGAGTATGAGATACTACAACCACTGTTATCAGATGGCCCTAGTGCAAGTGGGAGATTGTTAGTTATATGTATGCCCTAGAGGCCATTACTATACATCTGATGTATATTGTAGTGGATGCTTGGACATATATAGGGAGGACTTTCTTGCTCGACCTGATAGTATGCTATCTGGTTACCCTTTACCATAACGTGTATACTGACTGTCTCTCTGTTACATGTTGGTAAAGCCCTTAGGATGTGTACTAGACTACCTGGACTATGATGCGGATCATACTAGTGGGGACATGGTAGTCCATAAGTACATCCTTCAAGGTCTCTAGTCATGGGTGTATCGAGACGGGGCATCGATATACCAGTGTAACTAGCGTATGCCTTCTCGACCCATACAGATGGGCGATGGATGATCCCATATCCATTGGTGTTTGACATCAGAGATGATATACGGGTGCTCAGTGGAGACTGGGTACACTGGACGGACTCGCCGAGAACTCCCGGATGGTATTATACCTTACGTCAGATGGCAGTTCTCTGGTGACACTGGTACAGGTTAGTTTGTAGACCCAAGATCGTCATAGAGTCTTGTGTGATTCCCACTGTGCTTTGATTTCCCCCTTATCACGTCCAAGAGGGCGTGCAAAACGGTGGTTTTTGGGTACAGTCCCGAGTCATATGGAGGCAATGAGCGGTAGGAGGGGTTTCGTCTCTTCCGGTATTGGGGGTTGATGTTGCACTGTGCTCGATTGGCCATAACAGGGAAGTCCCTGGCCAGGGCTGGTTTAGAGATTTACTGGTAAGTGTTAACCATAGTTTCTCGGCCCGTTATGCACCTCATATCGGCATGACCTATCGGTTATTGGGGCCTGACGTTTACCCCTAGACTTGATATGCGACATATCAGACGAGGAGATCGGACTGTACGGTAGTGTCACTGTCAGGTTTTTTGCAGGAGTTGGAGCGGGCTTGCTTGATGATCTTCTGATCGCTCAATACTCGGGTAGACGTTACATCCAGCTAGTACCGCTGACGGCTTGTGGGTGTTTGATATGATTATCACCTACTGCCGGCGTATTGACGAGTCTTTAGAGTCCTACATAGAGGTTGTACTGGCTCAGGCAAAATGAGATAGGAGCGCATATGTGATATGTGTGGGACCGAGAATGATACGAGTATGTGATACCGTATTCTATTCTCGCGATGATTGTATCGATTGGTTATATGCGATATAACCTAGTTATCGAAGCAAGGATTGATTCGATAAGTCGATACATTGGATATTAGTCGGTTATATGCGATATGACCGGATCGTTAAATCAAGTGTTGATTTAATGATTTAATGTATAATTATATATATTTGATATATTACTTTACATTAACTAGTATTGGTTCACTTAAGATTGATTTTCTCACTTGATGTGCACAAGTTGTATATGTGATATATTTTTGTGCACAAGTTTGTATCATATTTGATGATACATGCAAACTTGGGTGTGTGTATCACTTAGCCCTTGATTAGGTTAATGGTTAGGGTTTTATGTATTTTATTTTTTTTGGAAGAACTAAATGGTGCCTTTTTGTTTCTTTGCTAGAAGCTTCATGAAGCATGCTAGCATCTTTGAAAAAGTCTTGCCATTTGTTTTATCCTTAACCTAACCATCAACCTAAACCCTAGTTTATTCTCTACATTTGTTAACTCACCCATGGTTGCAATATGATAAACATCACTTGATTTTCTATTTTGAAAAAATGATTTTCTTTTCTTTCTTCTTCTTCTTCATCATGAAGAAAAAGAAAAGCTTGCTAGAAAATTATCAAGTGATGAATCCAAGTGAGAAATCAAAATCTAAAGAGTACCCACTTCCTATCTCACCATCCTCTACTAGACTAGAACTTTAGTTTAGGGTTTTTGCTTCACTAATTCTATGGTTAGTGAGGTAGAAGCTTGAGTCCGTATTCTCTCGACGTAGATCATCTTCGGCACCGAAGACTTCAAGCGATCCCATTGCAATTTCCTCATGGAGCCGTCCGAGAGTCCGGGAGTTGGTTGATCGCAGCGAAGGGAGGTCGTCACGGAGCTTTGGAAGTGGAGGACCGGATCTACAAAGGTTGTAGTCCCTTCCCTTAGTGATAATTGTTATCTACTAACTTTATGTTTCGCCTAATCTCTAGTTAACGGTCTTTCTTAGGGTTGTTAAGCACCTAAAAATTTTAATCCGGCATGGTCGATGCCTTGTAAAGCCTCATTAGTGTGCCTAGTAACCCTACACTAAATACAAAAGATATACAATGAGATCATCGGATAACCGCAAACCCACCTATAGCAAAAGGCCACATAGCCAACCGTAGCGATATCCGCAAAACTAGAGATAACAAGGCGCCCTGCCGCGACTACCCTGAGGGTCAGACCTGCAAAACACTGTGGCACAACGGGGGTGAGTTGCCAACTCATGAATAGTGAATAACATCATACAGTAATCGCAAATATGCACGAACAGCGATAATCTATCATGAAATCTGATAGCATAAGTAAGGCAATATGGATATGCAATAATCATGTAAAGGTACATCATGAGGGTACTATAACTACATGAAGAAATGCATATCAAATGAAGGCTGAGTATGGGATAAAACATGTCATCCTCACGGAATCCCCATCGTGGAAAGACCAGTGTCCATCAATGACATTCCAAATCCCAATACAAAAGGCACCGCATCCTCATATCGGTCCTCATATCCTGTAAGTCTCATGGAACCTGAGTGTCCAACATCGACACCCGAAAACATCATGAAAAACTAGTGTCCAGCATCTACACGTAAATACACATCTCTCAGGCGCCGTCACCAGGACCGGCCCTCATATCATGTCCGTACATCTTATGGAACCTGAGTGTCCAACACTCGCAATCCACATAGCATGTCCGTACATAACTCCGGTCGGTATCCCCCAAATAACCGCCGAATCCAAATAATATCACCGGTAGATACTGGTCCCTCTGCCAGGCTCATCGTCTACACCACGAAATCACCTCTCGCCCCAGGGTACCATATCGGGTGCACCATGTACCCACAGACGGTGCCTCCCGCTCCTCGAATCGGTTATCACATGCCAATCTCAGAACGGAGAATCACATGGTGGATGCACTGAAATATCATATCAAGAGAAACAGGGTTTTCAATACAAATGCACATTTCTTGAAATATCCCCGCGGTTCTCAAATCCAGAAATCACATGAAATCCATATCTCAATGCGTAAATCCATGTAAATATGATAAATGCAAAATAAAACAGCAATATGAGCATGTCAAGGGAAAACTGGTATTTGAATGCATTAAGTTGTTAATTCTATCATGTGGTTCCCAATTCCTCCAAAATCCAACACAACATCATATATGGGTGAACATGTAATTATAGCAAGGTATATGTGTAATCATGTAGGTATGTATGTATGATATATTTCATATGTGCAATCGCATAAGAATCCATGTCACTAACCAATACAACATCACCTATGCATATGTGTAAGTATATTATGGCAATTACCGACGGTGTGTGTGTAGCATACAATTAGTACTCGTGTAACATGAACCGTCGGTAATAGTGCAGTGACCAGTAGGTACAACTCCAAGCACAACAAGTGATAATATGCAATGATGCTCATGCACAAGCTCTATATGTGCATATAAACATATGGCTAATATCATATCATATCCAGCCCGGACGCATAACGCCATATGGGCGATCTCCCCGTATATGTTAAATCTACTCACCGACGATGTCGAGCTAGGTAAAACCAATCACCCGCCTCCCTTTCTTCACAGCGTTCGAAGTCCCCACCTGCGATCCTATTAACACAAACATAATAAGTGCAAATCTCAGTAATCGACCAATATCACGTACAACTACGTTTTGACCGATACACCAACTCCAAAACCAACCCAAGTGCAGCAGCTACATAAGATCACGAACCGTGTCGGATAATGTAACGTGCGTAGTCGTAACACTAGATTATACTAAAGTGATACCAGATTTTGTATACAGTCATAACATAAAAATCCAGCAGTACCAAACACTTCTAAACAACTGCAGACAGCTACCCTACAAAAACCAAAGCCTAACTCCACTAAAAATCCAAGGTCGCCGGAATTTCCTTCATTGTCGCCGACCAAAACCGATGGGATGGAGTTCGTGCTTCTGGTGTAAACTTAGGGTCACTAGTACATCACTACTACATTGCTAGATTTTACAGTAAAGATTCTTGGTCATAGCAGATCATAGATACTCTAATATGACACTAAAAATACGATATTTGCACGAAACTATACCTTTAGTGTTCTAAACCACTACTACAAGGAAACACAACAATATAAACACCTAATTAGCAGTTAGAGATCATTACCTATCCACTCTTTCTTAAAAATCCAATCTTTCCAAGCTTCAAGGAAACCTAGTGGCTAAAACATGACATGTGAAGTGTTTTAGTTGGACTTTATGAAGTTTTGCAAGGATTTGGTTGTTGGAGATAGTGCCCTCAGAGTCAATTATTAGGTCACAGGTACGTGATTGCAATGATTGATGGAGGACCTATCCCGGTAGGACAGTCTTACTCGAGATGATAGTGTGCTATGTGGTTTACCTTTATCATCGTGTACTGTTTTAGGTGACCTGACAAGTTGCTATTACACGTTGATAGAGCCCCTAGGATTCTTGCTTGACCACCAGCAGTATGAGGGCGATCATATAAGTGGGAGCTGGGGTCTATAAGCATATCCTTAAATGGTCCCTAGTCGTGGGAGTTTCGAGACAGGGCATCGATACTCCAGAGTAGACTAGTGTATACAGTCGAGACCCCGACGAGGGGCGGTGGCCGGTCTCACAAGCCACTGGTGTCAGTTGGATCACCTAAGATGTATACAGGTGCTCATTGGGTTATGAGTACACCGGACAGGACTCGCCGGGAACATACCAGTTGGTCATATACCAGACGTCAGATGGCAGTTCCCTGGTGACATGTGTGCAGGTTAGTTCATCGACCTGGGGATCGTCATTTGTCTCGTGTGAGTTCCCACTGTACTTTGATTACTACCCTACCACGGCTCAAAGGAGTCGTGCAAACAGGTTTTAGTTGGGTACAGTCCCGAGCCACATGGAGGCAGTGAGCGCATCTTCAGGGGTTCGTCTCTCCCGATATTGGGGGTGAGGTCGTGCTGTGTCTAGGAGAGCCATTACACGAAGCCCTCGGCCGAGGCAAGGAGATTTACTGGTAGGTATTCCAGTAGTATCTCAGGGTATTCTGGGCTACACTCCGTCACGACTTGTACCGCTTTTGGGGGTCTGACTTTTACCAACCCCCTAGGCCCGCCATGCGATGCTCATAGACGAACGGACCGGACTGTACGGATATTGTCACTGACAGGCTCAGTAGGGTTGTCAGGCTGAGTTCCCTCACAGACGTCCCTTTTAGTCAATACCTGGTAGCCCGTTACGTATTGGCTTATACCTCTGACGTGCTAGTGGTTAAATCCACAACCAAGGTGTTGACGAGTCTTTAGAGTCCCCCACATTCAGTTACTCAGCTTTCGGGCGAAAGGTTGTAGAGGCCGTATGGAGATATGGCAAGGTCCGATCAGATACGTGCGGTATTGCACGGATTAGGATCGGACAGTCTGTACTATAGGCCGTATGGTTATATGGCAGGGTTCGATCAGATACGTGCGGTATTGCACGGATCAGGATCGAACGGATATTACTAGCCGGCTTTGGTATAAGCCGGATCCTAGTATAGTACAGTGTAGATTTTGTCTCCTTGCATTTGTATTTCGGTCGAAATACAGATGCGGGTGTGTATGCACAGTATCGGGGTTTTCCTGTAATTTATTACAGGACCAGTTTTCTGGAGTTGCCAGTTTGCTTTCCGTTTCGGCCGATTTCCATTGTTCCGTTCATTGGCCGAAGATTGGTGGAGGAGGGTTTATTTGCATTGTTGCAAATAGGCATTAGTGGAGGGGGTTCTTTGCATCTTGTTGCATCATGATGGCTTTCATGTGGTGCAACATCCATTGACCTTGACTTCTTGACTTCTTCATGATGGCTTGACTTTTTGAAGTCATCATGCTTGATGATTGGTTATGATATGGTTGTGGAGTGTTGGTTTTAGTTTGTTATCATGTTTTGCATGATAGTTTTTCTCCCTCTCTCTCTTGCATTATGAGGTTGATTATCTTTTGATACACTATCTTCACTCTCATTCTCTCCTCCCCCTCTAGTTATGGCCGGCCAAGCTTGGAGGAGGGGTTGCCCATTTTTGTAGTGGGGATTTTTGCTCTCTTGATGTTAGAAAAATCCCCAAGTTCCTCCACATTGTTCTTGTATCATCCCTCCACCTAAAATGGCATCTCCATGAACCCCAAAGTGAGACTTGAGGACTACATATTCTACAGCGAACCTTGGGCACGTCGAGTAGCCGGCTTCGTGCCCGAGTTGCCTCGGCATTGAGGTGGGAGCCCGTAAAAGAAGTAGGCGATATGGTGCACTTCCGGCGACGAGGAGGAGACGAGACATTCCGCAGGAGATCGGGACGATGATGAGAAGACCGGAGGACTTGGATCGTCGGTATATCTCTCTTCCCTTTCTTGTTGTTAGCTAGGACTAGTTAGTGGTTCGATCCGGGTATTAGTGCGCGGCGGTTTTGCCTGTTCAAGAAAATTTAAGTTTATCACCGCTTCCGCATTTGGCCGTCGGATTGACGGCCGGGGCGCCGCCGTGCACTTACAGTGGTATCAGAGCCACGCCATTAACTTAGTCTAGCTTGGTTTAATGTGTTTTGCATTTCCGATCGACCAAAATTCGAAAATTCGCATTTTTGCTTGCATCAGTTTTCTGTTAAAATTTTCTGGTGTCGAAATTTTTTTCAGGTTACAGAAAAGTGATGTACTGGGAAATATAAGAGTTCTGTGAAAATTCGATGCGCCAAATCCACTGTAGGAGCGCGGAACCGCGGCCAAACACCCCTTTGGGCCGCGGTTCCGCCGCACTATTTTGGGGCCGCTGCACCAAATTTCTACAGTCTCTTTCTGGGGTTAAAATTGGGGTTTTGGAATATTAATATTGGGCCCAGAATTTCCTGATGTGCTACAGTAGTACTTGGGGGCCCACTTGTTAAAGTTTAATGGATCGGATATTTTAAACACATTATTTCACAGTATTTACATTATATCTGCGACCGTGAATGTCACTCGATCGGTAAATTCGGTCTAACTGCTATAGCCCGGTTAGACGGATTTGCGAACGTGACCTTTACGTTGATGTTCTGTTTTTGCTGTGATGTTGCGGATCGGTCGTGGGGGATAGCCTGGTTGCAATGCTAGTACAGTTTTGTTGTATTATGTACATTTGATTTTGCGGGGCGAGCGTCCGACATGTGGACTGCCGTCACTGCCTGTTTGTATTATTATTTTGGGACACGGCCAGGTTGCGGTCGATGTACCCGGTGTATGTATATTTTTACTTTCTGTACTAGGATTGCCCCGCGGAGGGGTGCACGGATAGCCGGGTTCTGGAGGGCAACAAGCCCGCATCTCATGGCATTGAGACGGAGGGGGCTTCACTTTAGGATTGGCGGGCTATTCGCCGCACTCGTAGGGGGTACAGGTTGACCCAGGAGGGGTGCCCAAGTTACCGGATTCCGTGAAGTGCTGGGTGGTCCATTCACGGCGCTGAAGGTGGCTGCCTCGCTTCAGGTTTTGGCGAGTAACTTGCCGCGCCCGTAGGGGTCTAGGATTACATTGCACAGGCTATCCACACGACCAGGGGAACATCGGGTTTCAGTAGTGGCTCTGTGAAACCCGGGGATCCTAGATATCTGTATTGTTTCTGTGATGTTGTACATTTCTGTGATGTTGCATTTTTATTCACGCCTTGAGCGAAATATAATATATTGGTATATATATTGGTAGATGTTGTATATGTTTTGCATCCGCGCTAGTCCAGTCCCCGCTCTGTCGTTAGTTAGCTAACCTAACGGGTAATGACGGGACCCAGTGGCGAATGCGGATGGCATATACGTACATCAGTATATTTTCGTTCTTTGTGGTGTGATCAATTGATGGGACTGCGTTGATTCGGATCAATGCAAGTTAAAAACAAACCTAATCTGATGTTGTTGGAACACTTTTCAAAAAGCTGTTATTAAAAGGACGTTCACTTTTGTTTTGCATCGTGGTATTCAGTTGGAATATCCTGCTCCTCAGTCGACGAGGCAAGGGCCGAGATCCCTTCACCGGGAGTGACCCCTTAGACAGAAGTTTGCGTCAGGGCAATGACTTCACTATAGCCGATTCCTTTTGCTTTGCACCGTGGTATTCAGTTGGAATATCCTGCACCCCATACTACGGGGAAAGAGCCGAGATCCCTTCACCGGGAGTGACCTCTTTAGCAACGGTTTTCGTCACTATATTTTTAAAAAGCTATCCGTTCCTTCAACGATATCAAGTTCATTACGTTAAAGGTTTTCGCCAGAAACCATTCGTAGCCCTCCGTCGTTTCATATGGGTAGTCAATAGTATTCAAGCTGTGTTTGTTGGCCATAGTCAAGGCACAGTGTTTGGTAGCTGTTGGGTGTTCATATGCTGCATAGATAGATGCGTTGGTTTGGGACAGTCGTATAGCCTTGTTGGCCCTAGTCAAGGGCTTGTACGGGTGGGTTCAAATCAACCTGGATAATGATGGGTAGAACTTGACATGTGACTTATGATTTGTTGGCCTTAGTCAAGGTCATAAGAGCATGGGGCAGAAATCACATCGGGAGTTTCAAAAGAACTGAAACTTGCCAGATATGCGCATACCTTCTGGAGTGTGATAGCGTGAGCGGATTCCGTCACGTTATCATGCGGTGATAGTTGGATCCCGATTCCCACTGATGAGTTAGTTTACTCCTCGGGTGACCCCGACTAATTCTTCTTTCAGGTTTGGAGGAGAATTTGAGGTACAGTGGGAGGATTCCTGATTAGATAAATTGGTAACCATTCTGATCTAGGTTAGAGTGCACGCTGAGTGTTTCTTTTCTCTCTCTCTTTGGCAGCGACCATTGACCTGACCCTAAGACTATGACTCAGTGACCAAGTTGACCGAACCTTCTTAACACTGGCTTTTGGATTGTCAGAGTTGCAAACCTCATTGCCACTCCTACTTTTACCCTTTTCTCCAGGACACCCCGTATTACTACGAACGTCCACTTCCATTGGACAAAACCATCGTATGATTAGATACGAACTCGAAGGAATTTATTCGAGGATGGTTTCCGGTTCTGGAGAAAACGGATAGGATTATCCAGTTGTCTTTTCCTTTTTACCCTCTCTCAGGTTATGAGTACTCCTTGGTTTAGGGGTAGTACACCTATTATGCAAATTGGATAGTCTTCTTCCAAACCTTAGGCTGGTGCCGACCGGTAGGGAATGAAGAAAACCAATTAGCCTAACAATGGTGTACAGAAGGTATTAAGTTCAGACAAAGCAAGGGATTAGTAAGAGGGCAAAGTAAATTGCAAAAGATATTCATGACCAAACCAGGTATTTCTTCGCCAATCCTAAAATCACTTTTGAATTTCTCCTGGACACTCCGTATCACTGCGAAGATCCACAGTTTATTGGATACTCCATCGTATGGTTATATACGAACTTGAAAGGAACTTGTTCCAGTTCGGGGATGGATTATGGTTCAGGAGAAATAGGAATTAAGTTCATTCGGTTGTCTTTTATCCTCACCTTCTCTCGCATTGCGAGTGTTCCTAGGATTAGGACAGTACACCCATTATGCTTATTGGATAGTCTTCTTCCAAACCATAGGCTAGTGCCGAACGGTAGGGAAGGAAGAAAACCATTTGGCCTAAAGGGGTGTGCAGAAAGTAATGACTAAAGACATATGAAGGGATTTGGAAAGGTGGCAAAGAATTATACGGTTACAGTCGTGAATCTGGAAGAGGCATTACTAGGAATACCGGGATACCCCATCGAAACATTTCATTGTTTCAGTTTCACTGTGTACTGTTAAAGGAAAACTGATTTCCCAATTAGTCCTTACTCTAGGGTATGTATTTACCAGGTACGATTCTCACATCTGTATGGTTTTACAGATGATGAGTGGGAGTAAGTTATTGGGAATTGGGTGATCATCCTCATTATATCGGGATTCGTTGTAATCGATGATATTTGAGGAAATCACCTGGGCTGTTTGCCGGTTGGCAAATATTTGGTTTTGAATATCCGCTGTTATGCACCAATTTCAAATTGATATATATGTACGTCTATTTTCATAGAGTGAGATATACCTTTCTGAAATTATGTCTACGACATTTACCTATATCAGTGGATGGTTAGGTAAGGAGCATTAAACAGCGGTGTAATTCTTCTTAACCATAAGTACAGTTTTCAACCTACGACACACAGTGGGTGAGTTATCAGACTCAAGGGACTTGTACAGAGTATTGTATGATGTCCAGGGTCCATCAGGACAGAGGGGTTGGTCCTCGTACTATATTCGGTTTACTTATGACTTCTCTAGTTTTTAGACAAGTGTTTCGTGGAAACACAGGGTCCGAATTTGGAGAAGTTATAGGTATTTGAATAGAGTAGAGAACCATGTGTAGCAAGTATCGGGATTCTTCAAAGTGATCGAAGATGTAGATACTTGTATATGGTATTCAGTTGATAGTAGTGATTAAGAGAAATTGCTTCTCTTTCAGGTTACTCATAATTGGAAGCATTCCTAAGTTGAGTAACGCTGATCGGCCTCCTTCCATTTAGTTGACATGCACTGGAGACAGCTGCATGATTTGAATCTGGTTCAATTAAATCAGTGCCTCTAGTTCTATATTGGATATAGAACAGTTCATATCTTAACGATGTTTAAGGTACGGGGAGTTGTCCGATTTATGATTAAAACCAGACACTGGACAACTCAAGGCACGTTTCTGTAATGGCTGTTTGTGGGTTGACCCAGGCTATGACGAGGGTTGACTTTCTACCATCTGGATGAACAATAGCGATATTGTTCTAGACTCGCCACAGTTTTATTAAAAATGGATTTTTTCAGAAAACAGTAGTGGGAGTATGGTAGAACTGGAAGTGATTCCAGAACCACAAACGATTACTAAAGATTTGATAAGGAACCTAAAGATTCAATCTGGATTGACATTCCATTGGCCACTCCGCAGATAAGGTGGGTAACTTCAGGCACCCGAGAGGTACTACGGTAGCCTCAAGGACGGTGACAGGGAAGTTCTTGTTTACCCACAATTACCATTGCTGTTGTTCCAGGGTGCGAGACCCGGCGGGAAGATGAGTATAGCGTCGTTCTAAACTAGTTTTAGAAGTGTACGTGTATATGACTCTGCCAGAGGGTTGTCGTAGTCAGTGGGAGCAGCGGAAGCATTGGTGGACAGGTAGCTTATGTCTATTTATAAGCTAAAGCAGATATGGAGGAGAAGGATCATCTATTTCTGACGTGACAGTCATGGGTTTGACTTCATCAGAATAGGGGATGGATCTGTTGAGAAGGTAGTAAGGTGTGATATCCTAGTATTCGGATGACATACACAGAGTAGGAAAAGAAACACCTATACTACGATCGGTTACACTTTGGTCGTCACACAGTGGTTTCTCCACAAAGGAAATGGATTTTATATCAGACATACTGGTTACTAGATCTATGGTTTTAGATCTAGATTTGGGTAGTCTCCCAATCAAGGTACTTTGACAGCATTCTAAGAGTATTTAGAATGGACGACTCCTGGCACGGTAGTGTACCTGCAGGTGATGGAGTCACCCTCTCCAAAGGTGTCTTACAGACTAAAAGGGGGAGGGACGTGCATGATTGGCAGATCACTTGCTCAGGCAATTGAGTCAATCATGAGATGTCAAGTACCACACCAGATGTTGTTCTTGCACTAGATGCAATAAGTTGACACCGATCCAATCCTGGAGAAACAGTCGGAAGCAGTTTTAGAACATAAGTGGATGTTCTAGGGAGATGATAACGACAGCCTCATTCAGGAGACAGTTATCATTCCAGGCTTCCAAGGTGACCTGGACGACAAGGAGGTCGTCAGAGTTATGGTTTTCCTTCTGAGGAGGGGCAGTATTTTGGACAGGTGGTCCAAGGCAATACTGAGGGTGGCATGGCGCAGGATACTGATTAAGTTCAGTTGTCAATACAGTCTAAGAAGTTTGGATTTGGAGTTCATTTATGAGCTATGTCCCATCAGACATCCAGACACATTCTAAGACAAGTATTGCTCATTTCGGGAGATGGGTTTCTCCGCGAACTTGAGATGTAGAGAGACATAGAAAGAAACTTCCAAGCGGATCCACTCACTGAGGCTATTCCTCGAACGCAATAGTTTCGCAAACGAGCTTTGTGAGACTGACTAGTAGAGGAGTTGGGTGCTCGGTATCACACGGGCTGTGAGTATGCGACATCGCAATAATTAGCCTTGAGTGCAAGTGGGAGATTGTTGGAGATAGTGCCCTCAGAGTCAATTATTAGGTCACAGGTACGTGATTGCAATGATTGATGGAGGACCTATCCCGGTAGGACAGTCTTACTCGAGATGATAGTGTGCTATCTGGATTACCTTTATCATCGTGTACTGTTTTAGGTGACCTGACAAGTTGCTATTACACGTTGATAGAGCCCCTAGGATTCTTGCTTGACCACCAGCAGTATGAGGGCGATCATATAAGTGGGAGCTGGGGTCTATAAGCATATCCTTAAATGGTCCCTAGTCGTGGGAGTTTCGAGACAGGGCATCGATACTCCAGAGTAGACTAGTGTATACAGTCGAGACCCCGACGAGGGGTGGTCGCCGGTCTCACAAGCCACTGGTGTCAGTTGGATCACCTAAGATGTATACAGGTGCTCATTGGGTTATGAGTACACCGGACAGGACTCGCCGGGAACATGCCAGTTGGTCATATACCAGACGTCAGATGGCAGTTCCCTGGTGACATGTGTGCAGGTTAGTTCATCGACCTGGGGATCGTCATTTGTCTCGTGTGAGTTCCCACTGTACTTTGATTACTACCCTACCACGGCTCAAAGGAGTCGTGCAAACAGGTTTTAGTTGGGTACAGTCCCGAGCCACATGGAGGCAGTGAGCGCAACTTCAGGGGTTCGTCTCTCCCGGTATTGGGGGTGAGGTCGTGCTGTGTCTAGGAGAGCCATTACACGAAGCCCTCGGCCGAGGCAAGGAGATTTACTGGTAGGTATTCCAGTAGTATCTCAGGATGTTCTGGGCTACACTCCGACACGACTTGTACCACTTTTGGGGGTCTGACTTTTACCAACCCCCTAAGCCCGCCATGCGATGCTCATAGACGAACGGACCGGACTGTACGGATATTGTCACTGACAGGCTCAGTAGGGTTGTCAGGCTGAGTTCGCTCACAGAAGTCCCTTTTAGTCAATACCTGGTAGCCCGTTACGTATTGGCTTATACCTCTGACGTGCTAGTGGTTAAATCCACAACCAAGGTGTTGACGAGTCTTTAGAGTCCCCCACATTCAGTTACTCAGCTTTCGGGCGAAAGGTTGTAGAGGCCGTATGGAGATATGGCAAGGTCCGATCAGATACGTGCGGTATTGCACGGATCAGGATCGGACAGTCTGTACTATAGGCCGTATGGTTATATGGCAGGGTTCGATCAGATACATGCGGTATTGCACGGATCAGGATCGAACGGGTATAACTAGCCGGCTTTGGTATAAGCCGGATCCTAGTATAGTACAGTGTAGATTTTGTCTCCTTGCATTTGTATTTCGGTCAAAATACAGATGCGGGTGTGTATGCACAGTATCGGGGTTTTCCTGTAATTTATTACGGGACCAGTTTTCTGGAGTTGCCAGTTTGCTTTCCGTTTCGGCCGATTTCCATTGTTCCGTTCATTGGCCGAAGATTGGTGGAGGAGGGTTTATTTGCATTGTTGCAAATAGGCATTAGTGGAGGGGGTTCTTTGCATCTTGTTGCATCATGATGGCTTTCATGTGGTGCACCATCCATTGACCTTGACTTCTTGACTTCTTCATGATGGCTTGACTTTTTGAAGTCATCATGCTTGATGATGGGTTATGATATGGTTGTGGAGTGTTGGTTTTAGTTTGTTATCATGTTTTGCATGATAGTTTTTCTCCCTCTCTCTCTTGCATTATGAGGTTGATTATCTTTTGATACACTATCTTCACTCTCATTCTCTCCTCCCCCTTTAGTTATGGCCGGCCAAGCTTGGAGGAGGGGTTGCCCATTTTTGTAGTGGGGATTTTTGCTCTCTTGATGTTAGAAAAATCCCCAAGTTCCTCCACATAGTTCTTGTATCATCCCTCCACCTAAAATGGCATCTCCATGAACCCCAAAGTGAGACTTGAGGACTACATATTCTACAGCGAACCTTGGGCACGTCGAGTAGCCGGCTTCGTGCCCGAGTTGCCTTGGCATTGAGGTGGGAACCCGTAAAAGAAGTAGGCGATGTGGTGCACTTCCGGCGACGAGGAGGAGACGGGACATTCCGCAGGAGATCGGGACGATGATGAGAAGACCGGAGGACTTGGATCGTCGGTATATCTCTCTTCCCTTTCTTTTTGTTAGCTAGGACTAGTTAGTGGTTCGATCCGGGTATTAGTGCGCGGCGGTTTGCCAGTTCAAGAAAATTTAAGTTTATCACCGCTTCCGCATTTGGCCGTCGGATTGACGGCCGGGGCGCCGCCGTGCACTTACATTGGTGAAGGGATAGTGAGGGTTCAGTTTAGAGTTGAGAGGATGAACAATAATTGGGAATGAGAGAAGAATGAGAGAGTGGGGAAAATACAATGATGAGAGGTGAGTGTAGGGTGAACCTTAGCTTTACACTCACTCTCTCCCTTACCTCATTAATGCCACCATTAATGCCTCATGACTCACCTAGCCACCTCTCTCTCTCAATCCAAAACAAGTAGATATTTCTCACACAAAAATATCTAGGCAAGGTTAACTCGGGGCAAAGATTAGCTTAAGGTGTTATGGTTACTAAACAAGATTAACACTAACTAACCCCCACATTAACATGCACAAGTGTGTCCAAGTCATAACAAATAATAATAAAATATTAATTAATTGTTATAAAATGTGAGGAAACCGATATGGTAAACTTTTCCTTAACAACCCGCATTGACGCTTAATTAACACTAATCGCATTCTATGGTGTTACAATCTCCCCCCTTAAAGAAATTCGTCCCCGAATTAAAATTCTTACGAAGTGTACCTTCAAAAAGATGAGGGAATTTCTTCCGCATCTCACTCTCGACCTCCCAAGTGATCTCCTCACCAGTTAGGCTACGCCGAAGAACCTTCACAGATGGCAAGGCCTTTGACCGAATTTTCTTCACTTGCCGATCCAATATAACTACCGGCTGCTCGGTGAACGAAAGATCGCGCTCAAGTTGAACGGTCTGGTGCTGAATCATGTGAAAAAGATCATGAAGGTATCTACGAAGTATCGACACATGGAATACGGGGTGAGCATACGGATAACTGGGTGGGAGTGCCAAACGATAGGCAAGAGAACCAATTCGCTCATGGATCTCAAAAAGACCTACAAATCGGGGACTGAGCTTCCCCTTTTTCCACTCAAGAACGAGTAAAGGCTGCAACTCTCCAGCCGATCTCTGATGCTCAGCCTTGACTTGCTAACAAGTCAGGCACCTCGAAATGAAGTCTAAAACATCGCGCTTCATCCCTTCCCACTAGTAAATGTCTCTCAAGTCACAGTACATCTTGGTGGAACCTGGATGAACGCTAAAGGCTGACTGATGTGCCTACTCTAGGATCTTGCGTCTCAACCCAACGGTATCTGGTACACACAAGAGAATACTGTAGCGTATAACACCCTGGTTATCAATCGTGAACTCCGAATCTGTACCCTGCCGAACAAGCTCAAGAATCTCAGCCAAACGGGCATCACTTGGCTGCGCCTTACGAATACGATCAAGTAGAAGCGGACGGACGCAGACGTGAGCAAGCTGTCCCCCAGTGGAAGTGAACTCAAACTGTACTCTACCATCGCACAAGACCTGCTAATCTACTGAATACTGCCTCTGAACTGCGCTCAACTGGGACAAGCTACCCCCGGGCTTACGACTCAAAGCATCAGCAACCACATTCGCCTTGCCCCAGTGATAAAGGATCTCACAATCATAATCATTCACAAGCTCCATCCGCCGGTGCTATCTTAGATTCAGATTCCGCTGCTGGAAGGTGTACTTCAAGCTCTTGTGGTCCGTGAAAATTTGACACGACTCCCCATACAAGTAGTGTCTCCAAATCTTCAACGCAAAGACCACCACGTCCATCTCAAGATCGTGAGTGGGGTAATTCTATTTGTGCTTCTTCAGCTGCATAGAAGCATAAGCAATCACTCTATCATGCTGCATCAGTACACAACCGAGCCCCACTCGAGACGCATCATAGTAAACAACAAAGCTGCCCGACCCTGAAGGTAAAGATAGAATTGGTGCAGTCGTCAACCGAGTCTTCAACTGCTGAAAACTCTGCTCGCATGCATCATTCCAAAGGAAAGGAACCCCCTTCAGGTTCAGTCCGGTCAGCGGAGCAGCGATACTCGAGAAATCCTGCACGAAACGGCGGTAATAACCAGCTAAGCCCAAAAGGCTGCGGACCTCTGTCACAGATATAGGTCTGGGCTAAAGCTGTACAAACTCGATCTTCCTCGGGTCTACATGAATACCGTCTCCCATCACCACATGACCCAGGAATTCAACTCTATCAAGCTAAAATGCGCACTTCGAGAATTTAGCATACAGCTGGTGCTCTCTCAATGTCTGCAAAGCAATCCTCAAGTGCTGCTCGTGCTCCTCTCGACTCATAGAGAAGACCAGAATGTCATCAATGAACACAATAATAAACTTGTCGAGGAACGGCCTGAAAATTCGGTTCATCAGATCAATGAAAGCTGCTGGGGCATTGGTGAGTCCGAACGACATCATAAGAAACTCATAATGCCCGTAGCGTGTACGAAAAGTAGTCTTCGAAACGTCATCATTCCGAACCCGCAACTGATGATAACCCGAACACAAATCAATCTTAGAAAAATGTTTCGCACCCTGGAGCTGATCAAACAAATCGTCAATGCGAGGTAACGGATACCTATTCTGCACCGTAACTCGGTTCAATTGACGATAATCAATGCACAACCACAAACTACCGTCTTTCTTCTTGACGAACAGAACAGGAGCTCCCCAACGAGAAATAGTCGGACGCACAAGTTCCCTATCAAGAAACTCTAGCAATTGATCTTTAAGCTCTCTAAGCTCCGCTGGGGCCATCCGATAAGGCGGTATAGAAATAAGACCCGTGCCGGGAATCAAATCAATGCAAAACTCAATATCGCTGTCGCAATCCAAATTTAAGCACGTGATCGGCACTTAAACTACGTAACGTCAACAGGCGTACGCAATTTAAGTAAGCCGAAACCCAGAAATCTAAACCACCCAAAAATGGATAAGTAGAGAAAACATAGTTAAAAACCTTCAGAAATCTCAAGTAAAAATTTCTAAACTTAAGTTTTACTTTCTTAAAAATTTCGGCAGCAACTCCTTTGTAAAAACTAGCCCCGAAAATGGGTACAACATAGAATATAAATAAAGCATCCCAAACGGGAGCAAATCACGCCCAACGGCGGAAACAACCACCACAAGCATATAAACGATGCCGAAGCAAAGAAATATAAATGAAAATAGCATAAGGAGGTAAAACTTTATAACAAGGCCGGCTCCCACGAGCACGGCACACAGAGTCACAAAAATATACAACATCGATCCTCACAACTCGTCTCTAAGTCAAATACATGAAGTGGTAGATGGAGAGTACTAGAAACAAAAGAAACATAATGATCATCATCGGATAACCGCAAACCCACCTATAGCAAAAGGTCTCACAGCCAACCGTAGCGGTATCCTCAAAAGTAGAGATAAAAAGAAGTCCTGCCGTGACTACTCTGAGAGTAAGTCCTGCAAAACACTGTGGTACAACGGGGGTGAGTTGCCAACTCGTGAATAGTAAATAACATCATACTGTAATCGCAAGTATGCACGAATAACGAAAATCTATCACATGTAATCTGATAGCATAAGCATGGAAATATAGATATGCAATAATCATGATCAAGGTACACCATCAGAGTACAACATCTACATGAATAAAAATGTATATAAAATAAAAGCTGGTATGGGATACAACATAACATCATCAATGAATCACCATCGTGGAAAATACTGGTGTCTATTAACGACACCCCAAATCCCAATACCTCAGGCGCCGTCACCCTGATCGTCCCTAAATCTGTAAATCTCATGGAACCTGAATGTCCAACATCGACACTCGATAACCTCATGAAAACTTGTGCCTGTGTGTGTGTATGAGGATACCAACCTCGTGTGTCCATCAACGACACGACAAAATCATGGAAGCTGAGTGTCCAATATCGACACTCGAAACATCATGGAATACCCATGTCCAGCATCGACACGTAAATACTCATCTCTCAAGCGCCGTCGCCACGACTGGCCCTGATGTCATGTTCGTACATAACTCTGGTCGGTATCCCCACGATAACCGCCGAATCCAAATACTATCACCGGTAGGTACCAGCCCGCCAGCCAGACTCATCGTCTGTACTACGAAAATCATCTCTTGTCCCGGGGAACCATACCGGGTCCACCATGTACCCGCAGACGGTGCCTATCCGCTCCACGAATCGGGTATCTAACACACGTATCAGAATCGAGAAAACTCATGGTGGACGCATTGAAATATCATATCAAGAGAAACCGGGTTTTCAAACAATACATAAGTTCTTGAAATACCCCCACGGATCTCAAATCCATAAATCACATGAAATCCATATCTCAATGCGTAAATCTAAGAAATCTGATGTATGCAACATATAACAGCAATATGAGCATATTATGGGAAAACCGCTCTTTTAAATGAATCCAGTTTTTAAAATATATCATGCGGTTCCTAATTCCTCCGAAATCAAGTGCAGCATTGATCATCTCATAAAACTGCATTTTATTACCACTCATTCGTTATCTATTTTGCTATATTTCGGTACTATTAATCAGTGTGTGCTCAGTTAATACAGTTTACTGGTATTCGTGATACAATACTGAAAACAAACCCAAAAACATGGATACGACGTTTGGGAGCCGACATATAAGCAGACCAGAAAATCTACCAATGTCCCGTGAGCTCTTTTGGAAATAATACATGTGTACACAATTTTTGTGTAGATTTGGTCCAACACACAAAGGTGCACGTGGCTAGGGCCAGCCACGATGGGATGAGTTGAGAAAAAAGAGCTTTTCTTGGTGTGATGAGCATTAAATGAGCATTTAATGCTAAAGATATTGATGTGATTCAAAGCATCTTGTTCCCTCCAAAAATCTGAAGACGTGCCAGGGTAAATTTAACCAAGCAAACAACACCAGAGGGATCTATGAGAGCTGATATGAACCCATACCAGGCCCGACCCCCTATAGCCGGATTATGGCCGGTGGCCACCCAGGAAAATCCGGCGAGACCGGCCCCCCATGCTCCAGTGGGCCCCATTTTCTTTCTGTCTCTCCCTTGCTGCCTAGTCACCTTATTTTTAATGTTTGTTTAATCTGTTTTGGAACCTATAAATACCAGGGCAGTGGGCAAGTTAGGGGGGACTACATTTGTGAGAGAAGAATTATGAGATTGTAATTATTGCTTCTAGTGAGTTTAGTGTGAAATCATTGTCTTTCTCTGGTCTTGCAACTTCTTTTGAGCTTGCAAGATTAGATTTTGGCATTTGATTTCACTTTTCTTGTACTTGGAACCGTTTGTAATCAAGCTTCATTTTATATAAAGTATTTCTTGTATATCTTCTCTTCTTCTCTTTTCTTTTATTGTCTTTTAATTATATGATGTGTGAGTAGTTGTTTTCTAGGCTATGGTGAGGTAGGTTGTAGAATAACTTTACTTCCAACCCCACCCTTTTGATTCTTGCTCTTTACATCTTCTTTTCGTAATATGCAATTTTATTATGTTTTGCTTGATATGGTATATCGTTTTCAATGGTTGCAAATCAACCTAAACGTATATCTTATTCTTTCTTTACATTTCATTATTGCTATATTATGAATGGAAGTTTAAATGAATACGGAATTTTAGTAAGTGTCGCATCTCGCTAGATAGAATATATAGCACACTTGCATATATCCTATACTTGCCAACCTCACTTAACTAGCTCCATATGCATTTCATTCTCTTCCTCAAGTTTTTAGTTTCCATTCTACTCAATCTTGATATCGTATTCTATTTCGAAGCATGTTCGGATAGACGCGGTATGCTTTTGCAATTCTAATGGAAACTAAACACTTGAAGCTCGGATCAAAATGGAACGTTGGAGGTAAATGTCTTATTTCACTAATACCAAACCATTAACCTAAGTTTTCCTTCACACCTGTCTTCTTTTAAAATCTTGCAATTTGTGACAAACTCATCATCCAACCTTTGCTTATAACTCAAATTGATGTCGTGATATCCACTCCTTGTGGTTCGACCCGTACTTGCCGGCTTGCTTCAACGCACCGTGCACTTGCGGTATTTTAAAACTCGAGTCTCACCTCATGCACCTTTTTAAACGAACGAAACAAACATATCTTAATATTAACATAACTTAACATATTGCACGACAACGTGAGATTTCGAACAAGTTTTTGGCGCCGTTGCCGGGGAGTGGCAACATCACTAAGCATTTTGAGTTATCTTTGTAGATAAACTCCAAAACAAAACCAAAACAAAAATTCCTTGTTACATTGTATATCCTATTCTACATTGTGCTCTCTGTTTTAACAACCTGCTATCCTTCTGTGAGAAATTTAAAGAATTAAATAAGAACAACAGGACAAATAATTATCCAAGAGAATCCACAACCAATACGAGCACCTAATTCCTAAGACCGACCGGCCACCTATTGCAAATTTCCGGCGTCGCCGGCCCTTTTGGGGTATTTTTTAAATTTTCTGGTTGTGGTATCTCCAGTGCACTATTGGTACTCTGTTGGTATTGTTTAATTTTTGTAATTTTAATTATGAAGGTAATTGTCCACATATATCGCTTTTCGTACTAAAATCGCTATTTTTGCGACATTTTCAGATTCTAGGAATTTGCGGATAGGGATGGTGCAAGGAAAAGGGTGCGCTCAAAACTAAGGTGATAACGGAACATAGTGCCAACAGAGTACCAATAGTGCACTGAAGAACTAACCCGTATTTTTTGCAGCGCCGCATTTGAACATAAACTAAAAAATGATTGTTTGATACTTTGAACAACTTTTTCATTGTATTGCGCATTGCATACCTTTAATACGGACTTAAGGGCAAAGAACCCTAACAAGATACTGTAAGGGATTTCATCCCCCTTCTCCGTGGCCCACAAACCACAAAGAACAAGCATTTTTCACACCCTCATTAAATTTAAAAGAAATTAGACTTTCAGCCCTAAGGACTTCGTGCTCACTAGGGAAAATTAAGTGTATTTCGAACACCGCCCATCGGTATATTGTTCAAGAAGTGTCTAGGAAAGTGTGAAGGCACAACCGCCGAAAGAGAGAAGGTTTTGTAATTAAGGAACCTCGCGAAAGCGAGGGAAAACCTCCTTTCCTCTCTGCACTTACCTGGCTTCTCAATCAGTCTCTCTTAGGCCCGTTTCGCGGTACATTTTTACTTCTCAAGGAAAGTTTTTTTGAGCAGGTCTAGTTGACCTAGGTAACCCTAGACTGATTAGGTGTGTGCAGTGTGTCTTGTTTGTATTCTTGTTACTCTTTTTTTTTTTGGTTGTGAATATTTTGTTAAACACACCATTTCTTCCACTTCCTCAGTCTTTCCTTACCACTTCCGGAAAGTGCATGTCATCTTAGATTAGAGATTCACAATCTCGATTAGTCCGGTTTGTACCAGTGTCTTCCGACACTTCTACACCTTCTGATTCTTCGGAACCATCCGAGACCTTCTTTCCTTCTGCCTCATCGGAGCCGTCCGATTCCACGCCTTCACTCTCTTCTCCTACACCACCAGCATTGACGGAGCAAACGATCGTTGAGCAACAGGATGCGGCGTTACAGGACAGATGTTATCCACACCGTTCATCCCTTCCTTTATGCATAGTGTTGCCTACCATTGCGGCAAACAACTATGAGATCAAGTCGCAATTCATACCACTACTCCCCAAATTCCACGGACTCGAATCCGAAGATGCTTACCTATTAATCAGTGAATTTGAAGGAGTATGTATGATGATGAAGATTCACGGAGTGGGAGAGGATGTCGTTAAGCTCAAATTCATTCCCTTTGCGCTTAAGGATAATGCGAAAAGTTGGTTAAACAGTTTGCCAGCTAGATCAATCACAACTTAGGATGACTTTGTGAAGGTTTTCTAAAAAAAAGTTTACCCTCTTCATAAAACCGTGCGAATTCGCAATGAACTCCACAATTTCAAACAAAAAGAGGGTGAAATATATTGGAAATGCTTAGAGAGGTTTAAAGACATCTTGATCAAGTGTCCCCATCACGGGTTAGAACAGTAGAGGTTATGTCAGATTATCTATGAAGGGTTAGACTCTAGTTCCCGCATGATGCTAGAATCCATGTGCCAGTGCAAATTCCTGAGCTATGGTGCTAAGGACGCTTGGAACTTTTTTGGGGAACTGGCTGACAAAACCATCCAATGGGAGAGTGTGAGTGAGAAACCATCTTTGACTAGGAGCGGTGAATACATAGTTAACACCTCTATAGCTGCCGAAGCCAAAATCGCCGCTCTTGTACGGCGAATGGAAGCTTTAGAGGGCAAAAATTCACCGCTACCAGTCAATCACATTTCTCCGACTTTGTGCGCTAACTGTCAGCATCCTAGCCACATCAAGGAAGAATGTCCGTTTCTCGTTGGGTCCCAGGGACCAGAAAACGTTAATGCGCTGTATCAAAACCAGCGTCCCAGGAACGACCCCTTTGCACCGACGTACAACCCTGGTTGGAAGAATCATCCCAATTTTTCTTGGAATCGGGCCCCTTTTCAAAACAACAATTCAAACCCGCCTTTCCAACAATTTCAAAATTCAAATTTTCAAAACCAAAAATTAGGATATTCAACTAACCAGCCCCAGCAACCCCAACAGCCGAATCAGCACAACCCAACCTTTACACCCCCTGGGTTCGCCCAAGATGACAAGAGGGTGACATCCATCGAAAAAGGGTTAGAAGCTTTGATTAAAACTTCTGCGCAGACTTCATCTAGTCTGGCTACTTTTATGCAAACATCCGGTCAATTGCATAGCGCTAACACTCAAGCGATAGCCAGATTAGAAATCCAAATCAGTCAACTGGCTGCAGCAGTTAATGAACGTGAGAAGGGAACATTTCCTTCTCAACCCGTGATGAACCTAAGAGAGCAGAGAAACAATAACGCTCATGTTGTTCAGACGAACAATGTTGAGAATGCGAACGCCGTCACCGTCCTTAGATCAGGACGAACGTTTGACAACAGGGTTGTTAACCGCAGCGACTCATCCAAGCATGCGGTTGTCAGTTTACCAGCACGTAGTTCATCTTCTGCTCCTCATTGTGATCCGTCGTCATCTTCATCACCTTATTCTTCTTCTTCTCCTCCTGCTGCATCTTTTTCGTCGTCTTCCGCACATCCTTCAAAGCAGCTTAATAATTCGCCGCATGACCACCCTAACTGTCCAGCAAGAACATTCCCATCTTCTGCACCTATTTCATCTGCAGCTTCTCCAAACTCAGTATTTGGACCTAAGGCTCCCTTTCCTAATAGGTTGAAATCAAAGAAGCCTTCTGCAAACATGGAAAAGGTATTAGAGGTTTTTAAACGCTGTGAGGTCAACATTCCTTTGTTGGACGTCGTCCAACATGTTCCGGCATACGCAAAATTTCTGAAGGACTTGTGCACCCAAAAACGACACACAAACGTCCCCAAAATCGTCTTCTTGGCCGCCACTCTGAGCGATATTTTGTCCAAGTCCATTCCTGTGAAATATAAGGACCCAGGCTGTCCTACTATTTCTTGCACAATTGGGGACAAACAAATTAACCGGGCCTTGTTAGACTTAGGGGCAAGTGTAAACCTCCTCCCCTACTCAGTTTACAAACAGCTGGGATTGGGAGAACTCAAGCCGACCAGAGTGACACTGCAACTGGCAGATCGTTCGACAAAAGTACCGAGGGGAGAAATTGATGATATTCTAATCAAGGTCGGGGAAATCATATTCCCCGTAGACTTCATTGTGTTGGAGACTGAGCCCGTCATAAATCCCAGCAGTCAAATTCTAGTCATACTGGGACGGCTTTTCCTAGCTACATCCAACGCATTGATAAACTGTCGTAATGGGTCCATGAAACTTTCTTTTGAGAACAAGACAGTGGACCTCAACATTTTCATGCTAGGAAACCAGGCGAGTGAGAAACACAATGATACTTTTGAAGTCAACGCTGTATACGATATGTCTGAGGAGGGGATATTTGACTTCAAAAATGAGTGTCTGGAAGAGACTTTTGAAGAACTGTTTTCTGAGGAGCTTCTTTTCCTTGAGAAGCTAAATCCTGAACAGGCGTCCTACGCACATTGGGGGCCCCAATTTGAACCTCTTCGCAATAAACCGGCCCCTGAAGTGCGACCATCTGTGGAGGAGCCCCTGAAACTTGACCTCAAAGTTCTTCCTGACCACCTCAAGTATGCGTACTTGGGAAATAGTGAAACGCTTCCAGTAATAATTGCAACCGACCTTGCGCCTGAGCAAGAGTTGGCCCTCATGGATGTTCTGAGAAAGAACATGGAAGCGATTGGGTGGTCAATGGCTGATATCAAAGGAATCGGCCCTGCTATCTGCCAACACCGAATCCATATGACTGAATATTCCAAACCCTTCAAGGATCCTCAACGCCGGCTTAACCTAGTAATGAAAGAAGCGGTAAGGAATGAAATGCTAAGGTGTCTAGACAATGGGATCATCTATCCCATATCTGATAGCAAATGGGTAAGCCCCATTCACGTGGTACCAAAGAAATCGGGACTCACAGTCATCACGAATGAAGAAAATGAGCTAATCCCAACCCGCACACAAACGGGATGGAGAGTCTGTATCGATTACAGAAAGCTCAACGCAGCAACTCGCAAGGATCATTTCCCGCTGCCCTTCATTGATCAAATGCTTGAACGCTTAGCTGGACATGACTACTACTGTTTTTTAGATGGGTATTCTGGCTACAATCAAATCCCGATTGATCTGGAGGATCAGGACAAAACAACCTTCACTTGTCCTTTTGGTACCTTCGCCTACCGCCGCATGCCTTTTGGGCTGTGCAATGCACCCGCAACATTTTAGCGGTGCATGATAAGCATCTTCTCTGATATGGTAGAGCGATTTTTAGAGGTTTTCATGGATGATTTCTCCGTCTATGGAGATTCATTTTCGGAGTGTTTGAGGCATTTGGAGCTAGTAATGCTACGATGTAGAGAAAAACACCTCACACTCAACTGGGAGAAGTGTCATTTTATAGTCAAACACGGCATCGTGTTAGGCCATATCATTTCTGAAAAAGGAATTGAAGTCGATAGGGCAAAAATCGACGTTATCTCAAACCTCCCACCTCCACGAACTGTCCGAGACATTAGCGTATTCTTAGGCCACGCCGGGTTTTACAGGCGTTTCATCAAGGATTTTAGCAAACTGGATAGACCCTTGACTTCTTTGCTGGCCAAAGAAACACCCTTTGATTTCAACTCTGAGTGCCTTCACGCGTTCAAGCTTCTGAAGTCGGAACTCACTTCTGCTCCAATTTTAAGCACACCAGATTGGAGCGAACCCTTTGAACTAATATGCGACGCTTCTGACTTTGCAATAGGAGCTGTCTTAGGATAGCGATTCAAAAGTAAGCCGCATGTTATCCATTATGCGAGCAGGACGTTGAATGACGCACAGCTAAATTACACCACCACTGAAAAAGAACTCCTAGCTATTGTGTTCGCACTTGAGAAATTCCGTCCCTACTTGATCGGAACCCACCTCACTATTTACACAGATCATTCTGCGCTTAAGCACCTCTTCGTAAAAAAGGATGCCAAGGCCAGATTGATACGTTGGATCCTCCTTCTTCAGGAATTTGACTTAACCATCAAAGATAAGAAGGGGACCGACAATGTTGTAGCCGATCACCTGTCTCGCATACCAAATGCACCAAATGAGGAAATTCCAATCAATGAGCTTTTTCCGGACGAACAACTTCTCTCCGTATCAAGCTACCTATGGTTCGCTGATATCGTGAACTTTCTAGTCACCGGAGAAACACCATCTTTTTGGCCGAATCAGGACAAGTATAAATTTCTCTCCCAGGTCAAATTCTTTTACTGGGATGAACCATACCTATTCAAATACTGTCCTAATCAGATCATTAGACGGTGCATCTCTAACTCTGAGACAAGAAGTGTTTTGTCCTTCTGCCATGACCAAGTCTGCGGGGGCCATTTCAGACCTAGAAAAACGACTGAAAAGGTTTTGCAGAACGGCTTCTACTGGACGACGCTTTTCAAGGATGCTTTCGAATACTGCAAAACCTGCAACCGATGCCAACACATGGGAAAGATTGGAAAACGGAATCAATTGCCCCTACAGTCCATTTTGATTGTAGAAATTTTTGATGTCTGGGGCATTGATTTCATGGGGCCATTCCCAAACTCTTTTGGGAATTTGTACATTTTGTTGGGTGTGGACTATGTGTCCAAATGGGTGGAGGCCATCCCTTGTCGAACCAACGACAACAAGGTTATCGTAAAATTTTTAAAAGAAAACATCTTTTCACGGTTTGGTACGCCTCGCACCATCATTAGTGATAATGGGACGCATTTTTGCAACCGATCTTTTGAATCACTAATGAAGAAATATTCCATCAACCACAAATTGTCAACACCCTATCATCCTTAAACTTGCGGCCAGGTTGAAGTCTCCAACAGACAAATTAAACAGATTTTGGAAAAGACTGTCAGCAATAACCGCAAGGATTGGTCGTTGAAGTTGAGTGACGCGCTCTGGGCATTCCGCACAGCCTTCAAAACGAACCTAGGTATGTCCCCATACCGACTCATCTTTGGAAAGGCATGTCACTTGCCTGTTGAACTAGAGCACCGTGCATTCTGGGCGATCAAACAGCTTAATGTCAACCTAGAAAACGCCGGTGAGTCAAGAAGACTTCAACTCAATGAACTTGACGAGATACGCATGTTGGATATAGTGCCCTCAAAGTCAATTATTGGATCGCAGGTACGTGATTGCAATGATTGAGGAGGACCTATACCGGTAGGACAGTCTTACTCGAGATGATAGTATGCTATCTGGTTTGCCTTTATCAGTCGTGTACAGGTTCAGGTGACTGATCACTGGTACACGTTGATAGAGCCCTTAGGATCTTGCTTGACTACCAACAGTATAAGGGCGATCATATACGTGAAAATTGGGTAGTCTATAAGCTCATCCTTAATAGTGGTCCCTAGTCGTGGGAGTTTCGAGACAGGGCATCGATACTCCGGAGTAGACTAGTGTATACAATCGAGACCCCGACGAGGGGCGGTGGCCGATCTCACAAGCCACTGGTGTCAGTTGGATCACCTAAGATGAATACAGCTGCTCATTGGGTTATGAGTACAACGGACAGGACTCGCCGGGAATCTGCTAGTTGGTATTATACCTATCGTCAGATAGCAGTTCCCTGGTGACATGTGTACAGGTTAGTTCATCGACCTGAGGTCGTCATTTGTCTCGTGTGAGTTCCCACCGTGCTTTGATTTCTACCCTACCACGGCTCAAAGGAGTCGTGCAAACAGGTAGTTTTTGGGTACAGTCCCGAGCCACATGGAAGCACGTGAGCGGATCGGCTGGGGATTCGTCTCTCCCGGTATTGGGGGTTGAGATCGTGTTGTGTCTAGGAAAGCCATTACACCAAGTCCTTGGCCAAGGCAGGTGAGATTTACTGGTCGGTACTCCAGTAGTATCTCAGGGTGTTCAGGGCTTGTCTCCGACACGACTTATATAGCTATTGGGGGTCTGACGTTGCTAGTCCCTAGGCTGGATATGCGATACTCTTAGACGAACGGACCGGACTGTATATACATTGTCACTGTTAGGCTCATGTCACGATCCGAAAGTATGGAACATGACCGGCACTTAAACTACGAACGTCTCGAGGCGTACGTAATCTAAGTAAACCGAAAACCCAGAAATCCAAACCAAGAAAAGTAGTAGAGTGCAGGAAAAACCAACTTAAAGCAAGTAGTTTCAATAGCATAAGCCGAATTATGCGGTTTTTAAAAACATCAAAAATTTACTGAAAATTTCGGCAGAGTCTCCTTTGTAAATACTGGCCCCCAAACGGGATACAACATGAATAGTATACGAAATCAAGAAAAAGGCATCCCCAAGCGGGAGCTAGCTCTTCGTTAATCGACGGTCACAACCACACAAGCAATATAATATACAACGCCAACGGCGAGGATCAAAACTCAAAAGGAAACTCAAAACCACCAGAAATGTAACGAGCGACTCTAAGGTCGAAAGAATAAACAATACTGGTCTCTATCTCAATAAATACCTGTTTGGTTGATGGAATTTACTAGATACAACTGAATAATATTATACAAGGTAATATGATGGGTACGATACAAGAAAAACCCACCTACTAGCATGCCACCCGAATGAAACTATGCCCGCAAAGCCGTAATGAACCTGTATGGCAACCTGCAAGAAACTGGGGCACAACGGGGGTGAGTTGCCAACTCGTGAATAGAAGAACATCTACGCACAGAAATCGCATAAATAACGCAATCCTAGGTCAATGATCATAATATATCCTCAAATATATGTATAACAGGCAGCCTATGACAATGTCTAGGGTAATATCTAACCCGAGTGTAATCACATGTGCCCGTGTCAGTGCCTCAGGTAGCAATATATCATATGAGTGAGGTATGAATGCATGAAAACAGAATACATGTAAATGAAGAAACTGTTTTCATAAATTAGTGAGATTTCCTTCATATTTTAAACTGAGGTATCATAATTAAAATCAGTATCAACAGTGTCTAGCATCGACACAAAACATAAATCTCACTGTCTCGAAATATCAATGTCTCAATCTCAATATCTAGGGCGCCGTCAGTCCAGACCGGCCCCTACCATCCATCTCAAGACCACGACGGTATCCTCCGGATATCCGACGCGTCGGGTAATATCACCGGTAGGTAGTGCTCCCCAGCCAGGCTCAACGTCAACACCACATTCCTCTTGCCCCGGGGTACCATACCGGGCCCACCATGTACCCGTGATGTTTCCTCCACTCCTCGACACGGATCTCCAAAACCACAGCAAACTCATGGTGGACGACACTTTACATCACTAGAAAACCGCAACATTTTATATTTTAAAAGATCATAAGTTGTAAATTTTGCGGCTTTTCCCGAAATCCAGAAATATCATAAATCTCAAGAAATCATCACAAGTGCATATGTCAATGATAATGAACTAGGCATGAACAACTGAATAACAGTATGCATGAAGTGGTAGGTAATAACTACAATGTCTAATATGGCATATAAGGGAAGTACACTAATATCATGTCAACACTACTAGCTAACAATCTAAGTCAAGCAATTATATTCTCTAAAGTGTACGTGACATAGCAATTACCGATAAAGATGTGTGTGAGCCGGCAAGTAGGTGTACGTGGTACATACGCATCATCGGTAATGGTGCTGGTGTCCTAACAGCATGATATCAATAATGGAATATGCAGCAAAATAAATATGCGAGGCAGAGCGAACAGCAATAGTGTGCGGGAGCTGAATACTAGACACAACGATAACTAATCTGCAATAATCTAATATAAGTCCTACAAATGGTGCCTTTTGAAATAACACGAATCATGGGGTTTCGAAAATAGGGGCTACGGTGTTTTTTTATGAAAAGATACGTCGTTTTTGAAATATCCGTAGATTCCCTTGAGCTGTCTTTAAAAATGCCCACGATTCGTTAGTTTTTGAAATTGGTAAGAAGTCTAATTAATCTAACAACTACACTAAACTATACGGCTGAACTACAAGCTGAACTACAGGTAAGGAAACCGCCTATCATCTGAGTCGATACATATACATACCTGTATATGTATAGTCGGTGATCTCGCCTCAATAATATCATATCCGATACCATATCTATAATCAGGCATCCCAAGTCAAGAGTGCGGATCAATCATCAATATAGCTCGTACGTAAATCCGTCGTACGGCATCCCAATCTGGGTACGGGTCAATATCACATTCATCATACTATTCACCTGGTATCCTCTTTATCAAATATCACGATCGGGGTACTGATCTACGTCTAGTACCATACTGATACCGCCTACGTATGCATGGACGTGTGTGAAACACTACGTCAAGGACCCGCTACAACGTCATGTCGTATCTAAGATACGAACCCTGCTATATCACCGATCTCACGGCCTCAAATCAAATCTCATCGACTCATCATAAATCCCAAGTACTATCATCCTCAATCCGTATGCGAACACATAGTCCCATACCCATGTGAACACATAACTATATAATCCCGTATAAGCGCAAATGAAAGAAGAAAGTATGCAAGTATGGGTGTGTGTGTGCATGTGTGGTGCGACCACTACTCTAGGGTTTCGCGACACTAAATCATCCAAGAACACCAAATATCTATATCATCGATAATATCAAACAAATTATAGTCAAAATATATATATGTGTGTGTATACGTATTCGTATACATCACCACGAACTGCGGGGGTGCTATACGCCATCCACCCGACTTCTCCCCGTAGATATAAATCTACTCACCTGGTCCTCGCTAGCCGGTGCCGACGTCGCCACGCGCTTGCTTGTCGTCTCGAAGTCCACATGGGGGTACCTACATATCATAATGCACCATATCTCATTAAAATCCGACTCATGATCAAAACGACGCACGAATCCCACATAGGTCAAAACCTATGGTTGCTTTCACAAATCAACCCAAAAACCCTCGACGTCGGCGTACAAACGCCAAACCATCGAGAAAAACCCAAATACACTCATTTGCACATTCACGAACACTAATTTTAATATAAACTAGGTTGAAACTCACAAAAACGCCAATTTCACTCAAAAAGTCATTTTTCCGAAAATCTAGCGAGCACAATTCACCGTTTTTGTACAAAACATGTTGTTTAAATGAATGTAGAGGCCAAGAAATTTATTAAATATCTTAAATAAGTCATAGAAATAATTTCCGGAATTTAATCTCATTAAATTCCAAAAACCCTAATATTCTAGTTTACAAAATACCCTTTTTAACAATTTCAAAGCAAAAAAAATGCACAAACTACAATTTATGTTGGATTTCCATGAACAAAAAGCATTAAACCACTCAATATAATCTTTATAATGACATGAAACCTAAAATTGAATTTTATCTCATAAGAATATAATTATTTAAAAAACCTAGTTTACCAATTATATAATTATCACTTTTAAATTAACAAATATGCAAACTAGCAACTTAAATTGGATTTAGCATAACATTAATATGTCAATTATATCACATAAACTAAATCTCACAACACAAAATACCAATTTAAAATCAAACCCCTCTCTTGAATTTTAAATCATGCACCTAAAACTAATTAAAAACCTAATTAAACAATTAATTAAGCTAACCTAAGCAATTAACAACACATTAAGCAAAAAGGTTAGAATTTATACCCAAATAATTTGAAGAACCCACAAGCACACTTAGCCTCCCAAATTGAAATCTAAATCCCTAGATCCATGCTATGATAGCCAAGGGAAAATGGGTAGGAGGTGGATTTTGATTTGGATTTTTGCTTGATTTTTTGTGGATTTTTCAAGCATTTTTGAAGAACTTTTTTAAAAAGAAGGAGATGAAGAATGAAGGGCTGTTGGGGTTCAGATTTTGGCCAGAAAATGAGTGGGGGAGGAGAGAGAGGGAGGTGGATAAAAATGGGGAGAAAGTCAAAGTCAATTCAAGGTCAAAAGTCTAACTAATTTATCTATTTTCTTTTCTTTTCTTTCATTTCTTTTCCTTTGAAATTCAAGTGGGGAAAAAAATGGGGGCTGCTGAATTTAGCTAAGGGTAGAAGTAAGTGGGGGGTGTGGGTGTGGACACGGGTGTGGGGTGATGAAAAATGATAAATACAATACCCCAAACATCCATTTACGCTAAAAAAAGCCTTTTTTCTTCAATAATTTCTAAACCGTTTTGGCAAATGATTTCGTTCCAAAAACCACATGATAAATTTTTATTTAAAGTTTTATGATGCACAAAATTTGTTTCAACTCATTCCAATTTGTAATTTTCCCTAATTAAATGTATTAATGACGGCTTAAAATAATAATAAAATAATTATTTTTTCAGAAAATTTGAAATTTCACCAGCGGCTCAATAAACACCAAATAATAGCAATTACATAGCTAGAATATGTATATTTAATTTTTATAATAAGATATTTGTATTTTGACTTTTTACAAAAAACCCCTTTATTTTACCGATTTTTCGAAATTTCACCGAAACGATTTTCAAAACGCTACAATCTTCCCCCCTTAAAGAAATTCGCTCCCCGAATTTAAATTCAAACTTCCCCAAATACTAAAACATCTAAGAAAAACCATCAAGTCGTCGGGGCTTCGAAACTGTAAATACACAAAACAAATCGTAGCGCAGTGCATGCGCTTGAAAAAAAAATGAGTATATAACTCAAATCAATACTCCGTCAAGCATCCCGCAATCATCGGAGTCATGGAGAAGACATCAATGCCAAATCCAAATCAAACCAATATGATATAGCTCGAAACTATACATGTAAATATCGAATCTATATCTGTAAGTATCTGAAGGAAATGCATGCCAAATCTCTTAAGTCGCTGTGCAACGCGTATAACACTGCATAGTGGCGGACGTCTATCATAAGAAAATAGCTATATACATATATACCTTTGTTTGAAATGTACGTTCCGCCGTTTTGGAAACAATTTAGAAGGGTCTCCTTGTTTTAAACATTTCGTGTCATATCAGACACGTAGGTAAATACTGAGGCTATAGCTCGCTTTTTGGAAATCCCTTCAATAACTATCAATGCATGCAAAATATATTCAGGTACTGTCCTCTGACTAGTCCTGCTCAGTACGAAAACATACAGCAATATCATCAAAACGTACTGCTCTATAAGAAATCAATCCCAAAATATGCACATGAATACTACGTGCGTCTGGTGCGTACGGAAATCAAAATCCATGAATGTGCCATACATGCGCACAAAAACAATATCTAAGTGCATCGGGTGTGCACGAAACATCTGTCGTAGGCAACATGTGTGCCTGACAGCAAAATCAAGTGCATCTGACATGCACGAAAAAATCTCGATTTAGTGCCTCGGGTGTGCACCAAAATCACCCTTCAAAACATGCGCCCAACATGCGCGAAAATCCAAATCAGGTGCATCCATTGTGCACGAAATCATGAAATCCAATATCAAGTGCCGAACGTGCGCAAAATCAATCAGGTGCACAAGGTGCACAAAACAAATATCGAGTATCACGATCGAAATCGAAGTCCAGTGCATCTAAGTACACAAAAGGCGTATCACTGCACTGCAAGCATATATAAACTATACCGAGTGTAGGAACGAAATCGTGTGCATGCATACGCACAAAACCAACTCAACTGTTTAAAACCGTAAAATCACAAACATGTGAAACTAAAGCACGAAAACGATATCAAGTGCAACACTGTGCAAAGATCGTAAATCCTCAATCATCAAAATCAAATCATACGAATAAATCACCCAAAACATCGTAATCAATAATGGCGGAATAGTACTGCTCAAGCGCATCCTCTAAGAATCTCGGCCAACTGTCATGGTCACTGTAGGGTTCCTAGGCACTCTCAAGAGGTCTCACAAGGCATCGAACATGCCAATTTCAAAAATTCTAGGTGCCGAGAGACCCGACTACGGATCGTTTGCTAGAAAACTAGGCGAAAAAGCTAACTAGTTAACACTTAACTAAGAGATACGGAAATACAACCTTTGTAGATCCGGTGCTCTACCTCCATAGCTCCGCAACGAAGTCGTCTCCGCTGTCCAAAAGGAATCCGGGCTCTAGAGTCGGCTTCGTCGGAGAAAAAGCGAGCTAGGTCGTCGATGTCCATGCCGAAGATGATCTACGTCGAGGCATCGCTAAATCAAGCTCTACCTTCACCAAGCCCTAAAAACTTGTGAAGGAAACACACTCTACTACTTGGCAAGAGGTAGAGGATGAAGAAATAGGAAGTGGGTAGACTTTAGAATTGGATTTCTCACTCTTTATCATCAATCACCATTGATGACCTTGCTTTCTTCACTTGAAGAAAAATGAGGAAGAAGAAGATAATAGTTATGATAAGTTAATTAAAAATGAAATGAATAATCAAACCTTATCATAACAAGACCATGGTTAATTGTAGAGAGTTAACTCAAGTTAGATGAATGGTTAGGGTTTGTATAAGAAGACAAAATGGTTGCTATGGTCAAAGTTCATGAAGCTTCAAAGAATACAAACAAAATAGCAACCATTTTCTCATTTCCTTTTTCCTTTTTCCAAAAAGAAAAAGATTAATAAATGAATAAGGAAATCAAAACCCTAATTATCCACTTAAACCATGGTTTAATTCTTTACATTTAACCAAAATGCATGTATCATCAAACATGATACAATCTAGTGCACAAAAATCATATCGCATATGTAATGCGCACATCCGAGTGAGAAAATCCATTAGAAAGTGAACCGATACTAGTTGATGCAAAGTAATATATCAAATATATAATTATGCATTAAATCATTAAATCAATACTTGATTTAACGATCCGGTCAAATCTCATATAACCGGCTAGTATCATTAGTAACAACTTATCGAATCAACACTTGATCCGATAACCCGGCTATATCACATATAACCGATCAATGTCACATCGCGAGAATCGAATACAGTATCACATACTCGTATTATTCTCGGTCCCGCACATATCTCATATGCGCTCCTATTTCGTTTCGCTTGAGCCAGGAAACCTCTGTGTAGGACTCTAAAGACTCGTCAATACGCCGGCAGCAGGTGATGATCATATCAAGCTCCCACAAGCCGCAAGCGGTCTGCTAAACGTAACGGCCACCCGGGTATTGAGCGATCTGAAGATCGACGAGCAAGCCCGCTCACACTCCAGTGAATCCAACCAGTAACACTACCGTACAGTCCGGTCTGATCGTCTGATATGTCGCATATCCCGCCTAGGGGTGGTAAACGTCAGACCCCAATAGCTCGATAAGTCGTGTCGATATGAGGTCTATAACACTTCGAGAAACTACTGGTAACACTTACCAGTAAATCTCAGCAACCCTGGCCAGGGATTTCCTGTTATAGCCAATCGAACACAGCGCAACATCAACCCCCTATACCGGGAGAGACGAATCCCCTCCTATCGCTCATTGCCTCCATGTGACTCGGGACTGTACCCAAAAACCACCGTTTTGCACGCCCTCTTGGACGCGGTAAGATGGAAATCAAAGCACAGTGGGAACCACACAAGACTCTATGACGATCTCGGGTCTACAGACTACTCTGTACCAGTGTCACCAGAGAACTGCCATCTGACGTGAGGTATAATACCATCTGGGAGTTCTCGGCGAGTCCGTCCAGTGTACCCAGTCTCCACTGAGCACCCGTATATCATCTCTGATGTCAAACACCAATGGATATGGGATCATCCATCGCCCATCTGTATGGGTCGAGAAGGTACACGCCAGTCTACTCTGGTATATCGATGCCCTGCCTCGATACACCCTCGACTAGGGACTTTGAAGGATGTACTTATGGACTACCATGTCCCCACTAGTATGATCTGCATCATAGTCCAGGTAGTCAAGCACACATCCTAAGGGCTTTACCAACATGTAACGGAGAGACAATCAGTATACACGTTAAGGTAAAGTTCAACCAGATAGCATACTATCATGTCGAGCAAGAAAGTCCTCCCTATATATGTCCCAGCATCCACTACAATATACATCCAATGTACAGTAATGGCCTCTAGGGCATACATATAACTAACAATCTCCCACTTGCACTAGGGCCATCTGTAGCAGTGGTTGTAGTATCTCATACTCAACCATCCCATAAAAGTCTCTCTCTGGGAACAGGCCTTTGTGAGTGGATCCGCTGTGTTGTCCTCTGAGTCTACTCTCCAAATCTCGATCCCCTGGAGATCAACCATCTCCATGATCAGGTAATACTGCCTTAGAATATGTCTGGATCACTGATGGGACCGTCGTTCCTTGGCATAAGCCACAACTCCATTGTCACACAATGGTAGGAACATAGTTCATCTTATGAACCAATATACACCCAAACAGCCTCTTTGGTTGCATCTTAAGTAGCGATGTATCCTGCCTTTATCGTCTAGTATGTCACGGTATCTAGCTTGGAACTCTTCCAACATACCGTCCTTTTACTGAGGGTAAAGACAATGCCTGTGACTGACACTCAGTCGTCATTATCACTCTGGAACCTTTCCAGTGATTCTTCCCAGGATCGATTGATACCATCTCACTACAACTAGTGAGATTCCTAACATCCATTTAGATCTATCTCATAGATTCAAAATCCAGGATTTAGTAGGTATCACTTTGATCCTTATGTGGAGAATCCATGTGATAAACGGAGATTGATCGAGCGTAGCATAAGAAACTCCTTTCTTATCAAGAGTATGGCATCCACGTACTCTACGAGGATCACCACCATACTCCCTACTACCTTTTTGTTTATACAAGGTTCATCTACCATTTTGATGATGTCAAACTCTTTGACTAATCCATCAAAACATACGTTCCAACTCCGCGATGCCTGCTTTATCCTATAAAGCATCTTGCACACGTTTCCGCTGCTCCCACTGTCTACGAAGCTCTCTGGCTGTGTACTTATAGACGCTCTCTTCCAAATCATTATTTAGAAAAGTAGTCAAGACACCCAACCACCAGAGATCGTAGTCATGGTATGCAGCCGTGGTAAGTAGGATCTGGATGGACTTAAGCATAGCTACTTGAAAAGGTTTCATCATTATCCACACCTGGTCGATGACGAAAACCTTTAACAAGTCTAGCTTTGAAAGTCTCAACCTTTCCATGTACACCAAGTAATCTTCTCAAGCTATACTTGCTCCTGATGGGGATTTAACCCTTCATATATAGCAACTAAAGTCAATACTTTGTCGGTGTATAAGGATTCCATCTCAGATCACTAAGCATCCAGCCATTCTTATAGAGTCTTACTCCTGATGGCCAGCTCGAAACTAGTTGGGTCATCATCTCATGATGCAATCCTCGCTCCCACTGTCATAGAGAAACCGAAGTATCTCTCAGGTGGGTGAGGAACCCTACTAGATCGGCGGAGAGGCTGAGGTTCGTTGGTATCTACTGAATCCTTTGGTTGTACCAAATCATCTGCTGTAGCTTGTATAGCTGGAACTATTCCAGTTCTACATAACAGACCTTGCCTCGAACTTGTCCGGATTATGGTTTTAGACATAGGCCGGACAACCCCAAATCTTAACCAACTTAAGATATGGGCTCTTCCCTTTCCATATCACATATGAAATGGTAGGCAACTGATTTGATTCGAACCTATTCAATAGGTATGCAGCTTCTCAAGCGCATAACTCCCAAAAAGGAAACGGGTAACTCAGTATTACTCATCATAGAGCACACCATATCAAATAGGGTGCGATTGCTCCCGATATACCATCGTGCTATGGTGTATACGGAGGAGTAATGCTGAGAGAGAATCTCATTCTCCTTTAGAATAGTCCAGGAATTCCGTGCACAAGTATTCTCCTCCTTGATCTCATCAAAGGACATAGTACTTATACCCGTATTCTGGTTCTCTACTTCTCGCTTATATTCTGTGAATATCTCAAAAGGTTCGGACTTGTGTTTCAACAGGAACATATGTCTGAATCTTGAGAGATTATCAGAGAATGTAATGAAGTACTAAGAACAGGTCTTGGCATGTGTAGACAGGGGACCTACATACATCAACATGTATCATCCCAAGAGTTCACTAACTCTTTCTCTGTTTCCAGTAAACGGAGTTGTAGTCATCTTATCTTTGTGACATGACTGGCGAGCTTCACAAGATGTAAATTCAAACTGATTTAAATATGCATCTAAATGTAACTCAGCCAGTCGGGTCGCATTGATATGACCTAGTCTACAATACCTCAAGAAGGATTCGTTCATTTCTGAACTCTTCCTCTTGTGTGTGTTCTGTATATGAAGAACTGTAGTTTGATTTAGAACATTAATGCTTTTAGATAACGTGCCTGAACCGATCAACTTTTGATATAGGAAATATTCAAAACATTATCCAACAATACAAAATTTTACTGTTTCTTTACTAATAAAGAGACAGATATAATTTTGTATATCAGGTTCGGTATCTAATAACATTCGTTCAGAATCAATGTATTGTAATACAGGGTGACAGTGACCAACAGACTTGGCTGCAACTCTTGCCCCGTTTTCTGCCTCATGAAACATATCACCCGTTCTCAGTTCTCTACCTATCTGTAGCCCTATGTAACAGATTACATATCTGGGATCCTGATCTGGTATCACATACCCAAGACGTAAAGGATACTGAGAAACAGTTCTTTGTAACGAACACACCCGAAGATGATGCATCAGCATGCACTCTCTTCGTTTGGGCGGCACGGGAAATCTGGTATTCCCCAATTTCCTGTTCTGTCTTATAGCAATTATAAGTTGGAGCGGGACCAACGTTCCCCAGCTCAGTATAACAAGCGGGTTCGGTCAATAATCCGTATTATTATCTTGATTAAGGCGTGATATGGTCGCTACCAGGAGAGAGAGAGAAGAAAACACTCAGCGTGCGCTCTTGCAAGAATAGATTGGTTATTATTTTATCTAATCAGGATGGCTCCCACTGCTTTTTATCAAATCTTCCTTCAAACCCTAAAAGGAAAGACTAGCCGGGATTAATTACACACTACAAGTTCGCCAATCTTTCAGCCAGGCCAGTGTCGGTACTTTGAGGGAGGTCCCCCGTGCTTTCGCACGAACCTAATTAATGTAAACCTCGTTTTCCCAGAGGCGTAACCTCGTTAACACCTTTCTAGACACCTACTTGATCGGCTAATTGTAATGTATAAAACTCTCCCAGGAGTAACTCTTACTCGTAGTGGGTATCGGGATCCAACTATCTCATAGAAGGTATGCAATCTCATTGCAAATTTCAACACTTGAAATTCCCGATAATATTTTGCCCCTAACCTCCTATGACCTTGACAAAGGCCAACAAACCATAGGATGCTAGTCAAGTTCAACCCGTCATTTCCTGATTGAATTAAACCCACCCGCACGGCCCTTGACAAAGGCCAACAAGGTCGCACGACTACCCTAACTCAATCTGCATCATATGCATAAGCAGATAAGCACCAGTTAGCTACCGCACACTGAGCCTTGACAAAGGCCAACAAACGCAGCACGAATACTAACTACTACTTATCTGAAATGACGGAGGGCTACGACAGGTTTTTCTGAAAACCTATTGCGTAATGAACTTGATATCGTTATAAAATCAAATGATTTTAAAAATGGAGTGTTTTTTAGGCTTTTCTAGTTTTTCTAAAGGAGTCACTCCCGGTGAAGGGATCGTCGGTCCTTTCCTCGTCGAATAAGGTGCGGGATATATCATATATATCACTGTGCAAAGCAAAAGCACTTAAAAGCAATCAAAAGACAAACCGAGTGTGTAGCATCAGCCAGTTATTGCTAAAGGAGTCACTCCCGGTGAAGGGATCTCGGTCCTTTCCTTATCGAATAAGGTGCAGGATATATCACATATACCGCTGTGCAAAGTAAGAACTGTAGCTACCTGTTTTATTTTAAAATTCGATTCTACAACATCTTAGGTTTCTTTTATTTCATTAATCACATTAATGAAGTCCCATCATTTAAATTACCTAAACAACACAGATAAATACGACGTACACTTATGCCTTCCGCATTCGCCTCGATGTCCCCTCGTGCACCGTTAGGTTAGGTAACTAACGACAGAGCAGGGCAGGGCTAGCGCGGGTGTAAAACATAAGTAACGTCTATATAATATATCATATATACTATATACTGTATCTATCACAGAACATCACATGATCACATCACAGATATCGCAGCAGAAGAATCATATGAAATATTGGATATACTAGGACGTCCGTGTTTTCAATACGAGCCAGTATAAAACACGGATTCCACGGTCGTGATGAATAGCCAAACCCACACCCGTAGACCCCTACGTGAGCGGCAAGCAACCCTACCAATTCTAGAGTTAGGAGACCCGGACTCGACTCCTCGAGTTGGACTCCAGAACCCGGTTACTTGTGCCCTCCTCCTTGGGTCTATCCTAGTGCAGAAAAGTAAATAATATACATCAACGGTGACAACTTCCGCAACCTGGAAGCGCCCCAATAAAAGAATATTACATACAAGTTTTTACATGAATGAAAATGAAAAACACTCATCTCACATAAAAAAAACCCGGCTATTCAAACACGACGATCCAATATAACATATCCAGCAACACATAACATCACATGTCATCAACGTAAGTAAATATGCACATCCCAATTGTCGTTGACATATAGCAACGAAACCGGCGATATCACATATTACACTTACGGTCACAGAAAAGAAAGTGTAAAACTACAACAGTTGGAATCCGCAACCACCTCAGACATCGCATGCCTGACCAAATGAATTCCTTAGACATCACATGCCTAACAATTTTAAACCCCGCATTTTAGTCTCAAAATCGAAAACACTTTTCAATATCAAGTCAGGTAATTCAACAAGATTCCCGACATCCTGATCGAATGCTCGTCGCAAACTTCAGTAGACGGTCGCACCCCCGATACCGTCGACGAAGTGCACCAAGGCGGAACACCGCTGCCGGGAGCACCCGAACGGATGCTTTTGGCGACGGGGTTCTCCTACAGTCACTTGGTCGGGGCTATGGGGTGAGGCTGTCTATTAAGTTTACCCGGCGAGTATCCGCGTATGCTACGTGATTGCGACGGACTTTTGATCACATCAAAATTCCGTGGCAACCGATCATGTGAGACTAAATTGCTACGTTTATAACATTGATTTAGTTATCTCATAACTATTTGTGAATTCCAATTATTGTATCCCATTCCAGATAATTAGAAAATGTTAAACTTTCCGATTGAACATTCGAACACCCAAGTTTTCCCGATACAGATCAACACATGAAACAAGTCTAACAACATTCCGTTCGTGCCTCAGTACCAACGGTCCAGCTGTAGAAGGGTCAAGCCAACGCCTTACATGTGGCACGCCGTACTGCCCCAAACCCTAAGGTTCAAAGGGCAGTTCAAGACGGTCACATAATCGAGTTAAGGTTTGTTGTCTTCTAGAGGGTCCATCGCGTTACATGCACTACTTAGAACGTCGTTAAACTACGGAAATATCCAACACTTGGAAATTTCCCGACAGGGGAAAAGTTGGGTATTTATATCCGGTCGAACTTTTTAACATATTCTAAAAATTATCCGGAAAGCCACACAGACAAAATTTGATACTCCGATCGAAACACCGAATCCCCAAAATAATCCCAGAAAATACAACTCTGGAATAAATTTTAAAAATACCCAGAAAATCCAGCATAAAATAATAGGAGTTACTGTGCAAACAGTGTACGATGACGTCATCATTCCGCCACGGAACCGCGGCAGAAGGCAGGCTTCTGCCGCGGTTCCGCCGCGGTTTGTACTGTTCATCGGAAAAATTTTGCACCATAATTCTTATTTTTTCCTGCTGAATTTTTTAGCAATTTTTAATTTGAAAAAATCCACGTTTTCAGAAAACGTCCAGAGAGCATTTTCCGGTTGGGGTTTCGGGTCGTTCGGACTTCAAAATCCGTCTAGACTTCGCCTAAGGCTCTAGCTAGGCTCTGATACCACTGTAGGGTTCCTAGGCACTCTCAAGAGGTCTCACAAGGTATCGAACATGCCAATTTCAAAAATTCTAGGTGCCGAGAGACCCGACTACGGATCGTTTGCTAGAAAACTAGGCGAAAAAGCTAACTAGTTAACACTTAACTAAGAGATACGGAAATACAACCTTTGTTGATCCGGTGCTCCACCTCCATAGCTCCGCAACGAAGTCGTCTCCGCTTTCCAAAAGGAATCCGGGCTCTAGAGTCGGCTTCGTCGGAGAAAAAGCGAGCTAGGTCGTCGATGTCCATGCCGAAGATGATCTACGTCGAGGCATCGCTAAATCAAGCTCCACCTTCACCAAGCCCTAAAAACTTATGACGGAAACACACTCTACTACTTGGCAAGAGGTAGAGGATGAAGAAATAGGAAGTGGGTAGACTTTAGAATTGGATTTCTCACTCTTTATCATCAATCACCATTGATGACCTTGCTTTCTTCACTTGAAGAAAAATGAGGAAGAAGAAGATAATAGTCATGATAAGTTAATTAAAAATGAAATGAATAATCAAACCTTATCATAACAAGACCATGGTTAATTGTAAAGAGTTAACTCAAGTTAGATGAATGGTTAGGGTTTGTATAAGAAGACAAAATGGTTGCTATGGTCAAAGTTCATGAAGCTTCAAAGAATACAAACAAAATAGCAACCATTTTCTCATTTCCTTTTTCCTTTTTCGAAAAAGAAAAAGATTAATAAATGAATAAGGAAATCAAAACCCTAATTATCCACTTAAAACATGGTTTAATTCTTTACATTTAACCAAAATGCATGTATCATCAAACATGATACAATCTAGTGCACAAAAATCATATCGCATATGTAATGCGCACATCCGAGTGAGAAAATCCATTATAAAGTGAACCGATACTAGTTGATGCAAAGTAATATATCAAATATATAATTATGCATTAAATCATTAAATCAACACTTGATTTAACGATCCGGTCATATCTCATATAACCGGCTAGTATCATTAGTAACAACTTATCGAATCAACACTTGATCCGATAACCCGGCTATATCACATATAACCGATCAATGTCACATCGCGAGAATCGAATACAGTATCACATACTCGTATTATTCTCGGTCCCGCACATATCTCATATGCGCTCCTATTTCGTTTCGCTTGAGCCAGGAAACCTCTGTGTAGGACTCTAAAGACTCATCAATACGCTGGCAGCAGGTGATGATCATATCAAGCACCCACAAGCCGCAAGCGGTCTGCTAAACGTAACGGCCACCCGGGTATTGAGCGATCTGAAGATCGACGAGCAAGCCCACTCACACTCCAGTGAATCCAACCAGTAACACTACCGTACAGTCCGGTCTGATCGTCTGATATGTCGCATATCCCGCCTAGGGGTGGTAAACGTCAGACCCTAATAGCTCGATAAGTCGTGTCGATATGAGGTCTATAACACTTCGAGAAACTACTGGTAACACTTACCAGTAAATCTCAGCAACCCTGGCCAGGGATTTCCTGTTATAGCCAATCGAACACAGCGCAACATCAACCCCCTATACCGGGAGAGACGAATCCCCTCCTATCGCTCATTGCCACCATGTGACTCGGGACTGTACCCAAAAACCACCGTTTTGCACGCCCTCTTGGACGTGGTAAGATGGAAATCAAAGCACAGTGGGAACCACACAAGACTCTATGACGATCTCGGGTCTACAGACTAATCTGTACCAGTGTCACCAGAGAACTGCCATCTGACGTAAGGTATAATACCATCTGGGAGTTCTCGGCGAGTCCGTCCAGTGTACCCAGTCTCCACTGAGCACCCGTATATCATCTCTGATGTCAAACAACAATGGATATGAGATCATCCATCGCCCATCTGTATGGGTCGAGAAGGTACACGCCAGTCTACTCTGGTATATCGATGCCCTGTCTCGATACACCCTCGACTAGGGACTTTGAAGGATGTACTTATGGACTACCATGTCCCCACTAGTATGATCCGCATCATAGTCCAGGTAGTCAAGCACACATCCTAAGGGCTTTACCAACATGTAACGGAGAGACAATCAGTATACACGTTAAGGTAAAGTTCAACCAGATAGCATACTATCATGTCGAGCAAGAAAGTCCTCCCTATATATGTCCCAGCATCCACTACAATATACATCCAATGTAAAGTAATGGCCTCTAGGGCATACATATAACTAACAGTCACTAGTGGGACGTCTCGTCGATGATCATGAACTCTGTCCTGCTGGTGTGCGTAACCATGACCACTCCTGGGTCAAGGTCTTCACTGTGAATTACCAATCTCTCGGTCCATCGGCACATCGGCCCTGTCAGGTGTGCTAACGGGGATGATCCAGTTCTTGCACATCTCTTGTCATCTCCCGGTCAATCATCACGACCACTCGTAAGACAGCATATCACTGGCGTCGGCCTCTGGCTCTCTGAATGTACATGACACATCTGATCCTGGATGCAAGTATCATTGCCGCAGTGTCCTGGAAGGAATCCTGCTCACGGTCTACTCCATGCCTCGTCTCTGCCAACTGTCCGGAAGTCATCGTCCTTTCCTATATCTGCATCTTGCTCTGGAACGGCTGCATACCCATCGCGACTCCTTCTGGAAGGTAAGTCCAAGTACCATGCCTCGGCATGCGCATCGCATCTCTGATGTCGGCAGAGTGGAACGTCATCTCATCTAGATCTGGTGCGAACCTTTTACTCCACTTTTCTCTAATGTCGACCGCTTCGGTCTCGTCTCGTCGTAGCTGCATGGACTGAGCTCCAACGGCTATCCTCGTATCTGGAGTCTCCCAAGAATGCATCTCACCACCTAGCATCCGAATTAAGTCGAACCATTCGATCGATTCGTCAAAACCTCATAATCCCCCAAGAGCTCAACATCTTGGTACAGTTTAATAGTATCGAATACATACCACAGCATCGGTGGTCCAGCCGTAGAAGGGCAAACCCAAGCCTCACTAATGGCGCCGTAGAACTGCCACAAACCCGAAGGTTCAAAGGCTTTCACACGGTCATTAAGTCGAGTTAGGGTTTCATTCTTCTAGAGGGACCATAGAATTGCCTGCATGTCTTTCCGACTACTTTAAACTTGGAATAATAGGTTTCCGACATTCGATCGTCTCTGTCGACCCTCACGTCTCTGCGTGAAGTCGTTTCTAGCTATATTCAATCTATCTGATGACCTCTCATCGGGTAGGCGAACAAACCACATGTCCTAGTAATTCATCCTCGGGTGACTAGCGACCTTCTATCATCTCTTAGTACAATCTGTACTGCAATAGCTCCAATATATGGGGCGATATCTCGTCGCTCGCAGCAACAACTGGCTCACTCGTCTGCATGCTGAACGGTGCCTCAATCATCAGGAGTAAGCAACACACCAACGGTCATCAAAATCTGGCTGGCCTCTATCATTGGCTCAATCCTCTAGTGTCGATCAGCACCTCCGAGTAACCTCATAAAGGCGATCCGCCAATCGCTCGTGGCGCGGAAACACAGTAAAAAGACACATCTCTGCAATCGTGTGTCGCCGGAATTTCGCCCTGGTCAGTCCTCATTCGTGACGAGCTTGTGCTGAACGCAACTCTAGCCGTAGCTCTCCCTGCCCGTAACCGCAGCAGCAAAACCAAACTGGTACCAATGAGGCTAGATCAGGAAGGAATATAATACTGAACAAGGAAATGTACATCCTAAGGCTTCATAAGTGGAGTAGCGTATCGTAAATATGCCGCGGAACATACCAACGGTACGTCACTCTACTTTAGTCACCTATTCCATCAACCAAGGGTCATCCTAAGCTCTGAAGGTAAAACCTAACGCTCTGATACCAACTTTGTCACGATCCGAAAGTATGGAACATGACCGTCACTTAAACTACGAACGTCTCGAGGCGTACGTAATCTAAGTAAACCGAAAACCCAGAAATCCAAACCAAGAAAAGTAGTAGAGTGCAGGAAAAACCAACTTAAAGCAAGTAGTTTCAATAGCATAAGCCGAATTATGCGGTTTTTAAAAACATCAAAAATTTACTGAAAATTTCGGCAGAGTCTCCATTGTAAATACTGGCCCCCAAACGGGATACAACATGAATAGTATACGAAATCAAGAAAAAGGCATCCCTAAGCGGGAGCTAGATCTTCGTCAATCGACGGTCACAACCACACAAGCAATATAATATACAACGCCAACGGCGAGGATCAAAACTCAAAAGGAAACTCAAAACCACCAGAAATGTAACGAGCGACTCTAAGGTCGAAAGAATAAACAATACTGGTCTCTATCTCAATAAATACATGTTTGGTTGATGGAATTTACTAGATACAACTGAATAATATTATACAAGGTAATATGATGGGTACGATACAAGAAAAACCCTCCTACTAGCAAGCCACCCGAATGAAACTATGCCCGCAAAGCCGTAATGAACCTGTACGGCAACCTGCAAGAAACTGGGGCACAACGGGGGTGAGTTGCCAACTCATGAATAGAAGAACATCTACGCACAGAGATCAAAACTCAAAAGGAAACTCAAAACCACCAGAAATGTAACGAGCGACTCTAAGGTCGAAAGAATAAACAATACTGGTCTCTATCTCAATAAATACATGTTTGGTTGATGGAATTTACTAGATACAACTGAATAATATTATACAAGGTAATATGATGGGTACGATACAAGAAAAACCCTCCTACTAGCAAGCCACCCGAATGAAACTATGCCCGCAAAGCCGTAATGAACCTGTACGGCAACCTGCAAGAAACTGGGGCACAACGGGGGTGAGTTGCCAACTCATGAATAGAAGAACATCTACGCACAGAAATCGCATAAATAACGCAATCCTAGGTCAATGATCATAATATATCCTCAAATATATGTATAACAGGCAGCCTATGACAATGTCTAGGGTAATATCTAACCCGAGTGTAATCACATGTGCCCGTGTCAGTGCCTCAGGTAGCAATATATCATATGAGTGAGGTATGAATGCATGAAAACAGAATACATGTAAATGAAGAAACTGTTTTCATAAATTAGTGAGATTTCCTTCATATTTTAAACTGAGGTATCATAATTAAAATCAGTATCAACAGTGTCTAGCATCGACACAAAACATAAATCTCACTGTCTCGAAATATAAATGTCTCAATCTCAATATCTAGGGCGCCGTCAGTCCAGACCGGCCCCTACCATCCATCTCAAGACCACGACGGTATCCTCCGGATATCCGACGCGTCGGGTAATATCACCGGTAGGTAGTGCTCCCCAGCCAGGCTCAACGTCAACACCACATTCCTCTTGCCCCGGGGTACCATACCGGGCCCACCATGTACCCGTGACGGTTCCTCCACTCCTCGACACGGATCTCCAAAACCACAGCAAACTCATGGTGGACGACACTTTACATCACTAGAAAACCGCAACATTTTATATTTTAAAAGATCATAAGTTGTAAATTTTGCGGCTTTCCCCGAAATCCAGAAATATCATAAATCTCAAGAAATCATCACAAGTGCATATGTCAATGATAATGAACTAGGCATGAACAACTGAATAACAGTATGCATGAAGTGGTAGGTAATAACTACAATGTCTAATATGACATATAAGGGAAGTACACTAATATCATGTCAACACTACTAGCTAACAATCTAAGTCAAGCAATTATATTCTCTAAAGTGTACGTGACATGGCAATTACCGATGAAGATGTGTGTGAGCCGGCAAGTAGGTGTACGTGGTACATACGCATCATCGGTAATGGTGCTGGTGTCCTAACAGCATGATATCAATAATGGAATATGCAGCAAAATAAATATGCGAGGCAGAGCGAACAGCAATAGTGTGCGGGAGCTGAATACTAAACACAACGATAACTAATCTGCAATAATCTAATATAAGTCCTACAAATGGTGCCTTTTGAAATAACACGAATCATGGGGTTTCGAAAATATGGGCTACGGTGTTTTTTTATGAAAAGATACGTCGTTTTTGAAATATCCGTAGATTCCCTTGAGCTGTCTTTAAAAATGCCCACGATTCGTTAGTTTTTGAAATAGGTAAGAAGTCTAATCAATCTAACAACTACACTAAACTATACGGCTGAACTACAAGCTGAACTACAGGTAAGGAAACCGCCTATCATCTGAGTCAATACATATACATACCTGTATATGTATTGTCGGTGATCTCGCCTCAATAATATCATATCCGATACCATATCTATAATCAGGCATCCCAAGTCAAGAGTGCGGATCAATCATCAATATAGCTCTTACGTAAATCCGTCGTACGGCATCCCAATCTGGGTACGGGTCAATATCACATTCATCATACTATTCACCTGGTATCCTCTTTATCAAATATCACGATCGGGGTACTGATCTACGTCTAGTACCATACTGATACCGCCTACGTATGCATGGACGTGTGTGAAACACTATGTCAAGGACCCGCTACAACGTCATGTCGTATCTAAGATACGAACCCTGCTATATCACCGATCTCACGGCCTCAAATCAAATCTCATCGACTCATCATAAATCCCAAGTACTATCATCCTCAATCCGTATGTGAACACATAGTCCCATACCCATGTGAACACATAACTATATAATCCCGTATAAGCGCAAATGAAAGAAGAAAGTATGCAAGTATGGGTGGGTGTGTGCATGTGTGGTGCGACCACTACTTTAGGGTTTCGCGACACTAAATCATCCAAGAACACCAAATATCTATATCATCGATAATATCAAACAAATTATAGTCAAAATATATATATGTGTGTGTATACGTATTCGTATACACCACCACGAACTGCGGGGGTGCTATACGCCATCCACCCGATTTCTCCCCGTAGATATAAATCTACTCACCTGGTCCTCGCTAGCCGGTGCCGACGTCGCCACGCGCTTGCTTGTCGTCTCGAAGTCCACATGGGGGTACCTACATATCATAATGCACCATATCTCATTAAAATCCGACTCATGATCAAAATGACGCACGAATCCCACATAGGTCAAAACCTATGGTTGCTTTCACAAATCAACCCAAAAACCCTCGACGTCGGCGTACAAACGCCACACCATCGAGAAAAACCCAAATACACTCATTTGCACATTCACGAACACTAATTTTAATATAAACTAGGTTGAAACTCACAAAAACGCCAATTTCACTCAAAAAGTCATTTTTCCGAAAATCTAGCGAGCACAATTCACCGTTTTTGTACAAAACATGTTGTTTAAATGAATGTAGAGGCCAAGAAATTTATTAAATATCTTAAATAAGTCATAGAAACAATTTCCGGAATTTAATCTCATTAAATTCCAAAAACCCTAATATTCTAGTTTACAAAATACCCTTTTTAACAATTTCAAAGCAAAAAAATGCACAAAATACAATTTATGTTGGATTTCCATGAACAAAAAGCATTAAACCACTCAATATAATCTTTATAATGACATGAAACCTAAATTTGAATTTTATCTCATAAGAATATAATTATTTAAAAAACCTAGTTTACCAATTATATAATTATCACTTTTAAATTAACAAATATGCAAACTAGCAACTTAAATTGGATTTAGCATAACATTAATATGTCAATTATATCACATATACTAAATCTCACAACACAAAATACCAATTTAAAATCAAACCCCTCTCTTGAATTTTAAATCATGCACCTAAAACTAATTAAAAACCTAATTAAACAATTAATTAAGCTAACCTAAGCAATTAACAACACATTAAGCAAAAATGTTAGAATTTATACCCAAATAATTTGAAGAACCCACAAGCACACTTAGCCTCCCAAATTGAAATCTAAATCCCTAGATCCAAGCTATGATAGCCAAGGGAAAATGGGTAGGAGGTGGATTTTGATTTGGATTTTTGCTTGATTTTCTGTGGATTTTTCAAGCATTTTTGAAGAACTTTTTTAAAGAGAAGGAGATGAAGATTGAAGGGCTGTTGGGGTTCAGATTTTGGCCAGAAAATGAGTGGGGGAGGAGAGAGAGGGAGGTGGAGAAAAATGGGGAGAAAGTCAAAGTCAATTCAAGGTCAAAAGTCTAACTAATTTATCCATTTTCTTTTCTTTTCTTTCATTTCTTTTCCTTTGAAATTCAAGTGGGGAAAAAAATGGGGGCTGCTGAATTTAGCTAAGGGGAGAAGTAAGTGGCGGTGTGTGGGTGTGGGCACGGGTGTGGGGTGATGAAAAATGATAAATACAATACCCCAAACATCCATTTACGCTAAAAAAAAGCCTTTTTTCTTCAATAATTTCTAAACCGTTTTGGCAAATGATTTCGTTCCAAAAACCACATGATAAATTTTTATTTAAAGTTTTATGATGCACAAAATTTGTTTCAACTCATTCCAATTTGTAATTTTCCCTAATTAAATGTATTAGTGAGGGCTTAAAATAATAATAAAATAATATTTTTTTCAGAAAATTTGAAATTTCACCAGCGGCTCAATAAACACCAAATAATAGCAATTACATAGCTAGAATATGTATATTTAATTTTTATAATAAGATATTTGTATTTTGACTTTTTACAGAAAACCCCTTTATTTTACCGATTTTTCGAAATTTCACCGAAACGATTTTCAAAACGCTACAGCTCAGTAGGGTTTCCGGATGAGTTCGCTCATCGGCCTCCTTTGAGGTCAGTCCATGGGCAGCCATTACGCACAGCTAGTGCCGCTGACAGCTTATGGTTAAACCCACTGCCAGGGTGCTGACGAGTCATTAGAGTCCCCCACAGATAGTTTCCCGACTTCGGGTGAAACGTTGTAGAGGCCATATGGTTTTATGGCAGGGTTCGGAAAATGCACGTGCGTTTACGCACGTGTTATTTTTCGGGCAGATAATACTGGTGGGCTTTGGTTTAAGCCGGATCCATGTATTATACAGAGTAGATATAATATCTTTGTCTCAGTTGCATTTGTATTCGGTCGTAATATAAATGCGGGTATATTTATACAGTTACGGGGTTATCCTGAAATTCGTTTTAGGATCACTTTTGGAAGTTGCCAGTTTCTAGTTTTCTATCAGCCGTATTTAACATTCGGTTAAATACGGATTTATCTTTTCTTGAGATGAGTGTGGAAGCTTCTAAAAGGTTCTAAAAGTGGTGAGGTGTTTTGTGACTCATGGTTGCATTTAATGATTCCATTAATGCATGATGACTTGGTTAATGATTCATCATTTTCATTAATTGTGTTCACACTTTGTGGTCACAATAGATATTTCTCTTATTATCACCTCCCCCTCTCCTACCATCACCCCCCACCTCTATATGATGGCCGGCCCCTCCCCTCCTCTCTTGTGAGACTCACTTGATTCATTTTGGTTAAAAGATTATGATAGTTTCGGTGTATGGAATTTCATAACTCATTTCATTCCATCACCTGATTCCAATGGCAACTTCATTAACCGTTCGTCCATGGCTTTGGACGAAGCGAGACAAAGTCTTCTACTCATTCTCTACATCATTCTTGGTCATCTCTCTTAGCAAACTTGACGACTGAGTTGCCTCGAGTCAGAGGCGGGAGCCCGTTTAAAGATCCGTTGACGTGGTGGCACCTGGGCGAGGAAATCGGAGATCGACGAGATCGGAGCAGCCGCAACGGAGCGTAGGATGATGGTTAGAGAACGAAGGACTCGGATCGTTCGGTATAACCTTTCTACCCTCTTTACAGTTTGTTAGTTTAGCGTTAGTGGCAGATCCGGGTTATAGTATGTGATACCGCCAGTTATAAAAGTTTTTGTTCTGCATTTGGCGTCAGTTTGACGGCCGGGGTGCTACCGTAGAATTACATGGTATCAGAGCCACGCCATTAACCTTTACTAACTTGTGCTAACGCGTTTAAAAGATCGATCGAACGGATTTTCGAAAATCACAATTTCTAGTATTAAAGTTTCTGTTAATTTTCAAACTGGTCTAAAAATCATTTTGACCATACTAGAAAATCGAGCAGGGTTTTTTAGAAATACTGGAGAAATTCTACCAATTGATTCCACTGTTCCGCCGTGGACCCGCGGCCCAAGCTAGGGTTTGGCCGTGGATCCGCCGCAGGAAAGTGAGATCAATTGGTCAATTTTCTACAGTGGATTCTATGTTGGAAATTGTGGTTTCTGAAACTGTTCATTTGGGCCCAGTGTTTTTTACTGTACAGCAGATTTGCGTGGGGCCCACTTCGGGAAATTTTGTCGATCGAAATTTAAACGTGTTAGTTTACAGTACTTACATTATATCTCCGACCGTGAATGTCATTTGATCGGTAAACCGCGTCTGATTACTATAGTTCTTTTAGACGGGTTTGCGAACGTGACATTCGCGTTGATGTTCTGTGTTGTGCTGTGATGTTGCGGATTTGTCGTGGTGGATAGCAGTGTGCAATGGTAGTGCAGTTTGAGTTTATTTGTACATTTGATATTGCGCGGCGAGCGTCCAACATGTGGACTGCCGTCACTGACTGTTGTATAATATTCTTTTGGGTCACGACCAGGTCGAGGTCGATGTACCCGTTGTACATATTTTCTTTTATGTACTAGGTTTTACCCCGCGACGGAGTGCACGGATAGCCGGGTTCTGGAGGGCAACGAGTCCGCATCTCATGGTTTTGAGAGGCAGAGGGGCCTCACTCTTGTATTGGCAGACTATTCGCCGCACTCGTAGGGGGTACAGGTTGACCCAAGGAGGGGTGCTCAAGCCACCGGATTCCGTGAAGTGCAGGGTGGTCCATTCACTTTGCTGTAGGGGGCTGCCTCGCTTTAGGTTTTGGCGGGTAACTTGCCGCACCCGTAGGGGTCTAGGTTTCATTGCACAGGCTATCCACATCACCAGGGGAACGTCGGGTTTCAGTAGCGGCTCTGTGAAACCCGGGGATCCCAGATATCTGTATTGTTCTGTGATGCTTATTACTTTTCTGTAATGTTGCATATTATCACGCCTGGAGTGATTATTGTATATTGGTATATATACTAGTAGATGTTGTATATGTTTTGCACCCGCGCTACTTCAGTCCCTGCTCTATCGTTAGTTAAGTAACCTAACGGGTGATGACGGGACCCAGAGACGAATGCGGATGGAATATACGTACATTTTATTTTCGTTCTTTTCTGGTGTGATTAATTGATGGGACTGCGTTGATTCTGATCAATGCAAAGGAAAAAAACCTGTTTGGATGTTGTTGGAACAATTTTAAAAAGTGTTATTACAAGGATGTTTCATTTTGTTATGCATAGTGGTATTCAGTTGGAATATCCTGCACCTCATTCGACGGGGCAAGGGCCGATATCCCTTCACCGGGACTGACCCCTTGGGCAGAAGTTTGCGTCAGGGTAATAACTTCACTATAGTCGATTACAAGTTGCTTTGCATCGCGGTATTCAGTGGAATATCCTGCACCTCATTCCACGAGGAAATTGTTAGTGTATATGCCCTAGAGGCCATTACTGTATCATAATAGTATGTATGTTACTTGATAGAAGCTTGGGATATTCACAGTTGTATATACAATCTTGCTCGAAATGGTAGTATGCTACTTGGTTTGTCTCTTCTTTAATATGTGCATGTGTTTCTTTTAGCATATCGCTTATATACATATTAGTAGAGCCCTTAGGATCTTTGCTTGATTACCAGCGTTGTGATGGCGCTCACACTCGTGGGGGCTGGGTAATCCACAAGCACATCCTTATACCGGTCCCTAGTCGTTGGACTATCGAGACAGGGCATCGATACTCCGGAGTAGACTAGCGTATGTGCTTCTCATCCCAGCGTGTGAGACGGTCTGTCCCACAGCCGTCAGTACGTCGTACTTGAGAAAGTATGCGAGTGCTCGTTAGGTTACGAGTTCACTGGACAGGACTCGTCGGGAACTGTTGGTTGGTATTATACCTATCGTTAGTTATCAGTTCCCAGGTGACTGTTCATAACAGAATATTGCATTTTATACCGCCCATTCTTACGCTCGTTTGTTTATAGGCAGGTGCTTTTTATCAGTGTTTGCTACATAATTACAGGATGCTTGTCTCAGCTCTAAACAGTGAATATCATGAAAAAGTACGACAAATTCTGGATTACTGCCAACAACAGATAAAACACGGGTCTCCGCTCTCTATCCGTGTGTTGCCACATACCAGTTTAAGGGACAACATGGCAAATCATTGTCATGTCATGCATAAGGCTCAATGGCAACACAAGATCCAAGAAATCTACATGGAGCTCGAGGAAATCATGACAAAAAGGTCCACATCAAATCACCTATTGCTCAACAGAAATTCTGGAAAAATCGTGAAGAAAATATGAGAAAAAACATGTACCAGAATAAAGGACACAGCAGAACAGGGAAGCACCAGAAATCCCATTCCCCAATCCCACTAAAGGGCCGCGGAACCGCGGCCAATAGGGGGTCTAGGCCGCGGTTCCGCGGCCATACTGGCGCCTCACTTGATGGGATTTCAGGGGTTGTTTGGTCTTTTCATGTTGATTCAGAATGTTGCCCTAGATTTCCTTTTCCCTGCCTATAAATATCCCAGAACTTACCAAGCCAAGGGTGTTCATTCTCATGCCCTCTTTTTGTTAGTTTTAGTTTTCTTCTTCTTCTTCTTCTTCATTCTTCCTCCATGGAAATGTAGTGAGAGCATTGAGTGGATGTTAATGAAGATGAGGGTTTTTGTATCATTCTTATTTGTTTAGCTTCCCCTTGAGATTCTTGCTTTCTCTTGATCTTTCAACCTCTTCATTGAGCTTGAAAGGTTAAGGGTTTGTTATTGATCTCAAGGGTCGTATTTTTCTTATGGAATTAGTGCTTCATTTCACATGCGTTCTTTACCCTTCTCTTGATCTTGCAACCTCTTGATTGAGCTTGCAAGTTTAAGGGTTGGCTATTGATCCCATGGTTGTCTTGAGTTCTAGTTTCTAATTTTCTTTCTCGCTTTTTATTACTTGCTTTTTATTATCTTGCTTTACATACTTGCAATTTAATTCATGCACTTATTTACTTGTAATCTTTTGTTTTCTTTGTTCTTTTCTTTTGCTCTTCTTGGTTCTCTTTGTGAATGGTTGTAATTATTGTTGTTGTTAAGAATAAATACGGTATTGTAAGTTAAGATTTTCTTTGCTCTTTTCCTTTTCCCGTTATTTTCCATTGAACTCCGCCCAAACGATACGCAAGCGCTCCGTTAGGCACCCTACCCTAACAAGGTAACGGTGATTCCTAACCGCGACCGGTTGCGTTCGGCTTGGCCGGAGGCGAAACCAAGAGACAAGAACGGAAGGACAAGGGTAAATAAGCCGGATTCCATGAATACTGCGCTTAAATCCCCTAATCCACGTTGTTGCCGATTGCTCTAGCTTCAATTGGTCAAGACTCGGCTCAAAGGTTTTGAGTACGGATTTCTTTAGCTTACATTATCGTATCTTTTCTTAACAACTTTATACTTGCAAATAATACACATAGGTTAGATTGAACAAATATATACTCATTCTTTATTGACTCGTCTAAAACAAGAACGGACATACAACCATCTCCCTGTGGATCGACCCGTGCTCAACCGGCTAGCTGCATAGCGACACCGTCCTGATCGCGGTTATACTTTAGAACTTTGAAAATCCGACACGCCAAAAGCGTGCGATCAAATGGCGCCGTTGCCGGGGAGACGGTAGAGTATTTTCTTTCTTGTTATTCGGGTTAATATTCTTTTTGTATATATTTATAAATAAAAAAAAATTCTTTTTGTTATTTTTGATCATTTTTGTGGGCAAGAGTGCAGATTTTTGCGGATTTGCGAACTGCGATTGTGGGGAGCAAAGTGTACATTCAAGGTTAAGGTGATTACGAAGTTCAGTGCCAAAGATCCGGGTAGTTTGACCCGCGCAAGCGAACCTTTTCAAGCTTACCGAATTTGATTCAACGGGGGTTTCTTAACCCAAAAACTTAACGGTACGTACTTTACTAACACCTTCTTCTATAATCCGACGCATCCAATATACTATTCTTTGCAGGATTCTATGCAAGTTCGCTAGCAAACGCTAAAAATTGACTAACCCGTATTTGTTGCAGTGCCGTGCTTAAAATAAAAAAAACGATTGTTTGATTCTTTATAGAATTTTTATTGAATTGTGCATTGCATACATTAATACGGACTTACGGGCAAGCGAACCCCACAACATGCGGTAAATGATTTCATCACCTTTTCCGTGGCCCACAAATCACGAACTTGAGCATAACGTTTACCCGCACAAAATTTAAAAGAAACTAGACTTTAAGCCTTAAGGACTTCGCGCTCCCTAGGAGAAGTCAACTGTGTTTAGAACCTTGCTTAACGGTATATTGTTTACGGGGTGTCTAGGAAAGTGTTAACGGTGAAACCGCCAAAAGAGAAAGGGTTATTTAATTAAGGAACTTCGCGAAAGCGTTGGAAAACCTTCCCTTATCTCTGCACTTACCTGGCCTCGTGATCAGTGTATCTTGAGCCCGTTTCTCGACACAGTTTTACTTCGACAATCAAGTTCTGGAGCAGGTCTAGTTGACCTAGGTGAACCCTAGAACGATTAAGTGTGTGGTATTTTTGTGTCGTGATTGTTTTTGTCCATATTCTTTTTTGTGTGTATATTTCATTCTTTTGTTAATATCTAAAAAAAAAATCACATTCCTTTTCCCCTCCTTTCTTTCTTCATATCATGGGTAGCCCACCTCGTAAAACTCTTGCCGAACTTTGGTACCCACAACCAGACATTACTTCTTACGGTTCTTGCTTTGGCCGAACTTCGAACGATCCATCCATGCCAAAAATTTCTTTGAATGATCGGATAGACGCGTCTAGGACGAACAACTGGACCCCGCAATCCACTTCGTATCAACCATTTCAAACATTCACCCCTTCTTGCGTTGATACACCTTTTGAAAATCCAGTTGTAGCCCCGAGACCAATGTCTCGTGCTAAACGAATTGAACTATCCCGTAGCCGATCTTTCACTCCTTTCACCACTTCAAATTCTTGGGATCAACAATTCCATTCACCTTCCTATCCAAATGTTGATCCTGCTCCTGTCCAGCCATTCAATTCCTACCAATCCTACCCTACTTTTGCACATTCCCTAGACATTGCATCAGAACCGCCATTTGGGAGTTTTCAGTATCCAAACAACTTTGAATCTTTTACTGAAACCCCTTCACAACCTATGTCTAGTCTGAAACAGTCGTTGGAAGACTTTAGGGTAGCGTCAAGCCAACAGATGATGGAGTTAAATGCGTCCATAGCCGCTCTCATACAATCTACTGACCCGGTAGCTAGTTTCCAGCTAGCTCCAAATTTTCCAATGTATGAAGAGGCGGTAGGACATGCTGAGAATTTGAGTGGAGAGAGTGAGATGTACCCCCTTCCGAATCAAGCCTACCCAATTCTTCTTGACTCCCACAACTCCGGTTTTGAATGTCTATCTAGTGTTCCAACCGATTCATTGATTACAGATAGAACAGATAATGAGTTGTGTGACTTCGTAGTGTTTGATTTACCCGATTGTGAAGGGACCTTGCCAAGTGAAACCACACCCAATCCTTTTGACCTCTACACCTCCATCTTAGAACCTGAATTGATTGAAATCCATGCTTTTAATGAGGTGTCTGAGAATTTTGATTTTCACTTGATTGAGGATATTGACGCTGGGAATATTTTGGATGATGAACCCATAGATTTGGCTGAATTTTTATCTTCAATTCATCATCCCGAATCATTAAATGTTTTTCCCGAACTTCATATGCGTCTTGATATTGATGATAAAGGCATGGATGAGATAAATTTTGAGGAAAATATTGAGGATAGTACTGAGGATGCAACATTTTTAATTGATGAGTCGGATTTTCCAATTCATCCTGTTCCTTTCATTGATTGTGTGCACCCTCCCGAAACCTTAACCGATACCCCTCCTCAATCACTTCCCTCCATCCTTTCCATCGTTCCGACCTTGCAAGAAACCGTATCAATTTCATTTACTATATCTGGTTTACCAAGTTCGGCGTACCCATGGTTTCTTACGAATCTTGAGGGATTTGACCCCATTACTCGACGGGTTAATAGATTAGCACAAACGCTTCTTACACATCAGTCATCACAAATTGTGCTAATCTATTCACTCCATTTCCACCCTCAAGTTCGTATTCCACTTCCTTTTCCCTTCCGCCATTCTTCTTCTCATATACCAAGACCGTATCCCGCTTCTATCTCCATACGGTCTCGCGTATTCTCCATTTCTTACCTTTCCGCGTTCTTTCACCAACCAGCACATTATAGAGATAAAATCTTTGAATGGTTGGTGCTCTCTTTTGGCCTGTGTAAGGCCTTGCATAGTTTGAAACTGTTCTCTTTCCCCCCTAATCCTGAACATCAACGCTTAACAGTGGAAACACTGTTTTACTTAAGTTTAGGGGGGACTCCTTTTTTGTATATATTTTTTTTTGTTTTCCTTTTTGTTTGTATATAATTTGTTTCTAGGGAGCGCCGACAATTTTGACCCTCTTGGTATAGCCTGACAGTGAGGGCACTGTCAAGTTTAAGTTTGGGGGTATGCTCGGTAAACTTTCTTCCTTCGCATTCATTTGTATATTTTGCATTTGCATACCTTAATTAAAAACCCACAAAAATCGAAAATTTTCCAAAAATATAAAAACTTTGTCGTCAAGTTAGCTAATAGGGTAACTTAGATTTTTATTCCAAAAGTTTAGTTGATATGATAGAAATAACTAAATTCTAGGCTTTGGAATTGAAAACCCTAAAAATAACCCTCATTATGTCTAACTTTGGTAAGTATACGTCCTTACAGTTTGTTTTGAGAAATAGGAAATCTTGAGTTCAGTTCTTGAGTCAAGTCAAGATGAAGGGAAAGTATTGATGCTTTACTGAAGGATAAGTCTGAAAAATAGTTTCTTTTCTTGAGTTCAAATTTAGAAAGTATATACCCTACAAATTGCACTTACACGCACCTTGAAACTTGGATAGTAGAGGATACCTAGAAATACTCTTGCCTAAAAGCCTAGTATGAAAGAAAAAACGGTATTTAAAGCTAAACACCAAAAGAGCATTATTGAAAAACATATCCGGTCTTGAAAAAGAAAAAGAAAAAAAAATAGAATAAAGTCAAGACCTGGAAACTGCTATTTACGCTTTAAAGTTCACACATTCAGTAATCGGTCGTTAGTGCCTCAAGAAGCATTAATAGTCGCATGAAAGGTGTGTGAGCAAATCCGTCCATCCTTAATGAAAAGAAGTAGTATTAGGTATTAGGGCAAGGGTATTATAGCTTGAATTGAATTCTTGAGTGTAGGGGTGCAAATATACACACACGTAGGGGTATACAATCGATGTTTGGATAAAAGATTGAAATAAAGCATAAGACTTGTGTTTTCTGTAAAGTTGATAAAAGTCCCTGATTTGAGGCCGCACTTTAGAAGGAAAACTCAGGAGAACCAACATCTTTCTAAACTTTTTTGCAACGTATAAGACCTAAGGTTAAATAGATAGGAGGTGTGAAAAATAAGGGTTGAATATTTCTAACTTAGGATGATAGAGTTTCTAACGTAAATACTAAACTGTAGGAATAGAATCGATGTTAGCTTATGACACTAGCTAGACGGGATTTTGTGGGTGTAATCTGCTGAAAACCCTCAGGAGACAACACTAGCTAGACGGGATTTTGTGGGTGTAATCTGCTGAAAACCCTCAGGAGACAACACTCCTCCTACTAGGGACACCTAGAGGTTTAACGGCTTGTTGCACGTGCTCAGTGCAATTGCGTTCCCTGCGAAAGTGCGGTTAGGATTTTATTTTTGTGAATAATTGGTTTTGCTCGGGACGAGCAAAAGTTAAGTTTGGGGGTATTTGTTCATAACAGAATATTGCATTTCATACCGCCCATTCTTACGCTCGTTTGTTTATAGGCAGGTGCTTTTTATCAGTGTTTGCTACATAATTGCAGGATACTTGTCTCAGCTCTAAACAGTGAATATCATGAAAAAGTACGACAAATTCTGGATTACTGCCAACAACAGATAAAACACGGGTCTCCGCTCTCTATCCGTGTGTTGCCACATATCAGTTTAAGGGACAAAATAGCAAATCGATTGTCATGTCATGCACAAGGCTCAATGGCAACACAAGATCCAAGAAATCTACACGGAGCTCGAAAAAATCATGACAAAAAGGTCCACATCAAATCACCTATTGCTCAACAGAAATTCTGGAAAAATCGTGAAGAAAATATGAGAAAAAACATGTACCAGAATAAAGGACACAGCAGAACAGGGAAGCACCAGAAATCCCATTCCCCAATCCCACTAAAGGGCAGCGGAACCGCGGCCAATAGGTGGTCTAGGCCGCGGTTCCGCGGCCATACTGGCGCCTCACTTGATGGGATTTCAGGGGTTGTTTGGTCTTTTCATGTTGATTCAGAATGTTGCCCTAGATTTCCTTTTCCCTGCCTATAAATATCCCAGAACTTACCAAGCCAAGGGTGTTCATTCTCATGCCCTCTTTTTGTTAGTTTTAGTTTTCTTCTTCTTCTTCTTCTTCATTCTTCCTCTATGGAAATGTAGTGAGAGCATTGAGTGGATGTTAATGAAGATGAGGGTTTTTGTATCATTCTTATTTGTTTAGCTTCCCCTTGAGATTCTTGCTTTCTCTTGATCTTTCAACATCTTCATTGAGCTTGAAAGGTTAAGGGTTTGTTATTGATCTCAAGGGTCGTATTTTTCTTATGGAATTAGTGCTTCATTTCACATGCGTTCTTTACCTTTCTCTTGATCTTGCAACCTCTTGATTGAGCTTGCAAGTTTAAGGGTTGGCTATTGATCCCATACTTGTCTTGAGTTCTAGTTTCTAGTTTTCTTTCTCGATTTTTATTACTTGCTTTTTATTACCTTGCTTTTCTTACTTGCAATTTAATTCATGCACTTATTTACTTGTAATCTTTTGTTTTCTTTGTTCTTTTCTTTTGCTCTTCTTGGTTCTCTTTGTGATTGGTTGTAATTATTGTTGTTGTTAAGAATAAATATGGTATTGTAAGTTAAGATTTTCTTTGCTCTTTTCCTTTTCCCGTTATTTTCCATTGAACTCCGCCCAAACGATACGCAAGGGCTCCGTTAGGCACCCTACCCTAACAAGGTAACGGTGATTCCTAACCGCGACCGGTTGCGTTCGGTTTGGCCGGAGGCGAAAGCAAGAGACAAGAACGGAAGGACAATGGTAAATAAGCCAGATTCCACGAATACCGCGCTTAAATCCCCTAATCCACGTTGTTGCCGATTGCTCTAGCTTCAATTGGTCAAGACTCGGCTCAAAGGTTTTGAGTACGGATTTCTTTAGCTTACATTATCGTATCTTTTCTTAACAACTTTATACTTGCAAATAATACACATAGGTTAGATTGAACAAACATATACTCATTCTTTATTGACTCGTCTAAAACAAGAACGGGCATACAACCATCTCCCTGTGGATCGACCCGTGCTCAACCGGCTAGCTGCATAGCGACACCGTCCTGATCGCGGTTATACTTTAGAACTTTGAAAATCCGACACGCCAAAAGCGTGCGATCAGTGACATGAGTACAGCTTAGTCCACTGACTTGACACTGTCACTTCGCCTCGAGTGTGATCCCACTGTACTTTGATTACTTCCCTACCACGGCTCAAAGGAGTCGTGCAAACAGGTAGTAGTTGGGTGCAGTCCCGAAGCACTTGGAGGCAGTGACGGTTAGACAGGATTCGTCTCTCCCGGTATTGGGGGTTGACATCGCGCTGTGTCTAGGAGAGCCATTACACGAGTAGTCCCTGGCCAGGGCAAGCGAGATATACTGGTAGGTTTCCAGTGTTATCTCAGGGTGTTCTGGGCTACACTCCGACACGACTTGTACCGCTATTAGGGGACTGACGTTCACCGCCCCCCTAGGCCCGCCATGCGATTTATCAGACGAACAGACTGGACTGTACGGAGACTGTCACATACAGGATCGGTAGGAGTTCAGATGGGTTCACCTCGTCAGTCTTCTTATCGGCATCTACCTGGGGACCGTTACGTACAGCTAATGCCGCTTGCGGTCTGTGGTTAAACCCACTGCCAGCGTAGTGTCGAGTCTTTAGAGTCCCACACAGAGAGTTATTCGCCTCTAGGCAAAATGAGTAGAGGTCGCAAGGTTTTGCGACAGGGTTCGTTCACATACGCGCACTTGTGCACGTTTGCTGTCCGGGCAGCTTATACTAGCGGGCTTTGGTTTAAGCCAGATCCTAGTATATGATTTGGGATTGGTTTTATCTCTTTGTATTAGTGTTCCTCGGATCACGAATACGGGTGCGTATGCACAGTTGATTGAGACAGAGGGAGGGGACTTTGATTTGGGTTAATGAACATTGTCATTTTATTAACCCTAATGCTTATGTGTGTATTATGATTAATTGATATTAGTTTAATATAATTGTGCATGGTTAGGGTTGTTGACCATTTGACATTCTTGACTTGTTGACCTAGGTTGACACTTTGACCATCATCATTTCATATAAAAGATGCTCTTTGATCATTGCAATTTGCATTAAAAATGAAATGATAATGGTCATGTCTTGATTAAGCCATGACAATTATCTTGCTAATTATCAATTTACATAATTCACCTATATATGAGAGAATGGTTCATTTTTATTCTCTCATTCTATCATATACTTTCTCTCTCTTGTTCTTCCTCTCCCTCAAGCTCTCCCCTCTCATGTGTTGAGAAACACTTGAGCTTGAGAAAAACCTCTTCTTGATAATCTCTACTCTCATCTAAGGTACTAGGATTGGCACTTCTAGCACTTTAGTTGCTTCTAGCTTGGAGTTGAATCCAAAGGTTGAGGCTCTCGGGTGGATCCTTCTTCGACTCAAGAAGACAACAAGGAGATCACTTCCGTTCACTACAAGGAGCAAGGAGGGAAGGACATAAAGCCCAAGGTATAACCTCTCTTCCATGTAGCTAATTTCTAGTTAGCTTTAGTTAGTTTTTGTTTAGCAAAGATTCTTCTTTTGTTAGTCCATGTTGCCTAGCATGATAAAAATCCGATTTTTATTCCGTTTTCCGCCTCCCCGCAAGCACCGGGGTGGGCAACGTGGACTTACAATGGTATCAGAGCCTAACTAAACATAAACTAGCTAGGTAGTAAAGTGTATGGAAGTTTGATCGGAAAAATCGCAAAACCAAAACATGAAAACCCTAACTTTCTGTTGAAATTTTTTCTGCTCTAAAAATAAAAAATCATACGTCTAAAATCATCTCAGGGTTTTTATAAGAAACTCACCAAACCCGGTCCAGTGAATCGATCAAAGCGCCGCGGTTCCGCGGCAATAGCAAGCTATTGCCGCGCAACCGCGGCTAAGTTGACTCGGTTCTGGATCGAGTTTGGTGCAGTGTTCTTCTGACATGGTTTTGGGATTTTTAAGATGGTTTATTTGTGCCCAGGTTTTCCAGAAAAGAAATTTGCTTTTGGGGGCCTATAAATCCGTATTTTTGATCGAACTTCACTACACTTTGACTATAGGGTTATATCTGTGATGTTTGTATGTATTGAACGTCCGCTAATCTCTACACGTCGATTAGTGGGGGTTATACATATCTGTGATCTGTGTTTGTTGATGGAATGTGTATATGAATGCGTTGGATTGTCGCGGGTGAATAGCCGGGGTGGATGTGAGATGGGTGTTTCTTTTTTTTCATTCATGTAATATGTAAATTGATGTATAATTATTTGTTTGGCCGCACAACCGGGTCGGGGTTGTAGCCGTCATTGTATAATTCTTTTTACTGTTTTTGCTCCTAGGATAGACCCATAAAGGGGGTGCACAAACTACCGGGTATCTCGAAGTGCCGAGTGGCCTACTCACGATGTTGAGGGAGGTTGCTTCGCTTCGGGTACTTGGCGGGTAGTTTGCCGCACCCGTAGGGGTCTTGGGTGGGGTATTGGCTATTCAACGCGACTGTGTAATCCTCTTTTCGTTGCAGGCTCGAACGGATTGCGGATTCCTAGTATATCCAATATATTCATCTGTGATCTGTAATGTCTATCATTGCTATATATCTATATACTATAACTAACTAGGCGTTGCTTATGTTTTACAGCCGCGCTAGCCCAGCCCCCGCTCTGTCGTTAGTTAAGTAACCTAACGGGTGATGACGGGGCCCCGTGGCGAATGCGAATGGCATAAGTGTACGTCATATTTTGGTTGTTTTCTGCAATGGTAGGATTAAATGATGGGACGCATTAAAAGAACTAATGCAAGAAAATAAACCAAGTGAAAGTTGATTGGAACACTTTGAAAACCACTCGGTTCTTTTCAAAACTAAACCTTTAAACGCGGAGCTTGAACCACTCATTTTAAAAGCTATCTCGTTCCATCGATTATATCAAGTTCACTACGTTCACGCTTTCGCCAAAACCATTCGTAGCCCTCCGTCATTCCACATGAATGGTCAAAAAGTATTCAAGCTATGTATTTTGGCCAAAGTCAAGGCATTGTGATTGGTAGCTATTGGGTATTCATGTGCAGCATAGATAGATGCGTTGGTTTGGGACAGTCGTGCTGCCATTTTTGCCAAAGTCAAGGGTAGGTACGGGTGGGTCCAAATTAACCAGGAGAATGACGGGTAGAACTTGACATGTGACTTATGATATTTTGGCCAAAGTCAAGGTCATAAGAGCATGGGGCAAAAATTCACATCGGGAGTTTCATAAGTACTGAAACTTGCTAGCGCTGCATACCATTTGGAGTGTGATGATTCTGGTAGGATTCCTTCGGTTTTATCACGCGATGATATTTGGATCCCGATCCTACTGTGAGTATATGCTACTCCTCGGGAAAACTCTCACTTAACGATCAATGCTATAAACCTAGTAGGTGTCTAGAAAGGTGTTAGCGGGGCTACGCAAAGAGGTTACTTAATTAAGGAACTTCGCGAAAGCGTTGGAAAACCTCCCTCGAAGTACCGACACTGGCCTGGCTGAACGGTTAAGCAAGTATTGTACGGTGAGATTGATCCCGACTAATTCTTTCTTTACGGTTTGAGAAGGGGTTCGAGAGACAGTGGGAGCCATCCTGTTTAGACAAACTAAAAACCACTCTAAACTTGCAAGAGCATCATGCTAAAGTGTTTCTTTTCTCTCTCCTAATTGCAGCGACCATTCAAGATGACCGGACTTAAGTTATTACTAGATAAAAACATACTGACAGGGCCAAACTACAAATATTGGCTCAGGAATGTCAAGATGGCAATCACTTACGACAAGTTGGGGTATCTCCTTACCACCAAAGCTCCCCCTGTCCCAGGTCCCAAAACCAGTGTCGCGGATAGGTAAATCCGTAAGACCTGGGAAATAGATTGCGCGAAGTCCAAATGCCTCGTACTTGCCTCGATGGACAACGAACATCAGAGGAGGCACGAGAATATGGACCTAGAGTCTATATTTCTTCATACAAAAGAACTGTTTGGAGAGCAGTCTCGTATCGCCAAATACGAAGTGTCGAAGAAGATGTTTTCGGCAAGGTTGGCCGTCGGATCATCGGTAGCGGAACACGTGCTTAAGATGATTGGCTACATAGAGGAGCTCGCGGAACTTGGGACCACATTGGAGAATGAGCTCTATACGGACTTGATTCTTCAGTCCCTTCCTTCCACTTACGCCCAGTTCATTCTGAACTTCAACTTACAAGAAAAGGAAGTTGAACTTTAAGAGCTCCTCAACATGCTGAGGAGTGCAGAGGGCACCCTACAGAAAGGTAGGGAGACATCCACTTTGTTTGTAGGAGGATCTTCCTCTTCTAGGTCCAGGGCGAAAGCCTGTAGGGTTCCTAGGCACTCTCAAGAGGTCTCACAAGGCATCAACCTGTTGGAGGTAGTGCCCTCAGAGTCAATTATTGGATCACAGGTACGTGATTGCAATGATTAAGGGAGGACCTATCCCGGTAGGACAGTCTTACTCGAGATGATAGTATGCTATCTGGTTTACCTTTATCATCGTGTACTGCTTTAGGTGACATGACACGTCGCTATTACACGTTGATAGAGCCCCTAGGATTCTTGCTTGACCACCAGCAGTATGAGGGCGATCATATAAGTGGGAGCTGGGGGTCTACAAGCATATCCTTAAAAGGTCCCTAGTCGTGGGAGTTTCGAGACCGGGCATCGATACTCCATTAGTAGACTAGTGTATACAGTCGAGACCCCGACGAGGGGCGGTGGCCGGTCTCACAAGCCACTGGTGTCAGTTGGATCACCTAAGATGTATACAGGTGCTCATTGGGTTATGAGTACACCGGACAGGACTCGCCGGGAACATGCTAGTTGGTCATATACCAGACGTCAGATGGCAGTTCCCTGGTGACATGTGTGCAGGTTAGTTCATCGACCTGGGGATCGTCATTTGTCTCGTGTGAGTTCCCACTGTACTTTGATTACTACCCTACCACGGCTCAAAGGAGTCGTGCAAACAGGTTTTAGTTGGGTACAGTCCCGAGCCACATGGAGGCAGTGAGCGTATCTTCAGGGGTTCGTCTCTCCCGGTATTGGGGGTGAGGTCGTGCTGTGTCTAGGAGAGCCATTACACAAAGTCCTTGGCCAAGGCAAGGAGATTTACTGGTAGGTATTCCAGTAGTATCTCAGGGTGTTCTGGGCTACACTCCGACACGACTTGTACCGCTTTTCGGGGTCTGACTTTTACCAACCCCCTAGGCCCGCCATGCGACACTCATAGACGAACGGACCGGACTGCACGGATATTGTCACTGACAGGCTCAGTAGGGTGTCAGGATGAGTTTACTCATCGACGTCCCTTTTGGTCAATAGCTGGTGGCCCGTCACGTATTGGCTTATACCTCTGACGTGCTAGTGGTTAAATCCACAGCCATAGTATTGACGAGTCTTTAGAGTCCACCACACTTTCAGTTACTCAGCTTTCGGGCGAAACGCTGTAGAGGCCGTATGGAGATATGGCAGGGTCCGATCAGATACGTGCGGTATTGCACGGATCAGGATCGGACGGTTTGTACTAGTAGCCGTATGGTTATATGGCAGGGTTCGATCAGATACGTGCGGTATTGCACGGATCAGGATCGAACGGATTTAACTAGCCGGCTTTGGCTTAAGCTGGTCTTAGTTTAGTACAGTGTAGATTTTGTCTCATTGCATTTGTATCCGGACGGAATACAGATGCGGGTGTGTATGCACAGTATTGGGGTTTTCCTGTAATTTATTACGGGACCAGTTTTCTGGAGTTGCCAGTTTGCATTCCGTTCCGGCCGGTTTTCCTTTGTTCTTTCCCGGCCGGACTTTTTCGATGGAGGGGGTTATTTGCAGTTTTGCAAATAACACTTTGTGGGGGGGTTTCTTGCAATTGTATTGATTATGATGGCTTTCATATCTTGCACCATTGACTTGCTTTTTATTGTGATTGAAAGGGTATGGGTTGAATAGTAGAACAAGCATGGTTCATGTTTGTTTGTGGTCACCTCTTCACTTCTCCTACACTCACCTCCCTTCAAGCTTCATATGGTTTTTTCTCCACCCTTTATTCTCACTTGATGATAAGTCTTTCATGGTTGTGAGAAGAAGAAGAGAGAGCTTTATTCATGAGAGTTTTCTTTCTTGATCTAGTTTTCATGCTAGAAAAATGCAAGCACCATTTTTCTAATCCTTGTTTCCTCCATCATCCTCATTGGCAACAACATAACCCTAAAGAGACAAGCATCTTCTACACTACATTCTACAGCATATCTTGAGCATGTCGAGTTGCCGGCTTCATGCTCGAGTTGCCTCGGTATTGAGGCGGGAGCCCGTAAAAGACGAAGGCGATGTGGTGCCCTTTCCGGCGAGGAGGCGACGAGGAGGAGAAGGACGGAGATCCCGCGAGGAGATCGGAGTGGAGATGAAGACCGGAGGACTTGGATCGTCGGTATACATCTCTTCCCTTTCTTATTAGTAGCGTAGACTAGTTAATGGTTCGATCCGGAGTTTAGTGCGCGGTGGTGCCGGTTTGCAAAGTCCGCAAAATTTAAGTTTATCACCGTTTCCGCATTCCGGCGTCGGATTGACGGCCGGGGCGCCGCCGTGCACTTACAGTGGTATCAGAGCCTCGCCATTAACTTAGTCTAACTTTGTGTTATGTGTTTGCATTTCCGATCGATCAAAAAGTTCCAAAACTGTATTTTAGTTCGCATCAGTTTCTGTTGAAAATTTTTGGTCTCGAAAAATTTTTCAGGTTATAAAATATTGATGTACTGGAAAATATAAGAGTTCTGTAAAAATTTGATGAAGTAACTCCACAGTTGGAGCGCGGAACCGCCGCGAAAACCCCATTTGTGCGGCCCTTCCGCCGCGCACTATTCACATCACTTCACCAATTTTTTACAGAGGCCTTCTGGGCTTAAAATATGGGTTTTGGAATATTAAAGTTGGGCCAATTGTTTCTGTGAGTGCTACAGTTTTCTTTGGGGCCCACTTGTTAATTGTTTGATCAATCGGAAATTTTTTAAACACATTTTTCACAGTATTTACATTATATCTGCGACCGTGAATGTCACTCGATCGGTAAATCCGGTCTAACTGCTATAGCCCGGTTAGACGGATTTGCGAACGTGACTTTCACGTTGATGTTCTATGTATTTGCTGTGATGTTGCGGATCGGTCGTGGGGATAGCCTGGATGCAATGCTAGTACAGTTTTTGTTGTATTATGTACATTTGTTATTGCGGGGCGAGCGTCCGACATGTGGACTGCCGTCACTGCCTGATTGTATTATTATTTTGGGGCACGACCTGGTTGCGGTCGATATACCCGGTGTATGTATATTTTACTTTCTGTACTAGGATTGCCCCGCGGAGGGGTGCACGGATAGCCGGGTTCTAGAGGGCAACAAGCCCGCATCTCATGGCATTGAGACGGAGGGGGCTTCACTCTAGGATTGGCGGGCTATTCGCCGCACTCGTAGGGGGTACAGGTTTGACCCAGGAGGGGTGCCCAAGTTACCGGATTCCGTGAAGTGCTGGGTGGTCCATTCACGGTGCTGAAGGGGGCTGCCTCGCTTCAGGTTTTGGCGGGTGACTTGCCGCGCCCGTAGGGGTCTAGGATTTCATTGCACAGGCTATCCACACGACCAGGGGAACGTCGGGTTTCAGCAGTGGCTCTGTGAAACCCGGGGATCCCAGATATCTGTATTGTTTCTGTGATGCTATTCGTATCTGTGATGTTGCATTCTATTCACGCCTTGAGCGAAATATAATATATTGGTATATATATTAGTAGATGTTGTATATGTTTTGCATCCGCGCTAGTCCAGTCCCCGCTCTGTCGTTAGTAAGCTAACCTAACGGGTAATGACGGGACCCAGTGGCGAATGCGGATGGCATATACGTACATCAGTATATTTTCGTTCTTTGTGGTGTGATCAATTGATGGGACTGCATTGATTCGGATCAATGCAAAGTTAAAAACAAACCTAATCTGATGTTGTTGGAACACTTTTTCAAAAAGCTGTTATTGCAAGGACGTTCTCTTTTGTTTTGCATCGTGGTATTCAGTTGGAATATCCTGCTCCTCAGTCGACGAGGCAAGGGCCGAGATCCCTTCACCGGGAGTGACCCCTTGGACAAAAAGTTTGCGTCAGGGCATTAACTTCACTATAGCCGATTGCTTTTGCTTTGCATCGTGGTATTCATTTGGAATATCCTGCACCCCATTCTACGGGGAAAGAGCCGAGATCCCTTCACCGGGAGTGACCTCTTTAGCAACGGTTTTCGTCACTATATTCTAAAAAGCTATCCGTTCCTTCGACGATATCAAGTTCATTAGGTTAAAGGTTTTCGCCAGAAACCATTCGTAGCCCTCCATCATTTCAGTTAAATATTCGGTAGTATTCAAGCTATGTATTTTGACCTCACGCCAAGGCATAGTGATTGGTAGCTGCCGGGTATTTATCTGTTGCATAGATAGATGCGTTGGTTTGGGACAGTCGTACTACTATTTTGGCCTACGTCAAGGGTATGTACGGGTGGATTCAAATTAACCTGGATAATGATGGGCAGAACTTGACATGTGACTTATGATATTTTGACCTCACGCCAAGGTCATAAGAGCATGGGGCAGAAATCACATCGGGAGTTTCAAAAGAACTGAAACTTGCCAGATATGCGCATACCTTCTGGAGTGTGATACCGTGAGCGGATTCCGTCACGTTATCATGCGATGATAGTTGGATCCCGATTCCCACTGATGAGTTAGTTTACTCCTCGGGTGACCCCGACTAATTCTTCTTTCAGGTTTGGAGGAGAATTTGAGGTACAGTGGGAGGTTTCCTGATTAGAAAAAGTGATAACCATTCTGATCTAGGATAGAGTGCACGCTGAGTGTTTCTTCTCTCTCTCTCTCTGGCAGCGACCATTGACCCGACCCTAAGACTATGACTCAGTGACCAAGTTGACCGAACCTTCTTAACACTGGCTTTTGGATTGTCAGAGTTGCAGACCTCATTGCCACTCCTACTTTTACCCTTTTCTCCAGGACACCCCGTATTACTGCGAACGTCCACTTCCATTGGACAAAACCATCGTATGGTTAGATACGAACTCGAAGGAATTCGAGGATGGTTTCCGGTTCTGGAGAAAACGGATAGGATTATTCAGTTGTCTTTTCTTTTCACCTTCTCTCAGGTTGCGAGTACTCCTTGGTTTAGGAGTAGTACACCTATTACGCAAATTGGATAGTCTTCTTCCAAACCATAGGCTGGTGCCGACCGGTAGGGAATGAAGAAAACCAGTTAGCCTAAACGGTGTACAGAAGGTATTAAGTTCAGACAAAACAAGGGATTAGTAAGAGGGCAAAGTAAATTGCAACATATATTCACAACCAAACCAAATATTTCGTTACCACTCCCACATCACCTTTGTTTTTCTCCAGGACACTCCGTATCACTACGAAGATCCACAGTTTATTTGGATACTCCATCGTATGGTTATATACGAACTCGAATGGAACTTGTTCCAGTTCGGGGATGGATTCTGGTTCAGGAGAAATAGGAATAAGGTTTATTCGGTTGTCTTTTATCTTCACCCTCTCTCATTGTGAGTGTTCCTAGGATTGGGACAGTACACCCATTATGCTTATTGGATAGTCTTCTTCCAAACCATAGGCTGGTGCCGAACGGTAGGGAAGGAAGAAAACCATTTGGCCTAAAAGGGTGTGCAGAAGGTAAAGACTAAAGACATATGAAGGGATTTGGAGAGGTGGCAAAGAACTATACGGTTATAGTTGTGAATCTGGATAATGGTAGAGGCATTACTAGGAATACCAGAATACCCCATCGGAACATTTCAATGTTTCAGTTCAACTGTGTAATGTTAAAGGAAAACTGATTTCCCGATTAGATACTTACTCCAGGGTATGTATTTACCAGGTATGATTCTCACATCTGTATGGTTTTACAGATGATGAGAGGGAGTAGGTTATTGGGAATTGGGTGATCATCCTCATTATATCGGGATTCGTTGTAATCGGTGATATTTGAGGAAATCACCTGGGCTGTTTGCCGGTCGGCAAATATTTGGTTTTGAATATCCGCAGTTATGCACCAATTTCAAATTGATATATCTGTACGTCTATTTTTATAGAGTGAGATATACCTTTCTGAAATTATGTCTACGACATTTACCTATATCAGTGGATGGTTAGGTAAGGAGCATTAAACAGCGGTGTAATTCTTCTTAACCATAAGTACAGTTTTCAACCTACGGCACACAGTGAATGAGTTATCAGACTCAAGGGACTTTTACAGAGTATTGTATGTTGTCCAGGGTCCATCAGGACAGAGGGGATGGTCATCGTACTATATTCGGTTTACTTATGACTTCTCTAGTTTTTAGACAGGTGTTTCGTGGAAACACAGGGTCCGAATTTCGAGAAGTTATAGGTATTTGAATAGAGTAGAGAACCAGGTATAGCAAGTATCGGGATTCTTCGAAGAGATCGAAGATGTAGATACTTGTGAATGGTATTCAGTTGATAGTAATGATAAAGAGATCTTGCTTCTCTTTCAGGTTACTCATAATTGGAAGTATTCCTAAGTTGAGTAATGCTGATCGGCCTCCTTCCATTTAGTTGACATGCGCTGGGGACAGCTGCATGATTTGAATCTGGTTCAATTAAATCAGTGCCTCTGTTCCTATATGGGATATAGAACAGTTCGTATCTTAACGATGTTAAGGTACGGGGAGTTGTCCGGCTTATGCTTAAAACCAGACTCTGGATAACTCAAAGGCACGTTTCTGTAATGGCTGTTTGTGGGTTGACCCAGGCTATGACGAGGGTTGATTTTCTACCATCTGGATGAACAATAGCGATATTGTTCTAGACTCGCCACAGTTTTATTAAAAATGGATTTTTTTTTCAGAAAACAGTAGTGGGAGTATGGTAGAACTGGAAGTGATTCCAGAACCACAAACGATTACTGAAGATTTGATAAGGAACCTAAAGATTCAATCTGGATTGACATTCCATTGGCCACTCCGCAGATATGGTGGGTAACTTCAGGCACCCGAGAGGTACTCCGGTAGCCTCAAGGACGGTGACAGGGAAGTTCTTGTTTACCCACAATAGCCATTGCTGTTGTTCCAGGTTACGAGACCCGGCGGGAGGATGAGTATAGCGTCGTTCTAAACCAGTTTTAGAAGTGTACGTCTATATGACTCTGCCAGAGGGTTGTCGTAGTCAGTGGGAGCAGCGGAAGCATTGGTGGACAGGTTGCTTATGTCTATTTATAGACTAGAGCAGATGTAGCGGAGATAGATCATCTATTTCTGATGTGACAGTCATAGGTTTGACGTCATCAGAATAGGGGATGGATCTGTTGAGAAGGTAGTAGGAAATGATATTCCTTTACCACAATCGGTTATACTTTGGTCGTCACACAGTTGTTTCTCCACAAAGGAAATGGATTTTATATCAGACGTACTGGTTACTAGATCTATGGTTTTAGATCTAGATTTGGGTGGTTTCCCAATCAGGGTACTTGACAGCATTCTAAGAGTATTTAGGATGGACGACTCCTGGCACGGTAGTGTACCTGCAGGTAATGGAGTCACCCTCTCCAAAGGTGTCTTACAGACTAAAGGGGAGAGGGACGGGCATGATTGGCAGATCACTTGCTCAGGCAATTGAGTCAATCGTGAGATGTCAAGTACCACACCAGATGTTGTTCTTGCACTAGATGCAATAAGTTGACATTAATCCAATCCTGGAGAAACAGTTGGAAGCAGTTTTAGAACATAAGTGAATGTTCTAGGGATATGATAACGACAGCCTCATTCAGGAAACAGTTATCATTCCAGGCTTCCAAGGTGACATGGACGACAAGGAGGTTGTCAAAGTTATAGTTTTCCTTCTGATGAGGGGCAGTATTTTGGACAGGTGATCCAAGGCAATACTGAGGGAGGCATGGCGCAGGATACTGATTAAGTTCAGTTGACGATACAGTCTAAGAAGTTTGGATTTGGAGTTCATTTATGAGCTATGTCCCATCAGACATCCAGACACATTCTAAGACAGGTATTGCTCATTTCGGGAGATGGGTTTCTCCGCGAACTTGAGATATAGAGAGACATAGAAAGAAACAACTAAGCGGATCCACTCACTGAGGCTATTCCTCGAACGCAATAGTTCCGCAAACGAGCTTTGTGAGACTGACTAGTAGAGGAGTTGGATGTTCGGTATCACACGGGCTGTGAGTATGCGACATCGCAATAATTAGCCTTGAGTGCAAGTGGGAGATTGTTGGAGGTAGTGCCCTCAGAGTCAATTATTGGATCACAGGTACGTGATTGCAATGATTAAGGGAGGACCTATCCCGGTAGGACAGTCTTACTCGAGATGATAGTATGCTATCTGGTTTACCTTTATCATCGTGTACTGCTTTAGGTGACATGACACGTCGCAATTACACGTTGATAGAGCCCCTAGGATTCTTGCTTGACCACCAGCAGTATGAGGGCGATCATATAAGTGGGAGCTGGGGGTCTACAAGCATATCCTTAAAAGGTCCCTAGTCGTGGGAGTTTCGAGACCGGGCATCGATACTCCATTAGTAGACTAGTGTATACAGTCGAGACCCCGACGAGGGGCGGTGGCCGGTCTCACAAGCCACTGGTGTCAGTTGGATCACCTAAGATGTATACAGGTGCTCATTGGGTTATGAGTACACCGGACAGGACTCGCCGGGAACATGCTAGTTGGTCATATACCAGACGTCAGATGGCAGTTCCCTGGTGACATGTGTGCAGGTTAGTTCATCGACCTGGGGATCGTCATTTGTCTCGTGTGAGTTCCCACTGTACTTTGATTACTACCCTACCACGGCTCAAAGGAGTCGTGCAAACAGGTTTTAGTTGGGTACAGTCCCGAGCCACATGGAGGCAGTGAGCGTATCTTCAGGGGTTCGTCTCTCCCGGTATTGGGGGTGAGGTCGTGCTGTGACTAGGAGAGCCATTACACAAAGTCCTTGGCCAAGGCAAGGAGATTTACTGGTAGGTATTCCAGTAGTATCTCAGGGTGTTCTGGGCTACACTCCGACACGACTTGTACCGCTTTTGGGGGTCTGACTTTTACCAACCCCCTAGGCCCGCCATGCGACACTCATAGACGAACGGACCGGACTGCACGGATATTGTCACTGACAGGCTCAGTAGGGTGTCAGGATGAGTTTACTCATCGACGTCCCTTTTGGTCAATAGCTGGTGGCCCGTCACGTATTGGCTTATACCTCTGACGTGCTAGTGGTTAAATCCACAGCCATAGTATTGACGAGTCTTTAGAGTCCACCACACTTTCAGTTACTCAGCTTTCGGGCGAAACGCTGTAGAGGCCGTATGGAGATATGGCAGGGTCCGATCAGATACGTGCGGTATTGCACGGATCAGGATCGGACGGTTTGTACTAGTAGCCGTATGGTTATATGGCAGGGTTCGATCAGATACGTGCAGTATTGCACGGATCAGGATCGAACGGATTTAACTAGCCGGCTTTGGCTTAAGCTGGTCTTAGTTTAGTACAGTGTAGATTTTGTCTCATTGCATTTGTATCCGGACGGAATACAGATGCGGGTGTGTATGCACAGTATTGGGGTTTTCCTGTAATTTATTACGGTACCAGTTTTCTGGAGTTGCCAGTTTGCATTCCGTTCCGGCCGGTTTTCCTTTGTTCTTTCCCGGCCGGACTTTTTCGATGGAGGGGGTTATTTGCAGTTTTGCAAATAACACTTTGTGGGGGGGTTTCTTGCAATTGTATTGATTATGATGGCTTTCATATCTTGCACCATTGACTTGCTTTTTATTGTGATTGAAAGGGTATGGGTTGAATAGTAGAACAAGCATGGTTCATGTTTGTTTGTGGTCACCTCTTCACTTCTCCTACACTCACCTCCCTTCTAGCTTCATATGGTTTTTTCTCCACCCTTTATTCTCACTTGATGATAAGTCTTTCATGGTTGTGAGAAGAAGAAGAGAGAGCTTTATTCATGAGTGTTTTCTTTCTTGATCTAGTTTTCATGCTAGAAAAATGCAAGCACCATTTTTCTAATCCTTGTTTCCTCCATCATCCTCATTGGCAACAACATAACCCTAAAGAGACAAGCATCTTCTACACTACATTCTACAGCATATCTTGAGCATGTCGAGTTGCCGGCTTCATGCTCGAGTTGCCTCGGTATTGAGGCGGGAGCCCGTAAAAGACGAAGGCGATGTGGTGCCCTTTCCGGCGAGGAGGCGACGAGGAGGAGAAGGACGGAGATCCCGCGAGGAGATCGGAGTGGAGATGAAGACCGGAGGACTTGGATCGTCGGTATACATCTCTTCCCTTTCTTATTAGTAGCGTAGACTAGTTAATGGTTCGATCCGGAGTTTAGTGCGCGGTGGTGCCGGTTTGCAAAGTCCGCAAAATTTAAGTTTATCACCGTTTCCGCATTCCGGCGTCGGATTGACGGCCGGGGCGCCGCCGTGCACTTACACAACCATGCCAATTTCAAAATTTACGGGTGCCAAGAAACCCTAATACGGATCGTTGGCTAGAAATATAGGCGAAAACAAGAACTAGTAAACTACTTTACTAAGAGTGACGGAAATACAACCTTTGTAGATCCGGTCCTCCACCTCCACGGCTCTGTGATGAAGTCCTCTCCGCTGTCCAAATCAAAATCCGGGCTCTAGCGTCGGCTTCATCGGAGAAATGGGCGGGCAAGGTCGTCGGCTTCGTGCCGAAGATGATCTACGTCGAAGCATCACAAGATCAAGCTCCCACTTCACCAAGTCATGAAACTTATGAAGAAAACACACTCTACTACTTGGCAAGAGGTAGAGGATGAAGAAATAGGAAGTGGGTTCACTTTAGAATTGGATTTCTCACTCATTTGCTCAAGTTGCCATTGTTGAAGCAAGCTTTCTTCATGTGATGAAGAAGAAGAAGAAGCAAGAATGAATATTATGATTAGTTATTAAAATGAAAAGGAAAATCAATACTTATCATAATCCAACCATGGTCAAGTGTAGAGAATAAACTAAGGTTAGTTAAAGGGTTAGGGTTAAGCATGAAGACAAAATGGTCACTTAGTCAAAGATGCTTTGAAGCTTCAAGAAGCTTCAAGAAAAGAAAGCCACCATTTTCTCTTTTCTTTTGCCAAAAAGAAATAAATAAATAAATGAATAAATAAGTGAAAACCCTAACCAATATACAACCATGGTTTAATCTTTACACAAAGCCTAGTGAGCATGTATCATCAAACATGATACAATCAAGTGCACAAAAGTATATCACATATACAACTTGTGAACTTCAAGTGAGAAAATCCATTTAAAGTGAACCAATATTAGTTAATGCAAAGTAATATATCAAATATATAATTATGCATTAAATCATTAAATCAACACTTGATTTAACGATCCGGTCATATCGCATATAACCGACTAATATACAATGTATCGATTTATCGAATCAATCCTTGATTCGATAACTAGGTTATATCGTATACAACCATATCGATACATTCATCGCGAGAATGAAATACGGTATCACATACACGCATTATTCTCGGTCCCGCACATATCTCATATGCGCTCCTATTTCGTTTCGCTTGAGCCAGGAAACCTCTGTATAGGACTCTAAAGACACGTCAATACGCCGGCAGCAGATGATGATCATATCAAGCACCCACAAGCCGCAAGCGGTCTGCTAAACGTAACGGCCACCCGGGTATTGAGCGATCAGAAGATCGACGAGCAAGCCCGCTCACACTCCTGGGAATCCAACCAGTAACACTACCGTACAGTCCGGTCTGATCGTCTGATATGTTGCATATCTCGCCTAGGGGTGGTAAACGTCAAACCCCAATAGCTCGATAAGTTGTGTCGATATGAGGTCTATAACAATTCGAGAAACTACTGGTAACACTTACCAGTAAATCTCAGCAACCCTGGCCAGGGATTTCCTGTTATAGCCAATCGAACACAGCACAACATCAACTCCCTATACCGGGAGAGACGAATCCCCTCCTATTGCTCATTGCCTCCATGTGATTCGGGACTGTACCCAAAAACCACCGTTTTGCACGCCCTCTTGGACGTGGTAAGATGGAAATCAAAGCACAGTGGGAACCATACAAGACTCTATGACGATCTCGGGTCAACAGACTACTCTGTACCAGTGTCACCAGAGAACTGCCATCTGACGTAAGGTATAATACCAACTGGGAGTTCTCGGTGAGTCCGTCCAGTGTATCCAGTCTCCACTGAGCACCCGTATATCATCTCTGATGTCAAACACCAATGGATATGGGATCATCCATCGCCCATCTGTATGGGTCGAGAAGGTATACGCTAGTCTACTGTGGTATATCGATGCCCCGTCTCGATATTCCCACGACTAGGGACCTTGAAGGATGTACTTACGGACTACCATGTCCCCACTAGTATGATCCGCATCATAGTCCAGGTAGTCGAGTACACATCCTAAGGGCTTTACCAATATGTAACAGAGAGACAATCAGTGTACACGTTGAGGTAAAGATCAACCAGATAGCATACTATCATGTCGAGCAAGAAAGTCCTCCCTATATATGTCCAAGCATCCACTACAATATACATCCTATGTATAGTAATGGCCTCTAGGGCATACATATAACTAACAATCTCCCACTTGCACTAGGGCCATCTGATAGCAGTGGTTGTAGTATCTCATACTCGACCATCCCATAAAAATCTCTCTCTGGGAACAGGCCTTTGTGAGTGGATCCGCCGTGTTGTCCTCTGAGTCTACTCTCCTAACCTCAATCCTTTAGAGATCAACCATCTCCATGATCAGGTGATACTGCCTTAGAATATGTCTGGATCACTGATGGGATCGGCGTTCCTTGGCATAAGCCACAACTCCATTGTCACACAATGGGAGGAACGAAGTTCATCTCATGAACTAATATACACCCAGACTGCCTCTTTGGTAGCATCTCAAATAGCGATGTATCCTACCTTTATCGTCTAGTATGCCACGGTACCTAGCTTGGAACTCTTCCAACATACCGTCCCTTTACTGAGGGTAAAGACAATGCCTGCGACTGACTTTCAGTCGACCTTATCACCCTGGAACCCTTCCAGTGATTCTTCCCAGGATCGGTTGATACCATCTCACTACAACTAGTGAGAATCCTAACATCCAATTAGATCTATCTCATAGATCCAAAATCCAGGATTTAGGAGGTATCACTTTGATCCTATATGGAGAATCATTGTGATAAGCGGAGATTGACTGAGCGTAGCATAGGAAACTCCTTCCCTATCAAGAGTATGTCATCCACGTACTCTACGAGGATCGTCACCATACTCCCTACTACCTTTTTGTTTATACAAGGTTCATCTACCATTTTGATGATGTCAAACTCTTTGACTAAATCATCAAAATAGATGTTCCAACTCCGCGATGCCTGCTTTATCCTATAAAACATCTTGCACACGTTTCCGCTGCTCTCACTGTCTACGAAGCCCTCTGGCTGTGTACTTACAGACGTTCTCATCTAAAACATCATTTAGAAAAGCAGTCATGACACCCAACCACCAGATATCGTAGTCATGGTATGTAGCCGTGGCAAGTAGGATCTGGATGGACTTAAGCATAGCTACTTGAAAAGTTTTCATCATTATCCACGCCTAGTCGATGACAAAAAACTTTAACAAGTCTAGCTTTGAAAGTCTCAACCTTTCCATCTACACCAAGTAATCTTCTCAAGTTATACTTGCTCCTGATGGGGATTTAACCCTTCAGATATAGCAACCAAAGTCCATACTTTGTTGGTGTATAAGGATTCCATCTCAGATCACTAAGCATCCAGCCATTCTTACAGAGTCCCACTCCTGATGGCCAGCTCGAAACTAGTTGGGTTATCATCTCATGATGCAATCCTCGCTCCCACTGTCATAGAAAAACAGAAGTATCTCTCAGGTGGGTGAGGAACCCTACTAGATCGGCGGAGAGGCTGAGGTTCGTTGGTAACTATTGAATCCTTTGGTTCTTTCAAATCATCAGCTGCAGTTTGTATAGTTGGAACCTTTCCAGTTCTACATTACAGACTTTGCCTCGAGCTTGTCCGGATTTTGCTTTCAGACATAGGCCGGACAACCCCAAATCTTAACTAGCTTAAGACATGGGCTCTACCCTTTCCATATCACATATGAAGTGGTAGGCAACTGATTTGATTTGAACCCTATTCAATATGTATGCAACTTCATAAGTGCATAACTCCCAAAAGGAAAAAGGTAACTCGGCAGTACTCATCATAGAGCACACCATATCAAATAGGGTGTAATTGCTCTACCCCGATATACCATCGTGCTATGGTGTATACGGAGGAGTAATACTGAGAGAGAATCTCATTCTACTTTAGAAAAGTCCAAGAATTTCGTGCTCAAGTATTCTCCTCCTTGATCTCATCATAGGACATAATTCTTTTACCCGTATTTTGGTTCTTTACTTCTAGCTTATATTCTGTGAATATCTCAAAAGGTTCGGACTTGTGTTTCAACAGGAACATAGGTCTGAATCTTGAGTGATTATCAGAGAATGTAACGAAGTACAAAGAACCGATCTTGGCATGTGTAGACAGGGGACCTTACATACGATCAACATGTATTATCCCAAGAGTTTACTAATCTCTTTCTCTGTTTTCCAATAAACAGAGCTGGTGTCATTATATCTTTGTGACATGACTGGCAAGTTTCACAAGATGTAAATTCAAACTTATTTAAATATGCATCTACAAGTAAATTTAGCTAGTCGGGTCACATTGATATGACCTAGTCTACAATGCCTCAAGAAGGATTCGTTCATTTCTGAACTCTTCCTCTTGTGTGTGTTTCCATATACTAAGAACTGTAGTGTTTGATTTAGAACATCAATGCTTTTTAGATAACGTGCCTGAGACCGATCAACTTTTGATATGAGGAAATGTTCAAAACATTATCCAACAATACAAAATTATATCCTTTCTTTACTAATAAAGAGATAGATATGATTTTGTATATTAGGTTCGGTATCTAATAACATTCGTTCAGAATCAATGTATTTGGAATACAGGGGTGACAGTGACCAACAGACTTGGCTGCAACACTTTCCCCGTTTTCTGCCTCATGAAACTTATCACCCGTTCTCAGTCTTTACCTATCTGTAGCCCATGTAACAAATTACATATGCGGGATCCTGATCCGGTATCAAATACCCAGGACGTAAAGAATACTGAGAAACAGTTCTGTATAATGAACACACCCGAAGATGATGCAGTCAGCATGCACTTTCTTCGTCTTGGGCGGCACGGGAAATCTGGTATTCCCCAATTGCCTGCTCTGTCTTATAACAATTATAAGTTGGAGCCGGGACCAACGTTCCCCAGCTCAGTATAACAAGCGGGTTCGGTCAATAATCCGTATTATTATCTTGATTAAGGCGTGATATGGTCGCTACCTGGAGAGAGAGAGAAGAAAACACTCAGCGTGCGCTCTTGCAAGAATAGATTGGTTATTATTTTATCTAATCAGGATGGCTCCCACTGCTTTTTATCAAATCTTCCTTCAAACCCTAAAAGGAAAGACTAGCCGGGATTAATTACACACTACAAGTGTTCGCCAATCTTTCAGCCAGGCCAGTGTCTAGGTACTTTGAGGGAGGTCCCCCGTGCTTTCGCACGAACCTAATTAATGTAAACCTCGTTTTCCCAGAGGGCATAACCTCGTTAACACCTTTCTAGACACCTACTTGATCGGCTAATTGTAATGTGGTAAAACTCTCCCAGGAGTAACTCTTACTCGCAGCGGGTATCGGGATCCAACTATCTCATAGAAGGTATGCAATCTAATTGCAAATTTCAACACTTGAAATTCCCGATAATATTTTACCCCTAGCGTCCTATGACCTTGACGGAGGCCAAACAACCCATAGTCCGCTAGTCAAGTTCAACCCGTCATTTTCTGATTGAATTAAACCTACCCGCACGACCCTTGACGGAGGCCAAACAACGCCGTACGAATACCCTAATCCAATCGCATCATATGCTAGCAGATAAGCACTATTAGCTACCGTACACTACGCCTTGACGGAGGCCAAACTACCGCAGCACGAATACTAACTAGTACTTATCTGAAATGACGGAGGGCTACGTCAGGTTTTTAAGAAAACCTTTTGCGTAATGAACTTTATATCGTTGTAGAATCAAATGATTTTAAAATGAGAGTGCTTTTGAGGCTTTTCTAGTTTTGCTAAAGGAGTCACTCCCGGTGAAGGGATCGTCGGTCCTTTCCTCGTCGAATGAGGTGCGGGCATATATCATATAGTATCTCTGTGCAAAGCAAAAACTCTTAAAAGCAATCAAAAGACAAACCGAGTGTGTAGCATCTGCAGTTATTGCTAAAGGAATCACTCCCGGTGAAGGGATTTCGGTCCTTTCCTCATCGAATAAGGTGCAGGATATATCACATATACCGCTGTGCAAAGCAAGAACTGTAGCTACCTGTTTTATTTTGAAATTCGATTCTACAACATCTTAGGTTTCTTTTATTTCATTAATCTCATTAATGAAGTCCCATCATTTAAGTGCCTAAACATCACAGATAAATACGACGTACACTTATGCCATCCGCATTTGCCTCGATGTCCCCTCGTGCACCGTTAGGTTAGGTAACTAACGGCAGAGCGGGCAGGGCTAGCACGGGTGTAAAACATAAGTAACGCCTATAGAATATATCATATATACTATATAAAGTATCTATCATAGAACATCAAATGATCACATCACAGATATAGAAACATATGAAATATTGGATAAAGTAGGACGTCCGTGTTTTCAATACGAGCCAGTATAAAACACGGAGTCCACGGTCGCGATGAATAGCCAAACCCACACCCCTAGACCCCTATGAGAGCGGCAAGCAACCCTACCAATTCTAGAGTTAGGAGACCCGGACTCGACTCCTCGAGTTGGTCTCCCACTGGACTCCAAAACCCGGTTACTTGTGCTCCCCTCCTTGGGTCTATCCTAGTGCGGAAAATTAAATAATATACAAACGGTGAAATCTTCCGCAACCTGGAAGTGCCCTAATAAAAGAATATTACATACAAGTTTTTTACATGAATGAAAATGGAAAACACTCATCTCACATAAAAACCCCCGGCTATTCAAACATGACGATCCAATATAACATATCCAGCAACACATAACATCACATGTCATCAACGTAAGCAAACATGCGTATCCCAATTGTCGTTGACATATAGCAACGAAACCGGCGATATCACATATTACACTTACGGTCACAGAAAAGAAAGTGTAAAACTACAACAGTTGGAATCCGCAACTCCTTTAGACATCGCATGCCTAATCAAATGAATTATTTAGACATCGGCATGCCTAACAATTATAAACCCCGCATTTTAGTCTCATTATCAAAAACACTTTTCAATATCAAGTCGGGCAATTCAACAAGATTCCCGACATCCTGATCGAGATGCTCGTCGCAAACTTCAGTAGACGGCTGCACCCCCGATACCGTCGACGAAGTGCACCAAGGCGGAACACCGCTACCGCGAGCACCCGAACGGATGCTTTCGGCGACGGGGTTCTCCTACAGTCACTTGGTCGGGGCTATGGAGTGAGGCTGTCTATTAAGTTTACCCGGCGAGTATCCGCGTACGCTACATGATTGCGACGGACTTTTGATCACATCAAAATTCCGTGGCAACCGATCAAGTGAGACTAAACTGCTATGTTTATAACATTCATTCAGTTATCTCATAACTACTTGTGAATTCCAATTATTGTATCCCATTCCAGATAATTAGAAAATGTTAAACTTTCCGATCGAACAGTCGAACATTTTAACATATTCAAAAAATTATCCGGAAAGCCACAAAGACAAAGTTTGATAATCCGATCGAATCTTCAAATTCCCAAAACAACCGCAGAAAATTCAACTCTATAATAAATATTAAAAATTCCCAGGAAAATCAGCACCAGAAAGCATGAATTACTGTGCAAAGTTTGAAGGCCAATCAAGTCAAGAGTCCGCGGAACCGCCGAAGAAGGCAGGCTTCCGCCGCGGTTCCGCCGAAGAAGGCAGGCTTCCGCCGCAGTTCCGCCGCGATTTAGAGGTATCATGAAAAAAATTTTGCATCGTAATTCTTAGAATTCCCTGCTGAATTTTTTGAGAATTTTTAATCTGGAAAAAACCCAGTTTTTAGAAAAGACCAGAGAGCACTTTATGGATTAGGGTTTCGATTCGTTCGGATTTCAAACTCCGTCTAGACTTCGCCTAAGGCTCTAGCTAGGCTCTGATACCACTTCAGGGTTCCTAGGCACTCTCAAGAGGTCTCACAAGGCATCAACCATGCCAATTTCAAAATTTACGGGTGCCGAGAAACCCTAATACGGATCGTTGGCTAGAAATATAGGCGAAAACAAGAACTAGTAAACTACTTTACTAAGAGTGACGGAAATACAACCTTTGTAGATCCGGTCCTCCACCTCCACGGCTCCGTGATGAAGTTCTCTCCACTGTCCAAATCAAATCCGGGCTCTAGCGTCGGCTTCATCGGAGAAATGGGCGGGCAAGGTCGTCGGCTTCGTGCCGAAGATGATCTACGTCGAAGCATCACAAGATCAAGTTCCCACTTCACCAAGTCATGAAACTTGTGAAGAAAACACACTCTACTACTTGGCAAGAGGTAGAGGATGAAGAAATAGGAAGTGGGTTCACTTTAGAATTGGATTTCTCACTCATTTGCTCAAGTTGCCATTGTTGAAGCAAGCTTTCTTCATGTGATGAAGAAGAAGAAGAAGCAAGAATGAATATTATGATGAGTTATTAAAATGAAAAAGAAAATCAATACTTATCATAATCCAACCATGGTCAAGTGTAGAGAATAAACTAAGGTTAGTTAAAGGGTTAGGGTTAAGCATGAAGACAAAATGGTCACTTAGTCAAAGATGCTTTGAAGCTTCAAGAAGCTTCAAGCAAAGAAAGCCACCATTTTCTCTTTTCTTTTGCCAAAAAGAAATAAATAAATAAATGAATAAATAAGTGAAAACCCTAACCAATATACAACCATGGTTTAATCTTTACACAAACCCTAGTGAGCATGTATCATCAAACATCATACAATCAAGTGCACAAAAGTATATCACATATACAACTTGTGAACTTCAAGTGAGAAAATCCATTTAAAGTGAACCAATATTAGTTAATGCAAAGTAATATATCAAATATATAATTATGCATTAAATCATTAAATCAACACTTGATTTAACGATCCGGTCATATCGCATATAACCGACTAATATACAATGTATCGATTTATCGAATCAATCCTTGATTCGATAACTAGGTTATATCGCATACAACCATATCGATACATTCATCGCGAGAATGAAATACGGTATCACATACACGCATTATTCTCGGTCCCGCACATATCTCATATGCGCTCCTATTTCGTTTCGCTTGAGCCAGGAAACCTCTGTGTAGGACTCTAAAGACTCGTCAATACGCCGGCAGCAGATGATGATCATATCAAGCACCCACAAGCCGCAAGCGGTCTGCTAAACGTAATGGCCACACGGGTATTGAGCGATCAGAAGATCGACGAGCAAGCCCGCTCACACTCCTGTGAATCCAACCAGTAACACTACCGTACAGTCCGGTCTGATCGTCTGATATGTCGCATATCTCGCCTAAGGGTGGTAAACGTCAGACCCCAATAGCTCGATAAGTCGTGTCGATATGAGGTCTATAACAATTCGAGAAACTACTGGTAACACTTACCAGTAAATCTCAGCAACCCTGGCCAGGGATTTCCTGTTATAGCCAATCGAACACAGCACAACATCAACTCCCTATACCGGGAGAGACGAATCCCCTCCTATCGCTCATTGCCTCCATGTGATTCGGGACTGTACCCAAAAACCACCGTTTTGCACGCTCTCTTGGACGTGGTAAGATGGAAATCAAAGCACAGTGGAAACAACACAAGACTCTATGACGATCTCGGGTCAACAGACTACTCTGTACCAGTGTCACAAGAGAACTGCCATCTGACGTAAGGTATAATACCAACTGGGAGTTCTCGACGAGTCCGTCCAGTGTATCCAGTCTCCACTGAGCACCCGTATATCATCTCTGATGTCAAACACCAATGGATATGGGATCATCCATCGCCCATCTGTATGGGTCGAGAAGGTATACGCTAGTCTACTGTGGTATATCGATGCCCCGTCTCGATATACCCACGACTAGGGACCTTGAAGGATGTACGTACGGACTACCATGTCCCCACTAGTATGATCCGCATCGTAGTCCAGGTAGTCGAGTACACATCCTAAGGGCTTTACCAATATGTAACAGAGAGACAATCAGTGTACACGTTAAGGTAAAGATCAACCAGATAGCATACTATCATGTCGAGCAAGAAAGTCTTCCCTATATATGTCCAAGCATCCACTACAATATACATCCTATGTATAGTAATGGCCTCTAGGGCATACATATAACTAACAAAGCCAAGGGCAAGAAGAAGAAAGCCCCCGCCAAACCAAGAGGCGGTGTCAGTAAAGTGGATACGAAGGGAAAAAGAAAGGCAACAAAGGTAGCGGGAAAGCTGGTGGGGAAGGAAGAATGCTTTTACTGTCACAAAAGTGGACACTGGAAACAGGATTGCAAGGCTTGGAAGGCCAGAACCCAGGATCTGAAGCAAGTTGCAGTTTCAGCTTCAGGTGTGTATGTTATTGAAAACTGTCTATCAATAAACTCTACATCCTGGGTATTGGATACCGGATCAAGATCTCATATCTGTAATTCTTTGCAGGCGTTGAGAAAGCGTAGGTTTTTGAAAGCAGGTGACATGACCCTCAGAGTTGCAAACGGAGCTAGCATGGATGCTGAGGCCGTGGGGGACTATCACCTGGGATTGTCAGATGGACACTTTTTGGTTTTGCGTAGTTGTTATTTTGTACCAAATGCAACCTGTAATATCATTTCTGTATCTTTATTATCTAAAGAAGGTTATGAATTTGCATTTGTAAGTAATGTAGTGAACATTCACCTTAATCAAGTTTTGATTGGGTCAGGTACATTAAACAACGGTATATACGTATTGAACCAACCACAGATTTTCAATGTCCAGAATACACACAAAAGAAAGTCTCCAGAAATCAATAAAACTTTCTTATGGCATTGCAGACTGGGTCACATCAATGAGAGAAGGTTGACTAAGTTACATACAGAAGGATATTTGGATTCGTTAGAATATCAATCGTATGCAACTTGTCAATCCCGTCTCAAAGGAAAGATGACAAAGACTCCGTTCACTGGACACGGAGTAAGAGCGAGCGAGCACTTGGACTCGTACACAGCGACGTGTGCGGTCCAATGTCTACGCATGCACGAAGAGGTTATTCTTACTTCATTACTTTTACGGATGACTTTTCAAGGTACGGTTATGTCTTCTTAATGAAACATAAATCCGAGGCTTTTGAAAAATTCCAGGAATATAAGAATGAAGTAGAAAAACAAACAGGCAAAAGTATCAAGGCAATAAGATCTGATCGAGGTGGTGAATACTTGAGTGCCGAGTTCCTGGGTTACTTAAAAGAGAATGGAATTCTCTCTCAGCTTACTCCTCCATACACTCCGCAACATAACGGTGTATCGGAGAGACGGAACCGAACCCTATTGGATATGGTACGGTCCATGATGAGTAACGTTGAGTTGCCACGATCGTTCTGGGGATATAAGCTAGAATCAGCTGCATACCTTTTGAACCGAGTTCCTACTAAGACTGTGCCTACTACACCATATCAGATGTGGTGTGGGAAGAGACCCTATCTTAATCACATTAAGACATGGGGATGTCCAGCTTTTGTCAAAAAGCAGCATGCGGACAAGCTCGAGGCACGCTCAGTACAGTGCAAGTTTGTGGGATATCCAAAGAACTCCAAGGGATATTTCTTCTATTGCGAAGAGGAACAAAAGGTTTTTGTTTCTCGCCATGCCCACTTTCTAGAACACCAGTTCATAGAAAAAGAAATAAGTGGGAGCGCAATAGAACTGGAAGAAATTCCAGAACCACGAGCTATTACTGATAGCTTAGTAGAACCAGAGAGTTCGAAAGATCAGGACATTCCCACGCCACTCCGCAGGAGTAGTAGGCAGTTTCATCCGCCCGAGAGATACTACGGTTTTCTCATTGATGGGGATAGAGAGGATTGCATCATAGATTATGATGAGCCTACTAGCTTCCAGCAAGCCATTCAGAGCGTCGACTCGGTAAAATGGCTGGATGCAATGCGGACCTAAATGGAGTCCATGTACACCAACAAAGTATGGACGTTAGACATTGCTCCAGATGGGGTAAAACCCGTAGGATGCAAGTGGATCTTCAAAAGGAAGATTGGTGTAGATGGACAGGTTGAGACCTATAAAGCTAGACTAGTTGCAAAGGGTTTTCGTCAGCGACCTGGTTTGGACTATGACAAAACCTTTTCTCCAGTAGCTATGCTGAAATACATTCGGATCCTTCTTGCCATTGCTGCCTTCCACGATTATGAGATTTGGCAGATGGACATAAAAACCGCTTTTCTAAATGGACATTTAGAGGAGTGTGTCTATATGGACCAGCCAGAGGGTTTCATCCAGAGTGGGAGCAGCGGAAAGGTGTGCAAGTTGCTTAAGTCCATTTATGGACTAAAGCAGGCATCGCGGAGTTGGAACATCTGTTTTGATGAGACGGTCAAGAAATTTGGCTTTATCAAAAATCCAGATGAACCATGCATCTATTGTAGATTTGTAGCGAGAATTGTAGTATTCCTCGTTTTATACGTGGATGACATTCTCTTAATAGGAAATGACATTCCTATGCTACAATCTGTCAAGGGGTTCTTGTCACACAGGTTCTCCATGAAAGACCTGGGTGATGCCTCATACATTCTGGGGATCCGGATCTACCGTGACAGATCCAAAAGGATTTTAGGACTTTCACAGTCCAGGTATATCGACACCATACTGAAGAGATTCAGTTTAGAAGATTCCAAGCGCGGTAATTTACCGGCTTGTCACAGGATCACCCTCCCCAAAGAGATGTCTCCCAAGACTGATTTGGAGAGGGATCGCATGTCTATTATACCTTACGCCTCTGCGGTAGGCTCTATAATGTATGCGATGTTATGTACCAGACCAGATGTGGCTTATGCACTAAGTGTGGTAAGCAGGTATCAGTCAAACCCTGGGGAGAAACATTGGATAGCAGTAAGGAACATTCTCAAGTACCTGAGAAGGACTAAGGAGATGTTCTTGATGTATGGCGGAAAAGACCTCCAGATTGAGGCCTTTGCTGACTCCAGCTTCCAGAGTGACAAGGATGATTCCAAGTCCATGTCGGGTTTTGTCTTTACCCTCAATGGAGGGGCGGTGTGTTGGAAGAGCTCCAAACAGGAAACCGTTGCTGACTCGACTATGGAAGCGGAATACATCGCTGCATCTGATGCCGCAAAAGAAGCTGTCTGGATGAGGAAGTTCTTGAAAGAACTTCAGGTGGTTCCGTCCATTGTTGATCCAATACCTCTGTATTGCGACAACAACGGGGCTATAGCTTTAGCGAAGGAACCCAGGTCCCATTAGAAATCCAGACACATCTTGAGGCGGTATCACCTGATCAGAGAGATCGTGGATCGCCAGGAGATCGAGGTTCGGAGGGTTGCTTCAGAAGATAACACTGCAGATCCATTCACGAAGGCCTTACCCCAGACTCAGTTCGAGCGGCTGATCGAGATGATAGGTCTTCGGTACGCCAGTACATAGCCTTAGTGCAAGTGGGAGATTCTTTGTGTATATGCCCTAGAGGCCATTACTGTATCATACTAGTATGTATATTACTTGATGAAAACTTGGGATATTCACAGTTGTATATACAATCTTGCCCGAAATGGTAGTAAGCTACTTGGTTTGTCTCTGCTTTAATATGTGCATGTGTTTCTCTTAGCATATCGCTTATATACATATTAATAGAGCCCTTAGGATCTTTGCTTGATTACGAGCGTTGTGATGGCGCTCACACTCGTGGGGGCTGGCTAATCCATAAGCACATCCTTATACAGGTCCCTAGTCGTTGGACTATCGAGACAGGGCATCGATACTCCGGAGTAGACTAGCGTATGCGCTTCTCATCCCAGCGTAGGAGACGGTCTGTCCCACAGCCGTCAGTATGTCGTACTTGAGATAGTATGCGGGTGCTCGTTAGGTTACGAGTACACTGGACAGGACTCGTCGGGAACTGTTGGTTGGTATTATACCTATCGTCAGTTATCAGTTCCCAGGTGACATAAGTACAGCTTAGTCCGCTGACTTGACACTGTCACTTCGCCTTGAGTGTGTTCCCACTGTACTTTGATTACTACCCTACCATGGCTCAAAGGAGTCGTGCAAACAGGTAGTAGTTGGGTGCAGTCCCGAAGCACTTGGAGGCAGTGACGGTTAGACAAGATTCGTCTCTCCCGGTATTGGGGGTTGACATCGCGCTGTGTCTAGGAGAGCCATTACACGAGTACTCCCTGGCCAGGGCAAGCGAGATATACTGGTAGGTTTCCAGTGTTATCTCAGGGTGTTCTGGGCTACACTCCGACACGACTTGTACCACTATTAGGGGACTGACGTTCACCGCCGCCCTAGGCCCGCCATGCGATGTATCAGACGAACAGACCGGACTGTACGGAGACTGTCACATACAAGCTCAGTAGGAGTTCAAATGGGTTCACCTCGTCAGTCTTTTTATCGGCATCTACCTGGGGACCGTTACGTACAGCTAGTGCCGCTTGCGGTCTGCGGTTAAACCCACTGCCAGCGTAGTCCCACACAAAGAGCTATTCGCCTTTAGGCAAAATGAGTAGAGGTCGCATGGTTTTGCGACAGGGTTCGTTCACATCCGCGCACTTGTGCACGTTTGCTGTCCGGACAGCTTATACTAGCGGGCTTTGGTTTAAGCCAGATCCTAGTATATGATTTGGGATTGGTTTTATCTCTTTGTATTCGTGTTCCTCGGATCACGAATATGGGTGCGTATGCACAGTTGATTGAGACAGAGTGAGAGGACTTTGATTAGGGTTAATGAACATTGTCATTTTATTAACCCTAATGCTTATGTGTGATTATGATTAATTGATATTAGTTTAATATAATTGTGCATGGTTAGGGTTGTTGACCATTTGACATTCTTGACTTGTTGACCTAGGTTGACACTTTGACCATCATCATTTCATATAAAAGATGCTCTTTGATCCTTGCAATTTGCATTAAAAATGAAATGATAATGGTCATGTCTTGATTAAGCCATGACAATTATCTTGCTAATTATCAATTTACATAATTCACCCATATATGAGAGAATGGTTCATTTTTATTCTCTCATTCTATCATATACTTTCTCTCTCTTGTTCTTCCTCTCCCTCAATCTCTCCCTTCTCATGTGTTGAGAAACACTTGAGCTTGAGAAAAACCTGTTCTTGATAATCTCTACTCTCATCTAAGGTACTAGGATTAGCACTTCTAGCACTTTAGTTGCTTCTAGCTTGGAGTTGAAGCGAAAGGTTGAGGCTCTCGGGTGGATCCTTCTTCGACTCAAGAAGACGACAAGGAGATCACTTCCGTTCACTACAAGGAGCAAGGAGAGAAGGACATAAAGCCCAAGGTATAACCTCTCTTCCATGTAGCTAATTTCTAGTTAGCTTTAGTTAGTTTTTGTTTAGCAAAGATCCTTCTTTTGTTAGTCCATGTTGCCTAGCATGATAAAAATCCGATTTTTATTCCGTTTTCCGCCTCCCCGCAAGCACCGGGGTAGGCAACGTGGACTTACAGAAAGAGCCGAGATCCCTTCACCAGGAGTGACCTCTTTAGCAAAAGGTTTTCGCCACTATATTTTTATAAAAAGCTATCAGGTTCCTTCAACGTGATCATGTTCATTACGTTAATCGTTTTTCGCCGAAAACCAGCCGTAGCCCTCCGTCGTGTCTTATGGATGGTCAGTAGTATTCAAGCTATGTTTGTTGGCTTTCGTCAAGGCATAGTGTTTGGTAGCTGCTGGGGTATTCATTTGTTGCATAGATAGATGTGTTGGTTTCGGACAGTCGTATTACCTTGTTAGCTTTCGTGAGGGGTATGTACGGGTGGGTTCAAATTGACAAGAATATGACGGGCAGAACTTGACACGTGACTTATGATTTGTTGGCTTTCGTCAAGGTCATAAGAACATGGGGTAAAAATCACATCGGGAGTTTCTAAAGAAACTGAAACTTGCCAGGCATGCGCATACTTTCTGGAGTGTGATAACGTGAGTGGATTCCGTCACGTTATCATGCGATGAGAGTTGGATCCCGATTCCCACTGATGAGTTGGTTTACTCTTCGGGTGATCCCGATTGATTCTTCTTTTAGGTTTGGAGGAGAATTTGACAGTACAGCGGGAAGTTTCCGGATTAGATAAAATGATAACCATTCTGATCTAGGTTAGAGTGCACGCAGAGTGTTTCTTTTCTCTCTCTCTTTGGCAGCGACCTTTGACCGACCCTAGACTATGACTCAGTGACCAAGTTGACCGAACATTCTTAAAATACTGGCTTTTGGATTGTCTGAGTTGCATAAGTCATTGCCACTCCTTTTTTACCCTTTGTATTTCTCAGAACAACCTTTATTACTACGGACATCCACTTCCATTGGATAGATCCATCGTATGGTTATATACGAACTCGAAGGGTCTTCTTCGAGGATGGATCAAGGTTCAGGAGAAATAGAATTGGTTTATTCAGTTGTCTTTTATTATCACCTTCTCTCAGGTTGCGAGGGCTCCTTGGTTTAGGAGAGTACACCTATTATGCTTATTGGATAGTCTTCTTCTAAACCATAGGCAGGTGCCGAAAGGTAGGGAATGAAGAAAACCAATTAGCCTAAGTAGGGTGTTTAGAAGGTAATATGTAAAGACAAAATAAAGGGATTAGAAAGAGGGCAAAGTAAATTGCGACTGTTATCATTCACGACCAAACCGCGTACTTCATCGCAACTCCTATTTCACCTTTAAAAGAATAAGGTATTATTCAGTTGTCTTTTATCATCACCTTCTCTCAGGTTACGAGTACTCCTTGGCTTAGGAGGGTACACCTATTATGCATACTGGATAGTCTTCTTCCAAACCATAGGCTGGTGCCGAACGGTACGGAAGGAAGAAAAACATTTTGTCTAATGATAGTGTACAGAAGGTAACGACTAAAGACAAATAAAGGGATTTGGAGAGATGGCAAAGGAATATACCGTTAAAGTCATGAATTGGATTATGGAACAGGCATTACTATGAATACCAGGATACCCCTACGAGACATTTTCATGTTTCAGTGCATTTTAAAGGAAAACTGATTTCCCAATTTGATATTTAGTCCAGGGTATATATTTACCAGGTTTCATTCTGACATCTGTATGGTTTTACAGATGATGGGTGGGAGGAAGTTATTGGCAATTAGGTGATCATCCTCATTATATCGGAATTCGTTGTAATTGGTGATATTTGAGGAAGTCGCCGGGTTATTGCCGGCAGGCATGTATTTGGTTTTGAGTATCCGTTGTGCACCAATTTCAAAATGATATATCTGTACATTTATTTTTATAAAGTGAGATATAACTTTTTGATATTATGTCGATGACATTTACCTACATCAGTTGACTATTGGGTAAGGAGCATTGAACAACGGAGTAGTTCTTAACCATAAGTACAGTTTTCAACCTACGCTGCATAGGTTTTTAGTTATTCAACTCAGCAGACTTATACAGAGTATTGTATGTTGTCCAGTGTCCATCAGGACAAAGGGGTAGGTCCTCGTACTGTGTTCTGTTTACTTATGACTTCTCTAGTTTTTAGGCAAGTGTTTCGTAGAAGTACAAGTTCTAAGTTTTGAGAAGTTGGGGGTATAAGAATAAAGTAGAGAACCAGATATCGCAAGTATCAAGATTCTTCAAAGAGATCGAAGATGTAGATACTTATGATTGGTATTCAGTTGATAGTGATGGTTTTGAGAAACTTGTTTCTCTTTTTAGGTTACTCATAATTGGATGCATTCCTAAGTTGAGTAATGCTGATTAGCCTCTCTCCATTAAGTTGATATGCACTGGGGACAGCTGCATGTTTTGAATCTGGTTCCAATTAAATAAGTGCCAAAGTTTCTATATTGGATATAGGTAAGTTGCCCGGCTTATGCTTAAAACCAGACTCTGGATAACTCAGGGCACGTTTCTGTAATGGCAGTTTGTGGGTTGGCCTGGGCTATATCGGGAGTTGACTTTCTACCATCTGGAAGCTCAATAGTGATATTGTTCTTGACTCGCCACAGTTTTAGTAAAATGGATTTTTTCAGAAAACAGCAGTGGGAGTATGGTAGAACTGGAAGTGATTCCAGAACCGCAAACGATTACGGAAAATTTAATAGGACCTATAGATTCATTCAGGTTTGACATTCCATTAGCCACTCCGCAGATATGGTGGGTAACCTCAGACACCCGAGAGGTACTCCGATAGCCTCAAGGACGGTGACAGGGAGGTTCTTATCTACCCAGACTTGACACTACTGTTGTTCCGGGCTATGAGACCCGGTTGGAGGGTTGTTGTGGTCAGTGGGAGCAGCGGAAGCATAGCGGGCAAGTAGCTTATGTCTATTTATAGCCTTGGGCAGTTATAGCGGAGAATGATCATCTAATTTTGATGTGACGGTCATGGGTTTGACTTCATCAGAATAGGGGATGGATCTGTTAAGAAGGTAGTAGGGTGTGATGTCCTGGTATTTGGATGACATACACAGAGTAGGAAGTAAAATTCCTATACTACGATCGGTTATACTGTGGTCATCACACAGTTGTTTCTCCAGACAGGATATGGATATAATATCTGACATTTTAGTTTCTAGATCTATGGTTTTAGATCTGGATTTGGGTAGTTTCCCAATGTGGGTACTTTGACAGTATTCTAATGGTTTTTAGAATAGATGACTCCTGGCATGGTGGTGTACCTGCAGGTGATGGAGTCACCCTCTCTAAAGGTGTCTTACAGACTAAAGGGGAGAGGGATATGCATGATTGGCAGATCACTTGCTTAGGCAACTGAGTCAATCATGAGATGTCAAGTACCACACCAGATGTTGTTTTTGTAAGTGCACGGCGGTGCCCCGGCCGTCAATCCGACGCCGGAATGCGGAAGCGGTGATAAACTTAAATTTTTGCGGACTTTGCAAACCGGCACCACCGCGCACTAAACTCCGGATCGTAACCATTAACAAGTCTAAGCTAACTAGAAGATGGGTTAGAGATATACCGACTGATCCGAGTCCTCCGGTCTTCATCTCCACGCCGATCTCCTCGCGGGATCTTCGTCCGTCTCCTCCTCGTCGGAAAGGGGCACCACGTCGCCTGTATCTTTTACGGGCTCCCACCTCAATACCGAGGCAACTCGGGCGCGAAGCTGGCGAATCGACGCGTCCAAGATTTGCTGTAGGAAGTGTAGTGTAGAATACGCTTTGTCTCAATGGGGTTTATAGTTGCCTTGATGGAGGAATGGTCTAAAGAAAATTGGTGCTTTCAATTTTCTAGCAAATGGAATGAGATGGATGATTAATTTCTTTCACCAAAATGAGAACTCTCATTTTTCTCTCATCTTCAAAAAGGTTGGCCGGCCATAACCTATATGGAAATGGTGGAGGGAACAAATACAAAACCTTAAGGGAGGTGAGGGTAGGAGAAGTCAAGTGGTGACCACACCAAGAGACAAGAAAACAAACACCATGCTTCATATCAAATCCAACCATACCCTTTCATGTCACAATAAAGCAAAAGCATGGAGCAAGATATCATAATCAATAGTTTTGCAAGAAACCCCCTCCACAAAGATTATTTGCACAATTGCAAATAACCCCCTCCATCGGAAAAGTCCGGCCGGGAAAGAACAAAGGAAAACCGGCCGGAATGGAATGCAAACTGGCAACTCCAGAAAACTGGTCCCGTAATAAATTACAGGAAAAACCCCAATACTGTGCATACACACCCGCATCTGTATTCCGTCCGGATACAAATGCAAAGAGACAAAATCTACACTGTACTAAACTAGGACCGGCTTAAACCAAAGCCGGCTAGTAATATCCGTTCGATCCTGATCCGTGCAATACCGCACGTATCTGATCGAACCCTGCCATATACCTATACGGCTACTAGTACAAACCGTCCGATCCTGATCCGTGCAATACCGCACGTATCTGATCGGACCCTGCCATATCTCCATACGGCCTCTACAGCGTTTCGCCCGAAAGCTGAGTAACTGAAAGTGTGGTGGACTCTAAAGACTCGTCAATACTATGGCTGTGGAGTTAACCACTAGCCCGTCAGAGGTATAAGCCAATACGTAACGGGCCACCAGCTATTGACCAAAAGGGACGTCGATGAGCGAACTCATCCTGACACCCTACTGAGCCTGTCAGTGACAATATCCGTGCAGTCCGGTCCGTTCGTCTATGAGTATCGCATGGCGGGCCTAGGGGGTTGGTAAAAGTCAGACCCCCAAAAGCGGTACAAGTCGTGTCGGAGTGTAGCCCAGAACACCCTGAGATACTACTGGAATACCTACCAGTAAATCTCCTTGCCTTGGCCAAGGACTTTGTGTAATGGCTCTCCTAGACACAGCACGACCTCACCCCCAATACCGGGAGAGACGAACCCCTGAAGATACGCTCACTGCCTCCATGTGGCTCGGGACTGTACCCAACTAAAACCTGTTTGCACGACTCCTTTGAGCCGTGGTAGGGTAGTAATCAAAGTACAGTAGGAACTCACACGAGACAAATGACGATCCCCAGGTCGATGAACTAACCTGCACACATGTCACCAGGGAACTGCCATCTGACGTCTGGTATATGACCAACTAGCATGTTCCCGGCGAGTCCTGTCCGGTGTACTCATAACCCAATGAGCACCTGTATACATCTTAGGTGATCCAACTGACACCAGTGGCTTGTGAGACCGGCCACCGCCCCTCGTCGGGGTCTCGACTGTATACACTAGTCTACTAATGGAGTATCGATGCCCGGTCTCGAAACTCCCACGACTAGGGACCTTTTAAGGATATGCTTGTAGACCCCCAGCTCCCACTTATATGATCGCCCTCATACTGCTGGTGGTCAAGCAAGAATCCTAGGGGCTCTATCAACGTGTAATAGCGACGTGTCATGTCACCTAAAGCAGTACACGATGATAAAGGTAAACCAGATAGCATACTATCATCTCGAGTAAGACTGTCCTACCGGGATAGGTCCTCCCTCAATCATTACAATCACGTACCTGTGACCTAATAATTGACTCTGAGGGCACTATCTCCAACAATCTCCCACTTGCACTCAAGGCTAATTATTGCGATGTCGCGTACTCACAGCCCGTGTGATACCGAACATCCAACTCCTCTACTAGTCAGTCTCACAAAGCTCGTTTGCGGAACTATTGCGTTCGAGGAATAGCCTCAGTGAGTGGATCCGCTTTGTTGTTTCTTTCCATGTCTCTCTATATCTCATGTTCGCGGAGAAACCCATCTCCCGAAATGAGCAATACCTGTCTTAGAATGTGTCTGGATGTCTGATGGGACATAGCTCATAAATGAACTCTAAATCCAAACTTCTTAGACTGTATTGACAACTGAACTTAATCTGTGTCCTGCGCCATGCCTCCCTCAGTATTGCCTTGGATCACCTGTCCAAAATACTGCCCCTCGTCAGAAGGAAAAACTATAACTCTGACAACCTCCCTGTCGTCCAGGTCACCTTGGAAGCCTGGAATGATAACTGTCTCCTGAATAAGGCTGTCGTTATCATATCCCTAGAACATTTACTTATGTTCTAAAACTGCTTCCGACTGTTTCTCCAGGATTGGATTGATATCAACTTATTGCACCAACCGCAAGAACAACATCTGGTGTGGTACTTGACATCTCATGATTGACTCAATTGCCTACGCAAGTGATCTGCCAATCATGCCCGTCCCTCTCCGCTTTAGTCTGTAAGACACCTTTGGAGAGGGCGACTCCATTACCTGTAGGTACACTACCGTGCCAGGAGTCGTCCATCCTAAATACTCTTAGAATGCTGTCAAGTACCCTGATTGGGAAACCACCCAAATCTAGATCTAAGACCATAGATCTAGTAACCAGTATGTCTGATATAAAATCCATTTCCTTTGTGGAGAAACAACTGTGTGACGACCAAAGTATAACCGATCGTAGTGTAGGAGTTTCTTTTCCTACTCTGTGTATATCATCCAAATACCAGGATATCACACCCTACTACCTTCTCAACAGATCCATCCCCTATTCTGATGAAGTCAAACCCATGACTGTCACGTCAGAAATAGATGATCTATCTCCGCTACATCTGCTTTAGTCTATAAATAGACATAAGCTACCTGTCCACCAATGCTTCCGCTGCTCCCACTGACTACGACAACCCTCTGGCAGAGTCATATAGACGTACACTTCTAAAACTAGTTTAGAACGACGCTATACTCATCCTCCCACCGGGTCTCGCAGCCTGGAACAACAGCAATGGTAATTGTGGGTAAACAAGAACTTCCCTGTCACCGTCCTTGAGGCTACCGTAGTGCCTCTCGGGTGCCTGAAGTTACCCACCTTATCTGCGGAGTGGCCAATGGAATGTCAATCCAGATTGAATCTTTAGGTTCCTTATCAAATCCTCAGTAATCGTTTGTGGTTCTGGAATTACTTCCAGTTCTACCATACTCCCACTACTGTTTTCTGAAAAAATCCATTTTTAATAAAACTGTGGCGAGTCTAGAACAATATTGCTATTGTTCATCCAGATGGTAGAAAGTCAACCCTCGTCATAGCCTGGGTCAACCCACAAACAGCCATTACAGAAACGTGCCTAGAGTTGTCCAATTTCTGGTTTTAAGCATAAACCGGACAACTCCACGTAGCTTAACATCGTTAAGATATGAACTGTTCTATATCCAATATAGAATCAGAGGCACTGATTAATTTGAACCAGATTCACATCATGCAGCTGTCCCCAGTGCATATCAACTAAATGGAAGGAGGCGGATCAGCGTTACTCAACTTAGGAACACTTCCAATTATGAGTAACCTGAAAGAGAAGCAAGTTCTCTTAACCATCACTTTCAACTGAATACCACAAGTATCTACATCTTCGATCTCTTTGAAGAATCCCGATACTTGCTACACCTGGTTCTCTACTCTATTCAAATACCTGTAACTTCTCAAAATTCGGACCCTGTGTTTCCACGAAACACCGGTCTAAAAACTAGAGAAGTCATAAGTAAACCGAATATAGTACGAGGACCAACCCCTATGTCCTGATGGACCCTGGACATCATACAATACTCTGTATAAGTCCCTTGAGTCTGATAACCCATTCACTGTGTGTCGTAGGTTGAAAACTGTACTTATGGTTAAGAAGAATTACACCGCTGTTTAATGCTCCTTACCTAACCATCCACTGATATAGGTAAATGTCGTAGACATAATTTCAGAAAGGTATATCTCACTCTATGAAAATAGACGTACAGATATATCATTTTGAAATTGGTGCATAACAGCGGATATTCAAAACCAAATATTTGCCGACCGGCAAACAGCCCAGGTGATTTCCTCAAATATCACCGATTACAACGAATCCCGATATAATGAGGATAATCACCCAATTCCCAATAACTTACTCCCACTCATCATCTGTAAAACCATACAGATGTGAGAATCGTACCTGGTAAATACATACCCTGGAGTAAGTATCTAATCGGGAAATCAGTTTTCCTTTAACATTACACAGTGAAACTGAAACATTGAAATGTTCCGATGGGGTATTCTGGTATTCCTAGTAATGCCTCTTCCAGATTCACGACTGTAACCGTATAGTTCTTTGCCACCTCTCCAAATCCCTTCATATGTCTTTAGTCTTTACCTTCTGTACACCCCTTAAGCCAAATGGTTTTCTTCCTTCCCTACCGTTCGGCACCAGCCTATGGTTTGGAAGAAGACTATCCAATAAGCATAATGGGTGTACTGTCCCAATCCTAGGAACACTCGCAACACGAGAGAAGGTGAAGATAAAAGACACCTGAATGTACTTTATTCCTATTTCTCCTGAACCAGGATCCATCCCCGAACTGGAACAAGTTCCTTTCGAGTTCGTATATAACCATACGATGGAATATCCAATAAACTGTGGATCTTCGTAGTGATACGGAGTGTCCTGGAGAAATACAAAGGTGATGTGGGAGTGGTAACGAAATATTTGGTTTGGTCGTGAATATCTGTTGCAATTTACTTTGCCCTCTTACTAATCCCTTGCTTTGTCTGAACTTAATACCTTCTGTACACCGTTTAGGCTAACTGGTTTTCTTCATTCCCTACCGGTCGGCACCAGCCTATGGTTTGGAAGAAGACTATCCAATTTGCGTAATAGGTGTACTACTCCTAAACCAAGGAGTACTCGCAACCTGAGAGAAGGTGAAAAGAAAAGACAACTGAATAATCCTATTCGTTTTCTCCAGAACCGGAAACCATCCTCGAATTCCTTCGAGTTCGTATCTAACCATACGATGGTTTTGTCCAATGGAAGTGGACGTTCGTAGTAATACGGGGTGTCCTGGAGAAAAGGGTAAAAGTAGGAGTGGCAATGAGGTCTGCAACTCTGACAATCCAAAAGCCAGTGTTAAGAAGGTTCGGTCAACTTGGTCATTGAGTCATGGTCTTAGGGTCGGGTCAATGGTCGCTGCCAAAGAGAGAGAGAAAAGAAACACTCAGCGTGCACTCTAACCTAGATCAGAATGGTTACCAATTTATCTAATCTGGAATCCTCCCACTGTATCTCAAATTCTCCTCCAAACCTGAAAGAAGAATTAGTCGGGGTCACCCGAGGAGTAAACTAACTCATCAGTGGGAATCGGGATCCAACTATCATCGCATGATAACGTGACGGAATCCGCTCACGGTATCACACTCCAGAAGGTATGCGTATATCTGGCAAGTTTCAGTTCTTTTGAAACTCCCGATGTGATTTCTGCCCCATGCTCTTATGACCTTGACTTTGGCCAACATATCATAAGTCACATGTCAAGTTCTACCCGTCATTCTCCAGGTTAATTTGAATCCACCCGTACATACCCTTGACTTTGGCCAAAATGGCAGCACGACTGTCCCAAACCAACGCATCTATCTATGCTGCATATGAATACCCCAATAGCTACCAATCACTGTGCCTTGACTTTGGCCAACATACACAGCTTGAATACTATTGACCACCCATATGAAACGACGGAGGGCTACGAATGGTTTCTGGCGAGAACCTTTAACGTAATGAACTTGATATCGTTGAAGGAACGGATAGCTTTTTAGAAATATAGTGACGACAACTTCCGCTAAAGAGGTCACTCCCGGTGAAGGGATCTCGGCTCTTTCCCCGTAGAATGGGGTGCAGGATATTCCAACTGAATACCACGATGCAAAGCAAAAGTAATCGGCTATAATGAAGTCATTGCCCTGACGCAAACTTTTTGTCCAAGGGGTCACTCCCGGTGAAGGGATCTCGGCCCTTGCCTCGTCGACTGAGGAGCAGGATATTCTAAATGAATACCGCGATGCAAAACAAAAGTGAACGTCCTTGCAATAACAGCTTTTTGAAAAGTGTTCCAACAACATCAGATTAGGTTTGTTTTTAACTTGCATTGATCCAAATCAATGCAGTCCCATCAATTGATCACACCAAAAAGAACGAAAATATACTGATGTACGTATATGCCATCCGCATTCGCCACTGGGTCCCGTCATTACCCGTTAGGTTAGCTTACTAACGACAGAGCGGGGACTGGACTAGCGCGGATGCAAAACATATACAACATCTACTAATATATATACCAATATATTATATTTCGCTCAAGGCGTGAAAGAAATGCAACATCACAGAAAAATGTACAGCATCACAGAAACAATACAGATATCTGGGATCCCCGGGTTTCACAGAGCCGCTGAAACCCGACGTTCCCCTGGTCGTGTGGATAGCCTGTGCAATGAAATCCTAGACCCCTACGGGCGCAGCAAGTCACCCGCCAAAACCTGAAGCGAGGAAGCCCCCTTCAGCACCGTGAATGGACCACCCAGCACTTCACGGAATCCGGTAACTTGGGCACCCCTCCTGGGTCAACCTGTACCCCCTACGAGTGCGGCGAGTAGCCCGCCAATCCTAGAGTGAAGCCCCCTCCGTCTCAATGCCATGAGATGCGGGCTTGTTGCCCTCCAGAACCCGGCTATCCGTGCACCCCTTCGCGGGGCAATCCTAGTACAGAAAGTAAAATATACATACACCGGGTACATCGACCGCAACCAGGTCGTGCCCCAAAATAATAATACAAACAGGCAGTGACGGCAGTCCACATGTCGGACGCTCGCCCCGCAATATCAAATGTACTTAATACAACAAAACTGTACTAGCATTGCATCCAGGCTATCCCCCACGACCGATCCGCAACATCACAGCAAATACATAGAACATCAACGTGAAAGTCACGTTCGCAAATCCGTCTAACCGGGCTATAGCAGTTAGACCGGATTTACCGATCGAGTGACATTCACGGTCGCAGATATAATGTAAATACTGTGAAAAATGTGTTTAAAAAATTTCCGATTGATCAAACAATTAACAAGTGGGCCCCAAAGAAAACTGTAGCACTCACAGAAACAATTGGCCCAACTTTAATATTCCAAAGCCCATATTTTAAGCCCAGAAGGCTTCTGTAAAAAAATGGTGAAGTGATGTGAATAGTGCGCGGCGGAAGGGCCGCACAAATGGGGTTTTCGCGGCGGTTCCGCGCTCCAACTGTGGAGTTACTTCATCAAATTTTTACAGAACTCTTAGATTTTCCAGTACATCAATATTTTATAACCTGAAAAATTTTTCGAGACCAAAACTTTTCAACAGAAACTGATGCGAACTAAAATGCAGTTTTGGAACTTTTTGATCGATCGGAAATGCAAACACATTACACAAAGCTAGACTAAGTTAATGGCGAGGCTCTGATACCACTGTAAGTGCACGGCGGCGCCCCGGCCGTCAATCCGACGCCGGAATGCGGAAGCGGTGATAAACTTAAATTTTTGCGGACTTTGCAAACCGGCACCACCGCGCACTAAACTCCGGATCGTAACCATTAACAAGTCTAAGCTAACTAGAAGATGGGTTAGAGATATACCGACTGATCCGAGTCCTCCGGTCTTCATCTCCACGCCGATCTCCTCGCGGGATCTTCGTCCGTCTCCTCCTCGTCGGAAAGGGGCACCATGTCGCCTGTATCTTTTACGAGCTCCCACCTGAATACCGAGGCAACTCGGGCGCGAAGCTGGCGAATCGACGCGTCCAAGATTTGCTGTAGGAAGTGTAGTGTAGAATACGCTTTGTCTCAATGGGGTTTATAGTTGCCTTGATGGAGGAATGGTCTAAAGAAAATTGGTGCTTTCAATTTTCTAGCAAATGGAATGAGATGGATGATTAATTTCTTTCACCAAAATGAGAACTCTCATTTTTCTCTCATCTTCAAAAAGGTTGGCCGGCCATAACCTATATGGAAATGGTGGAGGGAACAAATACAAAACCTTAAGGGAGGTGAGGGTAGGAGAAGTCAAGTGGTGACCACACCAAGAGACAAGAAAACAAACACCATGCTTCATATCAAATCCAACCATACCCTTTCATGTCACAATAAAGCAAAAGCATGGAGCAAGATATCATAATCAATAGTTTTGCAAGAAACCCCCTCCACAAAGATTATTTGCACAATTGCAAATAACCCCCTCCATCGGAAAAGTCCGGCCGGGAAAGAACAAAGGAAAACCGGCCGGAATGGAATGCAAACTGGCAACTCCAGAAAACTGGTCCCGTAATAAATTACAGGAAAAACCCCAATACTGTGCATACACACCCGCATCTGTATTCCGTCCGGATACAAATGCAAAGAGACAAAATCTACACTGTACTAAACTAGGACCGGCTTAAACCAAAGCCGGCTAGTAATATCCGTTCGATCCTGATCCGTGCAATACCGCACGTATCTGATCGAACCCTGCCATATACCTATACGGCTACTAGTACAAACCGTCCGATCCTGATCCGTGCAATACCGCACGTATCTGATCGGACCCTGCCATATCTCCATACGGCCTCTACAGCGTTTCGCCCGAAAGCTGAGTAACTGAAAGTATGGTGGACTCTAAAGACTCGTCAATACTATGGCTGTGGAGTTAACCACTAGCCCGTCAGAGGTATAAGCCAATACGTAACGGGCCACCAGCTATTGACCAAAAGGGACGTCGATGAGCGAACTCATCCTGACACCCTACTGAGCCTGTCAGTGACAATATCCGTGCAGTCCGGTCCGTTCGTCTATGAGTATCGCACGGCGGGCCTAGGGGGTTGGTAAAAGTCAGACCCCCAAAAGCGGTACAAGTCGTGTCGGAGTGTAGCCCAGAACACCCTGAGATACTACTGGAATACCTACCAGTAAATCTCCTTGTCTTGGCCAAGGACTTTGTGTAATGGCTCTCCTAGACACAGCACGACCTCACCCCCAATACCGGGAGAGACGAACCCCTGAAGATACGCTCACTGCCTCCATGTGGCTCGGGACTGTACCCAACTAAAACCTGTTTGCACGACTCCTTTGAGCCGTGGTAGGGTAGTAATCAAAGTACAGTGGGAACTCACACGAGACAAATGACGATCCCCAGGTCGATGAACTAACCTGCACACATGTCACCAGGGAACTGCCATCTGACGTCTGGTATATGACCAACTAGCATGTTCCCGGCGAGTCCTGTCCGGTGTACTCATAACCCAATGAGCACCTGTATACATCTTAGGTGATCCAACTGACACCAGTGGCTTGTGAGACCGGCCACCGCCCCTCGTCGGGGTCTCGACTGTATACACTAGTCTACTAATGGAGTATCGATGCCCGGTCTCGAAACTCCCACGACTAGGGACCTTTTAAGGATATGCTTGTAGACCCCCAGCTCCCACTTATATGATCGCCCTCATACTGCTGGTGGTCAAGCAAGAATCCTAGGGGCTCTATCAACGTGTAATAGCGACGTGTCATGTCACCTAAAGCAGTACACGATGATAAAGGTAAACCAGATAGCATACTATCATCTCGAGTAAGACTGTCCTACCGGGATAGGTCCTCCCTCAATCATTACAATCACGTACCTGTGACCTAATAATTGACTCTGAGGGCACTATCTCCAACAGTTTTTGCACTAGATGCAATAAGTTTGTATTAATCCAATCCTGGAGAAACATAAGGAAGCAGTTTTAGAACATAAGTGCATGTTCTACGGATTTGATGACGGCAGCCTTCTTTGGGAGACGGTTATCATTTCAGGCTTCAAAGGTGACATGGATGACAGAGTGATTGTCAGAGTTATAGTTTTCCCTCTGACGAGGGACAGTATTATGGACAGGTGGTCCATGAGGATACTGTGGGAGGCATGGTGCAGGATACTGATTAGGTTAAGTGATCGATACTGTCTAAGAAATTTGGATTTGGAGTTCATTTATGAACTAGGTCCCATCAGATATCCAGACATATTCTAAGACAGGTATTACTCAATTCGGGAGATGACTTTCTCCGCGAACTTGAGATTAAGAGAGACATAGAAAGAAACATCAGGCGGATCCACTCACTGAGGCTATTTCTCGAACAGAATAGTTTTACAAACGGGCTTTGTGAAACTGATTAGTAGAGGAGTTGGGTGTTGGTTTCACACGGGCTGTGAGTACACGACATCGCAATAATTAGCCTTAAGTGCAAGTGGGAGATTGTTGGATATAGTGCCCTCAAAGTCAATTATTGAATCGCAGGTACGTGATTGCAGTGATTGAGGAGGACCTATACCGGTAGGACAGTCTTACTCGAGATGATAGTATGCTATCTGGTTTGCCTTTATCAGTTGTGTACATGTTCAGGTGACTGATCACTGGTACACGTTGATAGAGCCCTTAGGATCTTGCTTGACTACCAACAGTATGAGGGCGATCATATACGTTAGAGTTGGGTAGTCTATAATCTCATCCTTAATAGTGGTCCCTTGTCGTGGGGAGTTTCGAGACAGGGCATCGATAATCCGGAGTAGACTAGTGTATACAGTCGAGACCCCCAACGAGGGGTGGTGGCCGGTCTCACAAGCCACTGGTGTCAGTTGGATCACCTAAGATGTATACAGGTGCGCATTGGGTTATGAGCACATCGGACAGGACTCGCCGGGAATCTGCTAGTTGGTATTATACCTATCGTCAGATAGCAGTTCCCTGGTGACATGTGTACAGGTTAGTTCATCGAATTGAGGTCGTCATTTGTCTCGTGTGAGTTCCCACCATGCTTTGATTTCTACCCTACCACGGCTCAAAGGAGTCGTGCAAACAGATAGTTTTTGGGTACAGTCCCGAGCCACATGGAGACACGTGAGCGGATCGGCAGGGGATTCGTCTCTCCCGGTATTGGGGGTTGAGATCGTGCTGAGTCTAGGAAAGCCATTACACCAAGTCCTTGGCCAAAGCAGGTAAGATTTACTGGTAGGTACTCCAGTAGTATCTCAGGGTGTTCAGGGCTTGTCTCCGACACGACTTATACAGCTATTGGGGGTCTGACGTTGCTAGCCCCCTAGGCTGGATATGCGATACTCGTAGACGAACGGACCGGACTGTATATACATTGTCACTGTTAGGCTCAGTAGGGTTTCCGGAAGAGTTCGCTCATCGTCCTCCCTTGAGGTCTGTCCATGGGCAGCCATTACGCACAGCTAGTGCCGCTGACGGCTTGTGGTTAAACCTAATGCCAGGGTGCTGACGAGTCATTAGAGTCCCCCACAGATAGTTTCCCAAATTCGGGCGAAACGTTGTAGAGGCCGTATAGTTTTATGGCAGGCTTCGGAAAATGCACGTGCGTTTACGCACTTGTTATTTTTCGGGCAGATAATACTGGTGGGCTTTGGTTTAAGCCGGATCCATGAATTATACAGAGTAGATATAATATCTTTGTCTCAGTTGCATTTGTATTCGGTCGTAATACAAATGCGGGTATATTTATACAGTTACGGGGTTATCCTGAAATTTGTTTCAGGATCACTTTTGGAAGTTGCCAGTTTCTTGTTTTCTATCAGCCGTATTTAACATTCGGTTATATACGGATTTATCTTTTCTTGAGATGAGTGTGGAAGCTTCTAGAAGGTTCTAGAAGTGGTGAGGTGTTTTGTGACTCATGGTTGCATTTAATGATTCCATTAATGCATGATGACTTGGTTAATGATTCATCATTTTCATTAATTGTGTTCACACTTTGTGTTCACACTAGATATTTCTCTTATTGTCACCTCCCCCTCTCCTACCATCACCCTCCCACTTCTATATAATGGCCGGCCCCTCCCTTCCTCTCTTGTGAGACTCACTTGATTCATTTTGGTTAAAAGATTATGATAGTTTCGGTGTATGGAATTTCATAGCTCATTTCATTCCATCACCCGATTCCAATGGAAACTTCATTAACCGTTCGTCCATGGTTTTGGACGAAGCGAGACAAAGTCTTCTACTCATTCTCTACATCATTCATGGCCGTCTCTTTTAGCAAACTTGACGACCGAGTTGCCTCGAGTCAGAGGCGGGAGCCCGTTTAAAGATCCGTTGACGTGGTGTCACCTGGATGAGGAGATCGGAGATCGACGAGATCGGAGCAGCCGCAACGGAGCGTAGGATGATGGTTAAAGAACGAAGGACTCAGATCGTTCGGTATAACCTTTCCACCCTCTTTACAGTTTGTTAGTTTAGCGTTAATGGCAGATCCGGGTTATAGTATGCGATAGCGCCAGTTATAAAAGTTTTTGTTCCGCATTTGGCGTCAGTTTGACGGCCGGGGCGCTACCGTTAGACTTACAACGCAATGATGCGTACGAGAATGCCAAACTTTACAACGAAAAAACAAAGGTTTTTCATAACAAGGCGATTCTTCGGAAGACATTCAACAAGGGGCAAAAGGTTCTGCTCTATGACTCCCGACTTCATTTGTTTACGGGAAATTTAAAATCACGATGGACAGGTCCTTTTTTGTGCGCACCGTCTTTCCGCACGGTGCTGTTGAGATTGAAGATTAGCAATCAGGCAATACTTTCAAAGTCAATGGCCAACGTCTCAAGCCGTTTTTAGAATTGCCTGCGGAAATTGGGGAGCTCATGTTTTTACATGAGAAGCATTATGTAGATTAAATCCCTTCCCCTACAATTTTGTATATACAAATTGTTTTTTCTTTTTCCTCAAACATTTTGTTGACTCGGGTATATAGCATAACAATGAGGACATTGTCAAATTCAAGTTTGGGGGTGTGCTTGGTAAGCGTTCCTCCTTCACAGTCTGTTCTACATGTATATATTCTGCATTTTCTATAAAAAAAACAAAAAAAAACTATAAAAATCAAAAAAGAATTCTCTAAAAATATAAAAACTTTGTTGTCAAGTGAGCTAATAGGGCAACTTAAATTGTTTTCCGAAAGTTTGGTTGATACGTTAGAAATAACTAAATTCTAGGCATAGGAATTGAAAACCTTAAAAATAACCTTCCAGCTGTTTAAACTTGGTAAATATACGTCCTTACAGCTTTTGGGAAATAGATAATCTTGAGTTCAGTTCTTTAGTTAAGTCAAGATGAAAGGAAAGTATTAAAGCTTTACTGAAAGATAAGTCTGAAAAATAGTTTCTGTTCTTGAGTCCAAATTTAGAAAGTATATACCTACAAACTGCACATACACGCATCTTGAAACTTGGCATAGTAGAGGATACCTAGAAATACTCTTGCCTGAAAGCCTAGTATGAAAGAAAAATCGGTATTTGAAGCTAAACACCATAAGAGCATCATTGAAAAAAAATTATATACATCCGGTCTTGAAAAGAAAAAAAAAAGAAAAGAAAAAACATATATATATATATATATTTAAAAAAAATGAATAAAGTCAAGACCTGGAGACTGCTATTTGCGCTTTAAGCTCATACATTCAGTAATCGGCTATTAGTGCCTCAAGACGCATTAATAATCGCATGAAAGATCTGTGAGCAACACCGTCATCCATTAATGAAAAGAAGTAGTATTAGGTATTATGACAAGGGTACTATAGCTTGAATTGAATTCTTAAGTGTAGGGGTGCCAAAATTTACACACACGTAGGGTTATACAATCGATATTTGGAGAAAGATAAAAACGAAGAATAAGACTTATGTTTTATGAAAAGTTGATAAAAATTCCTGATTTAAGACCGCACTTTTAGAAGGAAGACTCAAGGGATACCAACATTTTTCTAAACTGTAAATACGTATAGGATCTGGGGATAAATAGATAGGAGGTGTGAACATAAGGGTTGAATATTTCTTACTTTGGATGATAGAATCTCTAATATAGATACTAAGACGTAGGAGTAGAATTGACGTTGACTTATGAAACTTGCTTGACTGGATTTTGTGGGTGTAATCCGCTGAAAACCCTCAGGAGACAACACTCCTCCTGCTAGGGACTCCTAGAGGTTTAACGGCTTATTGCACGAGCTCAGTGCAATCGTGTTCCCTGCGAAAGTGAGGATAGGATTTTTTGTCTTGCCCGGGACGAGAAATAGATAAGTTTGGGGGTATTTGATCATCTCATAAAACTGCATTTTATTACCACTCATTCGTTGTCTATTTTGCTATATTTCTGTACTATTAATCAGTGTCTGCTTAGTGAATACAGTTTACAGGTATTCGTGATACAATACTGAAAACATACCCAAAAACACGGATACGAAGTTTGGGAGTCGACATACAAGCAGACCAGAAAATCTACCGATGTCCCGTGAGCTCTTTTGGAAATAATACATGTGTACACACTTTTTGTGTAGATTTGGTCCAACACACAAAGGTGCACTTGGCCAGGGGCAGCCATGATGGGATGAGTTGAGAAAAAGAGCTTTTCTTGTTGTGATGTGCATTAAATGAGCATTTTATGCTAAAGATCTTGATGTTATTCAAAGTATCTTGTTCCCTCCAAAAATCTGAAGACGTGCCAGGGTAAATTTAACCAAGCAAACAACACCAGAGGGATCTATGAGAGCTGATATGACCCCACACCAGACCCGACCCCCTATGGCCGGATTATGGCCGGTGGCCACCCAGCAAAATCCAGCGAGGCCGGCCCCCCATGCTCCAGTGGGCCCCATTTTCTTTTTGTCTCTCCCTTACTGCCTAGTCACCTTATTTTTATTGTTTGTTTAATCTGTTTTTGAACCTATAAATACCAGGGCAGTGGGCAAGTTAGGGGGGACTACTTTTGTGAGAGAAAAGAATTGTGAGATTGTAATTATTGCTTCTAGTGAGTTTAGTGTGAAATCCTTGTCTTTCTCTAGTCTTGCAACTTCTTTTGAGCTTGCAAGATTAGATTTTGGCATTTGATTTCACTTGTCTTGTACTTGGAACCGTTTGTAATCAAGCTTCATTTTATATAAAGTATTTCTTGTATATCTTCTCTTCTTCTCTTTTCTTTTATTGTCTTTTAATTATATGATGTGTGAGTAGTTGTTTTCTAGGCTATGGTGAGGTAGGTTGTGGAATGACTTTACTTCCAACCCCTCCCTTTTGATTCTTGCACTTTACATCTTCTTTTCGTAATATGCAATTTTATTATGTTTTGCTTGATATGGTATATCGTTTTCAATGGTTGCAAATCAACTTAAACGTATATCTTATTCTTTCTTTACATTTCATTATTGCTATATTATGAATGGAAGTTGAAATGAATACGGAATTTTAGTAAGTGTCGCATCTCGCTAGATAGAATATATAGCACACTTGCATATATCCTATACTTGCCAACCTCACTTAACTAGCTCCATATGCATTTCATTCTCTTCCTCAAGTTTTTAGTTTCCATTCTACTCAATCTTGATATCGTATTCTATTTCGAAGCATGTTCGGATAGACGCGGTATGCTTTGCAATTCTAATGGAAACTAAACACTTGAAACTCGGATCGAAATGGAACGTTGGAGGTAAATGTCTTATTTCACTAATACCAAACCATTAGCCTAAGTTTTCCTTAACACCTGTCTTCTTTTAAAATCTTGCAATTTGTGACAAACTCATCATCCAACCTTTGCTTATAACTCAAATTGATGTCGTGATATCCACTCCTTGTGGTTCGACCCATACTTGCCGGCTTGCTTCAACACACCGTGCACTTGCGGTATTTTATAACTCGAGTCTCACCTCGTGCACCTTTTTAAACAAACGAAACAGACATATCTTAATATCAACATAACTTAACATATTGCACGACAACGTGAGATTTCGAACAAGCATCATATGAGGTGTACATGTAACTATAGCAAGATATGTGTATCTACATATAAGCAGGTATGTATGATGTTTTTCATAAGCGCAATAGCACAATAACCAACATCTCAATGTCTGTAACGTTTTGAAAATCGTTTACGTGAAATTTCGGATAATCGGTAAAATACTGGTGTTTTCCGTAAAAACCAAGATTTAATTATTTTTCAACATAAAAGTAAATATACCTATTCTAGCCATGTAATTGCTAGTATTTGGTATTTAATGGGCCACTTATAAAATTTCTAGGTTACAAATTTTTTTCCGTCATTAATTATTTTAAATATTATTTTTAAGCCTTCACTAATACATTTAATTAGTAAAAATTACAAATTGGAATGGGTTAATAGAAGATAAGTGCATCATGACACATTAAACCAAAGTATAACATGTGGTTTTTAAAATGAAAAGAAGTGGTTAAGTTGGTTTTAGATAATGTAAAAGAAAAAGGCTTAAGTTGTGAAATTTAATTAATTAAAAATTGTGGTATGGTGTTATTTTTGTTTGTTGGTTCACTCCCTCACTCACACTCACACCCACACCTCCCTACCCTTGAGCTGGCCGAGCCCTTTATGGGGAGCCACAATCCCCAAAAAGCTTTCCCCATTTCAAGTTAAAAAGGAAAAGGAAATGAAAATTGAAAACAATAAATAATGAGCTATGGGTAATTGTTGACTTGGACATTTTCATTTACACCCACACATCCCCCCTCTTTCTCTCTCCCCTCTTCAAATCAGCCGAGACCTCCCCCAATATACTGCAGCAGCCTCCTTCCCTTGTTTCTCCCCTCTTTCACCACACCAAAATCAACAGAAATTGCATCAAAAATCAAGGAACCCCCCCAAACTCCTAAATTAACCTTACCCATTATTCTTTATCTAAACAAGCATGGATCATGGAGCATGGAAGCAAATTTGGGAGGCTAAGTTCCAAGCTAGATCCCTTGAATTGTGAGGTACAATCTTGCTCAAATTGTTACCTTGTTAATATTTGTTGTAATCAAACTTAATTAGGTATCTAAATGGGTTTAAATTTCATGTTGGAAATTGTAAGGATTAGGGTTTGGAATTTCAAGAATTGGGTTTGGATCAAGATAAGGGTTTTGATTATTTGATTGTGGTTGTGAGATATAGTTTAACACATCAAAGCATGTAAAACCTAATCTAGTTGCTAGTTTGCAAATTGTTAATTTAAATTTATACTAATTAAGATATTTTGCAAACTAGGTTTTAGAATAAAATCAAATATGTAAGATTAAAATATGGTTAGGGTTTTCATCACATCATTAACATTATAATGTGTAGCTTAACACTTTAGGTCATGCAAAACCTAGTCTAGTTGTTGATTTGTGTATTGTTGCTTTAAAATTGTTAAAATTGGATAATTTTGCAAACTAGAATTTTGGGTTAATGGAAATTAGTGAGATTAAAATATGGTTATGGTTTTTATGACTTTGTTAAGATATTTAGTGAATATTGTGGCCACTAGTTTTATTAAGACATTAAGTTTTGAAGTAAAACGGTAAATGAATGCTTTCTTGATTTTCGGGAATAAATCGATTTGATTTATTTTGAGATTTTGATGACTTACGACTTATTTCATATAATAATTAGTGAGTTGGGAAACCATGATTGGTACATTTTGGGTTTATCTTGATCAATCGGCGTTTGTACACCGATATCGAGGTTTTTTTGGTTCTTTTGCATGAGCGGGTCATAGGTTTTAACCTATAGGCGTTTCGTGTGCCGTTTTAGTTTTTTCCACGATTTCGGTTTACGATATTATATATGTTTGCGTATAGGCACCTCTCACGTGGAATTCTAAGGAAAAGAAGAGGATGGCGGCATCGACTTCGGTAGATAAGGGCCAGGTGAGTAGATATATATCTACGGGGGAAGTCGGGTGGATGGCGTATAGCACCCCCGCAGTTTCGTAGCATAGAACGCGAATGCGTTATGATTATATATATTTATATACTTATGTGTTTATAAGATGTGTACTTAGCAAGAGATGATTACGTGACTTTGGGTTAGTTTAGCGTAGTTGTAGGAAAACACTTACAGTGTAGTTTCTTAGTCGCGAAACCCAAGAGTTAAGATTTTCATACACACACACACACATATATAGATGGTATCAGTATGTACTAGACTTAGATCAGTAGCCCCAGTTCATGATATATGATGATAAAGATACAAGATGAATAGTAAGATAAATGTGATATTCGACCCGTATCCAGATTTGGGATGTCGTACGATGGATTTACCGTATGTGAGATAATTATGATGATTGATCCTCACTCTTGACTCGTGGATGTCATATTATATATAGCGTATCCTATGAGATACTATTGAGGAGAGATCACCTACTATTATATGTTATATATATCAACTCAAATTTAGGTGGTTTCCTTACCTTTCGGCTAGTCTGTTAGTTTAGCCCAGTAGTTACTTGTAGATGTTAGACTAGACTCGAGTCATACCTCTTTCAAAACTAACGAATCGTGAGTGTTTTAAAATCTGACCAAGGGATTCTACGGATATTTCAAAGGACGTACCTTTTCTTAAAAAAAAACACCGTAGCCCTATTTTCTAAACACCACGATTCGTGTTATTTCAAATGTCAAAACGGTATGAATCATATATATATAAATGTATATTCGTACAGGTTGTGTTATTATTCATGTTCTGCATATTCTTGCTGTTCGCATCGCATTGCATGCTTATATTGCGTTTTCATCAGTTATTATTAAAGGGCATGCTGTGAGGACACCAGCACCATTACCGATGATACGTATGCTCCACGCACACCTGCTTGTTGGCTCATACACATCATCAACGGTAATTGCCATGTCATGTACACTTTAGAGAATATTGTTCTATTGATATCTTTTGCTAGCTGATAGTTCCAATATATTATTGTTTCATATGCTAGTTCATTATTGCATTCATTGCTTGGTATTTCATGCATATTTATATATTCATTTATCATGCAATATTATAAGGGCCAGTCCAGATTGCCGGAGCCCAGTATTCATTATTATTGGCTCTTCATTTTGGATTTTGGATTTTCCATGAGGTTTCTGGATTTGGAGAAACCACGTGATTTTATAAATACATTATTATTTTTAAAAGATAAAAGTGCGGTTTTCTCATATTCTGATTTGAGATATGCCCACCATGAGTTTTCTAGGCTCTTGAGCGATATCATACACCCGATTCGAGGAGGAGGAGGAACCTTCAGTGGATGCATGGTCGACCCGGTGCGGTACCCCGGGGCGAGAAGGTCGCAGATGATGGCATTGAGCCTTAGACAGGGGAGCACTACTGACAGGTGATTTTCTTGTGACGCGCTAGAAATTCGGAGGATACCGACGTGGTCCTGAGATTTGAGTTTTGGGCCAGTCCGGATAGCCGGAGCCTAGGGGCCACTCCGGATAGCCTGAGCCCGAGATATTGAGACTTTGAGGTATTGAGATTATATGATAATGGCCAGTCCGGATAGCCGGAGCCCGAGATATTAAGACTTTGAGGTATTGAGATTATATGATATGGGCCATTCCGGATAGCCGGAGCCCGAGATATTGGATATTTGGATACATGTTTTGTGTCGATGCTTGACACGGATTTTATGCTGATTTCATTGATGATACCTCGACACAAATATAAAGAAATCTTACTAATTTATGAAAACAGTTTTCCCACGTAGATGTATTTTTTTTATTATATTGCATTTATATCTCATATTTATGATATGTTGCTACCTGAGGCACTGACACGAGCACTTGGTACTACACTTTGTATAGATGTTTACCTAGCCATTTTATCATGCTTCAGGCCATATTATTTGAGGATATTACTGATCATATTGACCTTGGATTGAATCATACATACGATTTCTTCTCAGTGATGTTTTCTACTCACGAGTTGGCTACTCACCCCCGTTGTGCCACAGTTCTTGCAGGTTTTACCGTACAGATTTCATTGCGGTTTTCTGGCATACTACTTCCATTCCGGGTGATTGCTTTGGTAAGTGGGTTCACTTGCACCGTGACCACCATTATACTTTTATTTACATTCAGTTGTATCTAGTAAACTCCATCAACCAGACTTGTATATTATTTCAGACTTAGAAAACTAGTTGCTCTTCTTTCGATCTTAGAGTCGCGCATTGTATTATTATGGGTTTTTTTTTAATGATTTTGAGTTTTGAGTTTTGATCCTCGCCCTTCGGCGTTGTATAATATATTGCTTGCGTGGTTATGACCGTCAATTGACGAAGAGCTTGCTCCCGCTTGGGGATGCCTTATATATATTATGCTTGTTGTACCCTTTTGGGGCCAGTATTTACAAAGGAAACTCTGCCAAAATTTTCAGAAAAGACTTGAGATTTTAAAACACAATACTTCGGCTTATGATATTAAAACCACTTTCTTTAAAGATAAGTTTTATTCACTTCTTCTTTAAAAATTATTTAGATTTCTGGGATTTTTGGCTTACTTGAATTAGATGGGGTCCTATAGACTTCATATGATTCAAGTGCTAGTCACTTGCTATTTCGGGTCGTGACAAAGTTGGTATCAGAGCGCTAGGTTAACCTTGGTTCGAGTCTATGTTTGACTATGTGGAGTCTAGGGCATTTATATATATTCAGAACCTAGGCTTGATCTTTCGGGACTTAGACTTGGTTGAGGGGGTGTTAGACCCGAACTTTCTTCGCATAGGTTGACCTTGGTTGATAGAGTAGGTAACTTAAGTAGAGTGATGTACCGTGTATATGTTCCGCGGCATACTTACGATACGCTACTCTGCTTAAGAAACCTTAGGATATACATTTCTTTGCACAGTATTATATTCATTCCTATGATCTATCCTCATCGATATTGGTTTTTGGTTTTTGCTGCCACGATTATACGGGCAGAGAGAGCTACGGCTAGAGTTGCGTCAGCATGAGCTCGTCCTAAACGAGGACTGACCAGGGCGGTATTTCGGTGACACACGATTGCATAGATGTGTCATTTTACTGTTTTTTTTCACGCCATGAGCGTTTGATGGATTGCTTTTACTAAGATTTCTTGAACGTGCAGATCAGTACCAGAGGATTAGGCCACTGATAGAGGCCGGCTAGAATGTGATGACCGTTGATGTATCGCCTATTCTTGAGGATTGAGGCATTGTTTAGCATGCAGACGAATGAGCCAGTTGTTGCTGCGAATGACGAGATATCGCTCCAGATGTTGGAGCTATTGCAGCATGAGTTTATACTCACAGATATGATAGAAGATCGCTAGTCACCCGAGGATGAACGACTAGGACATGTGGTTCGTTTGCACACCCCGATGCGAAGTCATCAGATTGATTGATTCCAGCTAGAGAAGACTTCACGCAGGTACGTTGGGAGTCGAAGGAAAACAATCGAATGTCAGAAACCCATTTTTTCCAAGTTTAAAGTATTCGGAAAAATATGCAAGTAATTCCATGGATCCTCTAGAAGAATGAAACCCTAACTCGATATAATGAACTTGAGAACGCTTTGAAACCTTAGGGTTTGCTGCAGTTCCGTGGTGCCATTAATGAGGCTTGCGTTTGCCTACCTACGACTGGTCCATAGGTACTGTGGCATGTACTGGAATACTATTAAACTGTACTCAAGATGTTGAGCTCTTGGGGGACCATGGAACTTTGACAAATCGATCGAAAAGTTCGACGTCGTTCAGATATCATGTGATGGGATACATTGCTTGGGAAACTCCAGATACGAGTATAGCCATTAGAGCGCAGTCCATACAGCTTCGAAGAGACGAGTCCAAATCAGTCGACATTAGAGAAGAGTGGAGTAAGAGATTTGTATGAGATTTTGAAGAGATGACGCTCCACTCCGTTGACATCAGAGATGTGATACACATGTAAAGGAATTGAATATGGATATATCTTCCAGAAGGAGTCGTGATGAGTATGCAGCCGTTCCGAAACAAGAAATAGATTAGTAAAAGATGATGACTTCCGGGCAGTTCGGCAAAGAGGAGATTTGGGGGAGATTTCGACAGAACCCTTTTGGAATACTATACGAGAAGACTTGAATCCAGGATTGGTCATATTACGCACACCCAGTAGGCCAGAGTTCGGTATCGTCGATAAGACGTATTATGAGTGACCATGATAGTTGGCCAGAGATATTTAAAGCATGTGTTGAGCGGGACTGTTTCCGCCGTCTTTGATTTCGGTATTTTAGTCGATTTATTTGCATGATCGAGATTTTGTGCACCACAGTTGCACTTGACTTCGATTTGATGTCATTCGAGAAGCTGATTTTGATTTCATACCTATGATATGCATATGATTTGACTTATGCTTTCGGCATAGTTTTCATGCACTTTAGTATTTTAATCCGATTTGTGCACACTGAAGCACATGGTCGTGAGATTATATATCACGACATACCTGATTTGGATTTGGATTGAAATGTGTTGTATACCGTCGATTTCGATTGTGATACTCGATATTTGTTTTCATGCATCTTGTGCACTTGACTTGGATTCTTGCGCATACTTGGGCGGTTGATGCGATTTTGGTGTACGCAAGATGCACTAAATCGAGATTCTTAGTGTATATCAGAAGCACCTGATATTGTTGTCAGGCATACACTGTTGCCCTTAACAGGTGTTTTCGTGCACACCCGTTGCACTTTGTTTTGTTTCTGTGCATATGTATGGCACATTTATCGATTTCGTTTTCCGTGTGCACCAGACGCACGTGGCATTCGTATATACATTTTGGGATTTGATTTACTTTGAACGGTATGTTTTTATGATATTTACTATTTAGTACAGTAGCTGAGTAGGACTAGTCCGAGGACAGTACCTGAATATATTTTTGGATGAATTGATAGTTATCGAAGGGAATTCCAAAAAGGAGCTATAGTCTCAGTATTTACCTACGTATGCGAGATGACACGAGACATTTAACTAAGGAAACTCTTCTAAAGTATTTTTCAAAACGGCGGGACGTGTATGTTAAACAAAAGATACATACATACATATATATATATATAGTTATTTTCTTACAATGGACGTCCGCCACTGTGCAGTGATACGCGCATCGCACAGCGACTTGAAAAGGTTTGGTATACATTTCTTTCAGATGTTTTAACGATACGTACATGTTATAGTTTTGAAATATATTATGTTGGTTTTCGTATTGGACATTGACATTGGTGTCTTGACCACAACTCCGATGATTGCGTGATGCTTGACAGAGTTTTGATTTTTGGTTTACATACTCGTTTTTCATACGCATGCATTGCGCTACGATGTATTTTATGTATTTTTTATTTTGGAGCCCCGACGACTTGATTATTTTACTGAAATGTTTTAGTATTTGAGGGGTTTTAATTTATATTCGGGGACTGAATTTCTTTAAGGGGGTAAGATTGTAACGTTTTGAAAATCGTTTAGGTGAAATTTCGGATAATCGGTAAAATACTGGTGTTTTTCGTAAAAACCAAGATTTAATTATTTTTCAACATAAAATTAAATATACCTATTCTAGCTATATAATTGCTAGTATTTGGTATTTAATGGGTCACTTATAAAATTTCTGGGTTACAATAAATTTTCCCTAATTAATTATGTTAAATATTATTTTTAAGGCTTCACTATCACATTTAATTATTGAAAATTATAATTTGGAATGGGTTAATACAAGATATGTGCATCATGACACATTAAACCAAAGTGTAACGTGTAGTTTTTGAAATGAAAAGAAGTGGTTAAGATGGTTTTAGAAAATGTAAAAGAATAAGGCTTAGGTTGTGAAATTTAATTAATTAGAAATTGAGGTATGGTGTTATTTTTGTTTGTGTGTTCACTCCCCCACTCACACTCACACCCACACATCCCCACCCTTGAGCTGGCCAAGCCCATTATGGGCAGCCCCAATCCCCCAAAAGCTTTCCCCACTTCAAGTTTAAAAGGAAAAGAAAATGGAAATTGAAAACAATAAATAATGAGGTATGGGTAATTGTTCACTTGGACATTTTCATTTGCACCCACACATCCCCACCCTCTCTCTCTCCCCTCACCAAATCAGCCGAGCCCGCCCCCAATATACTTCAGCAGCCCCCTACCCTTGTTTCTCCCCTCTTTCACCACACCAAAATCAACAAAAATTGCATCAAAAATCAAGGAAACCCTCCCCCCCAAACTCCTAAATTAACCTTACCCATTATTCTTTATCTAAACAAGCATGGATCATGGAGCATGGAAGCAAATTTGGGAGTCTAAGTTCCAAGCTAGATCCCTTGAATTGTGAGGTAAAATCTTGCTCAAATTGTTACCTTGTTAATATTTGTTGTAATCAAACTTAATTAGGTATCTAAATGGGTTTAAATTTCAAGTTGGAAATTGTAAGGATTAGGGTTTGGAATTTCAAGAATTGGGTTTCGATCAAGATAAGGGTTTTGATCATTTGATTATGGTTGTGAGATGTAGTTTAACACATCAAAGCATGTAAAACCTAATCTAGTTGCTAGTTTGCAAATTGTTAATTTAAATTTATACTAATTAAGCTAGTTTGCAAACTAGGTTTTAGAATTAAATCAAATATGTAAGATTAAAATATGGTTAGGATTTTCATCACATCATTAACATTATAATATGTAGTTTCACACTTTAGATCATGCAAAACCTAGTCTATTTGTTGATTTGTTTATTGTTGCTTTAAAATTGTTAAAATTGGATAATTTTGCAAACTAGAATTTTGGGTTAATGGAAATTAGTGAGATTAAAATATTGTTATGGTTTGTATGACTTTGTTAAGTTATTTAGTGAATATTGTGGCCACTAGTTTTGCTAAAATATCATGTTTTGAAGTAAAACGGTAAATGAATGCTTTCTACGTTTTCGGGAATAAAGCGATTTGATTTATTTTGAGGTTTTCATGAGTTAAGACTTATTTCATATAATAATTAGTGAGTTGGGAAAGCACGATTGGTACATTTGGGGTTTATATCGATCAATCGGTGTTTGTACACTGATGTCGAGGGTTTTTTTTGGTTCTTTTGCATGAGCGGGTCATAGGTTTTAACCTATGCGCGTTTCGTGTGCCGTTTTGGTTTTGTCCGCGATTTCGGTTTACGATATTATATATTTTTGCGTATAGGTACCTCTCACGTGGACTTCAGACAATGAAGAAGAGGATGGCAGCATCGATTTCGGCATACAAGGACCAGGTGAGTAGATATATATCTACGGGGGAAGTCGGGTGGATGTCGTATAGCACCCCCACAGTTACGTAGCATAGAATGCGAATGCGTTATGATTATATATATTTATATACTTATGTGTTTATGAGATGTGTACTTAGAAATAGATGATTACGTGACTTTGGGTTAGTTTAGCGTAGTTGTAGGAAAACGCTTACAGTGTAGTTTCTTAGTCGCGAAACCCTAGAGTTAAAATTTGCATACACGCACATACACACACTTACATGCATTTTATTACTTGTGCGTATATGGGGATATGTATATATATATACACACATAGGTATGGGACTACGTATATATATACGTATACACATGGATGATGAGGATAGTATACGATATTTGGAGATGAGTCGATGAGATTAGGCATGATGCCATGAGATCGGTGAAGTGATATGGTTCGTATTATAAGATACGACATGAGATTATAGCGGGTCTTTAGGCGATGTGTTTTCATACTCATGCACATATATATATGTAGATGGTATCAGTCCATACTAGACTTAGATCAGTACCCCCAGTTCATGATATATGATGATAAAGATACCAGATGAATAGTAGGATAAATGTGATATTCGACCCGTACCCAGATTTGGGATGCCGTACGATGGATTTACCGTACGTGAGATAATTATGATGATTGATCCGCACTCTTGACTCGAGGGTGTCATATTATATATAGCGTATCGTATGGGATACTATTGAGGCGGGATCATCGACTCTTATATGTTATATATATCGACTCAGATTTAGGTGGTTTCCTAACCTTTCGGTTAGTCTGTTAGTTTAGCCCAGTAGTTACTTGTAGATGTTAGACTAGACTTGAGTCATACCTATTTCAAAACTAACGAATGGTGAGTATTTTAAAAACAGACCAAGGGATTCTACGGATATTTCAAAGGATGTACCTTTTCTTAAAAAAACACCATAGCTTTATTTTCTAAACACCACGATTCGTGTTATTTAAAATGTCAAAACGGTATGAATCATATATATATAAATGTATATTCGTACAGTTTGTGTTATTATTCATGTTCTGCATATTCTTGCTGCTCGCATCGTATTGCATGCTTATATTGTGTTTTTATCAGTTATTATTAAAGCACATGCTGTGAGACACCGGCACCATTACCGATGATGCGTATGCTCCATGCACACCTGCCTGCCGGCTCACACACATCATCATCGGTAATTACCATGTCACGTACACTTTAGAGAATATTGCCCTATTGATATCGTTTGCTAGCTGATAGTTCCAATATGTTATTGTTTCATATGCTAGTTCATTATTGCATTCATTGCTTGATATTTCATGCATATTTATGTATTCGTTTATCATGCAATATTATAAGGGCTAGTTCGGATTGCCGGAGCCCAGCATTCATTATTATTGACACTTCATTTTGGTTTTTGGATTTTCCATGAGATTTCTGGATTTGGAGAAACCGCAAGATTTTATAAACTCATTATCATTTTTAAAAGATAAAAGTGCCGTTTTCTTATATTATGATTTGAGATATGTCCAGCATGAGTTTTTTCGGCTCTTGAGCGATATCATACACCCGATTCGAGGTGGAGGAGGAACCGTCTGTGGGTGCATGGTGGACCCGGTGCGGTAACCCGGGACGAGACGGTCGCAGATGATGGCATTGAGCCTGAGACGGGGGAGCACTACTGACCGGTGATTTTATTGTGACGCTTCGGATACCCGGAGGATACCAACGTGGTCTTGAGATTTGAGTTTTGGGCCAGTCCGGATAGCCGGAGCCCACGGGCCAGTCCGGATAGCCAGAGCCCGAGATATTGAGATTTTGATGTATTGAAATTATATGATAGGGGCCAGTCCGGATAGCCGGAGCCTGAGATATTGAGACTTTGAGATATTTAGATTATATGATATGGGCCAGTCCGGATAGCCGGAGCCCGAGATATTGGATATTTGGATACATGTTTTGTGTCGATGCTTGACACGGATTTTATGCTGATTCAGTTGATGATACCTCGACATGAATATACAGAAATCTCACTAATTTATGAAAACAGTTTTTTCATGTAGATGTATTCTGTTTTCATTATATTGCATTCATATCTCATATTTACGATATTGTCAAGACCCGAAATGGTACGTGACTGGCACTTGAATCATATGAAGTCTATAGGACCCCATCTAATTCAAGTAAGCCATGAAATCCCAGAAATCTAAAACCATTTTAAATAATAAATGAAGGAAAACTAGTTTCAAAGAAGTGAAGAAAACATATTTTAAAAACAATGTTTTTAAATAAGTAAGCCGAATATGCATTCTAAAAACCTCATGTCTTTTCTAAAAATTTCGGCAGAGTTTTCTTTATAAAAACTGGCCCCGAACGGTGTACAACATGAATAATATATACATCAATGATAAAAGGCATCCCCAAGCGGGAGCTAGCTCTTCGTCAATCGACGGTCATAACCACGCAAGCAATATAATATACAACACCGAAGGCGAGGATGAAAACTCAAAAGGAATCTCAAATCATCAAGAAAACCATAATACTAGAACGCGCAACTCTAAGGTCGAAATAATACACAACTGGTTTTCTAAGTCTGAAATAAATATACATGTCTGGTTGATGGAATTACTAGATACAACAGATTAAAATAAATACAAGGGTGGTCACAATTCGAGTGAACCCACCTACCAAAGCAATCACCCAGAAAGGAAGCAGTGTGCCAGAAAGCCGCAATGAAACTTGTAAACCTGCAAGAACTGTGGCACAACGGGGTGAGTTGCCAACTTGTGAGTAGAAAACATCATAGAGCAGAAATCGTATGTATGACTCATCCTAGGTCAATACGATCAAATATATATATATAAACCTCAAATGATAAAGTCTGAAGTATGAAAAACTGGCAAGGGTAAACATCTATACATAATTGTAGTACCAAGTGCTCGTGTCAGTGCCTTAGGTAGCAACATATCATAAATATGAGGTGTGATCAATGTAATCAATATGAATCAATGTCAACTGTATCATGAAGTCTATAAGTATGCGGATATCATCCGACTATGTAATCAATGTCTACATGCATGTGGATCGTCCACGTGTCAACCAATGACACAAAACATCATGCATGTAAATATCATAAAGCATATGCATGGAAGTATGAGGATATAAATCAACCTGTGTCCCTCGCGACACATCAAAATCATGGAACTTGAGTATCCAGCATTGACAATTGAAAACATCATGAAACCCATGCCCAGCATCGGCACGTAAATCCTCATATATCGGGCTCCGTCAGTTCGGATCGGCTCATATCATCTCTCGACTCCGGTCGGTATCCTCCGGATATCCGCTGAACCCAAATACTATCACCGGTAGATAGTGGTCCATCTGCCAGGGTCATCCCCTACTGCACGACAGATCAGTTCCCGCGCTGGGGTACCATACCGGATCCACCATGTACCCGCAAACGGAATCATCCGCCTACTCGAATCGGATTTCACATATCCCACGTCTCAGAACCGAGAAAACGCATGGTGGACACACTGAAATATCATATCAAGAGAAATCGGGTTTTTAAAAAAAAAGTACATACTTCCTTTTGAAATACCCACGGTTCTCAAATCCAGAATTATCATAGAAACAACATATCTCAATGCGTATAATAATATTGCATGATGTATGTGACATATAACCGAAATGTAAGTATATCCGTATATCATGCAACATGGAACAATAATATGCACATATCGAGGGAAAACCGCTCTTTTGAAATGAATCCAATTTTAAAATATGTCTTGTGGTTCCCTAATCTCCAAAATCAAGCCAGAATCATCTATGTATGTGCAAATACGTATGTATGCAAGTATGGGTGTACAATATGTGTGTACACAAGTATGTCATGCAAGGGGTCATATCCTGATGCAACAGTCCTACTGTGCAATGACATGGCAATTATCGATGATGAAGTGTGTGATCCGGCAAGCAGGTGTACGTGGAATATACACATCATCGATAATGGTGCTGGTGTCCTGACAACATGAGTTTTAAAATAACAATAAAAACATTTAAACATGCAATGTGATGCGAATAGCAAGAATATGCGGAAAATGAATAATAAAAACAAAAGTGAAGAATCTACATTAATATATATATGTTATACAATTTTGCCATTTGAAATAAGACGAATCGTGGTGTTTAGAAAAATAAGGGCTATGGTGTTTTTAAGAAAAGATGCGTCTTTTGAAAATACCCGTAGAATCCCTTGACCTGTCTTTAAAATACTCACGATTCGTTAGCTTTGAAATAGGTATGATTCGGGTCTAGTCTAACATCTACTAAGTACTACAGAACTAAACGAACAGTCTAACCGAAAGGGTAAGGGAAACCACCTAAATCTGAGTCGATATACATATAAATATAATAGGCGGTGATCCCGCCTCAATAGTATCACATACGATACAATATACAATATGACATCCTCGAGTCAAGTGTGCGGATCTATCACCAATATATAGCTCGTACGTAAATCAGTCGTACGACATCCCAAATCTGGGTACGGGTCGAATCTCATATTTATCTCATCAATTATCTAGTATCCTTATCATCATATCTCATGAACTGGGGTACTGATCTAAGTCTAGTACAAACTGATACCATCTATATAGATATATATGCGTGTATGAAAACACACGCCTAAAGGCCCACTATAACTAATGTCATATCTCATAATACGAACCACATTATATCACCGATCTCATGGCACCATGCCCAAACTCATCGACACATCTCCAAATATCATCCACTATCCTTATCATCCTACTGTAGGTATACGTGTATATATATACATCATCCCATACCTATGTGTGTGTGTGTGTGTGTGTATATATATACGTATCCCCATATAGGCATAAGTATAATAAAGTAAGTATGTGTGTGCGTGTGGGTGTAAACCTATTCTAGGGTTCGCGACTAAGAAGCTATACTAGTTCACTTCTAACAACCCTAATCTAACCATTGAACACCTAATTATATCTTGAATATCCATGTCACACATAAAAGATATCATATATATATAGTATATATATATATAGCATTCTATACATCGAACTGCGTGGGTGCTATACGCCATCCACCCGACTTCCCCCGTAGATATAATCTACTCACCTTGCTCTCGCTTGCCGTTGCCGACGTCGCCATGCGCTTGCTTCTCATCTCGAAGTCTTCTTGGGGGAACCTACACATCATAACGTATCGCAAATGCGTATTAAAATCATATCGGAAAATCAAAACGACACGCTAAAGTCCTATAGGTTAGAATCTATAGACTACGCTTTCAAAACCACCAAATAAGACTCAATTTCGACGTACAAACGTCAAGTGATCGAATACGACGCAAATCACAAAAATCCGGAATTCAAAGTACGTAAAACGAAACCCCGAATCAAAACAGCAACTCATGAAAATGGTCGCAGATTTTACCCTAGGTCAAATCACCCAATTTTGCATATGCTAAGGGTCTAGTTTACAGGAGATAGAGCTACAGACCAAACACGAACCCAATTTGAACAGGTCTGGCCGCAATTTGTGGCCAGAATGACTTTATTTGTGGCCAAAGGGTGGAGTCAGGGGCTGGGGTCTTGGAGTTAGCTTCCTGGGTGCCTGCATGTATCACTGTGTATGCTAAATAATTTTCAGAGGCTCCGGGTAATAGCAGATTTCATTTTACACTCACAGAATCCGCAATTCCTCCGATATCGGGTTTCTAAGTTCGTATTCCGGTGTTCTGGTCTCAGGTTTGGGTCTGAATTCTAGCACTAGGGGGTTTGTGTGGCCTCTACTAAGCTCAATTACACATCACAACTCAAGAATTCCATAAACCCTAACTAGAAATTTCCCAATCTCACTAAACGACACCAAATCGGTTCTAAACAAACATAGATGTAAAAGAAATGGAAATATTATGCTAATGGTTAAGAGAATACCTTATTTGGAAACTCAAGAATTTTCTTGAGTTGCCCCAAGTGTCCAAAATGCAAGCTTTCTTGGTCCAAGGTGTAGCTAGTGAGCTCAAGCACATTTTTAATGATGTGGGTATTGGGTTTTGAGATGTTTTTAATGGGTTTTGAGAGGATGAAGAGGGGGGAGGGAGTGAGGGCAGCAGCACTTTGAGATGAGGGAGAGAAAATAATGAAGAATGATGAAGGAGTAAGCAATTCTATGGTCAATGAAGACCCCTCACACTCTCTCTCATGCCCATACCTTACTTCTTTATTCTTATTTCTTTTCTTTTCCTTTCTTTTCCTTTTCTTTTCTTCTCTTTAATTTATAACCATGCATGATAAAAAGAGAAAGCATGAATGAAAAATGTAACAAGTGCCAAATAAAAACATATGCATGTTTTGCACAAAACAAACTTAATGCGTGATTAGCGATATTTAATCGCGATTAGCACTAAATAGCGTATAATTAATCATAAAAACTTATAATTTGCATAATTCACATAAAACATCCTCTTTTTTGCAATTTCCATAACTTTCCAAATTTTTTCCCCAATTTATTGGTATTTAATTATACCGCCTTATTAAAATATTCAATATTTTATTATTTAATTATAAAAATTCCCAAAAATAATATTTTATTTTTTTGAAATGTTACAATCTACCCCCCTTAATGAAATTTGGTCCCCGAATTTAAATTTAAACCCCTCAATACTAAAACATTTCAGTAAAAAGTCCAAATCGTCTGGGCTCCAAAATCATCAATACAAAAAAAACGCATCATAGCGCAATGAATGCGCATGAACAATGAGCAGATAACTCAAAATCAAAACTCCGTCAAGCATCCCGCAATCATCGGAGTCATGGTGAAGACACCAATGTCAAATCTAATTCGAAACCCAACATGATATACATCAAAACTATACATGTAAACATCAAATTTATACATGTAAATATCTGAAGGAAATGCATGCCAAACAGTTTTAAATCGCTGTGCGACGCGCATATCGCGGCACAGTGGCAGACGTCTATTGTAAGAAATAACCATATATGTATATATTAATATGTACGTTCCGCCGTTTTGAAAACAATCTAGAAGGGTTCCTGGTTTTAAAGATTTCGTGTCATATCAGACACGCGGGTAAATACTGAGAATATATCTCCCTTTTAGAAATCCCTTCTATAACTATCAATGCATGAAAAATATATCCAGGTACTGTCTTCTGACTAGTCCTGCTCAGTCACTTTATCAAATAGTAAATATCATAAAAACGTACCAATCCAGCAGAAATCAAATCCAAAATGTGCATACGAATGAAGCGTGCCTCTGGTGCGCACGGAAAAATTGAAATCCATCAATGTGCAATACATGTGCATAGAAACAATATCTAAGTGCAACGGGTGTGCAAGAAACACCTATCAAAGGCAACGGGTGTGCCTGACAACAAATATCAGGTGCGTCTGATATGCACGAAGAATCTCAATTCAGTGCATCTGGTGTGCACCAAAATCGCATCTCATAACATGCGCCCAACATGCGTGAAAATCCAAATCAGGTGCATCAATCATGCACGAATAAAATCTAAATCATGTGCATCCAACATGCACGAAATCACGAACTCCAATATCAAGCGCGTCAAATGTGCGCAAGAATCCAAATTAAATGCACAGAGTGCACGAAATCAACATCAATATCATAATCAAAATCAGGTGCAACCGTGGTGCACAAATACGTATCAATGCACTGCAAGCATATATGAACTATACCGAGTGCAAATACCAAATCGCGTGCGTATCATATGAACAAAACCGACTCAACTGTATAAAGTCCATGAAGTCATAAACATGTGCAGCCAAGGCACAAAACGATATCAAGTGCAATAACTGTGCACAAATTATAAATCAACACAACGGTGTATAAAACATATCTCAAGGGTAATAACTATGCACAAAATATGAATACCCAGTAGGTGCAAGCATGGTGCACGAAAACAAATATCATGAAACTCAGTCATCAAGACTAAATCATGCGAATAGATCGCCCAAAATATCGAAATCCAAGGTGAAGGATACGTGATAATCGAATCACCAAATTACAAATCATAAATACCGTCGTCGATATTTCCTCCTTCAAAGTCGAAAAGGTGTCTTTGCATGCAATGCTAGCAGAGCAAGATATCTACTTGCCTCCTGTTCATGGTCTGGCGCCTGGTGCTTTTAGGCTCTTGTCTCTCACTGTGCATTGCTAGACATATAGCTCCTCGGCTCAACGGCCCAATATGGAATGACGACGGAAACATTCCTGCTCTGGAACATCCTTTACAGATCTCTGGCCAACTATCTTGTCGACGATGCCGAACTCTTGCCTGCTAGGTGTGCGCAATATGACCGCTCCTGGGTCCAAGTATTCTCGTGTAGTATTCCAGAAAGATCCTGTCGAGATCTCTCTCAAATCTCATTTCTGCCAAATTGCTCGGAAGTTACCAACCTTTATTATATATGTTTCTTGTTCCGGAACGGCTGCATTCTCATCACGACACCTTCTGGAAGATATATCAATAATCAACACCTCGGCATGCGTATCATATCTCTGATGTCGGTGGAGTGGAATGTCATCTCATCAAGATATCGTACGAATCTCTTACTCCACTTTTCTCTGCTCTCGACTGCTTCGGACTTGTCTCATCGTAGCTGCATGGACTGTGCTCCAATGGCTATACTCGTATCTGGAGTCTCCCAAGCAATGCATCCTATCACATGATAGCCGAAACATGTCAAACCTTTCGATCGATTCATCAAAATCTCATAAACCCCCAAGACCTCAACATCTTGAGTACAGTTTAATAGTATTCTAGTACATGCCATAGCATTTGTGTACCAACCGTAGAAGGGCAAACCCGAGCCACACAAATAGCACCGTTAAACTGCCGCAAACCCTAAGGTTCAAAAGCGTTCCATGGTCATTACGTCGTGTTAGGGTTTCATTCTTCTAGAGGGTCCATAGCATTACTTGCATTTGTCTCTAAATACTTTAAACATAGAAAATAGGCTCCTGACATTCGATCATCTCCATCGACTCTCAACGTACCTGCGTGATGTCGTCTCTAGCTGGAATCAATCTACCTGATGACCCCGCATCGGGGTAAGCGAACGAACCACCTGTCCTAGTCTTTCATCTTCGGGTGACGAGCGACCTTCAATCATATTTCTAAGTACAACTCGTACTGCAATAGCTCCAACATCTGGGGCAATATCTCGTCATTCGCAGCAACAACTGGCTCAATCCTCTGGTGCTAATCTGCACGTACGAGAAATCTCGTAAAAGCGATCCGTCAACGCTCATGACGCGAAAACACAATAAAACGACGCCTCTATGAAATCGTATGTCTCTGGAATCACGCCCTGGTCAGTCCTCGTCTGTGATGAGCTCATGTTGACGCAACTCTAGCCGTAGCACTCTCTTCCCATGCAATCGTGGCAGCAAAATCATAACCAATATCGATAAGGATAGATCATAGGAATGAATATAATACTGTGCATGGAAATGTACATCCTAAGGCTCTTTAAGTGGAATAGCGTATCGTAAGTATGCCACGGAACATACACACGTTACGTCATTCTACTGAAGTCACCTACTCCATCAACCAAGGTCAACCTATGCGACGAAAGTTCGGGTCTAATACCCCCTCGACTAACTCTAAGTTCCGTAAGGTCCAGCCTAAGTTCCGTATATATACAAACGCTCTATGCTCCGCATAGTCAAATTTAGACTCGAAACAAGGTTAACCTAGCGCTCTGATACCAACTTTGTCACGACCCGAAATGGCACTTGAATCATATGAAGTCTATAGGACCCCATCTAATTCAAGTAAGCCAAGAATTCCCAGAAATCTAAAACCATTTTAAATAATAAATGAAGGAAAACTAGTTTTAAAGAAGTGATGAAAACATGTTTTAAAAACAAGGTTTTTAAATAAGTAAGCCGAATATGCATTCTTAAAACCTCAAGTCTTTTCTGAAAATTTCGGCAGAGTTTCCTTTATGAAAACTGGCCCCGAACGGGGTACAACATGAATGATATATACATCAATGATAAAAGGCATCCCCAAGCGGGAGCTAGCTCTTCGTCAATCGACGGTCATAACCACGCAAGCAATATAATATACAACACCGAAGGGCAAGGATCAAAACTCAAAAGGAATCTCAAATCATCAAGAAAACCATAATACTACAGCGCTCGACTCTAAGGTCGAAATAATACACAACTGGTTTTCTAAGTCTGTAATAAATATACAAGTTTGGTTGGTGGAATTACTAGATACAATAGATTAAAATTAATACAAAGGTGGTCACGATGCGAGTGAACCCACCCACCATAGAATCACCCAGAAAGGATGCAGTGTGCCAAAAAGCCACAATGAAACCTGTACGGCAAAATCCTGCAAGAACTTTGGCACAACGGTGGTGAGTCGCCAACTCGTGAGTAGAAAACATCACAGAGCAGAAATCGTATGTATGACTCATCCTAGGTCAATACGATCAAATATATATATATATATATATATATATATAATCTCAAATGATAAAGTATGAAGCATGAAAAAGTGGCAAAGTGGCAAGGGTAAACATCTATACATAAGTGTAGTACCAAGTGCTCGTGTCAGTGTATCAGGTAGCAACATATCATAAATATGAGGTGTGATCAATTTAATCAACATGAATCAATGTCAACTGTATCATGAAGTCTATAAGTAAGTGGATATTATCTAACTATATAATCAATGTCTGCATGCATGTGGATCCCGTCCATGTGTCAACCAATGACACAAAACATCATGCATGTAAATATCATAAATCATATGCATGGAAGTATGAGGATATAAATCAACGTGTGTCGCTTGCGACACATCAAAATCATGGAACCTGAGTATCCAGCATCGACACTCGAAAACATCATGAAACCCGTGCCCAGCATCGGCACGTAAATCCTCATATATCGGGCTCCGTCAGTTCGGATCGGCCCATATCATCTCTCGACTCTGGTCCGTATCCTCCGGATATCCGCCGAACCCAAATACTATCACCGGTAGGTAATGGTCCCTCTGCCAGGCTCATCGCCTACTGCACGACAGATCTGTTCTCGCCCCGGGGTACCATACCGGATCCACCATGTACCCGCAAACGGAATCATCCGCCTCCTCGAATCGGGTTTCACATATCACACGTCTTAGAACAGAGAAAACGCATGGTGGACGCATTGAAATATCATATCAAGAGAATCCGGGTTTTTTTTAAAAAAAACGGTACATACTTCCTTTTGAAATACCCACGGTTCTCAAATCCAGAAATATCATGAAAACAACATATCTCAATGCGTATAATCATATTGCATGATGTATGCGACATATAACCGAAATGTAAGCATATCCGTATATCATGCAACATGGAACAATAATATGCACATATCGAGGGAAAACCATTCTTTTGAAATGAATCCAGTTTTAAAATATGTCTTGCGGTTCCCAAATCTCCAAAATTAAGCCAGAATCATATATGTATATGCAAATACGTATGTACGCAAGTATGGGTGTACAGTATATGTGCACGCAAGTATGTCATGCAAGGGGTCATATCCTGACGCAACAGTCCTTCTGTGTAGTGACATGGAAATTATCGATGACGAAGTGTGTGAGCCGGCAAGCAGGTGTACATGGAACGTACGCATCATCGATAATGGTGCTGGTGTCCTGACAGCATGAGATTTAAAATAACAATAAACACATTTAAACATGCAATGCAATGCGAATAGTAAGAATATGCGGAAAATGAATAATAAACACAACAGTGAAGAATCTACATTAATATATATATGTCATACAGTTTTTCCATTTGAAATAAGACGAATTGTGGTGTTTAGAAAAATAAGGGCTACGGTGTTTTTAGGAAAAGATGTGTCTTTTGAAAATACCTGTAGAAACCCTTGACATGTCTTTAAAATATTTATAATTCATTAGTTTTGAAATAGGCATGACCCGGGTCTAGTCTAACATCTACTAAGTACTAGAGAACTAAACGAACAGTCTAACTGAAAGGGTAAAGGAAACCACCTAAATCTGAGTCGATATACATAAAAATATAATAGTCGGTGTTCCCGCCTCAATAGTATCACATACGATACAATATACAATATGACATGCTAGAGTCAAGAGTTCGGATCTATCACCAATATATAACTCGTACGTAAATCCGTCGTACGGCATCCTAAATCTGGGTACGGGTCGAATCTCACATTTATCTTATCAATTATCTGGTATCCTTATCATCATATTTCATGAACTGGGGTACTGATCTAAGTCTAGTACAAACTGATACCATCTATAAAGATATATGTGCGTGTATGAAAACACAAGCCTAAAGGCCCGCTATAACTCATATCGTATCTCATAATACGAACCACATCATATCACCGATCTTAAGGCACCATTCCCAAACTCATCGACTCATCTCCAAATATCATTCACTATCCTCATCATCCAACTATAGGTAAACGTGTATATATATACTGTTAGTTATATGTATGCCCTAGAGGCCATTACTGTACATTGGATGTATATTGTAGTGGATGCTGGGACATATATAACTAGGACTTTCTTGCTCGACATGATAGTACGCTATCTGGTTGATCTTTATCTTAACATGTATACTTCCTGTCTCTCTGATTACATGTTGATAAAGCCCTTAGGATGTGTACTCGACTTCCAGGACTATGATGCACATCATACTAGTGGGGCCTGGGTAGTCCATGAGTACATCCTTCAATGTTCCTAGTCGAGGGAATATCGAGACGGGGCATCGATATTCCAGAGTAGACTAGCGTATATCTTCTCGACCCATGTGATGGGCGATGGATGATCCCATATCCATTGGTGTTTGACATCAGAGATGGTATACGGGTGATCAGTGGAGACTGGGTACACTGAATGGACTCGCCGAGAACTCCCAGATAGTATTATACCTCACGTCAGATGGCAGTTCTCTGGTGACACTGGTACAGCTTAGTCTGTTGACCCGAGATCGTTATAGAGTCTTGTGTGTCTCCTACTGTGCTTTGATTTCCACCCTACCACGGCTCTACTGAGTCGTGCAAACAGGTGGTTTTTGGGTACAGTCCCGATTCACATGGAGGCAATGAGCGATAGGAGGGGATTCGTCTCTTCCGGTATTGGGGGTTGATGTTGCGCTATGCACGACTGGCCATAACAGGAAATCCCTGGCCAGGGTTGCTGTGATATACTGGTAAGAGTTATCAGTAGTTTCACGAATGTTATGGACCCTACGTCGGCATGACTTATCAAGCTATTGGGGTCTGACGTTTACCACCCCTAGGCGAGATATGCGACATATCAGACGAACAGACCGGACTGTACGGTAAGTGTTACTGGTTGGATTCACAGGAGTGTGAGCGGGCTTGCTCGTCGATCTTCTGATCGCTCAATACCCGGGTGGCCGTTACGTTTAGCAGACCGCTTGCGGCTTGTGGGTGTTTGATATGATCATCACCTGCTGCCGGCGTATTGACGAGTCTTTAGAGTCCTACACAGAGGTTTCCTGGCTCAAGCGAAACGAAATAGGAGCGCATATGAGATATGTGCGGGACCGAGAATAATGCGTGTATGTGATACCGTATTCTATTCTCGCGATGAATGTATCGAATGGTTATATGCGATATAACCTAGTTATCGAATCAAGGATTGATTCGATAAGCCGATACATTGGATACTAGTCGGTTATATACGATATGACCGGATCGTTAATTCAAGTGTTGATTTAATGATTTAATGTATAATTATATATTTGATATATTACTTTGCATTAATTAGTATTGGTTCACTTTAAATGGATTTTCTCACTTGAATTGTGCAAGGTGTATATGTGATATACATTTGTGCACATGATTGTATCATGTTTGATGATACATGTTTACTTGGTTAAGTGTAAAGAATTAAACCATGGTTAAGTTTATGATTGGGGTTTTCTTTTTCCTTATTTATTTATTTATTTATTTTTGGAAAAAGATGAGAAAAGAATGGTTGCTATTTTTGTTTGGTAGTTGAAGTTTCTTGAAGCTTTGAATTAGTCCACCATTCTTGTCTTATACTTAACCCTAACCATTCAAGTTAACCATGGTCCATTCTCTACAATTAACCAAGGGTTAATATGTGATAAGTATTGATTTATTTATCTAATAATTCAACACTTATCATTTCATCTTCTTCTTCTTCATCTTCTTCTTCCATGAAGAAAGCTTGCTACATCAATGGCAAGTATTGAAAACAAGTGAGAAATCCAATTCTAAAGTGAACCCACTTCCTATTTCTTCATCCTCTACCTCTTGCCAAGTAGTATAGGGTGTTTCCTTCACAAGTTTTCATTGCTTGGTGAAGGTGGAGCTTGATCTAGTGATTCCTCGACGTAGATCATCTTCGGCACGTTGTCGACGACCTAGCCCGCCTATTTCTCCGATGAAACCACCGTGAGAGTCATGGTTCGATTTGGACAGCGGAGAGGACTTCATCACGGAGCCATGGAGGTGGAGGACCGGATCTACAAAGGTTGTAGCCCCTTCCCTTTAGCTATATTTCCGTTTACATGCTTGCATCGCCTCATTATCTAGTTAACGATTCGTATTAGGGTTTGTAGGCACTTGTAAAATTTTAATTGGCCATGTTTGATGCCTTGTGAGACTCCATTAGAGTGTCTAGGAACCCTACAGTGGTATCAGAGCCTAGCTAGAGCCTTAGGCGATGCGTAGACGGAGTTAGAAGTCCGATCGACCCGAAACCCCGATTTTAACATGCTCTCTGGACTTTTTTGAAATTCGTGGATTTTTGTGAATTAAAAATATGCAGAAAAATCAGCAGGAAGATCTAAGACTTACTGTGAAATTCGAGCTCCTGTATCCATCAAAGAGCCACGTTTCCGCCGCATAAGCATGATTTATGCGGTGGTTCCGCGGCCGTAATGTATCCTTGTTTAATGAATTGTGCACAGTAATTCCTAGTATGCAGTGCTGGTTTTCCTGGGAATTTTTAATATTTATTCCGGAGTTTTATTTTCTGGGTTGTATTGGGAAATCAGTGTATCGATCGGATTGTCTAATTTTGTCAGTGTGTTTTTCCGGGTATTTTAGAATATGTTAAAAAGTTCGACCGGATATAAATACCCACTTTTTCCCTTGCCGGGTAATTTCCAATTGTTGGATTTTTCCGTAGTTTAACGACGTTCTAAGTTGTGCAAGTAACGCGATGGACCCTCTAGAAGACAACAAACCTTAACTCGATTATGTGACCGTCTTGAACTGCCCTTTGAACCTTCGGGTTTGGGGCAGTACTGTAAGTGTACGGCGGCGCCCCGGCCGTCAATCCGACGGCCAAATGCGGAAGCGGTGATAAAATTTAATTTTTCTTGAACTGGCAAACCGCCGCGCACTAATACCCGGATCGAACCATTAACTAGTCCTAGCTAACTACAAGATGGGGAAGAGAGATATACCGACTGATCCGAGTCCTCCGGTCTTCTCTTCGTCGTCCCGATCTCCCGCGGAATGTCCTGTCTCTACCTCGTCGCCGGAAGTGCACCACATCGCCTACATCTTTTACGGGCTCCCACCTCAATGCCAAGGCAACTCGGGCACGAAGCTGGCTAGTCGACGTGCCCAAGATTTGCTGTAGAATGTAGTGTACAAGTCTCATTTTGGGGTTGTAGGAATTGCCTTTTGGTGGAGGGATCAACTATGGAGTTTTTAGATGGAACTTGTGGGATTTTTACAACATGAAATGAGCCAAAAACCCACACCAAAAATTTGGGACAGCCCCCACACATATGTGGTCGGCCAATGCAAGTGAGTGGAGAGAATGGAGAGTCCCCCACAAAAGAAAGAGGATAGCCACAACCATAATCCAAGGGAGAGAGAGAAAGGTCATGATAACAAGAGATGATTACTAACCCAAACCCACACTCCACCAACCTCATCATCAACAACCATGATGAGCCAAAAGTCAAGCCATGATCAACTAAAGAAAGGTCAAGGGATGGGCTCCATCATGAAACCATCATGATACAAATATATGCAAAGACCCCCTTCCAAATACTTATTTGCAACAATGCAAATAAGCCCTCCTCCACCAATCTTCGGCCAATGAACAATACAAAGGAAATTGGCCGAAACGGAAAGCAAATTGGCAACTCCAAAAAACTGGTCCCGTAATAAATTACAGGAAAAACCCCGATACTGTGCATACACACCCGCATTTGTATTCCGACTGAAATACAAATGCAATGAGACAAATCTACACTGTACTATACTAGAATCCGGCTTAAACCAAAGCCAGCTAGTAATGTCTGTCCGATCCTGATCCGTGCAATACCGCACGTATCTGATCGAACCCTGCCATATAACCATACGGCCTGTAGTACAAACTGTCCGATCCTGATCCGTGCAATACTGCACGTATCTGATCGGACCTTGCCATATCTCCATACGGCCTCTATAACTTTTCGCCCGAAAGCTGAGTAACTGAATGTGGGGGACTCTAAAGACTCGTCAACACCTTGGTTGTGGATTTAACCACTAGCACGTCAGAGGTATAAGCCAATACGTAACGGGCTACAAGGTATTGACTAAAAGGGATGTCTGTGAGTGAACTCAGCCTGACAACCCTACTGAACCTGTCAGTGACAATATCCGTACAGTCCGGTCCGTTCGTCTATGAGCATCGCATGGCGGGCCTAGGGGGTTGGTAAAAGTCAGACCCCCAAGAGCGGTACAAGTCGTGTCGGAGTGTAGCCCAGAACACCCTGAGATACTACTGGAATACCTACCAGTAAATCTCCTTGCCTCGGCCGAGGGCTTCGTGTAATGGCTCTCCTAGACACAGCACGACCTCACCCCCAATACCGGGAGAGACGAACCCCTGAAGATACGCTCACTGCCTCCATGTGGCTCGGGACTGTACCCAACTAAAACCTGTTTGCACGACTCCTTTGAGCCGTGGTAGGGTAGTAATCAAAGTACAGTGGGAACTCACACAAGACAAATGACGATCCCCAGGTCGATGAACTAACCTGTACACATGTCACCAGGGAACTGCCATCTGACGTCTGGTATATGACCAACTAGCATGTTCCCGGCGAGTCCTGTCCGGTGTACTCATAACCCAATGAGCACCTGTATACATCTTAGGTGAACCAACTGACACCAGTGGCTTGTGAGACCGGCCACCGCCCCTCTTCGGGGTCTCGACTGTATACACTAGTCTACTCAGGAGTATCGATGCCCTGTCTCGAAACTCTCACGACTAGGGACCATTTAAGGATGTGCTTATAGACCCCCAGCTCCCACTTATATGATCGCCCTCATACTGCTGGTGGTCAAGCAAGAATCCTAGGGGCTCTATCAACGTGCAATAGCAACTTGTCAGGTCACCTAAAGCAGTACACGATGATAAAGGTAAACCAGATAGCATACTATCATCTCGAGTAAGACTGTCCTACTGGGATAGGTCCTCCATCAATCATTGCAGTCACGTACCTGTGACCTAATAATTGACTCTGAGGGCACTATCTCCAACAAGTACGGCGTGCCACATGTGAGGCGTTGGCTTGACCCTTCTACGGCTGGACCGTTGGTACTGAGGCACGAACTGAATGTTGTTAGACTTATTTCATGTGTTGAGCTGTTTCGGGAAAACTTGGGTGTTCGATTGTTCAATCGGAAAGTTTAACATTTTCTGTTTATCCGGAATGTGATACAACAATTGGAATTCACAAAAGTTATGTGATAACTGAATGAATGTTATAAACATAGCACTTTAGTCTCACTTGATCGGTTGCCACAGAATTTTGATGTGATCAAAAGTCCGTCGCAATCACGTAGCGTACGCGGATACTCGCCGGGTAAACTTAATAGACAGCCTCACTCCATAGCCCCGACCAAGTGACTGTAGGAGAACCCCGTCGCCGAAAGCATCCGTTCGGGTGCTCGCGGTAGCGGTGTTCCGCCTTGGTGCACTTCGTCGACGGTATCAGGGGTGCGGCCGCCTACTAAAGTTTGCGACAAGCATTCGATCAGTTTTTCGGGAATCTTATTGAATTGCCCGACTTGATATTGGAAAGAGTTTTCGATGATGAGACTAAAATGCGAGGTTTATGATTGTCTAAGTAATTCATTTGGTCAGGCATGCGATGTCTGAAGAGGTTGCGGATTCCAACTGTTATAGTTTTACACTTTCTTTTCTGTGACCGTAAGTGTAATATGTGATATCGCCGGTTTCGTTGCTATATGTCAACGATAATGGGGATACGCATGTTTGCTTACGTTGATGACATGTGATGTTATGTGTTGCTGGATATGTTATATTGGATCGTCGTGTTTGAATAGCCCGGGGGTTTTTATGTGAGATGAGTGTTTTTCATTTTCATTCATGTAAAAACTTGTATGTAATATTCTTTTATTGGGGCACTTCCAGGTTGCGGAAGATGTCACCGTTGATGTATATTATTTACTTTTCTGCACTAGGATAGACCCAAGGAGGGGAGCACAAGTAACCGAGTTCTAGGGTCCAGTGGGAGACCATCTCGAGGAGTCGAGTCCGGGTCTCCTAACCCTAGAAATGGTAGGGTTGCTTGCCGCTCTCGTAGAGGTCTAGGGGTGTGGGATTGGCTATTCATCACGACTGTGGAATCCGTGTTTTATACTGGCTCGTATTGAAAACACGGACGTCCTCGTATATCCAATATTTCATATGTTTCTTCTGCTGTGATTTATCTGTGATGTGATCATGTGATGTTCTGTGACAGATATTATATATAGTATATATGATATATTATATAAACGTTGCTTATGTTTTACACCCGTGCTAGCCCTGTCCCGCTCTGCCATTAGTTACCTAACCTAACGGTGCAGACGGGACATCGAGGCGAATGCGGATGGCATGAGCGTACGTTATATTTATCTGTGATGTTTAGGTGGACTTATATGATGGGATATTCATTAATGAGATTAATGAAAGAAAATAAACCTAATTGATGTTGTGGAATCGAATTTCAGAATAAAACAGGTAGCTACAGTTCTTGCTTTGCATCGCGGTGTTCATTATAGAACATCCTGCACCTTATTCGATGAGGAAAGGACCGAGATCCCTTCACCGCGAGTGACTCCTTTAGCAATAACTGGCAGATGCTACAACCCTCGGTTTGTCTTTGATCGCTTCTATAGTTTCCGTTTTGCACAGTGATATATATGATATATCCCGCACCTCATTGGACGAGGAAAGGGCCGACGATCCCTTCACCGGGAGTGACCCCTTTAGCAAAACTAGAAAAGCCTCGAAAACATTCCATTTAAAAACCATTTGATTCCACAACGAGATCAAGTTCAAAGCGTTAAAGGTTTTCACAAAAACCATTCGCAACCCTCCGTCATTTTAGGAAGTAGAGTACTTAGTATTCGTGCTGTGTTTGTTGACCATAGTCAAGGCACGGTGTACGGTAGCTAAGTGATGTCTTCCTACACCGCATATGATGCGATTAGTTAGGACAGTCGAGTGACTTTGTTGACCTTAGTTAAGGGTCATTTGGGTGGGTCTAATTAATCACGAAATGACGGGTAGAACTTGACTAGTACTTATGATTTGTTGACCATAGTTAAGGTCATAGGTGCTAGGGGTAAAAACCTTTATCGGGAGTTTCAAGTGTTGAAATTTGCAATGAGATTGCATACCTTCTATGTGATAGTTGGATCCCGATACCCACTGCGAGCAATTGTTACTCCTGGGAGAGTTTTGCACTTTGCAATTAGCCGATCAAGTAGGTGTCTAGAAAGGTGTCAACGGGGTTACGCCTCTGGGAAAACGAGGTTTATTGTAATTAGGTCCGTGCGAAAGCACGGGGAACCTCCCTCAAAGTACCGACACTGGCCTGGCTGAAAGATTGGCGAACTTGTAGATTGTAATTAATCCCGGCTAGTCTTTCCTTTTAAGGTTTGAAGGAAGATTTGATAAAAACAGTGGGAGCCATCCTGATTAGATAAAGTATATAACCAATCTAATCTTGCAAGAGCGCACGCTGAGTGTTTTCTTCTCTCTCTCTTCTGGTAGCGACCATATCACGCCTTAATCAAGATAATAAAATGGATGTATTGACCGAACCCGCTTGTTATACTGAGCTGGGGAACGTTGGTCCCGCTCCAACTTATAATTGTTATAAGACAGAGCAGGAAATAGGGAATACCAGAATTCCTATGCCGCCCAAACGAAGACAGTGCATATGATGCATCTCCTTCGGGTGTGTTCATTACAAAGAACTGTTTCTCAGTATCCTCTGCATCCTGGGTATCTGATACCGGATCAGGATCCCAGATATGTAATCTGTTATATAGGGCTACAAAAGGGTAGAAAAACTGAGAACGGGTGATAAGTTTCATGAGGCAGAAAACGGGGCAAGTGTTGCAGCCAAGTCTGTTGGTCACTGTCACCCTGTATTACCAATACATTGATTCTGAACAAATGCTATTAGATACCGAACCTGATATACAAAATCATATCAGTCTCTTTATTAGTAAAGAAATGATAAAATTTTGTATTGATGGATAATATTTTGAACATTTCCTATATCAAAAGTTGATCGGTTCAGGCACGTTATCTAAAAGCATTGACGTTCTAAATCAAACTACAGTTCTTAGTATTCAGAACACATACAAGAGGAAGAGTTCAGAAATGAACGAATTCTTCTTGAGGTTTTGTAGACTAGGTCATATCAATGCGACCCGACTAGCTGAAGTTACATTTAGATGCATATTTAAATCAGTTTGAATTTACATCTTGTGAAACTTGCCAGTCATGTCACAAAGATATAATGACACCAGCTCTGTTTACTGGAAACTGAGAAAGAGTTAGTAAACTCTTGGGACTGATGCATGATGATGTATGTAAGGTCTCCTGTCTACACATGCCAGGACTGGTTCTTTATACTTCATTATATTCTCTGATAATCTCTCAAGATTCAGTCATATATTCCTGTTGAAATATAAGTCCGAACCTTTTGAGCTATTCACAGAATATAAGTAGGAAGTAGAGAACCAATATACGGGTATAAGTATTATGTCCTATGATAAGATCAGGGAGGAGAATACTTGTGCATGGAATCCTTGGACTATTCTAAAGGAAAATGAGATTCTCTCTCAGTATTACTCCTCTGAATACACCACAGCACAACGGTGTATCGGGGCGGAGCAATCACATAATATTAGATATAGTGTGCTCTATGATGAGTATTACTGAGTTACCTATTTCCTTTTGGGAGTTATGCGCTTGAGAAGCTGCATACCTATTGAATTAGGTTCGAATCAAATCAGTGCCTACCACTCCATATAAGATATGGTGTGGGAAGATCCTATCTCTTAAGTAAGTTAAGATTTGGGATTGTCCGGCCTATGTCAAAAGCAAAATCCGGACAAGATCGAGGCAAGGTCAGTTCTGTAGAACTGGAAAGGTTCCAGCTATTCGAAACTACAGCTGAAGATTTGACAGAACCAAAGGATTTTAGAGTCCCCGACGAACCTCAGCCTCTCCGCCGATCTGGTAGGGTTCCTCGCCTGCCTGAGAGATACCTCGGTTTCTCGATGACAGTGGGAGCGAGGATTGCATAATGAGATGATGACCCAACCAGTTTCGAGCAGGCCATCGAGAGTAGGGACTCTGTAAGAATGGCTGGATGCTTAGTGATCCGAGATGGAATCCTTATACACCAACAAAGTATGGACTTTGGTTGCTATATCTGAAGGGTTAAATCCCCATCAGGAGCAAGTATATCTTGAGAAGATTACTTGGTGTACATGGAAAAGTTGAGACTTTCAAAGCTAGACTTGTTAAAGGTTTTCGTCATCGACCAGGCACGGAAAATGATGAAACCTTTTTCCAGGGAATATGCTTAAGTCCATCCATATCCTACTTGCCACGGCTACATACCATAACTACGATATTTGGTGGTTGGGTGCCATGACGACTTTTCTAAATAATGTTTTAGAAGAGTGTGTCTATAAGTACACAGCCAGAGGGCCTCGTAAATAGTGGGAGCAGCGGAAACGTGTGCAAGATGCTTTATAAGATAAAGCAGGCATCGCAGAGTTGGAACATCTGTTTTGATGGATTAGTCAAAGAAGTTGACATCATCAAAATGGTAGATGAACCTTGTATAAACAAAAAGGTAGTAGGGAGTATGGTGACGATCCTCGTAGAATACGTGGATGACATACTCTTGTTAGGGAAGGAGTTTCCTATGCTACGCTCGATCAATCTCCGCTTATCACAATGATTTTCCATATAGGATCAAAGTGATACCTACTAAATCCTAAGCTTTGGATCTATGAGATAGATTTAATTGGATGTTAGGATACTCACTAGTTATAGTGAGATGGTATCAATCGATCCTGGGGAGAATCACTGGAAGGGTTCCAGAGTGATAAGGACGACTGAATGTCAGTCGCAGGCATTGTCTTTACCCTCGGTAAAGGGACGGTATGTTGGAAGATTTTCAAGCTAGATACCGTGACAAACTAGACGATAAAGGCTGGTAACATCGCTATTAAAGATACTACCAAAGAGGAAGTTTGGGTGTATATTGGTTCATAAGATGAACTAGGTTCCTGCCATTGTATGACAATGGAAGTGCGGCTTCGGCCCTAGAACCCTGGTCCCATCAGTGACCCAGACATATTCTGAGGCAGTATCACCTGATCATGGAGATAGTTGATCTCCAGGGTGATCGAGGGAAGGAGAGCAGACTCAGAGGAGAACACGGCGGATCCACTCACGAAGGCCTTTTCCCAAAGAGAGACTTTTAGGGGATGGTTGAGTATTAGATATTACAACCACTGCTACAGATGGCCCTAGTGCAAATGGGAGATTGTTAGTTATATGTATGCCCTAGAGGCCATTACTGTACATTGGATGTATATTGTAGTGGATGCTGGGACATATATAACTACGACTTTCTTGCTCGACATGATAGTACGCTATCTGGTTGCTCTTTATCTTAACATGTATACTTCCTGTCTCTCTGATTACATGTTGATAAAGCCCTTAGGATGTGTACTCGACATCCAGGACTATGATGCAGATCATACTAGTGGGGCCTGGGTAGTCCATGAGTACATCCTTCAATGTTCCTAGTCGAGGGAATATCGAGACGGGGCATCGATATTCCAGAGTAGACTAGCGTATATCTTCTCGACCCATGTGATGGGCGATGGATGATCCCATATCCATTGGTGTTTGACATCAGAGATGGTATACGGGTGCTCAGTGGAGACTGGGTACACTGAACGGACTCGCCGAGAACTCCCAGATGGTATTATACCTCACGTCAGATGGCAGTTCTCTGGTGACACTGGTACAGCTTAGTCTGTTGACCCGAGATCGTCATAGAGTCTTGTGTGTCTCCCACTGTGCTTTGATTTCCACCCTACCATGGCTCTACTGAGTCATGCAAACAGGTGGTTTTTGGGTACATCCCCGATTCACATGGAGGCAATGAACGATAGGAGGGGATTCGTCTTTCCCGGTATTGGGGGTTGATGTTGCGCTATGCACGACTGGCCATAACAGGAAATCCCTGGCCAGGGTTGCTGTGATATACTGGTAAGAGTTATCAGTAGTTTCACGATTGTTATGGACCCTACGTCGGCATGACTTATCAAGCTATTGGGGTCTGACATTTACCACCCCTAGGCGAGATATGCGACATATCAGACGAACAGACCGGACTGTACGGTAAGTGTTACTGGTTGGATTCACAGTAGTGTGAGCGGGCTTGCTCGTCGATCTTCTGATCGCTCAATACCCGGGTGGCCGTTACGTTTAGCAGACCGCTTGCGGCTTGTGGGTGTTTGATATGATCATCACCTGCTGCCGGCGTATTGACGAGTCTTTAGAGTCCTACACAGAGGTTTCCTGGCTCAAGCGAAACGAAATAGGAGCGCATATGAGATATGTGCGGGACCGAGAATAATGCGTGTATGTGATACCGTATTCTATTCTCGCGATGAATGTATCGAATGGTTATATGCGATATAACCTAGTTATCGAATCAAGGATTGATTCGATAAGCCGATACATTGGATACTAGTCGGTTATATACGATATGACCGGATCGTTAATTCAAGTGTTGATTTAATGATTTAATGTATAATTATATATTTGATATATTACTTTGCATTAATTAGTATTGGTTCACTTTAAATGAATTTTCTCACTTAAATTGTGCAAGGTGTATATGTGATATACATTTGTCCACATGATTGTATCATGTTTGATGATACATGTTTACTTGGTTAAGTGTAAAGAATTAAACCATGGTTAAGTTTATGATTAGGGTTTTCTTTTTCCTTATTTATTTATTTATTTATTTTTGGAAAAAGATGAGAAAAGAATGGTTGCTATTTTTGTTTGGTAGTTGAAGATTCTTGAAGCTTTGAATTAGTCCACCATTCTTGTCTTATACTTAACCCTAACCATTCAAGTTAACCATGGTCCATTCTCTACAATTAACCAAGGGTTAATATATGATAAGTATTGATTTATTTATCTAATAATTCAACACTTATCATTTCATCTTCTTCTTCTTCATCTTCTTCTTCCATGAAGAAAGCTTGCTACATCAATGGCAAGTATTGAAAACAAGTGAGAAATCCAATTCTAAAGTGAACCCACTTCCTATTTCTTCATCCTCTACCTCTTGCCAAGTAGTATAGGGTGTTTCCTTCACAAGTTTTCAAGGCTTGGTGAAGGTGGAGCTTGATCTAGTGATACCTCGACGTAGATCATCTTCGGCACGTTGTCAACGACCTAGCCCGCCTATTTCTCCGATGAAACCACCGTGAGAGTCATGGTTCGATTTGGACAGTGGAGAGGACTTCATCGCGGAGCCATGGAGGTGGAGGACCGGATCTACAAAGGTTGTAGCCCCTTCCCTTTAGCTATATTTCCGTTTACATGCTTGCATCGCCTCATTATCTAGTTAACGATTCGTATTAGGGTTTGTAGGCACTTGTAAAATTTTAATTGGCCATGTTTGATGCCTTGTGAGACTCCATTAGAGTGCCTAGGAACCCTACATATACATCGTCCCATACCTCTATGTGTGTGTATGTGTATACACGTATCCCCATATACGTACAAGTATAACAAAGTAAGCATGTATGTGTGTGTGGGTGTAAACCTATTCTAGGGTTCGCGACTAAGAAGCTATACTAGTTCACTTCTAACAACCCTAATATAACCATTGAACACCTAATCATATCTTGAATATCCATGTCACACATAAAAGATATCATATATATATAGTATATATATAGCATACTATACATCGAACTGCGGGGGTGCTATATGCCATCCACCCGACTTCCCCCGTGGATATATGTAGGATATATATGCCCTAGAGGCCTTCATTGTATAGGATGCTAGGGATATGTATGTACATGACAGTCTTGCTTGATATGATAGTACGCTATTTGGTTTTTCTTTGTCTTAACGTATGATATATTTTACTTGGTATTTATATATGTATGTTGATAAAGCCCATAGGGTGTTTGCCTGACTACTGGCGTTGTGATGGCAGTCATACTTGTGGGAGCTAGATAGTCAATAGGCACATCCTTAGATGTCCCTGGTCGCAGGAGTATCGAGACTGGGCATCGATACTCCAGAGTAGACTAGTGTATACATATCTAGACCCTGAGGAGGGGCCATGGACTGGTCCCGCAGCCATTGGTGGAGTGCACCTAAAATTGTATATAGATGCTCACTGGATGTGAGTACACCGGACAGGACTCGCCGAGAACTGACTGGATGGTATTATACCTAACGTCAAATAGCAGTTCTCAGGTGACATGTGTGCAGATAGTCCGTTGACTTAAGGTCGTCATTTGTCTCGTGTGAGTTCCCACTGTGCTTTGATTACTACCCTACCACGATTCAAAGGAGTCGTGCAAACAGGTTTTAGTTGGGCACAGTCCCGAGCCACATGGAGGCAGTGAGCGGCTGTTAGGGATTCTTCTCTCCCGGTATAGGGAGTTGATATCTCACGGTGATCGGTTGGTCATTACCATAAGTCCCTGGCCAGGGCTGATTGAGAATTACTGATGGACTGATCAGTAGATTCTCGGATGGTCTTGAGCCATGCCGACACGACTTGTACGGTTATTAGGGGTCTGACGTCCACCACCTCCCTAGACCATACTTGCGATACTCTTAGACGAACAGACCGGACTGCGCGGATATTGTCACGGACAGGCTCAGTAGGATTTCGGATGGGTTACCTCATCGGCTTTCTTATCGACATCTACCTGGGGACTGTTACGTACAGCTAGTGCCGTCTGCGGTCTGTGGTTAAACCCACTGCCAGCGTAGTAGTCGAGTCTTTAGATTCCCACACAGAGATTTCCCAAACCCAGGCGAAAAGATATAGAGGTCGTATGGTTTTACGACAAAGGTTCGGATGCATACGTGTTTAAACGCACGTACGACATTCGGACAGTTTTTACTAGCCGGCTTTGGTTTAAGCCAGATTCTTGTATCGGGTTATTGGATTTATACAGTCTAAAGATTTTCCGTGTTTTCACGGATGCGAGGGGCGTTCTCGTAATTTCCGAGAAGCTTCTAGAAGGATGTAACATGAGGGGTTAAGGTGGCATTTTCATTAATTGCTTTAGTGACTCATTCATATGATTCATCATATCATTAAATGCATCATTAATGATCTAATGACTCACATGATGAATCACTCTTCTTGAATAAATGAAGCATGGTGAATAATCATTTAATTGATATCATTTGATAATTCATTATGTTTTATATATTCAAGTGAGAAGCTTTTCTATTCTCATTATCATCTCCACCTTCTCTCTCCTCAAGCTCTCTCTCCTTCTCCAAACCCTAATCCTACCACTCATAAGTTGAGAACAAGGATTAGGAAAGACTAAACACTCCATAACTTATCTCTACATCATCTTAGTTCCTTTATTAGCAACTAAAGAAACTAAGTAACCTCAAGTTTAGAGGTAATAGCTTGGATTAGGGTTCTCGGGTGGATCGTCTATCACGGAAGGAAGCCAAGGAGGACGTGGAGATCCAAGGAGGCCATAGATATCATAAAGATGAAGGACTAGAATCATTTGGTATAATCTCTTTACATAGTAGTTTAGAACTCTATGCTTATTGTTAAGTATTGTTTAGAAACGATCTTCGGTTAGTTGATGTTCGCTTTATAAACATGATTGTTTTTCAAATTTCCGCCTCCCCGCAACTCGTGGGGTGTTGCACATCAACTTACAGTGGTATCAGAGCCTCACTAAACAATAATTAACTCACTTGCAAAGTTGTATGTATTTCGAACGCGAAACAAACCGGAAAATACACTGATATTGCATAGTTTCTGTCGAATTAAAATTGAGGTCCAAAAATTTTTCAGGGACCTCCAGAATGACCAGCATGAAAATATAAGAACACACAAGAAAAATGGGCTCCTGAATCAGCCAAAGAGCCACGGGACCGCGGCCGATCCCACCGATCCGCCGCGGATTCGCGGCCGAGTTGGGGCCGATTCAGCCCAGTTTTCTTCTGTGCATCTTTTGTGTTATTTTGTATTTTCTGGTATTTTTATTTTCTGCTCAGGTTTCAAGTTTACAGAGAAGATTTGGAGTAGAATTTAAAGTGTTTAATCGATCGAAATTATACGATGTTTGCTTGTTTGATTATATCTGTGAACTGTATTATGTGTTCGTAAACCTCCCCTAACTGCTAGTATGTCGGTTGGCAGGGAGTTGCACATATCTGTGATGCTTTTTTTAACTGTTTGTGGATATGAACTGTATTGGACTGTTGTGATGATTAGCCGGGTTTTATGATGGGTTATTGTATTAATTCATTCGATGTAATTGTAATAAGTTGTAATATTTTTTTGCAGGGCACATCCAGGTTGCGGTTGTAGCCACCGTTGTATTATTTCTTTTTACTGTTTTTGCTCCTAGGATAGACCCAAGGTGGGGTGCACAAACTACCGGGTATTTTGAAGTGTTGAGGTAGACCGCTTCACTTCTGGTACTTAGCGGGTAGTTTGCCGTACCCGTAGGGGTCTGGGGTGGGGTAATCGCTATTCATCACAATTGTGTAATCCGTCTTTCATTGCAGTCTTAATTGAAACGCGGATTGCTTGCAAATCCAATATTGTTTATCTGTGATCTGGAATGCCTATTATTGCGTCTGACGAATGTACAAATCTATATATGATAGCTATTTAGACGTCACTTATGTTTTACACCCACGCTAGCCCAGCCCCCGCTCAGTCGTTAGTTAAGTAACCTAACGGGTGATGACGGGACCCATTGGCGAATGCAGATGGCATAAGAGGACGTTGTATTTTCGTTGTTATCTGTAATGATAGGTTAATGATGGGACGCATTATTATTAATGCAAAGAAAATAAAACCTAAACTGAATCGTTGGAACAATTTTTAAAAACCACTCGGTTTTCTTGAAAAAGCAAATTTTAAATGCGGAGCTTAAACCACTCCTTTTAAATAAAAGCTATCTTTGTTCCTTCGATCATATCAAGTTCATTACGTTAACGGTTTTTTACCAAAAAACCAGCCGTAACCCTCCGTCGTTTTAGATAGACAGCACATCGTATTCATGCTATGCTTGTTGGCCTACGTCAAGGCATAGTGTATGGTAGCAGTGTGTGTGCCTATTTGTTGCATAGATAGATGCATTGGTTTAAAATAGACGTACACCTTGTTGGCCTACGTCAAGGGCATGTACGATGTACTTAAGTTGATCAGGACAACGACGGGTAGAACTTGACTTGCGTCTTATGATTTGTTGGCCTACGTCAAGGTCATAAGAGCTTGGGGTAAAAATCACATCGGGAGTTTCAAACATAAAGGAAACTTGCAGATTTAGCTACCTTCTGGAGTGTGGTGACTAGAGTGGCTTCCATCTAGGGCATCATGCAATGATAGTTGGATCCCGATCCCACTGATGAGTAGGATTACTCTCGGGAATTTTTCTCATTTAACAATCAATGCTATAAACCAAGTAGGTGACTAGAAAGGTGTTAGAGGGGCTATGCCTCCAGGGAAAAGAGGTTATTTAATTAAGGAACTTCGCGAAAGCGTTGGAAAACCTCCTTCGAAGTACCAACACTAGCCTGGCTGAAAGGTTAAGCAAGTATTGTGACGTGTGAATAAATCCTAACTAGTTCTTCTTTTAGGTTTTGAAGAAGAATTTGAGGAAACAGTAGGAGTCATGCTGTTTAGATAAATTAATAAACCAATCTAAACTTGCAAGAGCATATGCTGAGTGTTTTCTTTTCTCTCTCTCTGGCAGCTACCATGACTCGACTAAAACTATTACTTAAAAAAAATATACTGACCGGGCAGAACTATAAAGATTGGCTAAGGAACGTCAATATTGCACTGACTTATGACAAAGTAGCATATGTTACCACCGCTGTTCCTCCCCTTATCCCAGGACCAGATTCCTCAGTTGTGGACAGGGAAGTCCGCAAAACCTGGGATCTAGATTGTGAGCGAGCTAAGTGTATCGTGCTGGCGTCCATGAACAATGAACTCCAGAAACAGCACGAGAGTATGGATATAGTATCCATCTTTCTCCATGTCAAAAAATTGTATGGGGAACACTCCCGTATCGCGAGGTACGAAACCTTAAGGAAACTCTTCCAGATGAGGTTAGCTCCAGGATCGCCTGTAGGAGAGCACGTCCTCAAAATGATCATCCTCATTGAGGAACTCGCAAACCTGGGATGCGTGCTAGAGAATGATTTGTATATTGACTTGATTTTTCAGTCCCTTCCCCACACCTTCTCTCAGTTCGTATTGAACTTCAACATGCATGAAATGGAAGCTGATCTTCCAAAGCTCCTCAATATGTTAAGGGTAGCAGAGACCTCCTTGAAAAAGGAGAAGACCCCCGTTCTGTATGTTGGCCAATCATCTTCTTCTAAATCTAAAGCGAAAGCTAAAGGGAAGAAGTAGATGAAAGCCACCAAACCGAAAGGTGGGGTCAAGAAGGTACAGGGAACGAACAAGGCAGGAAGGGGAAGACAGAAAAGAACGAGTGCTTCTATTGTCACAAGCAAGGGCACTGGAAGAAGGATTGTCAGGCCTTCAAAGCCAAGGACATGAAACAAGCAGTTGCTTCTACTTCAGATGTGTTTGTAATCGAAAATTGTTTTTCAGTTAACTCTACATCATGGGTACTTGATACCGGTTCTGGTTCTCATATCTGTAATTCATTGCAGGATCTGAGAAATAGTAGAGTACTGGGGACAGTTGATATGACTCTCCGGATGGGCAATGGAATGCATGTAGATGCAATTGCAATAGGGGAATATCACCTAGGGTTGACTAGTGGGCACATTTTGGTGTTGTACAGCTGTTTTTGTATTCCCAGAATGTTGTGTAATATTATATCAGTATCTTTGTTATGGAATGAAGGATATAGTTTTGCGCTTGAAAGAAATGTTACGAACATTCACCTAAATCAAGATATGATTGGGTATGGCACACTGGAAAACGGCATATACATACTTAATCAACCTCAAATTTTCAATATTCAAAAAATGTGTAAAAGAAAGGCTCCAGATTCGAATCAAGCCTTCCTATGACTTTGTAGACTTGGTCATATAAATGAAACAAGGTTGACTAAGTTACATAAAGATGGATATTTAGATCCGTTTGAATATTCATCATATGCAACTTGTCAATCATGTATCAAAAGAAAAATGACCAAATCTCCGTTCACCAGACACGGAGAAAGAGCCACTGAACTCTTGGGACTTGTACACAGTGATGTATGTGGTCCGATGTCTACGCATGCACGAAGTGGTCACTCGTACTTCATCACTTTTACTGATGACTTCTCTAAGTATTGACATGTGTTCTTAATGAAGCATAAATCCGAGGCTTTTGAGAAGTTTAAAGAGTATAAAAATGAAGTAGAGAAACAAACTGGTAAAAGCATCAAGACACTTCGCTCTGATCGAGGTGGAGAATACTTAAGTACCAGTTTCCTTGAATGCTTAAAAGAGAATGGAATTCTCTCTCAGCTTACTCCGCCTTATACACCTCAGCATAATGGTGTATCAGAAAGGAGGAATCGCACGCTATTAGATATGGTGCGTTCAATGATGAGTAGTACTGAGTTGCCACTTTCCTTCTGGGGATTTGCTCTAGAATCAGCCGCATACCTATTGAATAGAGTTCCAACTAAGTCAGTACCTACCACTCCATATGAAATGTGGAGCGGGAAGAGACCATATCTCAAGTATATCAAGATATGGGGGTGTCCGGCATATGTTAAAAAGCATAATCCGGACAAGCTCGAGGCACGATCGGTTTTATGCAAGTTTGTAGGATACCCCATGCATTCAAGAGGGTATATGGTCTACCACATTGAAGAACAAAAGGTGTTTGTCGCTCGCCACATTGTCTTCTTAGAAAGCGAATTTCTTGCAAAAGAAATTAGTGGTAGCGCGGTAGAGCTGGAAGAAATTCCAGAACCTCAAACTGCTACCGAGGACTTTGTAGAACCTCAGATTTCAATAGAACATGACGAACCAACGCTACTCCGCAGATCTTGTAGGCTTTCTCATCCTCCTGAAAGATACTATGGTTTTCTTCTAGAGAGGGATCGAGAGGATTGCATCATCGATGATGATGAGCCTACTAGTTTTCAGCAGGCTATCACGAGTAGTGACTCGATGAAATGGCTGGAGGCTATGAGATCCGAAATGGAATCCATGTACACCAATAAAGTATGGACTTTAGAAGTTGCTCCTCCTGGAGTAAAACCAGTTGGATGCAAATGGATCTTCAAAAAGAAGATTGGTGCATTTTGACAAGTGGAAACCTACAAAGCTAGACTCGTAGCAAAAGGTTTTCGTCAAAGACCGGGATTGGACTATGATGAAACCTTTTCACCTGTAGCTATGCTTAAATCCATTCGGATCCTGCTTACGATTGCTGCCTTCCATGACTATGAAATCTGGCAGATGGACGTAAAAACAGCTTTTCTAAATGGACATTTAGAAGAGAGTGTTTACATGGATCAACCAGAAGGTTTCGTAGACAGTGGGAGCAGCGGAAGAGTCTGTAAGTTGCTTAAATCCATTTATGGATTAAAGTAAGCATCGCGGAGTTGGAACATCTGCTTTGATGAGACAGTCAAAGAATTTGACTTTATCAAAATTGTAGATGAACCATGTATTTATAGGAAGATTGTAGAAAGAGCAGTATTTTTCCTCGTTTTGTACGTTGACGACATACTACTGATAGGGAATGATATCCCTATGCTACAATCAGTAAAGCTCTTCTTGTCATAGAAATTCTCTATGAAAGACTTGGGAGATGCATCATACATTCTGGGCATTAAGATCCATCGTGATAGATCTAATAGAATGTTGGGACTTTCACAGTCCAGGTATATTGACATTATACTAAAGAGATTTAGTATGAAAGATTCCAAGCGTGGTAATATACCCGCTTGTCACGGAATCACCCTCTTTAAAGAAATGTCTCCAAAGACTGATGAAGAGAGGGCTCGCATGGGCATTATACCCTACGCTTCGGCGGTAGGATCTATAATGTATGCGATGTTATGTACCAGACCAGATGTAGCTTACGCACTTAGTGTGGTAAGTAGGTATCAGTCTGACCCAGGTGAGAAACATTGGATAGCGGTGAAGAACATTCTCAAGTACCTGAGAAGGACTAAGGAGATGTTCTTAGTTTACGGTAATAAGGACCTCCAGGTAGAGGCTTTTACCGACTCCGGCTTCCAAAGTGACAAGGATGATTCTAAATCCATTTCGGGTTTTGTGTTTACCCTTAATAGAGGGGCGGTATGTTGGACGAGTTCCAAACAGAATACCGTCGCAGACTCAACTATGGAGGCTGAGTGTATAGCTGCTAGTGAAGCCGCAAAAGAGGCTGTCTGGATGAGGAAGTTCATTTCTGAACTTCAGGTGGTTCCGTCCATTGCCTATCCAATACCTTTGTATTTTGATAACAATGGCCCTGTAGCTTTAGCGAAGGAACCAAGGTCCCATCAGAAATCCAGGCATATCTTAAGGCGGTTTCACCTGATCAGGGAGATCGTGGATCGTCGGGAGATCGAGATACGGAGAGTGGACACAAAAGACAACACGGCAGATCCATTCACCAAGGCCATCCCTCAACTGCAGTTCGAGAGGTTGTTTGAGATGTTGGGCATGCGGTATGCCAGCAACTGGATCTGGTAGAGATAGTGGGTACTCATTGCGCCAATTATAGGCCTTAGTGCAAGTGGGAGATTGTTGGATATATATGCCCTAGAGGCCTTCATTGTATAGGATGCCAGGGATATGTATGTGTAGGGTTCCTAGGCACTCTAATGAGGTCTCACTAGGCATCAACCATGCCAATTTCAAATTTTACGGGTGCCGAGAAACCCTAATACGGATCGTTAACTAGATATTTAGGCGATAAATGAAACTAGTTTACAACTAAACTATAAGAATGGAAATACAACCTTTGTAGATCCGGTCCTCTACCTCCACGGCTTCGTGATGAAGTCCTCTCCGCTGTCCAAATCAAAATCCGGGCTCTAGCGTCGGCTTCATTGGAGAAATGGGCGGGCAAGGCCGTCGGCTTCGTGCCGAAGATGATCTACGTCGAAGCATCACAAGATCAAGCTCCCACTTCAACAAGTCATGAAACTTGTGATGAAAACACACTCTACTACTTGGCAAGAGGTAGAGGATGAAGAAATAGGAAATGGGTTCAGTTTAGAATTGGATTTCTCACTCTTTTCATCAAGTTGCCATTGATGAGGCAAGCTTTTTCTTCAAGTAGAAGATGAAGAAGAAGAAGATGAATATTATGATGAGTATTTTTCAAAAAGGAAATAAAATGAATACTTATCATAATGTAACCATGGTCAAGTGTAGAGAATAGACTAGGGTAAAGTGGAATGGTTAGGGTTAAGCATGAGACAAAATGGTGACTTAGTCAAAGCTTTATGAAGCTTCAAATACAAACAAAGAAAGCCACCATTTTTTCCCATTTTCTTTTCCAAAATAAAATAAATGAAAATAAATAAATAAATGAATAAGAAAATGAAAACCCTAACCATTACACAACCATGGTTTAATCTTTACACAAACCATAGTGAGCATGTATCATCAAACATGATACAAACTTGTGTACAAAATTATATCACATATACAATGTGTACAATCCAAGTGAGAAAATCCATTTAAAATGAAGCAATACTAGTTAATGTAAATTAATATATCATATAGTTAATTATACATTAAATCATTAAATCAACACTTGATTTAACGATCCGGTCATATCGCATATAACCGACTAATATCCAATGTATCGATTTATCGAATCAATCCTTGATTCGATAACTAGGTTATATCGCATACAACCATTCGACACATTCATCGCGAGAATAGAATACGGTATCACATACACGTATTATTCTCGGTCCCACACATATCTCATATGCGCTCCTATTTCGTTTCGCTTGAGCCAGGAAACCTCTGTGTAGGACTCTAAAGACTCGTCAATACGCCGGCAGCAGATGATGATCATATCAAACACCCACAAGCCGCAAGCGGTCTGCTAAACGTAACGGCCACCCGGGTATTGAGCGATCAGAAGATCGACGAGCAAGCCCGCTCACACTCCTGTGAATCCAACCAGTAACACTTACCGTACAGTCCGGTCTGATCGTCTGATATGTCGCATATCTCACCTAGGGGTGGTAAACGTCAGACCCCAATAGCTCGATAAGTCGTGTCGATATGAGGTCTATAACAATTCGAGAAACTACTGGTAACACTTACCAGTAAATCTCAGCAACCCTGGCCAGGGATTTCCTGTTATAGCGAATTGAACACGGCGCAACATCAACTCCCTATACCGGGAGAGACGAATCACCTCCTATCGCTCATTGCCTCCATGTGATTCGGGACTGTACCCAAAAACCACCGTTTTGCATGCCCTCTTGGACGTGGTAAGATGGAAATCAAAGCACAGTAGGAACCACACAAGAATCTATGACGATCTCGAATCAACAGACTACTCTGTACCAGTGTCACCAGAGAACTGCCATCTGACGTAAGGTATAATACCATCTGGGAGTTCTCGGCGAGTCCGTCCAGTGTACCCAGTCTCCACTGAGCACCCGTATATCATCTATGATGTCAAACACCAATGGATATGGGATCATCCATCGCCTATCTGTATGGGTCGAGAAGGTATACGCTAGTCTACTCTGGTATATCGATGCTCCGTCTCGATACACCCACGACAAGGGACTTTGAAGGATGTACTTCAGGACTACCATGTCCCCACAAGTATGATCCGCATCATAATCAAGGCAGTCAAGTACACATCCTAAGGGCTTTACCAACATGTAACAGAGAGACAATCAATGTACACGTTAAGGTAAAGAGTAACCAGATAGCATACTGTCATGTCGAGCAAGAAAGTCCTCCCTATATATGTCCCAGCATCCACTACAATATACATCATATGTACAGTAATGGCCTCTAGGGCATACATATAACTAACAATCTCCCACTTGCACTAGGGCCATCTGTAGCAGTGGTTGCAGTATCTCATACTCAACCATCCCATAAAAATCTCTCTCTGGGAATAGGCCTTCGTGAGTGGATCCGCCGTGTTGTCCTCTGAGTCTACTCTCCTAACCTCGATCACCCTGGAGATCAACCATCTCCATGATCAGGTGATACTGCCTTAGAATATGTCTGGATCACTGATGGGACCTGCGTTCCTTGGCATAAGAAAAATGGTGGGAACGTAGTTCATCTCATGAACCAATATACACCAAGACTGCCTCTTTGGTAGCATCTTAAGTAGCGATGTATCCAGCCTTTATCGTCTAGTATGCCACGGTATCTAGCTTGGAACTCTTCCAACATACCGTCCCTTTACTGAGGGTAAAGACAATGCCTGCGACTGATTTTCAGTCGTCCTTATCACCCTGGAACCTTTCCAGTGATTCTCCCCAGGATCAACTGATACCATCTCACTACAACTAGTGAGTCTCCTAATATCCATTTAGATCTATCTCATAGATCCAAAATCCAGGATTTAGGAGGTATCACTTTGATCCTATATGGAGAATCATTGTGATAAGTGGAGATTGACCGAGCGTAGCATAGGAAACTCCTTCCCTATCAAGAGTATGTCATCCACATACTCTACGAGGATCATCACCATACTCCCTACTACCTTTTTCTTTATACAAGGTTCATCTACCATTTTGATGATATCAAACTTTTTGACTAACACATCAAAACAGATGTTCCAACTCCGCGATACCTGCTTTATCCTATAAAGCATCTTGTACACGTTTCCGCTGCTCCCACTGTCTACGAAGCCCTCTGGCTGTTTACTTATAGACGTTCTCTTCTAAAACATCATTTAGAAAAGCAGTCATGGCACCCAACCGCTAGATATCGTAGTCATGGTATGTAGCCGTGGCAAGTAGGATCTGGATGGACTTAAGCATAGCCACTTGAAAAAGGTTTCATCATTATCCACGCCTGGTCGATGACGAAAAGCTTTAACAAGTCTAGCTTTGAAAGTATCAACTTTTCCATCTACACCAAGTAATCTTCTGAAGATATACTTGCTCCTGATGGGGATTTAACCCTTCAGATATAGCAACCAAAGTCCATACTTTGTTGGTGTACATGGATTCCATCTCAGATCACTAAGCATCCAGCCATTCTTACAGAGTCCCACTCCTGATGGCCAGCTCGAAACTAGTTGGGTTATCATCTCATGATGCATTCCTCGCTCCCACTGTCATAGAGAAACATAAGTATCTCTCAGGTGGGTGAGAAACCCTACTAGATCGGCGGAGAGGCTGAGGTTCGTCGGTAACTATTGAATCCTTTGGTTCTTTCAAATCATCAGCTGCAGTTTGTATAGCTGGAACATTTCCAGTTCTACATAAGAGATCTTGCCTCGAGCTTGTCTGGATTTTGCTTTTCAGACATAGGCCGGACAACCCTAAATCTTAAGGAACTTAAGATATGGGCTCTTCCTTTTCCATATCACATATGAAGTGGTAGGCAACTTGATTTGATTGGAACCGTATTCAATAGGTATGCAGCTTCTCAAGCGCATAACACCCAAAAGGAAATAGGTAACTCAGTAGTACTCATCATAGAGCACACCTTATCACATAGGGTGTAATTGCTCCACCCCGATATACCATCGTGCTATGGTGTATACAGAGGAGTAATGCTGAGAGAGAATCTCATTCTCCTTTAGAAAAGTCCAAGAATTCCGTGCTCAAGTATTCTCCTTCCTGATCTCATCAAAGGACATAATACTTATACCTGTATTTTGGTTCTCTACTTCTAACTTATATTCTGTGAATATCTCAAAAGGTTCGGACTTGTGTTTCAACAGGAACATACGTCTGAATCAAAAGAGATCATCAGAGAATTTAATGAAGTACAAAGAACCGATCTTGGCTTATGTAGACAGGGGACCTACATACATCATCATGTATCAGTCCCAAGAGTTCACTAACTCTTTCTCTGTTTCCAGTAAACGGAGCTATGGTCATCTTATCTCTGTGACATGACTGGCAAGTTTCACAAGATGTAGATTCAAACTGATTTAAATATACATCTACATGTAACTTCAGCTAGTCGGGTCACATTGATATGACCTAGTCTACAATGCCTCAAGAAGGATTCGTTCATTTCTGAACTCTTCCTCTTTTGTGTGTTCCGTATACTAAGAACTGTAGTTTGATTTAGAACATCAATGCTTTTAGATAACGTGCCTGAACCGATCAACTTTTGATATAGGAAATGTTCAAAACATTATCCATCAATACAAAATTTTATCATTTCTTTACTAATAAAGAGACTGATATGATTTTGTATATCAGGTTCGGTATCTAATAGCATTTGTTCAGAATCAATGTATTACAATACAGGGTGACAGTGACCAACAGACTTGGCTGCAACACTTGCCCCGTTTTCTGCCTCATGAAACTTATCACCCGATCTCAGTTTTTCTACCCTTTTGTAGCCCTATGTAACAGATTACATATCTGGGATCCTGATCCGGTATCATATACCCAGGATTCAGAGGATACTGAGAAACAGTTCTGTGTAACGAACACACCCGAAGATGATGCATCAGCATGCACTCTCTTCGTTTGGGCGGCACGGGAATTCTGGTATTCCCCAATTTCCTGCTCTGTCTTATAACAATTATAAGTTGGAGCGGGACCAACGTTCCCCAGCTCAGTATAACAAGCGGGTTCGGTCAATACATCCATATTATTATCTTGATTAAGGCGTTATATGGTCGCTACCTGGAGAGAGAGAGAAGAAAACACTCAGCGTGCGCTCTTGCAAGAATAGATTGGTTATTATTTTATCTAATCAGGATGGCTCCCACTGTTTTTATCAAATCTTCCTTCAAACCGTAAAAGGAAAGACTAGCTGGGATTAATTACACACTACAAGTTCGCCAATCTTTCAGCCAGGCCAGTGTCGGTACTTTGAGGGAGGTCCCCCGTGCTTTCGCACGAACCTAATTAATGTAAACCTCGTTTTCCCATAGGCGTAACCTCGTTAACACCTTTCTAGACACCTACTTGATCGGCTAATTGTAATGTATAAAACTCTCCCAGGAGTAACTCTTACTCGCAGTGGGTATCGGGATCCAACTATCTCATAGAAGGTATGCAATTTCATTGCAAATTTCAACACTTGAAATTCCCGATAGTTTTGCCCCTAGCGTCCTATGACCTTGACAGAGGTCAACAAACCATAGGCTGCTAGTCAAGTTCAACCCGTCATTTCCTGATTGAAGTAAACCCACCCGCACGATCCTTGACAGAGGTCAACAAGGTCGCACGACTACCCTAAATCAATCACATCATATGCTTATACAGATAAGCACTAATCAGCTACCGCACACTATGCCTTGACAGAGGTCAACAAACGTAGCACGAATACTAACCAGTACATATCTGAAATGACAGAGGGCTACGTCAGGTTTTTCTGAAAAGCTATTGCGTAATGAACTTGATATCGTTGTAGAATAAAATGAAGTTTTGAAATGGAGTGATTTTGAGGCTTATCTAGTTTTGCTAAAGGGGTCACTCCCGGTGAAGGGATCGTCGGCCCTTTCCTCGTCGAATGAGATGCGGGATATATCATATATATCACTGTGCAAAGCAGAAACTATAGAAGCAGCCAAAAATCAAACCGAGTGTGTAGCATCTGCCAGTTATTGCTAAAGGAGTCACTCCCGGTGAAGGGATCTCGGTCCTTTCCTCATCGAATAAGGTGCAAGATATAACACATATACCGCTATGCAAAGCAAGAACTGTAGCTACCTGTTTTATTTTTGAAATTCGATTCTACAACATCTTAGGTTTCTTTTATTTCATTAATCATATTAATGAAGTCCCATCATTTAAGTACCTAAACATCACAGATAAATACGACATACACTTATGCCATCCGCATTCGCCTCGATGTCCCCTCGTGCACCGTTAGGTTAGGTAACTAACGGCAGATCGGGGCAGGGCTAGCGCGGGTGTAAAACATAAGTAACGCCTATATAATATATCATATATACTATATATTGTATCTATCACAGAACATCACATGATCACATCACAGATATCGCAGCAGAAGAAACATATGAAATATTGGATATACTAGGACGTCCGTGTTTTCAATACGAGCCAGTATAAAACACGGATTCCACGGTCGCGATGAATAGCCAAACCCACACCCCAAGACCCCTACGAGAGCGGCAAGCAACCCTACCAATTCTAGAGTTAGGAGACCCGGACTCGACTCCTCGAGTTGGTCTCCCACTGGACTCCAGAACCCGGTTACTTGTGCCCTCCTCCTTGGGTCTATCCTAGTGCAGAAATGTAAATAATATACAAAAGGTGACAACTTCCGCAACCTGGAAGTGCCCCAATAAAAGAATATTACATACAAGTTTTTACATGAATGAAAATGAAAAACACTCATCTCACATAAAAAAACTCCCGGCTATTCAAACACGACGATCCAATATAACATATCCAGCAACACATAACATCACATGTCATCAACGTAAGTAAATATGCACATCCCAATTGTCGTTGACATATAGCAACGAAACCGGCGATATCACATATTACACTTACGATCACAGAAAAGAAAGTGTAAAACTACAACAGTTGGAATCCGCAACCTGCATAGACATCGCATTCCTAATCAAATGAATTACTTAGACATCGCATGCCTAACTTTTATAAACCCCGCATTTTAGTCTCAAAATCGAAAACACTTTTCAATACCAAGTCGGGCAATTCAACAAGATTCCCGACATCCTGATCGAATGCTCGTCGCAAACTTCAGTAGACGGCCGCACCCCCGATACCGTCGACGAAGTGCACCAAGGCGGAACACCGCTGCCGCGAGCACCCGAACGGATGCTTTCGGCGACGGGGTTCTCCTACAGTCACTTGGTCGGGGCTATGGAGTGAGGCTGTCTATTAAGTTTACCCGGCGAGTATCCGCGTACGCTACGTCATTGCGACGGACTTTTGATCACATCAAAATTCCGTAGCAACCGATCAAGTGAGACTAAACTGCTATGTTTATAATATTCATTCAGTTATCTCATAACTTATTGTGAATTCCAATTATTGTATCCCATTCCAGATAAATAGAAAATGTTAAACTTTTCGATCGAACAGTCAAACACCCAAGTTTTCCCGATACAGATCAACACATGAAACAAGTCTAAAAACATTCAGTTCGTGCCTCAGTACCAACGGTCCAGCCGTAGAAGGGTCAAGCCAACGCCTCACATGTGGCACGCCGTACTACCCCAAACCCGAAGGTTCAAAGGGCAGTTCAAGACGGTCACATAATCGAGTTAAGATTTGTTGTCTTCTAGAGGGACCATCGAGTTACTTGCACTACTTAGAACGTCTTTAAACCATGGAAAAATCCAACACTTGGAAATTTCCCGACAGGGGAAAAGTTGGGTATTTATATCCGGTCGAACTTTTTAACATATCCAAAAATTATCCGGAAAGCCACACAGACAAAATTTGATAATCCGATCGAACATTCGAATCCCCAAAACAACCCAGAAAATTCAACTCTTGAATAAATATTAAAAATTCCCAGGAAAATTAGCACCAGAAAGCATGAATTACTGTGTAAAGATTGAAGGCCAATCAAGTCAAGAGGCCGCGGAACCGCCACAGAAGGCAGGCTTCTGCCGCGGTTCCGCCGCGCATTAGAGGTATCATGAAAAAATTTTTGCATCGTAATTCTTAGAATTCCCTGTTGAATTTTTTAAGAATTTTTAATCTGGAAAAAACCCAGTTTTTAGAAAAAGTCCAGAGAGCACTTTATGGATTAGGGTTTCGATTCGTTCGGATTTGAAACTCCGTCTAGACTTCGCCTAAGGCTCTAGCTAGGCTCTGATACCACTGTAGGGTTCCTAGGCACTCTAATGAGGTCTCACTAGGCATCAACCATGCCAATTTCAAATTTTACGGGTGTCGAGAAACCCTAATACGGATCGTTAACTAGATATTTAGGCGATAAATGAAACTAGTTTACAACTAAACTATAAGAACGGAAATACAACCTTTGTAGATCCGGTCCTCCACCTCCACGGCTCCGTGATGAAGTCCTCTCCGCTGTCCAAATCAAAATCCGGGCTCTAGCGTCGGCTTCATCGGAGAAATGGGCGGGCAAGGCCGTCGGCTTCGTGCCGAAGATGATCTACGTCGAAGCATCACAAGATCAAGCTCCCACATCAACAAGTCATGAAACTTGTGAAGAAAACACACTCTACTACTTGGCAAGAGGTAGAGGATGAAGAAATAGGAAATGGGTTCAGTTTAGAATTGGATTTCTCACTCTTTTCATCAAGTTGCCATTGATGAGGCAAGCTTTTTCTTCAAGTAGAAGATGAAGAAGAAGAAGATGAATATTATGATGAGTATTTTTCAAAAAGGAAATAAAATGAATACTTATCATAATGTAACCATGGTCAAGTATAGAGAATAGACTAGGGTTAAGTGGAATGGTTAGGGTTAAGCATGAGACAAAATGGTGACTTAGTCAAAGCTTTATGAAGCTTCAAATACAGACAAAGAAAGCCACCATTTTTTCCATTTTCTTTTCCAAAATAAAATGAATGAAAATAAATAAATAAATGAATAAGAAAATGAAAACCCTAACCATTACACATCCATGGTTTAATCTTTACACAAACCATAGTGAGCATGTATCATCAAACATGATACAAACTTGTGTACAAAAGTATATCACATATACAATGTGCACAATCCAAGTGAGAAAATCCATTTAAAATGAACCAATACTAGTTAATGTAAATTAATATATCATATATATAATTATACATTAAATCATTAAATCAACACTTGATTTAACGATCCGGTCATATCGCATATAACCGACTAATATCCAATGTATCGATTTATCGAATCAATCCTTGATTCGATAACTAGGTTATATCGCATACAACCATTCGACACATTCATCACGAGAATAGAATACGGTATCACATACACGTATTATTCTCGGTCCCGCACATATCTCATATGCGCTCCTATTTCGTTTCGCTTAAGCCAGGAAACCTCTGTGTAGGACTCTAAAGACTCGTCAATACGTCGGCAGCAGATGATGATCATATCAAACACCCACAAGCCGCAAGCGGTCTGCTAAACGTAACGGCCACCTGGGTATTAAGCGATCAGAAGATCGACGAGCAAGCCCGCTCACACTCCAGTGAATCCAACCAGTAACACTTACCGTACAGTCCGGTCTGATCGTCTTATATGTTGCATATCTCGCCTAGGGGTGGTAAACGTCAGACCCTAATAGCTCGATATGAGGTCAATAACAATTCGAGAAACTACTGGTAACACTTACCAGTAAATCTCAACAACCCTGGCTAGGGATTTCCTGTTATAGCCAATCGAACACAGCGCAACATCAACTCCCTATACCGGGAGAGTCGAATCCCCTCCTATCGCTCATTGCCTCCATGTGATTCGGGACTGTACCCAAAAACTGTAAGTGCACGGCGGCGCCCCGGCCGTCAATACGACGGCCAAATGCGGAAGCGGTGATAAACTTAAATTTTTCTTGGACTGGCAAACCGCCGCGCACTAATACCCAGATCGAACCACTAACTAGTCCTAGCTAACAACAAGAAAGGGAATAGAGATATACCGACGATCCAAGTCCTCCGGTCTTCTCATCATCGTCCCGATCTCTTGCGGAATGTCCCGTCTCCTCCTCGTCGCCGGAAGTGCACCACATTGCCTACTTCTTTTACGGGCTCCCACCTCAATGCCGAGGCAACTCGGGCACGAAGCCGGCTACTCGACGTGCCAAAAATTTGCTGTAGAATGCGTAGTACTCAAGTCTCACTTTGGGGTTCATGGAGATTGCCATTGTGGTGGAGGAAGAAGAACTTGAAGAGAGGTGAGGAAAAATGTATCATGCAAAGAATGAGAGTGACAATTTTCTCACTACCAAAAGAAAAGCCCCCACCCTCACTAGTGGCCGGCCAAGCATGATGGTGGTAGGTGGGAATGGAGTGAAGTCAAATGAAAGACAAGGGAGTGGGTGAGCTATCATGGAAGGAAGAATAATGAGTGATGATCAAAACAATATCATCACAAACAAAAACAAACACTCCAAAGCAACCATGATGACTCCAAATGGTCAAGGCATCATGAAGAAGTCAAGAAGTCAAGGTCAATGGAGCAACCATCATGATCCAACCAATAAGCAAAGACCCCCTCCAAAAATACTTATTTGCAACAATGCAAATAAGCTCTCTTCCACCAATCTTCGGCCAATGAACGATACAAAGGAAATTGGCCGAAACGGAAAGCAAACTGGCAACTCCAGAAAAGTGGTCCCGTAATAAATTACAGGAAAACCCCGATACTGTGCATACACACCCGCATCTGTATTTCGACCGAAATACAAATGCAATGAGACAAAATCTACACTGTACTATACTAGGATCCGGCTTATACCAAAGCCGGCTAGTATTATCCGTTCGATCCTGATCTGTGCAATACCGCACGTATCTGATCGAACCCTGCCATATAACCATACGGCCTATAGTACAGACTGTCCGATCCTGATCCGTGCAATACCGCACGTATCTGATCGGACCCTGCCATATCTCCATACGGCCTCTACAACCTTTCGCCCGAAAGCTGAGTAACTGAATGTGGGGGACTCTAAAGACTCGTCAACACCTTGGTTGTGGATTTAACCACTAGCACGTTAGAGGTATAAGCCAATACATAACGGGCTACCAGGTATTGATCAAAAAGGACGTCTGTGAGCGAACTCAGCCTGACTCCCTACTGAGCCTGTCAGTGACAATATCCGTACAGTCCGGTCCGTTCGTCTATGAGCATCGCATGGCGGGCCTAGGGGGTTGGTAAAAGTCAGACCCCCAAAAGCGGTACAAGTCGTGTCGGAGTGTAGCCCAGAACACCCTGAGATACTACTGGAATACCTACCAGTAAATCTCCTTGCCTCGGCCGAGGGCTTTGTGTAATGGCTCTCCTAGACACAGCGCGACCTCACCCCCAATACCGGGAGAGACGAACCCCTGAAGATACACTCACTGCCTCCATGTGGCTCGGGACTGTACCCAACTAAAACCTGTTTGCACGACTCCTTTGAGCCGTGGTAGGGTAGTAATCAAAGTACAGTGGGAACTCACACAAGACAAATGACGATCCCCAGGTCGATGAACTAACCTGCACACATGTCACCAGGGAACTGCCATCTGACGTCTGGTATATGACCAACTAGCATGTTCCCGGCGAGTCCTGTCCGGTGTACTCATAACCCAATGAGCACCTATATACATCTTAGGTGATCCAACTGACACCAGTGGCTTGTGAGACCGGCCACCGCCCCTCGTCGGGGTCTCGACTGTATACACTAGTCTACTAAAGGAGTATCGATGCCCAGTCTCGAAACTCCTACGACTAGGGACCTTTTAAGGATAAGCTTATAGACCCCAGCTCCCACTTATATGATCGCCCTCATACTGCTGGTGGTCAAGCAAGAATCCTAGGGGCTCTATCAACGTGTAATAGCGACGTGTCAGGTCACCTAAAGCAGTACACGATGATAAAGGTAAACCAGATAGCATACTATCATCTCGAGTAAGACTGTCCTACCGGGATAGGTCCTCCCTCAATCATTACAATCACGTACCTGTGACCTAATAATTGACTCTGAGGGCACTATCTCCAACAATCTCCCACTTGCACTCAAGGCTAATTATTGCGATGTCGCATACTCACAGCCCGTGTGATACCGAACATCCAACTCCTCTACTAGTCAGTCTCACAAAGCTCGTTTGCGGAACTATTGTGTTCGAGGAATAGTCTCAGTGAGTGGATCCGCTTAGTTGTTTCTTTCTATGTCTCTCTATATCTCAAGTTCGCGGAGAAAGCCATCTCCCGAAAAGAGCAATACCTGTCTCGGAATATGTCTAGATGTCTGATGGGACCTAGCTCATAAATGAACTCCAAATCCAAACTTCTTAGACTGTATCGTCAACTGAACTTAATCAGTATCCTGCGCGCCATGCCTCCCTCAGTATTGCCTTGGACCACCTGTCCAAAATACTGCCCCTCATCAGAAGGAAAACTATAACTCTGACAACCTCCTTGTCGTCCATGTCACCTTGGAAGCCTGGAATGATAACTGTCTCCTGAATGAGGCTGTCGTTATCATCTCCCTAGAACATCCACTTATGTTCTAAAACTGCTTCCGACTGTTTCTCCAGGATTGGATTAATGTCAACTTATTGCATCTAGTGCAAGAACAACATCTGGTGTGGTACTTGACATCTCACGATTGACTCAATTGCCTGAGCAAGTGATCTGCCAATCATGCCCGTCCCTTTCCCCTTTAGTCTGTAAGACACCTTTGGAGAGGGTGACTCCATTACCTGCAGGTACACTACCGTGCCAGGAGTCGTCCATCCTAAATACTCTTAGAATGCTGTCAAGTACCCTGATTGGGAAACCACCCAAATCTAGATCTAAGGCCATAGATCTAGTAACCAGTATGTCTGATATAAAATCCATTTCCTTTGTGGAGAAACAACTGTGTGACGACCAAAGTATAACCGATCGTAGTGTAGGAGTTTCTTTTCCTACTCTGTGTATATCATCCAAATACCAGGATATCACACCCTACTACCTTCTCAACAGATCCATCCCCTATTCTGATGAAGTCAAACCCATGACTGTCACGTCAGAAATAGATGATCTATCTCCGCTACATCTGCTCTAGTCTATAAATAGACATAAGCAACCTGTCCACCAATGCTTCCGCTGCTCCCACTGACTACGACAACCCTCTGGCAGAGTCATATAGACGTACACTTCTAAAACTGGTTTAGAACGACGCTATACTCATCCTCCCGCCGGGTCTCGTAACCTGGAACAACAGCAATGGCAATTGTGGGTAAACAAGAACTTCCCTGTCACCGTCCTTGAGGCTACCGTAGTGCCTCTCGGGTGCCTGAAGTTACCCACCTTATCTGCGGAGTGGCCAATGGAATGTCAATCCAGATTGAATCTTTAGGTTCCTTATCAAATCTTTAGTAATCGTTTGTGGTTCTGGAATCACTTCCAGTTCTACCATACTCCCACTACTGTTTTCTGAAAAAATCCATTTTTAATAAAACTGTGGCGAGTCTAGAACAATATCGCTATTGTTCATCCAGATGGTAGAAAGTCAACCCTCGTCATAGCCTGGGTTAACCTACAAACAGCCATTACAGAAACGTGCCTTGAGTTGTCCAGTGTCTGGTTTTAATCATAAACCGGACAACTCCCCGTACCTTAACATCGTTAAGATATGAACTGTTCTATATCCAATATAGAAACAGAGGCACTGATTTAATTGAACCAGATTCAAATCATGCAGCTGTCCCCAGCGCATGTCAACTAAATGGAAGGAGGCCGATCAGCGTTACTCAACTTAGGAATACTTCCAATTATGAGTAACCTGAAAGAGAAGCAAGATCTCTTTAACATTACTATCAACTGAATACCATACACAAGTATCTACATCTTCGATCTCTTTGAAGAATCCCGATACCTGCTATACCTGGTTCTCTACTCTATTCAAATACCTATAACTTCTATAAATTCGGACCCTGTGTTTCCACGAAACACCTGTCTAAAAACTAGAGAAGTCATAAGTAAACCGAATATAGTATGAGGACCACCCCTCTGTCCTGATGGACCCTGGACAACATACAATACTCTGTATAAGTCCCTTGAGTCTGATAACTCATTCACTGTGTGTCGTAGGTTGAAAACTGTACTTATGGTTAAGAAGAATTACACCGCTGTTCAATGCTCCTTACCTAACCATCCACTGATATAGGTAAATGTCGTAGACATAATTTCAAAAAGGTATATCTCACTCTATGAAAATAGACGTACAGATATATCAATTTGAAATTGGTGCATAACAGCGGATATTCAAAACCAAATATTTGCCACCCGGCAAACAGCCCAGGTGATTTCCTCAAATATCACCGATTACAACGAATCCCGATATAATGAGGATAATCACCTAATTCCCAATAACTTACTCCCACTCATCATCTGTAAAACCATACAGATGTGAGAATCGTACCTGGTAAATACATACCCTGGAGTAAGTATCTAATCGGGAAAACAGTTTTCCTTTAACATTACACAGTGAAACTGAAACATTGAAATGTTCCGATGGGGTATTCTGGTATTCCTAGTAATGCCTCTTCCAGATTCACGACTGTAACCGTATAGTTCTTTGCCACCTCTCCAAATCCCTTCATATGTCTTTAGTCTTTACCTTCTGTACACCCCTTTAGGCCAAATGGTTTTCTTCATTCCCTACCGTTCGGCACCAGCCTATGGTTTGGAAGAAGACTATCCAATAAGCATAATGGGTGTAATGTCCCAATCCTAGGAACACTCGCAATGCGAGAGAAGGTGAAGATAAAAGACACCTGAATAAATCTTATTCCTATTTCTCCTGAAGCAGAATCCATCCCCGAACTGGAACAAGTTCCTTTCGAGTTCGTATATAACCATACGATGGAGTATCCAAATAAACTGTGGATCTTCGTAGTGATACGGAGTGTCCTGGAGAAATACAAAGGTGATTTTATGATTGGCGTAGAAATACCTGGTTTGGTCGCGAATATCTGTTGCAATTTACTTTGCCCTCTTACTAATCCCTTGCTTTGTCTTAACTTAATACCTTCTGCACACCATCGTTATGCTAATTGGTTTTCTTCATTCCCTACCGGTCGGCACCAGCCTAAGGTTTGGAAGAAGACAATCCAATTTGCGTAATAGGTGTACTACCCCTAAACCAAGGAGTACTCGTAACCTGAGAGAGGGTAAAAGGAAAAGACAACTGAATAATCCTATCCGTTTTCTCCAGAACCGGAAACCATCCTCGAATAAATCCCTTCGAGTTCGTATCTAAGCATACGATGGTTTTGTCCAATGGAAGTGGACGTTCGTAGTAATACGTGGTGTCCTGGAGAAAAGGGTAAAAGTAGGAGTGGCAATGAGGTTCGCAACTCTGACAATCCAAAAGCCGGTGTTTAAGAAGGTTCGGTCAACTTGGTCACTGAGTCATAGTCTTAGGGTCAGGTCAATGGTCGCTGCCAAAGAGAGAGAGAAAAGAAACACTCAGCGTGCACTCTAACCTAGATCAGAATGGTCACCAATTTATCTAATCTGGAAACCTCCCACTGTACCTCAAATTCTCCTCCAAACCTGAAAGAAGAATTAGTCGGGGTTACCCGAGGAGTAAACTAACTCATCAGTGGGAATCTGGATCCAACTATCATCGCATGATAACGTGACGGAATCCGCTCACGGTGTCACACTCCAGAAGGTATGCGCATATCTGGCAAGTTTCAGTTCTTTTGAAACTCCCGATGTGATTTCTGCCCCATGCTCTTATGACCTTGACTAAGGCCAACAAATCATAAGTCACATGTCAAGCTCTACCCGTCATTATCCAGGTTGATTTGAACCCACCCGTACAAGCCCTTGACTAGGGCCAACAAGGCTATACGACTGTCCCAAACCAACGCATCTATCTATGCAGCATATGAACACCCAACAGCTACCAAACGCTGTGCCTTGACTATGGCCAACAAACACAGCTTGAATACTATTGACTACCCATATGAAACGACGGAGGGCTACGAATGGTTTCTGGCGAAAACCTTTAACGTAAAGAACTTGATATCGTCGAAGGAACGGATAGCTTTTTAGAAAATATAGTGACGAAAACCGTTGCTAAAGAGGTCATTCCCGGTGAAGGGATCTCGGCTCTTTCCCCGTAGAATGGGGTGCAGGATATTCCAAATGAATACCGCGATGCAAAGCAAAAGTAATCGGCTATAGTGAAGTTAATGCCCTGACGCAAACTTTTGTCCAAGGGGTCACTCCCGGTGAAGGGATCTCAGCCCTTGCCTCGTCGACTAAGGAGCAGGATATTCCAACTGAATATCACGATGCAAAACAAAAGTGAACGTCCTTGCAATAACAGCTTTTTTTGAAAAAGTGTTCCAACAACATCAGATTAGGTTTGTTTTAACTTGCATTGATCCGAATCAATGCAGTCCCATCAATTGATCACACCAAAAAGAACGAAAATATACTGATGTACGTATATGCCATCCGCATTCGCCACTGGGTCCCGTCATTACCCGTTAGGTTAGCTAACTAACGACAGAGCGGGGACTGGACTAGCGCGGATGCAAAACATATACAACATCTACTAATATATATACCAATATATTATATTCGCTCAAGGCGTGAAAGAAATGCAACATCACAGAAATGTACAGCATCACAGAAACAATACAGATATCTGGGATCCCCGGGTTTCACAGAGCCGCTGAAACCCGACGTTCCCCTGGTCGTGTGGATAGCCTGTGCAATGAAATCCTAGACCCCTACGGGCGCGGCAAGTTACCCGCCAAAACCTGAAGCGAGGCAGCCCCCTTCAGCAACGTGAATGGACCACCCAGCACTTCACGGAATCCGGTAACTTGGGCACCCCTCCTGGGTCAACCTGTACCCCCTACGAGTGCGGCGAATAGCCCGCCAATCCTAGAGTGAAGCCCCCTCCGTCTCAATGCCATGAGATGCGGGCTTGTTGCCCTCCAGAACCCGGCTATCCGTGCACCCCTCCGCGGGGCAATCCTAGTACAGAAAGTAAAATATACATACAACGGGTACATCGACCGCAACCAGGTCGTGCCCCAAAATAATAATACAAACAGGCAGTGACGGCAGTCCACATGTCGGACGCTCGCCCCGCAATATCAAATGTACATAATACAACAAAACTGTACTAGCATTGCATCCAGGCTATCCCCCACGACCGATCCTCAACATCACAGCAAAAACAAAACATCAACGTGAAAGTCACGTTCGCAAATCCGTCTAACCGGGCTATAGCAGTTAGACCGGATTTACCGATCAAGTGACATTCACGGTCGCAGATATAATGTAAATACTGTGAAAAATGTGTTTAAAATATCCGATCAATCAAATTTTAACAAGTGGGCCCCAAAGCAATACTGTAGCAGTTAAAGAAATTCTGGGCCCAAATTTAATATTCCAAAAACCCTATTTTCTCCCCAGAAGACCACTGTAAAAACCCAACCCACTAATTCCTGCATGCTGCGGCGGAAGCGCGGCCACAAGTGGGTTTTGGCCGCCCTTCCGCGCTCTGGTGAGAGGATTAGTGCCTCGAATTTGAACAGTGTTCTTATAATTTTTAGTACATAAATATTTTACAACCTGAAAAATTTTTCGAGACTAAAAATTTCCAACAGAAAACTGATATGAGCAAATACGGGTTTTTGGACATTTCGATCGATCGGAACTGAAAAACACATTACACAAAGCTAGACTAAGTTAATGGGGAGGCTCTGATACCACTGTAAGTGCACGGCGGTGCCCCGGCCGTCAATCCGACGGCCAAATGCGGAAGCGGTGATAAACTTAAATTTTTCTTGGACTGGCAAACCGCCGCGCACTAATACCCAGATCGAACCACTAACTAGTCCTAGCTAACAACAAGAAAGGGAATAGAGATATACCGACGATCCAAGTCCTCCGGTCTTCTCATCATCGTCCCGATCTCTTGCGGAATGTCCCGTCTCCTCCTCGTCGCCGGAAGTGCACCACATCGCCTACTTCTTTTACGGGCTCCCACCTCAATGCCGAGGCAACTCGGGCACGAAGCCGGCTACTCGACGTGCCCAAGATTTGCTGTAGAATGCGTAGTACTCAAGTCTCACTTTGGGGTTCATGGAGATTGCCATTGTGGTGGAGGAAGAAGAACTTGAAGAGAGGTGAAGAAAAATGTATCATGCAAAGAATGAGAGTGACAATTTTCTCACTACCAAAAGAAAAGCCCCCACCCTCACTAGTGGCCGGCCAAGCATGATGGTGGTAGGTGGGAATGGAGTGAAGTCAAATGAAAGACAAGGGAGTGGGTGAGCTATCATGGAAGGAAGAATAATGAGTGATGATCAAAACAATATCATCACAAACAAAAACAAACACTCCAAAGCAACCATGATGACTCCAAATGGTCAAGCCATCATGAAGAAGTCAAGAAGTCAAGGTCAATGGAGCAACCATCATGATCCAACCAATAAGCAAAGACCCCCTCCAAAAATACTTATTTGCAACAATGCAAATAAGCCCTCCTCCACCAATCTTCGGCCAATGAACGATACAAAGGAAATTGGCCGAAACGGAAAGCAAACTGGCAACTCCAGAAAAGTGGTCCCGTAATAAATTACAGGAAAACCCCGATACTGTGCATACACACCCGCATCTGTATTTCGACCGAAATACAAATGCAATGAAACAAAATCTACACTGTACTATACTAGGATTCGGCTTATACCAAAGCCGGCTAGTATTATCCGTTCGATCCTGATCTGTGCAATACCGCACGTATCTGATCGAACCCTGCCATATAACCATACGGCCTATAGTACAGACTGTCCGATCCTGATCCGTGCAATACCGCACGTATCTGATCGGACCCTGCCATATCTCCATACGGCCTCTACAACCTTTCGCCCGAAAGCTGAGTAACTGAATGTGGGGGACTCTAAAGACTCTTCAACACCTTGGTTGTGGATTTAACCACTAGCACGTTAGAGGTATAAGCCAATACATAACGGGCTACCAGGTATTGATCAAAAGGGACGTCTGTGAGCGAACTCAGCCTGACTCCCTACTGAGCCTGTCAGTGACAATATCCGTACAGTCCGGTCCGTTCGTCTATGAGCATCGCATGGCGGGCCTAGGGGGTTGGTAAAAGTCAGACCCCCAAAAGCGGTACAAGTCGTGTCGGAGTGTAGCCCAGAACACCCTGAGATACTACTGGAATACCTACCAGTAAATCTCCTTGCCTCGGCCGAGGGCTTTGTGTAATGGCTCTCCTAGACACAGCGCGACCTCACCCCCAATACCGGGAGAGACGAACCCCTGAAGATACACTCACTGCCTCCATGTGGCTCGGGACTGTACCCAACTAAAACCTGTTTGCACGACTCCTTTGAGCCGTGGTAGGGTAGTAATCAAAGTACAGTGGGAACTCACACGAGACAAATGACGATCCCCAGGTCGATGAACTAACCTGCACACATGTCACCAGGGAACTGCCATCTGACGTCTGGTATATGACCAACTAGCATGTTCCCGGCGAGTCCTGTCCGGTGTACTCATAACCCAATGAGCACCTGTATACATCTTAGGTGATCCAACTGACACCAGTGGCTTGTGAGACCGGCCACCGCCCCTCGTCGGGGTCTCGACTGTATACACTAGTCTACTAATGGAGTATCGATGCCCAGTCTCGAAACTCCCACGACTAGGGACCTTTTAAGGATAAGCTTATAGACCCCAGCTCCCACTTATATGATCGCCCTCATACTGCTGGTGGTCAAGCAAGAATCCTAGGGGCTCTATCAACGTGTAATAGCGACGTGTCAGGTCACCTAAAGCAGTACACGATGATAAAGGTAAACCAGATAGCATACTATCATCTCGAGTAAGACTGTCCTACCGGGATAGGTCCTCCCTCAATCATTACAATCACGTACCTGTGACCTAATAATTGACTCTGAGGGCACTATCTCCAACAAAAACCACCGTTTTGCACGCCCTCTTGGACGTGGTAAGATGGAAATCAAAGCACAGTGGGAACCACACAAGACTCTATGACGATCTCGGGTCAACAGACTACTCTGTACCAGTGTCACCAGAGAATTGCCATCTGACGTAAGGTATAATACCATCTGGGAGTTCTCGGCGAGTCCGTCCAGTGTACCCAGTCTCTACTATGCACCCGTATATCATCTCTGATGTCAAACACCAATGGATATGGGATCATCCATCGCCCATCTGTATGGATCGAGAAGGTATACGCTAGTCTACTCTGGTATATCGATGCCCCGTCTCGATACACCCATGACTAGGGACTTTGAAGGATGTACTTATGGACTACCATGTCCCCACTAGTATGATCCGCATCATAGTCCAGGTAGTCAAGTACACATCCTAAGGGCTTTACCAACATGTAACAGAGAGACAATCAATGTACACGTTAAGGTAAAGAGTAACCAGATAGCATACTATCATGTCGAGCAAGAAAGTCATCCCTATATATGTCCCAGCATCCACTACAATATACATCATATGTACAGTAATGGCCTCTAGGGCATACATATAACTAACAGTATGTACATGACAGTCTTGCTTGATATGATAGTACGCTATTTGGTTTGCCTTTGTCTTAACGTATGATATATTTTACTTGGTATTTATATATGTATGTTGATAAAGCCCATAGGGTGTTTGCCTGACTACCGGCGTTGTGATGGCAGTCATACTTGTGGGAGCTGGATAGTTAATAGGCACATCCTTAGATGTCCCTGGTCGTAGGAGTATTGAGACTGGGCATCGATACTCCGGAGTAGACTAGTGTATACATATCTAGACCCTGAGGAGGGGCGATGGACTGGTCCCGCAGCCATTGGTGGAGTGCACCTAAAATTGTATACAGATGCTCACTGGATGTGAGTACACCGGACAGGACTCGCCGAGAACTGACTGGATGGTATTATACCTAACGTCAGATAGCAGTTCTCAGGTGACATGTGTGCAGATAGTCCGTTGACTTAAGGTCGTCATTTGTCTCGTGTGAGTTCCCACTGTGCTTTGATTACTACCCTACCACGATTCAAAGGAGTCATGCAAACAGGTTTTAGTTGGGCACAGTCTCAAGCCACATGGAGGCAGTGAGCGACTGTTAGGGATTCGTCTCTCCCGGTATAGGGAGTTGATATCGCACGGTGATCGGTTGGTCATTACCATAAGTCCCTGGCCAGGGCTGATCGAGAATTACTGATGGACTGATCAGTAGATTCTCGGATGGTCTTGAGCCATGCCGACACGACTTGTACGGTTATTAGGGGTCTGACGTCCACCACCTCCCTAGACCATACATGCGATACTCTTAGACGAACAGACCGGACTGCGCGGATATTGTCACGGACAGGCTCAGTAGGATTTCGGATGGGTTACCTCATCGGCTTTCTTATCGACATCTACTTGGGGACCGTTGCGTACAGCTAGTGCCGCCTGCGGTCTGTGGTTAAACCCACTGCCAGCGTAGTAGTCGAGTCTTTAGAGTCCCACACAGAGATTTCCCAAACCCAGGTGAAAAGATATAGTGGTCGTATTGTTTTACGACAAAGGTTCGGACGCATACGTGTTTAAACGCACGTACGACATTCGGACAGTTTTTACTAGCCGGCTTTGGTTTATGCCAGATTCTAGTATCGGGTTATTGGATTTATACAGTCTAAAGTTTTTCCGTGTTTTCACGGATGCGAGGGGGGTTCTCGTAATTTCCGAGAAGCTTCTAGAAGGATGTGACATAAGGGGTTTAGGTGGCATTTTCATTAATTGGTTTAGTGACTCATTCATATGATTCATCATATCATTAAATGCATCATTAATGCATCATTAATGATCTAATGACTCACATGATGAATCACTCTTATTGAATAAATGAAGCATGGTGAATTATCATTTAATTGATATTATTTGATAATTCATTATGTTTTATATATTCAAGTGAGAAGCTTTTCTATTCTCATTATCATCTCCACCTTCTCTCTCCTCAAGTTCTCTCTCCTTCTCCAAACCCTAATCCTACCACTCATGAGTTGAGAACAAGGATTAGGAAAGACTAAACACTCCATAACCTATCTCTACATCATCTTAGTTCCTTTATTAGCAACTAGAGAAACTAAGTAACCTCAAGTTTAGAGGTAATAGCTTGGACTAGGGTTCTCGGGTAGATCGTCTATCACGGAAGGAAGCCAAGGAGGACGTGGAGATCCAAGGAGGCCGTAGATATCGTAAAGACGAAGGACTAGAATCGTTTGGTATAATCTCTTTACATAGTAGTTTAGAACTCTATGCTTATTGTTAAGTATTGTTTAGAAACGATCTTCGGTTAGTTGATGTTCGCTTTATAAACATGATTGTTTTTCAAATTTCCGCCTCCCCGCAACTCGTGGGGTGTTGCACATCAACTTACAATATAATCTACTCACCTTGCTCTCGCTTGACGTTGCCAACCTCGCCACGCGCTTGCTTGTCGTCTCGAAGTCTTTGTGGGGGTACCTACACATCATAACGTATCGCAAATGCGTATTAAAATCACATCGGAAAATCAAAACGACACGCTAAAGGCCTTTAGGTTAGAACCTATGGACTACGCTTTCAAAACCACCAAATAACACTCGATTTCGACGTACAAACGTCAAGTGATCGAATACGACACAAATCACAAAAATCCAGAATTCAAAATACACAAAACGAAACCCCGAATCAAAACAGCAACTCTTGAAAATGGTCCCAGATTTTACCCTCGGTCAAATCAGCCAATTTTGCATATGCCAAGGGTCTAGTTTACAGGAGATGGAGCTACAGGACAAACACGAACCCATTTGGACCACTTCTGGCCGCAATTTGCGTCAGAATGACTTTATTTGCGGCCAAAGGGTGGAGTCAGGGGCTGGGGTCTTGGGGTTAGCTTCCTGAGTGCCTGCATGTATCACTGTGTATGCTAAATAATTTTCAGAGGCTCCGGGTGATAGCAGATTTCATTTTACACTCGCAGAATCCACAATTCCTCCGATATCGGGTTTCTAAGTTCGTATTCCGGAATTCTAGTCTCTGGTTTGGATATGAATTGTAGCACTAGGGGGTTTGTGTGCCCTCTACTAAGTTCAATTGCACATCACAACTCAAGAATTCCATAAACCTTAACTAGAAATTTCCAAATCTCACTAAACGACACCAAATCGGTTCTAAACAAACATGTACGTAAAAGAAATGGAAATACTATGCTAATGGTTAAATGAATACCACATTTGGCAACTCAAGAATTTTCTTGAGTTTCCCCCAAGTGTCCAAAATGCAAGTTTTCTTGGTCTAAGGTGTAGGTAGTGAGCTCATGCACATTTTAAATGAAGTGGGTATTGGGTTTGTAGATGTTTTTAATAGGTTTTGAGAGGATGAAGAGGGGGGTGGGTGTGAGGGCAGCAACACTTTGAGATGAGGGAGAGAAAATAATGAAGAATGATGAAGGAGTAAGCAATTCTTTGGTCAATGAAGACCCCTCACACACTCTCTCTCTCATACCCAGACCTTACTTCTTTATTCATATTTCTTTTTTTTCATTTCTTTTCCTTTTCTTTTCTTCTCTTTAATTTATAACCATGCATGATAAAAAGAAGAAAGCATGAAAGAAAAATGTAACAAGTGCCAAAAAAAACATGTGCATGTTTTGCACAAAACAAGCTTAATGAGCGATTAGCGATATTTAATCCCGATTAGCACTAAATAGCGTATAATTAATCGTAAAAACTTATAATTTGCATAATTCAGATAAAACACCCTCTTTTTTGTAATTTCCATAATTTTCCAAATTTCCTTTACCAATTTATTGGTATTTAATTATACCGCTTTATTAAAATATTCAATATTTTATTATTTAATTATAAAAATTCCCAAAAATAATATTTTATTTTTTTGAAATATTACAGATATGTTGCTACCTGAGGCACTGACACGAGCACTTGGTACTACAGTTTTTATAGATGTTTTCCTAACCATTTTATCATGCTTCAGGCCATATTATTTGAGAATATTACTGATCGTATCGACCTAGGATTGAGTCATACATACGATTTCTGCTCGGTAATGTTTTCTACTCACAAGTTGGAAACTCACCCCTATTGTGCCACAGTTATTGTAGGTTTTGCCATACAGCTTTCATTGCGGCTTTCTGGCACACTACTTCCATTCCGGGTGATTGCTTTGGTTGGTGGGTTCACTTGCACCATGACCACCATTGTACTTTTATTTACATTCAGTTGTATCTTGTAAACCCCATCAACTAGACTTGTATATTATTTCAAACTTAGAAGACTAGTTGTTATTCTTTCAACCTTAGAGTCGCGTGTTGTATTATTATGGTTTTCTTCATGATTTTGAGTTTCCTTTTGAGTTTTGATCCTCGCCCTTCGGCATTGTATATTATATTGCTTGCGTGGTTGTGACCGTCAATTGATGAAGAGCTAGCTCCCGCTTGGGGATGCCTTATATATATTATGCATGTTGTACCCTTTTGGGGCCAGTATTTACAAAGGAAACTCTGCTGAAATTTTCAGAAAAGACCTGAGATTTTAAAACGCAATACTTTGGCTTATGTTATTAAAACCACTTGCTTTAAAAATAAGTTTTCTTCAATTCTTCTTTAAAAATCATTTAGATTTTTGGGATTTTTGGCTTACTTGAATTAGATGGGGTCCTATAGACTTCATATGATTCAAGTGCAAGTCATGTGCTATTTTGGGCCCGTTACAATGTCAAATAACAATACAATACCACTTAAGGGTATATGTAGCTATAGCAAAGTATGTGGGTGTACATGTGAGTATGTATGCATGATGTAAATGTAGCTGTAGCAAGTTATGTGGGTGTACATGTGAGTATGTATGCATGATGTATATGTAGCTATAGCAAGGTATATGTGTAAGCATATAGGTATAGCCTATATACTACATTTCGTAAATGCAACGGAATAAGAATCACTGTCTCAATGACAATAACCGATACAATATCACATATGTATATATATAGTGCGTGTCATGGCAATTACCGACGGTGTGTGTAGCATACAATTTGTGCTCGTGCAACATGAACCGTCAGTAATAGTGTTGTGTCCAATAGGAACCAAGTCAAGACACAACAGGTAATAATATGTACGGATGCTCATGCGCAATCAACTCATATGCGTATAAACATGCAGCTATAATATCTTATTTAGCCCTGACGCATAACGCCATACGGGCGATTTCCCCGTAGATGTTAAATCTACTCAACGATGATCTCGAGCTAAGAAAATCCGACCACCTGCTTCCCTTTCTTCACAGCGTCCGAAGTTCCCGCTTGTGATCCTAAAATTTCACAAACACAACACATAAGGCTAAATATCCGGCTCTGACACAACGACAACGAAACTCAAGGATAACGTCCACAAGATAAACACATTGTGCACCTAGTGCATAGAACACGTATGACATCGGCACAACCCTAGCTAGGATGACAAAACCACTAAGCCTTGACCCCAATCGTACCGATCACGCATTCACAACACAAGATATATCGTGGAAGATAATATATATATTATCGCAACGTCAAATGAAACCCACGCCTAATTTAGCCGAAAACCTAGTAAGCGCTTTTAATCATTTTAGCTCAAGTCTAGAAGTTTAACAATTCTAGCGATCATAATCATCGCAAAGTAGCTTAACTAAGTCACACAAACCTTTACTATAATTTTAATCTCACCCATAAAAGATTTAGTAAAAGTTAGTTTGCTATTAAACTTAATTAACGATTAGGAAAATAACAAATAACATTCTCACAACAAGGTTATATTTTCCATGTCTACACTTCTCCATTAACCATTTTAAACAATCCAAACCCTAACTTGATCTTCATAACCCTTTCTAGAATTTCCAAAACATGCTAATTCAAGATTTAATTAAACATATAATAACTAGATTAAGTTATTTAAACAACAAAAAAGCTTAGGGTTAGGATTTTATACCTCACTTTGATCCAAAAACTTGTAACTAGATCAACAAAATAACCTCCAAAATGCTATCTTTCATGAAGATTCAAGCTTGGCTAAGCGTAAAGAATAATAGGTAGGGATTTGTATTTGAGTTTGTGAGATTATTTGATGATTTTTGATGATTTATTTGAGCTTGAACAAGTGAAAATAAGGTGAGAAAAGAGAGAGGGCAGCAAGGGGGAGGGTTCGGCCATTACAAGGAAAATGGGGATATTTGTGGATGAGTGTGGAAATATCTAGTTAAAAACTTATATTAAAACTTAATAAAACAATTACTTATGCCACCTCTTATTCTTTATTTAAACATTTTCTTTAATTCCCACAAATATCTAGATATTTCTTCAAGATATTTTGTAAGGATGGTTTAATGCTTAATCTTGTGATTAAGTTCGCATAGATTTATTTTAGCATAATTAACCCAATCAAAATTGTAATTACCACTAATTAAGTGCATAATTAAAAGCTTATAATAATATTTTAATTAGGAAAAAATATTTAAGTGAACTAAAACTTTCACGTGACAACTAAAAGCCGCAAACTAGCAATTTCCTAGTTAAAATAGGTGCAGTTAAGTCTAAACTGAAAAATGATCACTTAAGGGTTTTTACGGAAAAACACCGCCTATTTTACCTTTTAACGGAAAATTCGCATAACGATTTCTAAAACGTTACAATCTTCCTCACTTAAAGAAATTCGGTCCCCGAAAAAAAAATTTAACTACGCGTATCACTGAAGAGATGAGGGAATTTCTTCCGCATCTCGCTATCGGCCTCCCAAGTGAACTCTTCACTTGTAGGGCCACGCCAAAGAACCTTCACAGATGGCAAGACCTTTGAACGAAGTTTCTTCACCTGCCTATCCAATATAACTATCGGCTGCTCGGTGAACGAAAGATCGCGCTCTAGCTGAACGGTCTGGTGCTGAATCATGTGAGATGGATCATGAAGGTTTCTACGAAGTATCGACATACGGAAAACGGGGTGAAAATCCGGAAAATTGGGCGGAAGTGCTAAAAGATAGGCAACGACACCAACTCGCTCAAGGATCTCGGACCTACAAATCTGGGACTGAGCTTCCCCTTTTTCCTAAATCTCATAACGCCCTTCATCGGAGAAATCCGCAGCAATACATGATCGCCCACTGCGAACTTAAGTCTGTGACGACAACGGTCGGCATAAGACTTCTGCCTGCACTGGGCTGCTCTCATCCTGTCCTGAATCAGCTGGATCTTCTCCGTAGTCTCCTGAACTAGCTGGGATACCAAAAACCTACTCTCGCTGAGTTCGGTCCAACAGACTGGTGATCGGCACTTCCTACTATACAAAGACTCAAAAGGTGCCATCTGAATAGTTTCTTGAAAGCTATTGTTGTAGGAGAACTCAATCAACGGTAAATGACGATCCCAACTGCCACCAAAATCAAGCACACACGCATGAAGCATATCCTCCGGAGTCTGTATAGTCCGCTCTAACTGACCATCGGTCTGCGGATGGAAAGCGGTGCTAAAACTCAACTGGGTAACCAAATCTTCCTGAAGCTTCTGCTAAAGATGGCTAGTGAACTGGGTGCCCCTATCGGACACGATGCATGTGGGAATGCCGTGCAAACGCAGAATCTCATTTATGTACAACTGAGCATACTGAGCATAACCGAAAGTGGTCTTCACTGGAAGGAAGTGAGCCGCTTTCGTCAACCGGTCAACAATCACCCAAATGGAGTCATACCCCCGACTAGTCCTGGGTAGACCTACAATGATGTCCATGGAAATCTGCTCCCATTTCCATTTCGGAACGGGTAAAGGCTGCAACTCTCCTGCCGGTCTCTAATGCTCAGCCTTGACTTGCTGACAAGTCAGGCATGTCGAAACGAAGTCCGAAATATCACGCTTCATCCCTTCCCACCAGTAAATGTCTCTCAAGTCACGGTACATCTTGGTGGAACCTGGATGAACGCTAAAGGCTGACTGATGTGCCAGCTCTAGGATCTCGCATCTCAACCCATCAATATCTGGTACACACAAGCGAATCCCGTAACGTAGCACACCCTGGTCATCAATCAAGAACTCCGAATCTGTACCCTGCCGAACAAGCTCAAGAATCTCAGACAAACGGGAATCACTGGGCTGCGTCTCATGGATACGATCAAGTAGAAGCGGACGGACGCGGACGTGGGCAAGTTGTCCCTCAGTGGAAGTAAACTCAAACTGTACTCTAGCATCGCACAAGATTTGCCAATCTGCAGAAGAATGTCGCTGAACTGCGCTCAACTAGGACAAGCTGCCCCCGTGCCTACGACTCAAATCATCAGCTACCATATTCGCCTTGCCCGGGTGATAAAGGATCTCACAATCATAATCCTTCACAAGCTCCATCCAACGACGTTGTCTCAGATTCAGATCCCGCTGCTGGAAGATGTACTTCAATCTCTTGTGATCCGTGAAAATCTGACACGACTCTCCGTACAAGTAGTGTCTCAAAATCTTCAGCGCAAAGTCCACCGCGGCCATCTCAAGATCGTGAGTGAGGTAATTCTGCTCGTACTTCTTTAGCTGCAAAGAAGCGTAAGCGATAAATCAATCATGCTGCATCAATACACAACCGAGCCCTACTCGAGAAGTATCACAGTAAACAACATAGCCGCCCGATCCAGAAGGAAAAGATAGAACCGGTGCATCTGTCAACCGAGTCTTCAACTGCTGAAAACTCTGCTCGCATGCATCAGTCCAAAGAAAAGGAACCTCCTTCCAGGTCAGTCCAGTCAGCGGTTCAGCGATACTAAAAAAATCCTGCATGAAACGGCGATAATAACCAGCGAAGCCCAAAAAGCTGCGGACCTCTGTCACAGATATAGGTCTGGGCCAAAGCTGTACAGCCTCGATCTTCCTCGGGTCCATAAGAATACTGTCTCCTATCACCACATGACCCAGGAAGTCAACTCTATCAAGCAAAAAAGCGCACTTTGAGAATTTAGCATACAGCTGGTGCTCTCTCAATGTCTGTAAAGCAATCCTCAAGTGCTGCTCATGCTCCTCTCGACTCTTGGAATAAACCAGAATGTCATCAATAAACACAATAATAAACTGGTCGAGGAACGGCCTGAAAATCCGATTCATCAGATCCATAAATGCTGCTGGCGCATTGGTGAGTCCGAACGACATCACAAAAAACTCATAATGCTCGTAGCGTGTAAGAAAAGCAGTCTTCGGAATGTCATCATTCTGAACCCGCAAATGATGATAACCCGAACGCAAATCAATCTTAGAAAAATGTTTCGCACCCTGTAGCTGATCAAACAAATCATCAATGCGAGGTAAAGGATACCTATTCCGCACCGTAACTCGGTTCAATTAACGATCATCCATACACAACCTCAGACTGCCGTCCTTCTTCTTGACGAACAGAACAAGATCTCCTCAAGGAGAAACACTCGAACGCATAAGTCCCCTATCAAGCAACTCTTGAAATTGATTTTTATGCTCTCTAAGCTCCGCCGGGGCCATCCGGTAAGGCAGTATAGAAATAGGTCCCGTGCCGGGAATCAGATTAATGCAAAATTTAAAATCGCGCTCTGGCGGCAAACCAGGTAACTCATCGGGAAAAACATCAGAAAACTCTCACACGATAGGAACCCGGTCCAACGACTCTATTGTGGCTCCAGTATCATGAATAAAAACAAAGAATCCCCGACATCCCCTCCTCAAAAGCCGACTAGCGCAAAGGGTTGAAATCAAACTGTGAGGGGCGGCACCACGGTCTCCCTGCACAACAAGAACTGACTCGCCGGGAAAACAAAACCTAACTGTCTTCTCGCGGCAGTCCACGGACACGTAGCAAGAAGCTAACCCGTCCATGCCTAGGAGAACGTCGAAGTCTAACATCTCAAGAAGAATTAAGTCGACGGACAAATCTCTATCTCCTATAAGAATGGCACACGACTGAAATACATGTCGCGCAACAAATGACTCGCCAACAGGAGTAGTCACGACAAGCGGCTGATCTAGCAAACACGACTTTCGGACCAACCTCGGCATGAAGTACATAGAAACGTACGAATGCGTAGATCCCGGATCAAATAAAAAGTGTGCATTAAAAGAACATACAAAAAGAGTACCTGAAACCACTGCATTTGACGCCTGCGCGTCCTGATGAGTCAAGGCAAACACTCGAGCCTGCCCTCTACCGGCAACTGGCTGTCCTCTATCTCTGCCACCCCATCCTCTGTGAACAAACCTTCCGCGACCACGACCTCTCTAAGCATAAGTCTGACGCGGAGCAACAACAGGCGCATGAGGCAACGCTCTTTAAGGTGGAGAAGGAGGTAAGGATACATGTGGTAGGCTGCCTCTCTCTGGCGTATCATGGTACAATCCTTAACGAGGTGATATAGACTGCCACACCTAAAGCACCCACGCGTCGACTGCTGACCCTTCTGAGGATAAGTGCTGAACAACTAGCCTCGTCCCACGTCTTTGCTACTCCCCGTGCCTGAACGAACGCTGTCGCGGCGTCTAAACATCTGTCACCGGGATAATATACCAGTACGAACCCTCTTCGGTTCTGAAACAACCGACGACTCAGAAAGATGCTCCTCGACCAATAGGGCTGCGTCCACCGCTGCTGCATATATGTTACAATGCTGAATGCTGATAGTGAGGAACAACTGGGTAACCATGTCACGACCCGAAATTGGCACGTGACGGCCCTATACGCAACGTCTACAGGCGTAACGCAGTAAAAGAAAGCCAAAACCCAGAAATCTAAACCATTAAAAGACAAGAAAAGATAAGAAACATTGTTTAAACTTTTGAAAATCTCAAGTATAATTTCTTTAAGTCCAATTAACTTTCTTGAAAATTTCGGCAGCACCTCCTTTGTAAAAACCAACCCCAAAAATGGGTACAACATAACTATAAAGTAAAGCATCCCCAACGGGAGCAAATCCATGCCAAAAGGCGGAAAAAAACCACCACAACAAATATACGACGCCGTAGCGAAGAAATAAAAGACGATATAAGTAAAACTGCATAAAAGACATCCAAGTCACCAAAATATACAAAATCGTCCTCACATCAAGTGTCTAAATCATAAAAGATAATGGTAGATGGAGAGTACAGGATACAACGAATATAAAATAAAAAACCCAGGATAACCGCAAAACCCACCAAAGCAAAACTGCATTCCACTAATATATGTGTATAGGCATATGTAACAGCGTCCTATTCCACTGTTATATATATTCTTAGGAGTAAAAAATATCAGAGAATATCATATGAAATCCATGGATGTAATATATGCAAACATGAAACAGTAATATGAGCATATAAAGGAAAACCGCTATTTAACTGCAACAAGTTATTAAATATATCATGCGGTTCCTGATTTCTCCGAAATCAGATGCAACATCATATACAGGTGAACATGTAGCTATAACAAGGTAAGCGTAACCATGTCGGTATAGCAAGATATGTGTGTCCATATGTATGTATGTATGATGTAAAAGTATCTGTAGTAAGGTATGTCTCTATACCTATCCATAATACCCTCCAGGTATATGTATGTATGCCAGAGGTATATGTAGCTATGTCTCATATATGTATATACATATCACTAAAGGTACACTACCCTATAAGTATATGAGTACTAGCATGTAAGCATGTCAGGCATAAGTGTAAGCATGTAGGTATACAGGTATGCTATATGTCATATGCACAATGAAAATTAGGATCATGTCTCAATGTCCCTAAGCAATCCAATATCACCTATGTATAGGTGTTGTGCGTGTCATGGAAATTATTGAGGGTGTGAGTGGCATATAATCAGTGCTCGTGCAACATAAACCGTCAATAATAGTGTTGTGTCTTATTAATACTATGTCCAAATACAATAGGTAAATGAGATATGCAACGAAAAACACATGCACAAACGAGTCCATATACGAAACACTAAAGGTCATATCATTTGATCTAGCCCAGACGCATAACGCCATGCGGGCGATTCCCAAGTAGATGTTAAATCTACTCACCAACGCTCCTGGCTAAGTGAAGCCTACCAACTGTTTTCCCTTTGTCGTAGCGTCCGAAGTCCCCGCCTGCGAACCTAAAATTTCACAAACACATCACATAAGCGAAATAGCCTATATCGACGAAAAGACAACGAAACGCAATGAAAACGGCCAGAAAATTACACTGCGCACTTAGCGCATCTAACGTGCACGACATCTGTCAAAAACCCTAACTAGGGTCGCTAAACTTCGAAACACCAAGTCTAGACTCCGATCGTCCCGATCGCGCAACACAACACAACTAAATGCGATGAATATAATAGATATAATCTCTCAACGGCCAATTGAAACTACGTCGGAAAACCCCCGAAACCTAGTAAACAACTTACCGCAATATTTCGCACTAGTATCAAGCTAACACATTTCTAGCGATTACAAACACCTTATAATAGCTTAACTAAGCTATCAAAACCATTTCCATATTTTTAACACTTGCAAAAAAGTTTTAGCAAAAACCTCATAAGCAATATTTCATAATTAAACAAAGTATTCATTAACAATAACTATCATTTTCTACTAGGTTAAGCTTTTCCTAATCACAATTTAACACTTTAATTAATATTAAACACTTAAGCAAGCTTTAACCCTAACTTGAATTTCATAAAAATTATGAATAATGAATTTATCATGATTTAAAAGCTATACTAAATATATAATTAGCCAACTTAAATAGCTAGATTAAGATTTAAACAATTAATTAAGGATTAAGGTAAGAGTTTATACCTCTTCAAGAACAATTTCAAGCACAAGATTCCATCAACTTAGCCTCCAAAAAATCCGATTTTTCATGAAGAACAAGCAAGTTTAGTAAAAGGAATTGATGGTTTAATTTTTTATTTAGGAATTTTTGGATTTATTTTGGGAATTTGAAGCATTTTGTGAACAAAATGATGAAGAAATGAGCTAGCAAAAATTTGGGAAAGAAATGGGGGAAGTGAGGTCGGCCAAGGTGAGGGGGGGTGTTTGTGTAAGAAAAATGGAGAAGTTTCTAGCAAAAATACAATAAATGCTTCATCTAATGCAATTTCGCCACCTTTCATTTTCTTTTTCTTTTCTTTTTAAAATTAAATTCTATTGACAAAAAAATCAAGATATTTAAAAAGAAGGTTCTAAAATAATTGTAGTGATGATTTCTAAGGATTTTCATTTAGAAGAAATTTCTCGATTTACGTGCATATTTTACCGGCTAAAATAATATTTTATTTGGGAAAAATTCTATCCGAACCAAAACCTCCCAAATACCCCCAAAGTTTATGCACTAGGTTTATTTTAGCAAAAATAGGTGCCGGTAAGTTTTTATGGAAGTTTAATCGAAATCGGGTTAAAACGGAAAATACCGACTATTTTGCCCTAAAACGGAAAAATTCGCAAAACGATTTCTGAAACGTTACAACCTCCCCCTTATAAAAATTCGTCCACGAATTTAAAATTTTTACTAAGAGTACCTTCAAAGAGAAGATTACAAAACTCCCAAATCTCGCTCCGAACCTTCCAAGTGAGCACCTCACTATATGGCTACGTCCAAGAAAACCCTTCACAGATGGCACGAACCTTTACCGAAGTTTCTCCACCTGCCGAGCCATTAACACAATTGGCTGCCGGTGAACGAAACGATCGCGTCCAAGCCAAATGGTCTGGTGTCGAATCATTTGAGAAAGGTCATGAAGGTAATTGCAAAGTACCGACACAAGGAATACGGGGTGAACACACAATAATCTGGGCGGAAGTGCCAAATCAAAGGCAACGGAACTAACTCGCTTTAAGGATCTTGAAAGGACCTACAATTCTGGGATAAGCTTCCTAAAACTCGACACGTCATTCATCGAAAAAATCCGTAGGAATATATGAGCTCCCACTACGAACTCAAGTCTGTGACCATAACGGTTGGCATAAGACCTTTGTCTGCACTGGGCTGTCATCATCCTTACCTGAACCAACTGGATCATTTCCGAAGTCTCTATAGTAGCTGGGGTCCAAAAATCCTAATCTCACAGAGTCAGAAGAACAGACTGGAGATCGACACCACCTAACAAACAAAACATAAAGGTTGCCAATTAGAGTGCCTCCTGATAACAGCTATCGAAGGAAAATCCTAACAATGGCAAGTGACGATCCCAACTGCCGACAACAATTAATACGTATGCACAAGCATATCCTCCAGAGTCGGTATAGCCCGCTCTCACAAAACCATCATCATCCGCGGATGGAAAAACGGAGCTAAAGTTCAACCAGTACCCAAGGCTTCCTGAAGTTCCTGTCCCAGACGGCAAGCGAACAGGGTGCCTTCATTGGATACGACCCTTGAAGGAACTCCGTGCAACGCACAACTTAACAAAGAACAACTGAGCAACCCGAGTATAACCGGACCAGTAGCATCCGAATGGAGTGACACCCTGACTAAACCTGGGTAGACGCCATAACGAAATTCATGGAGATCTGTTCATATTCCCACTCCGTAACGGTTAAAAGTTGCAACTCTCCAGCCGGTCTCAGATACTCAACCTTAATACACAACAAGACAGACACCTCAAAACGAAATCCGAAAATTCTCTTTATATCCCTGCCCACCCGTAACTATCTCACAAGCCACGTCAAATGCTGGTGGAACTTGAATGAGTACAGAAAGTTGACAGATGTGCCTGCTCTAGGATTTCACGTCTCTACTCAATAGTATCAGGTACACAAACGCGTCCCTAAACATAGCACACCATTATCATAAATCAAGGACTCTGAATCATTACCCAACCAAGTATGCTCAAGAACCTTTGACGAACGTGCATCGGCGGGCAGTGCCTCACGAAAGCGATTAAGGAAAAGTGGTCGGGCGCGGGCATGACCAAGCTGTCTCCTCAGTAGAGGCGAACTTAAGCTGTACTCAATGATCGCATAAGAACTGTAAATCTGCAGAAGACTGTCTCAACAATCAAAACCCGCTGCTGGAAGATGTACATTAAGCTCTGGTGGTCAGTGAACATCCGACACGACTCTCAAATAAGTAGTGTCTCCAAATCTCCAACGCACGACCACCGCGGCCATCTCCAGATTATGAGTGGGATATCCTACTCGTACTTCCTCCAAATGTAGGGAAGCAAAAGCGATAACTCTATAGTGTCACCTCAGTACCCAATCGAGCCCCACTCGCGAAACATTACAGTTAAACAACAAAGTCGCCCGAACCAGAAAGCAAAGAAAGAACTGATGCGGTTGTTAACCGAGTCTTCAACTGCTGAAAAACTACGCACGCATGCCTCATTCCAAAGAAAAGAAACCTCCCTTTTGGTCAGTTCAGTCAACGGTGCAGCACTACACTAGCAATACTGTACGGAAGGGACTTCTTCGAGGATGGATCCAGGTTCTGGAGAAATTGAATTGGTTTATTTAGTTGTCTTTTATTATCACCTTCCCTCAGGTTGCAAGGGCTCCTTAGTTTAGGAGAGTACACCTATTACTCTTATTGGATAGTCTTATTCCAAACCATAGGCTGGTGCCGAAAGGTAGGGAAAGAAGAAAACCAATTAGCATAAGTAGGGTGTACAGAAGGTAATAACTAAAGACAAAATAAAGGGATTAGAAAGAGGGCAAAGTAAATTGCGACTGTTATCATTCACGATCAAACCGTGTACTTCATCGCCACTCCTATTTCACCTTTGCTTTTTTCCCCAGTTCGGGAGAAATAAAATAAGGTATTATTCAGTTGTCTTTTATCATCACCTTCTCTCAAGTTGTGAGTACACCTAGGATTAGGAGAGTACACCCATTATGCTTACTGGATAGTCTTCTTCCAAACCATAGGCTGGTGCCGAACGGTAGGGAAGGAAGAAAACCACTTAGCCTAAAGGGGCGTACAGAAGATAATGAATAAAGACAAATAAAGGGATTTGGTAAAAAGGCAAAGAAATATACGGTTACGGTCATGAATTGGATTATAGAAGAGGCATTACTATGAATACCAGGATACCCCTACGAAACATTTTCATGTTTCAGTTTCACTGTGTATTGTTAAAGGAAAACTGATTTCTCGATTAGATACTTACTCGAGGGTATGTATTTACCTGGTATGATTCTCACATCTGCATGGTTTTACAGATGATGAGTGGGAGTAAGTTAATGGGAATTAGGTGATCATTCTCATTATATCGGAATTCGTTGTAATTGGTGATATTTGAGGAAATCGACTGGGTTTTTACCGGACGGCAAGTATTTGGTTTTGAGTATCCGTTGTTATGCACCAATTTCAAACTGATATATCTGTATGTTTATTTTTATAAAGTGGGATATAACTTTTTGAAATTATGTCCATGACATTTACCTATATCAGTTGACGATTGGTTAAGGAGCAGTGAACAGCGGAGTAGTTCTTAACCATAAGTACAGTTTTCAACCTACGATGCACAGGTTATGAGTTATTCAACTCAGCGGATTTATACAGAATATTGTATGTTGTCCAGCGTCCAACAGGACAAAGGGGTTGGTCCTCATACTATGTTCTGTTTACTTGTGACTTCTCTAGTTTTTAGACAAGTGTTTCGTAGAAATACAATGTCTATGTTTTGAGAAGTTATAGGTATAGGAATAAAGTATAGAACCAGGTGTCGCAAGTATCGGGATTTTTCAAGGTGATCGAAGATGTAGATACTTATGATTGGTATTCAGTTGATAATAATAGTTTTGGGAAACTTATTTCTCTTTCAGGTTACTCATAATTGGATGCATTCCTAAGTTGAGTAAATGCTGATTGGCCTCTTTCCATTAAGTTGATATGCACTAGAGACAGCTGCATGATTAGAATCTGGTTCCAATTAAATAAGTGCCAATGTTTCTATATTGGATATAGAATGGTTCATATCTTAACGATGTTAAGGTATGGGGAGTTGTCTGGCTTATGCTTAAAACCAGACTCTCGATAACTCAAGGCACGTTTCTGTAATAGCAGTTTGCGGGTTGGCCCTGGCTATGACGAGGGTTGACTTTCTACCATCTGGAAGATCAATGGTGATATTGTTCTTGACTTGCCACAATTTTAGTAAAATGGATTTTTTCAGAAAACAGTAGTGGGAGTTTGGTAGAACTGGAAGTGATTCCAGAACCGCAAACAATTACGGAAAATTTAATAGGACCTATAGATTCAATCAGATTTGACATTCCATTAGCCACTCCGCAGATATAGTGGGTAACCTCAGGCACTCGAGAGGTACTCCGGCAGCCTCAAGGACGGTGACATGGAGGTTCTTGTTTACCCAGACTTGACACTACTGTTGTTCCAGGCTATGAGACCCGGCAGGAGGTTATATATAGCGTCGTTCTAAACTAGCTTTAGAAGTGCACGTACATATTATTGTACCAGAGGGTTGTTGTGGTCAGTGAGAGCGGCGGAAGCATAGTGGACAAGTAGCTTATGTCTATTTATAGACTCGAGCAGATATAACGGAGATAGATCATCTATTTTTGATGTGACAGCCATGGGTTTGACTTCATCAGAATAAGGGATGGATCTGTTAAAGGTAGTAGGGTGTGATGTCCTGGTATTTGGATGACATACACAGAGTAGGAAGTAAAATTCCTATACTACGATCGGTTATACTGTGGTTGTCATATAATTGTTTCTCCACAAAGGATATGGATATAATATCTCACATTCTGGTTACGAGATCTATGGTTTTAGATCTAGATTTGAGTAGTTTCCCAATATGGTTACTTTGACAGTATTCTAATAGTATTTTAGAATGGACGACTCCTGGCATGGTGGTGTACCTGCAGGTGATGGAGTCTCCCTCTCTAAAGGTTTCTTACAGACTAAAGGGGAGAGGGATGTGCATGATTGGCATATCACTTGCTTAGGCAATTGAGTCAATCGTGAGATGTCAAGTACCACACCAGATATTGTTTTTGCACTAGATGCAATAAGTTTATATTAATCCAATCCTGAAGAAACATACGGAAGCAGTTTTAGAACATAAGTGCATGTTCTAGGGATTTGATGACGGCAGCCTCCTTCGGGAGACGGTTATCATTCCAGGCTTCCAAAGGTGACATGGATGACAGAGTGATTGTCAGAGTTATAGTTTTCCCTCTGACGAAAGGGGAAGTATTATGGACAGGCGGTCCAAGAGGATACTGTGGGAGGCATGGTGCTGGATACTGATTAGTTTCAGTTGTCGATACAGTCTAAGAAGTTTGGATTTGGAGTTCATTTATGAACTAGGTCGCATCAGATATCCAGACATACTCTAAGATAGGTATTACTCAATTCATGAGATGGATTTCTCCACGAACTTGAGATTAAGAGAGACATAGAAAAGAACATTAGGGCGGATCCACTCACTAAGGCTATTTCTCGAACACAAGAGTTTTACAAACAAGCTTTGTGAAACTGTTTAGTAGAGGAGTTGGGTGTTCGGTATCACACGGGCTGTGAGTATGCGACATCGCAATAATTAGCCTTAAGTGCAAGTGGGAGATTGTTGGATATAGTGCCCTCAACGTCAATTATTGGATCGTAGATACGTGATTGCAATGATTGAAGGAGGACCTATACCGGTAGGACAGTCTTACTCGAGATGATAGTATGCTATCTGGTTTGCCTTTATCATCGTGTACAGCTTTAGGTGACATGATCACTATTACACGTTGATAGAGCCCCTAGGATCCTGCTTGACTACCAACAGTATGATGGCGATCATATACGTGAGAGTTGGGTAGTCTATAAGCACATCCTTAAAAGTGGTCCCTAGTCGTAGGAGTTTCTAGACAGGGCATCGATACTCCAGAGTAGACTGGTGTATACAGTCGAGACCCCGACGAGGGGCGGTGGCTGGTCTCACAAGCCATTGGTGTCAGTTGGATCACCTAAGTTGTATACAGGTGCTCATTGGGTTATGAGTGCACCGGACAGGACTCACCGGGAACCTGCTAGTTGGTATTTATACCTAGCGTCAGATAGCAGTTCCCTGATGACATGTGTACAGGTTAGTTCATCGACCTGAGGTCGTCATTTTTCTCGTGTGAGTTTCCACTGTGCTTTGATTACTACCCTACCACGTCTCAAAGGAGTCGTGCAAACAGGTTTTACTTGAGTACTGTCTCGAGCCACATGGAGGTAAGTGAGCGGATCGGCAGGGGATTCGTCTCTCCCGGTATTATGGGTGAGATCGCGCTGTATCTAGGAGAGCCATTACACCAAGTCCTTAGCCAAGGCAGGTGAGAATTACTGGTAAGTATTCCAATAGTTTCTCAGGGTGTTCAGGGCTACTCTCCGACACGACTTATACCGCTATTGGGGTTCTGACGTTACCAGCCCCCTAGGCCCGATTTGCGATGCTCATAAATGAACGGACCGGACTGTATGTATATTGTCATTGATAGGCTCAGTAGGGTTCCAGGATGAGTTCACTCATCGGCTTCCCTTTCGGTCAGTACATAGGCAGCCGTTACGCACAGCTAGTGCCGCTGACGTGCTTATGGTTAAACCCACTGCCAGGGTCCTGACGAGTCTTTAGAGTCCCCTACAGATAGTTTCCCAAGTTCGGGCGAAACATTGTAGAGGCCGTATGGTTTTATGGCAGGGTTCGAGATTGCACGTCCACTTGTGCACGTGTCATATTTCGGACGGATAATACTGGTGGGCTTTGGTTTAAACCGGATCGAAGTATTATATTGAGTCGGAATATTTTAGTCTCTCGTATTCGTATTCGGTCGGAATACGGATACTGGTATGTATATACAGGTGAGGGGTATTCTCGTAATCCGTTACGAGAATATTTTAGAAGATGCATTTCTTTTTGGGTTAATTATTTTGGTTTAAATGATTAATGTTTTGGAAAGTGTGACTCATGTTAATGAGTCATTGATTCTAGCATGTTCACTAATGACTCATGTTAATGAGTCATGTAGTGAGTCATGCAGAATTAATGACTTTTGTTTTTAGTGTGATATTTTAGGGTTGAGTTGAAGATATTTTGGTAGGATATTTTCCTTGATATTTCATCACAAAACCTTATATATATCACACATAAGAGAAGTGGGCAGCGGAGGGGAAATTTTTGGTGCTTGGTTATTTTACTCACTAGATTTATTTCCATCTCTTTGCATCTTCTTCAACCTCCACCCTATCCCTCTCATGTGATGAGAACCCTAGGGTGATTGAGATAAAGTATTCTACTCATTCTCTACTTCACCTTGGACATGTCGGTTAGCATACTTCATGTCCGAGTTGCCACGGTATAGAGGCGTGAGCCCGTTTAAAGATCCGTTGAAGTGGTGCCACATCGATATGAAGACAAGAGATCAGAGTTGCCGCGAGGAGCGTGGGATGATGGCTAAAGACCGAAGGACTCGGATCGATCGGTATAGCCTTTCTACCTCTTTACAGTTTGTTAGTTTAGAGTTAATGGCAAGATCCGGGTTATAGTATGCGATAGTGCTAGTTATAAAAGTTTTTGTTCCGCGTTTGGAGTCAGAATGACGGCCGGGGTGCTACCGTAGACTTACAAATTCTCACCGAATTTAAATTTTTTACTAAGCGTACCTTCAAAAAGAAGATTACAAAACTCCCAAATCTCGCTCGCAGCCTTTCAAGTGAGCATCTCACTATACGGCTACGTCCAAGAAAACCCTTCACAGCTGGCAAGACCCTTGACCGATGTTTCTCTACCTGCCGAGCCATTAACACAATTGGATGTCGGTGAACGAAACGATCGCGTCTAAGCCAAATGGTATGGTGCCGAATCATGTGAGAAAGGTCATGAAGCTAATTGCAAAGTACCGACACAAGGAATACAGGGTGAACACTCAATAATCTGGGCAGAAGTGCCAAATCAAAGGCAACGGAACTAACTCGCTTTAAGGATCTTAAAAGGACCTACAATTCTGGGATAAGCTTCCCAAAACTCAACACGTCATTCATCGGAAAAATCCGTAGGAATACATGAGCTCCCACTGCGAACTCAAGTCTGCGACCACAACGGTCGGCATAAGACCTCTGTCTGCACTGGGCTGTCATCATCCTTACCTGAACCATCTGGATCATTTCCGAAGTCTCTAGACTAGCTGGGGGCCAAAAATCCTAATCTCACAGCGTCAGAAAAACCGACTGGAGATCGACACCACCTAACTAACAAAACTTAAAGGTTGCTAATTGGACTGCCTCCTGATAACAACTATCGAAGGAAAATCCTAACAATGACAAGTGACGATCCCAACTGCCGACAACAATTAATACGTACGCACAAGCATATCCTCCAGAGTCGGTATAGCCCGCTCTCACAGAACCATCATCATCCGCGGATGGAAAAATGGAGCTAAAGCTTAACTAGTACCTAAGGCTTCCTGAAGTTCCTGCCGCAGACGGCAAGCGAACAGGGTGCTTTCATTGGATACGACCCTTGAAGGAACTCCGTGCAACGCACAACTTAACAAGGAACAACTGAGCAACCCAAGTATAACCGGACAACTAGCATCCGAATGGAGTCACACCCTGACTAAACCTGGGTAGACGCCATAACGAAATTCGTGGTGATCTGCTCCCATTCCTACTCTGGAACGGTTAAAGGTTGCAACTCTCCAGCCGGTATCAGATGCTCAACCTTAACACACAACAAGACAGACACCTCGAAACGAAATCCGAAACTTCTCTTTACATCCCTGCCCACCCATAACTATCTCACAAGTCACGTCAAATTCTGGTGGAACTTGAATGAGTACAGAGAGTTGACAGATGTGCCTGCTCTAGGATTTCACGTCTCTACTCAATAGTATCAGGTACATAAACGCGTCCCTAAACTTAGCATACCCTTGTCACAAATCAAGGACTCTGAATCATTACCCAGCCAAGTATGCTCAAGAATCTTTGACGAACGAGCATCGGCGGGCAGTGCCTCGCGAAAGCGATTAAGGAAAAGTGGTCGAGCACGGGCATGAGGAAGCTGTCCCGTCAGTAGAGGCGAACTTAAGCTGTACTCAACGATCACACAAGAACTGTAAATCTGCAGAAGACAGTCTCAATAATCAAAATCCACTGCAGGAAGATGTACATTAAGCTCTGGTGGTCCGTGAACATCTGACATGGCTCTCGAACAAGTAGTGTCTCCAAATCTCCAACGCACGACCACCGCGGCCATCTCCAGATCATGAGTGGGATATCCTGCTAGTACTTCTTCCATATGTAGGGAAGCGAAAATGATAACTCTATAGTGTCACCTCAGTACACAATCGAGCCCCACTCGCAAAACATTATAGTTAAACAACAAAGTCGCCCGAACCAGAAAGCAAAGAAAGAACTGATGCAGTTGTTAACCGAGTCTTCAACTGCAGAAAAACTCCGCACGCATGCCTCATTCCAAAGAAAAGAAACCTCCCTTCCGGTCAGTTCAGTCAATGGTGCAGCACTACACTAGCAATCCTGCACGAAACGGCGGTAAAAACCTGCTAAACCCAAAAATCTGCGGACCTCTGTCCTACACACATGTCTGGGCCTAAGTTGTACGGCCTCGATCTTCCTCGGAACCATACGAAAACCGTCTCCCATAACTACAAGAATTAGGAGTCAACACAAACAAGCCTGAAGGAACACTTCGAGAATCTAGCAAACCGCTGGGGCTCTCCCAATGTTTGCAAAACAAATCCTCAAGTGCTACTCCTGTCCCTCTCAACAAATTGAATAGAACAGAACATCGTCAATAGCACAACAATAACTGGTCGAGGAATGGCCTGAAAAAATCTGGTTCATCATATCTACGAATGCTGCTTGGGCATTGGCGAGTCCAACGACACCACCAAAACACACAAAGCCCGTAGCACGCACAAGGCAATCTTCAGAATGTCATCATTCCGAACCCGCAACAATGATGACCTGATCCCGAACAAACTTAGAAAAATGTCTCGCACTCTGGAGCTGATCGAAGAAATCGTCAATGCTAGGTAAAGGATACCTATCCACACCGTAAGCCGGTTCAATTGACTATCAATCGATACACAACCTCAATTGTCGTTCTTCTCCTGACGAACAGAATAGGAACTCCCCAATGCGAAACACTCAAACGCACAAGCCCCCCAACAAACAACTCTGCAGCTGATCCTTAAGCTCCCTAAGCTTCGCCGGCTCATCTGGAACAACGTCGGAAAACTTTCGCACGAAAGGAACCCGGTCAAACAAACCTATTGTGGCTCCGATATCACGAATGAACGCCAGGAATCCTCGACATCATCTCCCCAAAAGCCGACTAGCGAAAAAGGCTGAATTCAAGCTGTGTGAGGCGGCACCACTGCCCTCCCATGCACAACAAGAACTGACTCGCCGGGAAATTAAACCCTGTCTGTTTTCTCACGGCAGTCCACAGACGCATAGCACGTAAGTAACCAGTCCGTGCCAGGAGAACGTCAAACCAATATCTCTAGAAGAATCAAGTGACGGATTAATCTCCTAACCGATTGGCACACGACTGAAATACGTGTTGCGCAACAAAAGAATCACTGACAGAAGTTAACAAAACTAATGGCTAATCTACCTAACACGACTCTCCTCGTTCCAAACCTCTGCTACTCCCACGACGGTCACGAAATCTGTCTCGACGACTAGGCCTCTGTCTCTAGGCTGGTACACCGGTACTAGTCCTCCACTGTTCCGGAACTCCCAAAGTCTCTGGAAGGCGTGCCTCGTCAACTGCGGATGCATCTAATGGTTCTATGTAGGTGACGGAATGCTGCATGCTGATCGCAAGGAACAACAGGGTAAAAGGGGTAACAACCTCCTGTCGCTGCGCTCGAATGGCCTCAACCAAAGAACCCATCGTCTGGCGCAAGTCCTGCATCTCTGCCACACGCCTAGCGATACTATCTGTCGAAGGCGGATCCGTCTGCTCCTGTGCAACGAGCGCGCCATCCTGGTCAGTCCTTGACCCACCCAGTCAACTCTGACCTCGGCCCTCGCTGCATCACTCTGAGTCCCTATAGTCATCGGCGGCAAAGGCTATAAATAGAGATAGGATTCGATATGAACACGGAAATCAAATCTCAAAGATATATATCAAGGAAGGAATTTCAAGCAATTTGTACTTAGGTCAATTTAGGTAGAGTACCGCATCGCGAGTATGCCGCGGACATACACACACTGCGTTACTCTGCTTAAGCTACCTACTACATCATACCAAGGTCATCCTACACCCCAAAAGGTAAAACCTAGCGCTCTGATACCAACTTTGTCACGACCAGAAATTGGCACGTGACGGCCCAAATACTACGCAACGTCTACAGGATTAACGCAATAAAAGAAAGCCAAAACCCAGAAATCTAAACCATTAAAAGAGAAGAAAAGATAAGAAACAATGTTTAAACATTTGAAAATCTCAAGTATAATTTCTTTAAGTCCAATTTACTTTCTTGAAAATTTCGGCAGCACCTCCTTTGTAAAAACCAACCCCAAAAACGGGTACAACATAAATATAAAGTAAAGCATCCCCAACGGGAGCAAATCCACGCCAAAAGGCGGAAAACAACCACTACAACAAATATACGATGCCGTAGCGAAGAAATAAAAGTCGATATAAGTAAAACTGCATAAAAGACATCCAAGTCACCAAAATATACAATATCGTCCTCACATCAAGTCTTTAAATCATACAAGATAATAGTAGATAGAGAGTACAGGATACAACGAATATAAAATAAACAAGCTTGGATAACCGCAAAACTGCACACCGTGAGCCGAAACGGTATCCACTGTAAAAGATGATGTGATAGATGAATAGCCTGCCTCGACTACTCTGGGAAAACAACCTGCAAAACCCTTTTTTCACAACGGGGGTGAGTTGCCAACTCGTGAATAGTAAATAACATATGCAGGTAATCGCAAGTATGCACGTACAACGCGAATCTAACATAAGCAACTAATAGTAATAAAAGTCATGTGTGCAATAGTCATGAAAGGTACACTAGCAGGTATCACTAATACATGAAGCAGTAATATGACAATCTGTATGCAACAATCATGTAAGGCACTCTATCAGGTACAACTAATGCATGAAGTGATGATATGACAATGTATATATGCAACAGTTATGAAATGTACTCTAGCAGGTACAACTAATACATGAAGCAATGCATATAAAATAAAGTGTGTAAATGCAACTGTCATGGAAGGTACTCTATCAGGTACAACTAATACATGAAGCAGTGCATAAACAATAAATGTGGAGTATGGAATCAAACATGTCATTTCCACGAAATCTTGACATCGTGGTAGGACCAAAGTCCATCAAGACAATCCAAATCCCAATTCCTCAAATCAGCCCCCAAAGTCCATGTACGTCTCACAAATCCTGAATGTATAATATCAAATAAATGTCATATATCCTGTATCCAATATCAAGTGAATCTCATATATCTTGAATCCAGTAAGTTTCATATAAAGTGAGTGTCCAACATCGACACCCAAAAACATCATGAAACAAGTGTCAAGCATCGACACAGAAATACTCAAATCCATACGTTCCACGAATCGTATGTGTCCGGTATCGACAACTGTGATCCACGTATCGGTCTTTCTCAATTTCTATACGTTCCTTGAAACCCAAGTGTCTCACCTCGACACTTGTGTTCCACGTATCGGTATATACGTCCTCCGAATCTTAAGTACCACAACATCGATACTCTCGATCCCGTATCGGTTTAAAACAAATCTCTCAGTGGATGCATCCAAATATCAAGTAAAGAATAAGAATACTTGCATAATTTCATGAAACAACCACAGTCCTCAAATCCAGAAAACATCAAGTAATGAATAAGTATAAATGTATGAATCAATACACATATATTAGCGTCCCATTCCACTAATATATGTGTATAGGCATATATAACAGCGTCCCATTCTACTGTTATATATATATTTAGGAGTAAAAAATATCAGAGAATATTATATGAAATCCATGGATGTAATATATGCAAACAAGAAACAGTAATATGAGCATATAAAGGAAAACCGCTATTTAACTACAACAAGTTATTAAATATATCATGCGGTTCCTGATTTCTCCGAAATCAGATGCAACATCATATATAGGTGAACATGTAGCTATAACAAGGTAAGCGTAACCATGTCGGTATAGTAAGATATGTGTGTCCATATGTAAATATGTATGATGTAAAAGTATCTGTAGCAAGGTATGTCTCTATACCTATACATAATACCCTCCAGGTATATGTATGTATGCCAGATGTACATGTAGCTATGTATCATATATGTATATGCCTATCACTAAAGGTACACTACCCTATAAGTATATGGGTAAATAGCATGTAAGCATGTCAGTGCATATGTATAAGCATGTAGGTATACAGGTATGCTATATGTCATATGCACAATGAAAATAAGAATAGTGTCTTAATGTCCCTAAGCAATCCAATATCACATATGTATAGGTGTTGTGTGTGTCATGGAAATTATTGACGGTGTGAGTGTCATATATTCAGTGCTCGTGCAACATGAACCGTCAATAATAGTGTTGTGTCTCATTAATACTATGTCCAAATACAATTGGTAAACGAGATATGGAACGAAAAACACATGCACAAACGAGTCCATATACTAAACACTAAAGGTCATACCATTTGATCTAGCCCAGACGCATAACGCCATGCGGGCGATTCCCCTGTATATGTTAAACCTACTCACCAACGCTCCTGGCTAAGTGAAGCCTACCACCTTTTTTCCCTTTGTCGTAGCATCCGAAGTCCCTGCCTGCGAACCTAAAATTTCAAAAACACATCACATAAGCGAAATAGCCAATATCGACGAAAAGACAACGAAACGCAATGAAAACAGCCAGAAAATTACACTGCGCACTTAGCGCATCTAACGCGCACGACATCAGTCAAAAACCCTAACTAGGGTCGCTAAACTACGAAACACCAAGTCTAGACTCCGATCGTCCCGATCAAGAAACACAACACAACTAAATGCGAGGAATATACTAGATATAATCTCCCAGCGACCAATTGAAACTACGTCGGAAAAACCCCGAAACCTAGTAAACAACTTACCACAATATTTCGCACTAGTATCAAGCTAACACATTTCTAGCAATTACAAACACCTTATAATAGCTTAACTAAGCTATCCAAACCTTTTCCATATTTTTAACACTTGCAAAAAAAGTTTTAGCAAAAACCTAGTAAGCAATATTTCATAATTAAACAAATATTCATTAACAATAATTATCATTTTCTACTAGGTTAAGCTTTTCTTAATCACAATTTAACACTTTAATTAACATTAAACACTTAATCTAGCTTTAACCCTAACTAGAATTTCATTAAAATTATGCATAATGAATTTATCATGATTTAAAAGCTATACTAAACATATAATTAGCTAACTTAAATAGCTAGATTAAGATTTAAAAAATTAATTAAGGATTAAGGTAAGAGTTTATACCTCTTCAAGAACCATTTCAAGCACAAGATTCCATCAACCTAGCCTCCAAAAAATCCAATTTTTCATGAAGAACAAGCAAGTTTAGTAAAAGGAATTGATGGTTTAATTTTTTATTTAGGAATTTTTGGATTTATTTTGGGATTTTGAAACATTTTGTGAACAAAATGATGAAGAAATGAGCTAGCAAAAATTTAGGATAGAAATGGTGGAAGAAAGGTCGGCCATGGTGAGGGGGAGGGTGCTTGTGTAAGAAAAATAGAGACGTTTCTAGCAAAAATAGAATAAATGCTTCATTGAATGCAATTTTGCTACCTTTCATTTCCTTTTTCTTTTCTTTTTAAAAATAAATTCTATTAACCAAAAAAATTCTATATATTTAAAAAGAAGGTTCTAAAATAATTGTATGATTTCCACGGATTTTCATTTAGAAGAAATTTCTCGATTTACATGCATATTTTACCGGCTAAAATAATATTTTATTTGGGAAAAATTCTTTCTGAACCAAAACCTCCCAAATACCCCCAAAGTTCATGCACTAGCTTTATTTTAGCTAAAATAGGCGCCGGTAAGTTTCTACGGAAGTTTGATCGAAATCGGGTTAAAATGGAAAATACCGACTATTTTGCCCTAAAACGGAAAAATTCGCAAAACGATTTCTAAAACGTTACAAAGCAGGCCTCGAACAAACCTCTTTACCCGCATCTCCTCAGTAGCTACTAAATATGGAGCATACACAGACAACTCGGTAAACTGCATATCGTACTCAGCCACCGTCATACCCAGAGCATGGCGTAACGACTCGAAACTGCGCACTCGAGCATCCCTGACGCTCTGTAGAAGAAAACATGCAAGAAACACCGTCACGAACTCAACCCAGGTCATAGGAGAAAGTCCTGTGGCTTTTCCCTTTCTCTAAGGACTCGCACCACTTCTGGGCCAGACCCTCCAGACGAAAACTCGGGAACTCTACCCTTCTCTCATCGGAGCATCTCAGAGAACGACATATCCTGGCTATCCGGTCGATAAATGAATGCGGATCCTCAGCTGTATGAGTGCCTGTGAAAACCGGAGGCTTCAGCCTCATGAACTCAGATAACGATACGGTGATCACCTCCATAGCTGCAGCTGCGACTGTCGGAACAGTAGGCACCATCGAGGTCCCCGCAACAGGTGGAACAACCTCCTATCTCTGCGCTCGAATGGCCCCAACTAACGACCCCATCATCTGGCGCAAATCCTGTATGCCGGCCCCTAGCATAGCAATATGGTCTGTCGAAGGTGAATCAATCTGCTCCTGCATAATGGGCGTACCACCCTGGTCTGTCCTCGTCTCAGACGAGTCAACTCTGATCTCGGCCCTCGCGGCCGCTCTCTGCGCCCTCGTAGTCTTCGGCGGCATAAAGGCTGGAAATGGAAACAGGATTCGATAAGGACACAGAAATCGAATCATAAGGATGTATATAATCACAGAAGGAATTTCAATCAATAAGTCATAAGGTCACTTAGGCGGAGTACCGTGTCGTAAGTATGCCGCGGAACATACACACGCTATGTCACTCTGCTTAAGCTACCTACTCCATCATACCAAGGTCATGCTACACTCCAAAAGTTAAAACCTAGCGCTCCGATACCAACTTTGTCACGATCCAAATTTAGGCATATGACTGGCACTTAAAACACGTAACGTCAACAGGTGTATGCAATTTAAGTAAGCCAAAACCAAAAAATCAAAACCATCTAAAAATGGATAAGTGGAGAAAACATAGTTAAAAACCTTCGGAAATCTCAAGTAAAAATATTTAAACTTAAGTTTTACTTTCTAAAAAATTTCGGCAGCACCTCCTTTGTAAAAATTAGCCCCGAAAACGGGTAGAACATAGAATATAAATAAAGCATCCCAAACGGGAGAAAATCACGTCCAACGGCGGAAACAACCACCACAAGCATATATACGACGCCGTAGCGAAGAAATATAAATGAAAACAGCATAAGGAGGTAAAACTTTATAACAAAGCCGGCTCCCACGAGCACGGCACACAGAGTCACAAAAATATACAACATCGATCCTAACAATTCGTCTCTAAGTCAAATAGATGAAGTGGTAGATGGATAGTACTAGATACAAAAGAAACATAATGATCATCATCGGATAACCGCAAACCCACCTATAGCAAAAGGCCTCACAGGCAACCGTAGCGGTATCCGCAAAAGTAGAGATAAAAAGAAGTCCTGCCGTGACTACTCTGAGGGTAAGTCCTGCAAAACACTGTGGCACAACGGGGGTAAGTTTCCAACTCGTGAATAGTAAATAACATCAAACTGTAATCGCAAGTATACACGAACAGCGAAAATCTATAACATGTAATCTGATAGCATAAGCATGGTGTAGGGTTCCTAGGCACTCTCAAGAGGTCTCACAAGGCATCAAACATGCCAATTTCAAAAAAATCTAGGTGCCGAGAAACCCTAGAACGGATCGTTGGCTAGAAATCTAGGCGAAAAGTAAACTAGTTAACACTTAACTACAAGAATACGGAAATACAACCTTTGTAGATCCGGTCCTCCACCTTCATAGCTCTGTGATGAAGTCCTCTCCGCTGTCCAAATCAAATCCCGGGCTCTAGCGTCGGCTTCATCGGAGAAAGAGCGGGCTAGGTCATCGACGACGTGCCGAAGATGATCTACGTCGAGGCATCGCTAGATCAAGCTCCACCTTCATCAAGCTTTAAAAACTTGTGAAGGAAACACACTCTACTACTTGGCAAGAGGTAGAGGATGAAGAAATAGGAAGTGGGTAGACTTTAGAATTGGATTTCTCACTCAAATACATCAATCACCATTGATGGAATCTAGTTTCTCTTCTTGAAGAAGAAGAAGAAGAAAGCAAGAAGATGATAAGTCTTATGATAAGTTAATTTAAAATAGAAAAGAAAATCAAAACTTATCATAATCCAACCATGGTTATATGTAGAGAGCAAACTATAGTTAGGTGAATGGTTAGGTTAGGCATAAAACAAAAATGGTGGACTTTATTCAAAGCTTCATGAAGCTTCAACAAAGAACAAAATTAGCCACCATTTTCCTTTTGCCAAAATGAAATAAACAATTCAATAAATGAATGAATAAATATATAATAACCCTAACCATTTACTTAACTAAGGTTTAACTCATTACACAAACCCTAGCATTCATGTATCATCAAACATGATACAATCAAGTGCACGAAAGTATATCACATATACAATGTGTACATCCGAGTGAGAATATCCATTTAAAGTGAACCAATACTAGTTAATGCAAAGTAATATATCAAAGATATAATTATACATTAAATCATTAAATCAACACTTGATTTAACGATCCGGTTATATCGCATATAACCGACTAGTATCCAATGTATCGGCTTATCGAATCAACCCTTGATTCGATAACTAGGTTATATCGCATACACCAATCGATACATTCATCGCGAGAATGAAATACGGTATCACATACACGCATTATTCTCAGTCCCGCACATATCTCATATGCGCTCCTATTTCGTTTCGCTTGAGCCAGGAAACCTCTGTGTAGGACTCTAAAGACTCGTCAATACGCCGGCAGCAGATGATGATCATATCAAACACCCACAAGCCGCAAGCGGTCTGCTAAACGTAACGGCCACCCGGGTATTGAGCGATCAGAAAATCGACGAGCAAGCCCGCTCACACTCCAGTGAATCCAACCAGTAACACTACCGTACAGTCCGGTCTGATCGTCTGATATGTCGCATATGTCGCCTAGGGGTGGTAAACGTCAGACCCCAATAGCTCGATAAGTCGTGTCGATATGAGGTCTATAACAATTCGAGAAACTACTGGTAACACTTACCAGTAAATCTTAGCAACCCTGGCCAGGGATTTCCTGTTATAGCCAATCGAACACAGCGCAACATCAACTCCCTATACCGGGAGAGACGAATCCCCTCCTATCGCTCATTGCCTCCATGTGACTCGGGACTGTACCCAAAAACCACCGTTTTGCACGCCCTCTTGGACGTGGTAAGATGGAAATCAAAGCACAGTGGGAACCACACAAGACTCTATGACGATCTCGGGTCAACAGACTACTCTGTACCAGTGTCACCAGAGAACTGCCATCTGACGTAAGGTATAATACCATCTGGGAGTTCTCGGCGAGTCCGTCCAGTGTACCCAGTCTCTACTGAGCACCTGTATATCATCTCTGATGTCAAACACCAATGGATATGGGATCATCCATTGCCCATCTGTATGGGTCGAGAAGGTATGCGCTAGTCTACTCTGGTATATCGATGCCCCGTCTCGATACACCCACGACTAGGGACTTTAAAGGATGTACTTATGGACTACCATGTCCCCACTAGTATGATCCGCATCATAGTTCAGGTAGTCAAGTACACATCCCAAGGGCTTTACCAACATGTAACAGAGAGACAATCAGTATACACGTTAAGGTAAAGAGCAACCAGATAGCATACTATCATGTCGAGCAAGAAAGTCCTCCCTATATATGTCCCAGCATCCACTACAATATACATCCAATGTACAGTAATGGCCTCTAGGGCATACATATAACTAACAATCTCCCACTTGCACTAGGGCCATCTGTAGCAGTGGTTGTAGTATCTCATACTCAACCATCCCATAAAAGTCTCTCTCTGGGAAAAGGCCTTTGTGAGTGGATCCGCTGTGTTGTCCTCTGAGTCAACTCTCCTAACCTTGATCATCCTGGCGATCAACCATCTCCATGATCAGGTGATACTGCCTTAGAATATGTCTGGATCACTGATGGGACCGGCGTTCCTTGGCATAAGCCACAACTCCATTGTCTCACAATGGTAGGAACGTAGTTCATCTCATGAACCAATATACACCCAAACAGCCTCTTTGGTAGCATCTTAAGTAGCGATGTATCCTGCCTTTATCATCTAGTATGCCACGGTATCTAGCTTGGAACTTTTCCAACATACCGTCCCTCCACTGAGGGTAAAGACAATGCCTGTGACTGACATTCAGTCGTCTTTATCAACCTAGAACCCTTCCAGTGACTCTCCCCAGGATCGGTTGATACCATCTCACTACAACTAGTGAGAATCCTAACATCCAATTAGATCTATCTCATAGATCCAAAATCCAGGATTTAGTAGGTATCACTTTGATCCTATATGGAGAATCCTTGTGATAATCGGAGATTGACCGAGCGTAGCATAGAAAACTCCTTCCCTATCAAGAGTATGTCATCCACGTACTCTACGAGGATCACCACCATACTCCCTACTACCTATTTGTATATACAAGGTTCATCTACCATTTTGATGATGTCAACTTCTTTGACTTATCCATCAAAACAGATGTTCCAACTCCGCGATGCCTGCCTTATCCTATAAAGCATCTTGCACACATTTCCGCTGCTCCCACTGTCTACGAGGCCCTCTGGCTGTATACTTATAGACGCACTCTTCTAAAACATCATTTAGAAAAGCTGTCATGACACCCAACCACCAGATTTCGTAGTCATGGTATGTAGCCGTGGCAAGTAGTATCTGGATGGACTTAAGCATAGGTACTGGAAAAGGTTTCATCATTATCCACGCCTGGTCGATGACGAAAACCTTTAACAAGTCTAGCTTTGAAAGTCTTAACTTTTCCATGCACACCAAGTAATCTTCTCAAGATATACTTGCTCCTGATGGGGATTTAACCCTTCAGATATAGCAACCAAAGTCCATACTTTGTTGGTGTATAAGGATTCCATCTCAGATCGCTAAACATCCAGCCATTCTTACAGAGTCTCACTCCTGATGGCCAGCTCGAAACTAGTTGGGTCATCATCTCATGATGCAATCTTCGCTCCCACTATCATAGAGAAACCGAAATATCTCTCAGGTGGGTGAGGAACCCTACTAGATCGGCGGAGAGGCTGAGGTTCGTTGGTAACTATTGAATCCTTTGGTTCTGTCAATTCATCAGCTGCAGTTTTGTATAGCTGGAACCTTTCTAGTTGTACATAACAGACCTTGCCTCGAGCTTGTCCGGATTTTGCTTTTAGACATAGGCCGGACAACCCCAAATCTTAACCAGCTTAAGAGATGGGCTCTGACCATACCATATCTCATATGGAGTGGTAGGCAACTGATTTGATTCGAGCCCAATTCAATAGGTATGCAGCTTCTCAAGTGCATGACTCCCAAAAAGGAAATAGGAAACTCAGTAGTACTCATCATAGAGCACACCATATCATATAGGGTGTGATTGCTCCGCCCCGATATACCATCGTGCTATGGTGTATACGGAGGAGTAATGCTGAGAGAGAATCTCATTCTCCTTTAGAATAGTCCAGGAATTCCATGCACAAGTATTCTCCTCCTTGATCTCATCATAGGACATAATACTTATACCCGTATTTTGGTTCTCTACTTCTAACTTATATTCTGTGAATATCTCAAAAGGTTCGGACTTGTGTTTCAACAGGAACATAGGTCTGAATCTCGAAAGATCATCAGAGAATGTAATGAAGTATAAAGAACCATTCCTGGCATGTGTAGACAGGGGACCTTACATACATCAACATGTATCATCCCAAGAGTTTACCAACTCTTTCTCTGTTTCCAATAAACAGAGCTGGTGTCATTATATCTTTGTGACACGACTGGCAAGTTTCACAAGATGTAGATTCAAACTGATTTAAATATGCATCTACATGTAACTTCAGCTAGTCGGGTCGCATTGATATGACCTAGTCTACAATGCCTCAAGAAGGATTCGTTCATTTCTGAACTCTTCCTCTTGTGTGTGTTCCGTATACTAAGAACTGTAGTTTGATTTAGAACATTAATGCTTTTAACGTGCCTGAACCGATCAACTTTTGATATAGCAAATGTTCAAAACATTATCCGACAATACAAAATTCTATCATTTCTTTACTAATAAAGAGATAGATATGATTTTGTATATCAGGTTCGGTATCTAATAACATTCGTTCAGAATCAATGTATTCGTAATACAGGGTGACAGTGACCAACAGACTTGGCTGCAACACTTGCCCCGTTTTCTTCCTCATGAAACTTATCACCCGTTCTCAGTCCTCTACCTTTCTGTAGCCCTATGTAACATATTACATATCTGGGATCCTGATCTGGTATCACATACCCAGGACGTAGAGGATACAGAGAAACAGTTCTTTGTAACGAACACACCCGAAGGAGATGCATCATATGCACTTTCTTCGTTTGGGCGGCACGGGAAATCTGGTATTCCCCAATTTCCTGCTCTGTCTTATAACAATTATAAGTTGGAGCGGGACCAACGTTCCCTAGCTCAGTATAACAAGCGGGTTCGGTCAATATTCCGTATTATTATCTTGATTAAGGCGTGATATGGTCGCTACCTGGAGAGAGAGAGAAGAAAACACTCAGCGTGCGCTCTTTCAAGAATAGATTGGTTATTTATTTTATCTAATCAGGATGGCTCCCACTGCTTTTTTATCAATTCTTCCTTCAAACCCTAAAAGGAAAGACTAGCCGGGATTAATTACACACTACAAGTTCGCCAATCTTTCAGCCAGGCCAGTGTCGGTACTTTGAGGGAGGTCCCCCGTGCTTTCGCACGAACCTAATTAATATAAACCTCGCTTTCCCAGAGGCGTAACCCCGTTGACACCTTTCTAGACACCTACTTGATCGGCTAATTGTAATATGTAAAACTCTCCCAGGAGTAACTCTTACTCGCAGCGGGTATCGGGATCCAACTATCTCATAGAAGGTATGCAATCTCATTGCAAATTTCAACACTTGAAATTCCCGATATTATTTTGCCCCTAGCGTGCTATGACCTTGACGCATGCTAAACAACCCATAGTCCGCTAGTCAAGTTCAACCCGTCATTTCCAGATTGAATTAAACCCACCCGCACGACCCTTGACGCAGGCCAACAAAGTCGCACGACTACCCTAATCCAATCTGCATCATATGCATAAGCAGATAAATACTAGTTAGCTACCGCACACTACGCCTTGACGCAGGCCGACAAACGTAGCATGAATACTAACTACCACTTATCTGAAATGACGGAGGGCTACGACAGGTTTTTCTGAAAACCTATTACGTAATGAACTTGATATCGTTGTAGAATCAAATGATTTTAAAATGGAGTGCTTTTGAGGCTTTTCTAGTTTTGCTAAAGGAGTCACTCCCGGTGAAGGGATCGTCGGTCCTTTCCTCATCGAATAAGTTGCAGGATATATCATATATACCGCTGTGCAAAGCAAGAACTGTAGCTACCTGTTTTATTTTGAAATTCGATTCTACAACATCTTAGGTTTCTTTTATTTCATTAAACACTTTAATGATGTCCCATCATTTAAGTACCTAAACATCACAGATAAATACGGCGTACACTTATGCCATCCGCATTCGCCTCGATGTCCCCTCGTACACCGTTAGGTTAGGTAACTAACGGCAGAGCGGGGCAGGGCTAGCGCGGGTGTAAAACATAAGTAACGTCTATATAATATATCATATATACTATATAAAGTATCTATCACAGAACATCACATGATCACATCACAGATATAACAGCAGAAGAAACATATGAAATATTGGATATACTAGGACGTCCGTGTTTTCAATACGAGCCAGTATAAAACACGGATTCCACGGTCGTGATGAATAGCCAAACCCACACCCCTAGACCCCTATGAGAGCGGCAAGCAACCCTACCAATTCTAGAGTTAGGAGACCCGGACTCGACTCCTCGAGTTGGTCTCCCACTGGACTCCAGAACCCGGTTACTTGTGCCCTCCTCCTTGGGTCTATCCTAGTGCGGAAAAGTAAATAATATACAAACGGTGACATCTTCCGCAACCTGGAAGTGCCCCAATAAAAGAATATTACATACAAGTTTTTACATGAATGAAAATGAAAAACACTCATCTCACATAAAAAACCCCGGCTATTCAAACACGACGATCCAATATAACATATCCAGCAACACATAACATCACATGTCATCACCGTAAGTAAATATGCCCATCCCAATTGTCGTTGACATATAGCAACGAAACCGGCGATACCACATATTACACTTACGGTCACAGAAAAGAAAGTGTAAAACTACAACAGTTGGAATCCGCAACCTCTTTAGACATCACATGCCTAATCAAATGAAATACTTAAACATCACATGCCTAACAATTATAAACCCCACATTTCAGTCTCATTATCGAAAACACTTTTCAATACCAAGTCGGGCAATTCAGCAAGATTCCCGACAGGCTGATCGAATGCTCGTCGCAAACTTCAGTAGACGGCCGCACCCCCGATACCTTCGACGAAGTGCACCAAGGCGGAACACCGCTACCGCGAGCACCCGAACGGATGCTTTCGGTTACGGGGTTCTCCTACAGTCACTTGGTCGGGGCTATGGAGCGAGGCTGTCTATTAAGTTTACCCGGCGAGTATCCGTGTACGCTATGTGATTGCGACGGACTTTTGATCACATCAAAATTCCGTGGCAACCGATCAAGTGAGACTAAACTGCTATGTTTATAACATTCATTCAGTTATCTCATAACATATTGTGAATTCCAATTATTGTATCCCATTCCAGATAAATAGAAAATGTTAAACTTTCCGATCGAACAATCGAACACCCAAGTTTTCCCGAAACAGATCAACTCATGAAATAAGTCTAACAACATTCAGTTCGTGCCTCAGTACCAACGGTCTAGCCGTAGAAGGGTCAAGCCAATGCCTCACATGTGGCACGCCGTACTGCCCCAAACCCGAAGGTTCAAAGGGCAGTTCAAGACGGTCACATAATCGAGTTAAGGTTTGTTGTCTTCTAGAGGGACCATCGCGTTACTTGCACTACTTAGAACGTCGTTAAACTACGGAAAAATCCAACACTTGGAAATTTCCCGACAGGGGAAAAATTGGGTATTTATATCCGGTCGAACTTTTTAACATATTCTAAAAATATCCGGAAAGCCACACAGACAAAATTTGATACTCCGATCGAAACACCGAAACCCCAAAACCACCCCTGAAAATTCAACTCATGAATAAACAATAAAATATCCCAGAAAATACAGCACTAAAATATAGGAATTACTGTGCTATTTTCAAGTGGTGACGTGACAACTTAGCCGCGGAACCGCCGCACAAGCCATGCTTGTGCCGCGGTTCCGCCGCACTGTAGACGAATTGGACTCTCGAACTGCACAGTAATTCATCAATTTCCCTGCTGAATTTTCTGCATATTTTTATTTTCGAAAAAGACCAGATTCCAGAAATTGTCCAGAGAGCATGGAAATTTTGCGGTTTCGGTTCGTTCGGACTTCAAACTCAGTCTAAACTTTGCCTAAGGCTCTAGCTAGGCTCTGATACCACTGTAGGGTTCCTAGGCACTCTCAAGAGGTCTCACAAGGCATCAAACATGCCAATTTCAGAAAAATCTAGGTGCCGAGAAACCCTAGAACGGATCGTTGGCTAGAAATCTAGGCGAAAAGTAAACTAGTTAACACTTAACTACAAGAATACGGAAATACAACCTTTGTAGATCCAGTCCTCCACCTCCATAGCTCCGTGATGAAGTCCTCTCCGCTGTCCAAATCAAATCCCGGGCTCTAGCGTCGGCTTCATCAGAGAAAGAGCGGGCTAGGTCATCGACGACATGCCGAAGATGATCTACGTCGAGGCATCGCTAGATCAAGCTCCACCTTCATCAAGCTTTAAAAACTTGTGAAGGAAACACACTCTACTACTTGGCAAGAGGTAGAGGATGAAGAAATATGAAGTGGGTAGACTTTAGAATTGGATTTCTCACTCAAATACATCAATCACCATTGATGGAATCTAGTTTCTCTTCTTGAAGAAGAAGAAGAAGAAAGCAAGAAGATGATAAGTCTTATGATAAGTTAATTTAAAATAGAAAAGAAAATCAAAACTTATCATAATCCAACCATGGTCATGTGTAGAGAGCAAACTATAGTTAGGTGAATGGTTAGGTTAGGCATAAAACAAAAATGGTGGACTTTATTCAAAGCTTCATGAAGCTTCAACAAAGAACAAAATTAGCCACCATTTTCCTTTTGCCAAAATGAAATAAACAATTCAATAAATGAATGAATAAATATATAATAAACCTAACCATTTACTTAACTATGGTTTAACTCTTTACACAAACCCTAGCATTCATGTATCATCAAACATGATACAATCAAGTGCACGAAACTATATCACATATACAATGTGTACATCCGAGTGAGAATATCCATTTAAAGTGAACCAATACTAGTTAATGCAAAGTAATATATCAAAGATATAATTATACATTAAATCATTAAATCAACAGTTGATTTAACGATCCGGTTATATCGCATATAACCGACTAGTATCCAATGTATCGGCTTATCGAATCAACCCTTGATTCGATAACTAGGTTATATCGCATACAACCAATCGATACATTCATCACGAGAATGAAATACGGTATCACATACACGCATTATTCTCGGTCCCGCACATATCTCATATGCGCTCCTATTTCGTTTCGCTTGAGCCAGGAAACCTCTGTGTAGGACTCTAAAGACTCGTCAATACGCCGGCAGCAGATGATGATCATATCAAACACCCACAAGCCGCAAGCGGTCTGCTAAACGTAACGGCCACCCGGGTATTGAGCGATCAGAAGATCGACGAGCAAGCCCGCTCAAACTCCAGTGAATCCAACCAGTAACACTACCGTACAGTCCGGTCTGATCGTCTGATATGTCGCATATCTCGCCTAGGGGTGGTAAACGTCAGACCCCAATAGCTCGATAAGTCGTGTCGATATGAGGTCTATAACAATTCGAGAAACTACTGGTAACACTTACTGTTAGTTATATGTATGCCCTAAAGGCCATTACTGTACATTTGATGTATATTGTAGTGGATGCTGGGACATATATAGGGAGGACTTTCTTTCTCGACATGATAGTATGCCATCTGGTTGACCTTTACCTTAACGTGTACACTAATTGTCTCTCTGTTACATGTTGGTAAAGCCCTTAGGATGTGTACTTGACTACTGGGACTGTGATGCGGATCATACTAGTGGGGACATAGTAGTCCATAAGTACATCCTTCAAAGTCCCTAGTCGTGGGTGTATCGAGATGGGGCATCGATATACCAAAGTAGACTAGCGTGTACCTTCTCGACCCATATAGATGGGCGATGGATGATCCCATATCCATTGGTGTTTGACATCAGAGGAGATATACGGGTGCTCAGTAGAGACTGGGTACACTGGACGGACTCGCCGAGAACTCCCAGATGGTATTATACCTCACGTCAGATGGCAGTTCTCTGGTGACACTGGTACAGAGTAGTCTGTTGACCCGAGATCGTCATAGAGTCTTGTGTGGTTCCCACTGTGCTTTGATTTCTATCTTACCACGTCCAAGAGGGCGTGCAAAACGGTGGTTTTTGGGTACAGTCCCGAGTCACATGGAGGCAATGAGCGATAGGAGGGGATTCGTCTCTCCCGGTATAGGGAGTTGATGTTGTGCTGTGTTCGATTGGCTATAACCGGAAATCCCTGGCCAGGGTTGCTGAGATTTACTGGTAAGTGTTACCAGTAGTTTCTCGAATTGTTATAGACCTCATATCGACACGACTTATCGAGCTATTGGGGTCTGACGTTTACCACCCCTAGGCGAGATATGCGACATATCAGACGATCAGACCGGACTGTACGGTAGTGTTACTGGTTGGATTCACTGGAGTGTGAGCGGGCTTGCTCGTCGATCTTCAGATCGCTCAATACCCGGGTGGCCGTTACGTTTAGCAGACCGCTTGCGGCTTGTGGGTGTTTGATATGATCATCACCTGCTGCCGGTGTATTGACGAGTCTTTAGAGTCCTACACAGAGGTTTCCTGGCTCAAGCGAAACGAAATAGGAGCGCATATGAGATATGTGCAGGACCAAGAATAATACGTGTATGTGATATCGTATTTCATTCTCGCGATGAATGTGTCGTATGGTTATATGCGATATAACCTAGTTATCGAATCAAGGATTGATTCGATAAATCGATACATTGGATATTAGTCAGGTTATATGTGATATGACCGGATCGTTAAATCAAGTGTTGATTTAATGATTTAATGTATAATTATATATTTGATATATTACTTTGCATTAACTAATATTGGATCACTTTAAATGGATTTTCTCGCTCGGATGTGCACATTGTATATTCGATATATTTTCGTGCACTTGATTGTATCATGTTTGATGATACATGTTTACTTGATTAAGTGTAAAGAATTAAACCATGGTTGTACATATAATTAGGGTTTTATTTTCCATTACTTATTTATTCATTTATTTATTTGTTTATACATTTTGGAAAATGAATGGAAAAGAGAAAAGAATGGTGGCTTTATTTGTTTGTTTGTTGAAGATTCATGAACCTTTGACTTAGTCACCATTCTTGTCTTCATTCTTAACCCTAACCATTTGTGCAAACCATGGTTTATTCTGTACACTTAACTAGGGTTTGATTATGATAAGGATTCCTTTGATTTTCTATTTGGATAATTATCATAATATTCATTATCTTCTTCTTCTTCTTCATCTTCAAAGAAGAAACCTTTCTTCATCAATGGTGGATTGATGAAATGAGTGAGAAATCCAATTCTAAAGTTAACCCACTTCCTATTTCTTCATCCTCTACCTCTTGCCAAGTAGTAGAGTGTGTTTTCTTCACAAGTTTCTTGACTTTGTGAAGTGAGAGCTTGATCTAGCGATGCCTCGACGTAGATCATCTTCGGCATGGACATCGACGACCTAGCCCGTCCATTCTCCGATGAAGCCGACGCTAGAGCCTGGGACTTGTTATGGACAGCGAGGAGACTTCATTGCGGAGCTATGGAGCTGGAGAACCGGATCTACAAAGGTTGTATTTCCGTATCTCTTAGTTAAGTGTTAACTAGTTTATTGTTTCGCCTAGATTTCTAGCCAACGATCCGTAGTCGGGTTTCTCGGCACCTAGAATTTTTGAAATTGGCATGGTTGACGTCTTGTGAGACCTCATTAGGATGCCTAGGAACCCTACAGTGGTATCAGAGACTAGCTAGAGCCTTAGGCGAAGTCTAGACGGAATTTGAAGTCCGAACGAACCGAAACCGCAAAATTTACATGCTCTCTGGACAATTTCTGGAATCTGATCTTTTTCGAAAATAAAAATATGCAGAAAATTCAGCAGGGAAATTGATGAATTACTGTGAAATTCGAGAGTGCAATTCGTCTACAGTGCGGCGGAACCGCGGCACAAGAATGGCTTGTGCGGCGGTTCCGTGGCTAAGTTGTGACGTCCCCACTTGAAATTAGCACAGTAATTCCTATATTTTAGTGCTGTATTTTCTGGGATATTTTATTGTTTATTCATGAGTTGAATTTTCAGGGGTGGTTTTGGGGTTTCGGTGTTTCGATCGGAGTATCAAATTTTGTCTATTTGGCTTTCCGGATAATTTTTAGAATATGTTAAAAAGTTCGACCGGATATAAATACCCAATTTTTCCCCTGTCGGGAAATTTCCATGTGTTGGATTTTTCCGCAGTTTAACGACGTTCTAAGTAATGCAAGTAACGCGATGGACCCTCTAGAAGACAACAAACCTTAACTCGATTATGTGACCGTCTTGAACTGCCCTTTGAACCTTCGGGTTTGGGGCAGTACGGCGTGCCACATGTGAGGCGTTGGCTTGACCCTTCTACGGCTGGACCGTTGGTACTGAGGCACGAACTGAATGTTGTTAGACTTATTTCATGTGTTGATCTATATCGGGAAAACTTGGGTGTTCGATTGTTCGATCGAAAAGTTTAACATTTTCTATTTATCTGGAATGGGATACAATAATTGGAATTCACAAGAAGTTATGAGATAACTGAATGAATGTTATAAACATAGCACTTTAGTCTTACTTGATCCGTTGCCACGGAATTTTGATGTGATCAAAAGTCCGTCGCAATCACGTAGCGTACGCGGATACTCGCCGGGTAAACTTAATAGACAGCCTCACTCCTAGCCCCGACCAAGTGACTGTAGGAGAACCCCGTCGCCGAAAGCATCCGTTCGGGTGCTCGCGGCAGCGGTGTTCCGCCTTGGTGCACTTCGTCGACGGTATCGGGGGGTGCGACCGTCTACTGAAGTTTGCGACGAGCATTCGATCAGGATGTCGGGAATCCTGTTGAATTCCCTGACTTGATATTGAAAAGAGTTTTCGATTTTGAGACTAAAATGCGGGGTTTATAATTGTTAGGCATGCGATGTCTAAGTAATTCATTTGGTCAGGCATGCGATGTCTGAGGTGGTTGCGGATTCCAACTGTTGTAGTTTTACACTTTCTTTTCTGTGACCGTAAGTGTAATATGTGATATCGCCGGTTTCGTTGCTATATGTCAACGACAATTGGGATGCGCATATTTACTTACGTTGATGACATGTGATGTTATGTGTTGCTGGATATGTTATATTGGATCGTCGTGTTTGAATAGCCGGGTTTTTTTATGTGAGATGAGTGTTTATCATTTTCATTCATGTAAAAACTTGTATGTAATATTCTTTTATTGGGGCGCTTCCAGGTTGCGGAAGTAGTCACCCTTTGTATATTATTTACTTTTCCGCACTAGGATAGACCCAAGGAGGAGGGCACAAGTAACCGGGTTCTGGAGTCCAGTGGGAGACCAACTCGAGGAGTCGAGTCCGGGTCTCCTAACTCCAGAATTGGTAGGGTTGCTTTCCGCTCTCGTAGGGGTCTAGGGGTGTGGGTTTGGCTATTCATCACGACCGTGGAATCCGTGTTTTATACTGGCTCGTATTGAAAACACGGACGTCCTAGTATATCCAATATTTCATATGTTTCTTCTGCTGCGATATCTGTGATGTGATCATGTGATGTTCTGTGATAGATACAGTATATAGTATATATGATATATTATATAGGCGTTACTTATGTTTTACACCCGCGCTAGCCTTGCCCCGCTCTGTCGTTAGTTACCTAACCTAACGGTGCACGAGGGGACATCGAAGCGAATGCGGATGGCATAAGTGTACGTCGTATTTATCTGTGATGTTTAGATACTTAAATGATGGGACTTCATTAATGAGATTAATGAAATAAAAGAAACCTAAGATGTTGTAGAATCGAATTTCAAAATAAAACAGGTAGCTACAGTTCTTTCTTTCCACAGCGGTATATGTGATATATCCTACACCTTATTCGATAAGGAAAGGACCGAGATCCCTTCACCGGGAGTGACTCCTTTAACAATAACTGGCAGATGCTACACACTCGGTTTGTCTTTTGATTGCTTTTAAGTGTTTTTGCTTTGCACAGTGATATATATGATATATCCCGCACCTCATTCGACGAGGAAAGGACCGATGATCCCTTCACCGGGAGTGACTCCTTTAGCAAAACTAGAAAAGCCTCAAAAGCATTCCATTTTTAAAATCATTTGATTCTACAACGATATAAAGTTCATAACGCAAAAGGTTTTCTTAAAAACCTGTCGTAGCCCTCTGTCATTTCAGATAGGTAATAGTTAGTATTCGTGTTGCGTTTGTTGACTCAGTCAAGGCGTAGTGTGCGGTAGCTGATTATTGCTTATCTGCAAAGCATATGATGCGATTGGATTAGGGTAGTCGTGCGGCCTTGTTGACTCAGTCAAGGGTCGTGCGGGTGGGTTTAATTCAATCGAGAAATGACGGGTTGAACTTTACTTGCGGTCTATGGTTTGTTGACTCAGTCAAGGTCATAGATCGCATGGGGCAAAATTATCGGGAATTTCAAGTGTTGAAATTTGCAATGAGATTGCATACCTTCTATGAGATAGTTGGATCCCGATACCCGCTGCGAGTAAGAGTTACTCCTGGAAGAGTTTTATACATTACAATTAGCCGATCAAGTAGGTGTCTAGAAAGGTGTCAACGGGGTTACGCATCTGGGAAAACGAGGTTTACATTAATTAGGTTCGTGCGAAAGCACGGGGGACCTCCCTCAAAGTACCGACACTGGCCTGGCTGAAAGATTGGCGAACTTGTAGTGTGTAATTAATCACGGATAGTCTTTCCTTTTAGGGTTTGAAGGAAGATTTGATAAAAAGCAGTGGGAGCCATGCTGATAAGATAAAATAATAACCAATCTATTCTTGCAAGAGCGCACGTTGAGTGTTTTCTTCTCTCTCTCTCTAGGTAGCGACCATATCACGCCTTAATCAAGATAATAATACGGATAATTGACCGAACCCGCTTGTTATACTGAGCTGGGGAACGTTGGTCCCGCTCCAACTTATAATTGTTATAAGACAGAGCAGGAAATTGGGGATTACCAGAATTCTCGTGCCGCCCAAACGAAGAGAGTGCATGTTGATGCATCATCTTCGGGTGTGTTCATTACAAAGAACTGTTTCTCTGTATCCTCTACGTCCTGGGTATGTGATACCAGATCAGGATCCCAGATATGTAATATGTTACATAGGGCTACAGATAGGTAGAGAACTGAGATCGGGTGATAAGTTTCATGAGGCAGAAAACGGGGCAAGTGTTGCAGCCAAGTCTGTTGGTCACTGTCACCCTGTATTACAATACATTGATTCTGAACGAATGTTATTAGATACCGAACCTGATATACAAAATCATATCAGTCTCTTTATTAGTAAAGAAATGATAAAATTTTGTATTGATGGATAATGTTTTGAACATTTCCTATATCAAAAGTTGATCGGTTCAGGCACGTTATCTAAAAGCATTGATGTTCTAAATCAAACTACAGTTCTTAGTATATGGAACACACACAAGAGGAAGAGTTCAGAAATGAACGGACTCTTCTTGAGGTATTGTAGACTAGGTCAGATCAATGTGACCCGACTAGCTGAAGTTACATTTAGATGCATATTTAAATCAGTTTGAATTTACATCTTCTGAAACTTGCCAGTCATGTCACAAAGATAAGATGACCACAGCTCTGTTTATTGGAAACAGAGAAAGAGTTAGTAAACTCTTGGGATGATACATGTTGATGTATGTAAGGTCCCCTGTCTATACATGCCAGGACAGGTTCTTTGTACTTCATTACATTCTCTGATAATCTCTCAAGATTCAGACATATGTTCCTGTTGAAACATGAGTCCGAGCCTTTTGAGATATTCACAGAATATAAGCGAGAAGTAGAGAACCAAAATACGGGTATAAGTATTATGTCCTTTGATGAGATCAAGGAGGAGAATACTTGAGCACGGAATTCCAGGACTATTCTAAAGGAGAATGAGATTCTCTCTCAGCATTACTCCTCCGTATACACCATAGCACGATGGTATATCGGGGCGGAGCAGATACACCCTATTTGATATGGTGTGCTCTATGATGAGTAATACTGAGTTTCCTATTTCCTTTTGGGAGTTATGCACTTGAGAAGCTGCATACCTATTGAATAGGGTTCAGATCAAATCAGTTGCCTACCACTTCATATTTGATATGGAAAGGGAAGAGCCCATATCTTAAGTTGGTTAAGATTTGGGGTTGTCCAGTCTATGTCTGAAAAACAAAATCCGGACAAGCTCGAGGCAAGATCTGTTATGTAGAACTGGAAAGGTTCCAGCTATACAAACTGCAGCTGATGATTTGATAGAACCAAAGGATTCAATAGTTACCAACGAACCTCAGCCTCTCCGCCGATCTAGTGAGGTTCCTCACCCACCTGAGAGATACTTCGGTTACTCTATGACAGTGAGAGCGAGGATTGCATCGTGAGATGATGACCCAACTAGCTTCGAGCAGGCCATCGAGAGTAAGACTCTGTAAGAATGGCTGGATGTTTATCGATCTGAGATGGAATCCTTATACACCAACAAAGTATGGACTTTGGTTGCTATATCTGAAGGGTTAAATCCCCATCAGGAGCAAGTAAATCATGAGAAGATTACTTGGTGTACTTGGAAAAGTTGAGACTTTCAAAGCTAGACTTGTTAAAGTTTTTTCGTCATAGACCAGGCGTGGATAATGATGAAACCTTTTCAAGTATCTAGGCTTAAGTCCATCCAGATTCTACTTGCCACGGCTACATACCATGACTACGATATCTGGTGGTTGGGTGCCATGACAGCTTTTCTAAATGATGTTTTGGAAGAGAGCGTCTATAAGTACACAACCAGAGGGCTTCGTAGACAGTGGGAGTAGCGGAAACGTGTGCAAGATGCTTTATAGGATAAAGCAGGCATCGCGGAGTTGGAACATCTGTTTTGATGTGTTAGTCAAAGAGTTTGACATCATCAAAATGGTAGATGAACCTTGTATAAACAAAAAGGGAGTAGGGAGTATGGTGCTGATCCTCGTAGAGTACGTGGATGACATACTCTTGATAAGAAAGAAGTTTCCTATGCTACAATCGGTCAATCTCCGCTTATCACAATAATTCTCCAAATAGGATCAAATTGATACCTACTAAATCCGGGGTTTTGGATCTATGAGATAGATCTAAATGGATGTTAGGATTCTCACTAGTTGTAGTGAGATGGTATCAATTGATTCTGGGGAGAATCACTGGAAGGGTTCCACGGTGATAAAGACGACTAAGTGTCAGTCACAGGCATTGTCTTTACCCTCAGTAAAGGGACGGTATGTTGGAAGAGTTCCAAGCTAGATACCGTGACATACTAGACGATAAAGGCAGGATACATCGCTACTTAAGATGCTACCAAAGAGGCTGTTTGGGTGTATATTGGTTCATGAGATGAACTATGTTCCTCCCATTGTGTGACAATGGAGTTGTGGCTTATGCCAAGGAACGCCGGTCCCATCAGTGATCCAGACATATTCTAAGGCAGTATCACTTGATCATGGAGATGGTTGATCTCCAGGAAGATCGAGGTTAGGAGAGTAGACTCAGAGGACAACACAGCGGATCCACTCACAAAGGCCTGTTCTCAGAGAGAGACTTTCATGGGATGGTTGAGTATGAGATACTACAACCACTGCTACAGATGGCCCTAGTGCAAGTGGGAGATTGTTAGTTATATGTATGCCCTAGAGGCCATTACTGTACATTGGATGTATATTGTAGTGGATGCTGGGACATATATAGGGAGGACTTTCTTGCTCGACATGATAATATGCTATCTGGTTGACCTTTACCTTAACGTGTACACTGATTGTCTCTCTGTTACATGTTGGTAAAGCCCTTAGGATGTGTTCTTGACTACCGGGACTGTGATGCGGATCATACTAGTGGGGACATGGTAGTCCATAAGTACATCCTTCAAAGTCCCTAGTCGTGGGTGTATCGAGATGGGGCATCGATATACCAGAGTAGACTCGCGTGTACCTTCTCGACCCATATAGATGGGCGATGGATGATCCCATATCCATTGGTGTTTGACATCAGAGGAGATATACGGGTGCTCAGTAGAGACTGGGTACACTGGACGGACTCGCCGAGAACTCCCAGATGGTATTATACCTCACGTCAGATGGCAGTTCTCTGGTGACACTAGTACAGAGTAGTCTGTTGACCCGAGATCGTCATAGAGTCTTGTGTGGTTCCCACTGTGCTTTGATTTCCATCTTACCACGTCCAAGAGGGCGTGCAAAACGGTGGTTTTTGGGTACAGTCCCGAGTCACATGGAGGCAATGAGCGATAGGAGGGGATTCGTCTCTCCCGGTATAGGGAGTTGATGTTGTGCTGTGTTCGATTGGCTATAACCGGAAATCCCTGGCCAGGGTTGCTGAGATTTACTGGTAAGTGTTACCAGTAGTTTCTCGAATTGTTATAGACCTCATATCGACACGACTTATCGAGCTATTGGGGTCTGACGTTTACCACCCCTAGGCGAGATATGCGACATATCAGACGATCAGACCGGACTGTACGGTAGTGTTACTGGTTGGATTCACTGGAGTGTGAGCGGGCTTGCTCGTCGATCTTCAGATCGCTCAATACCCGGGTGGCCGTTACGTTTAGCAGACCGCTTGTGGCTTGTGGGTGTTTGATATGATCATCACCTGCTGCCGGCGTATTGACGAGTCTTTAGAGTCCTACACAGAGGTTTCCTGGCTCAAGCGAAACGAAATAGGAGCGCATATGAGATATGTGCGGGACCGAGAATAATGCGTGTATGTGATACAGTATTTCATTCTCGCGATGAATGTGTCGTATGGGTATATGCGATATAACCTAGTTATCGAATCAAGGATTGATTCGATAAATCGATACATTGGATATTAGTCAGGTTATATGTGATATGACCGGATCGTTAAATCAAGTGTTGATTTAATGATTTAATGTATAATTATATATTTGATATATTACTTTGCATTAACTAATATTGGTTCACTTTAAATGGATTTTCTCGCTCGGATGTGCACATTGTATATTCGATATATTTTCGTGCACTTGATTGTATCATGTTTGATGATACATGTTTACTTGGTTAAGTGTAAAGAATTAAACCATGGTTGTACATATAATTAGGGTTTTATTTTCCATTACTTATTTATTCATTTATTTATTTGTTTATACATTTTGGAAAATGAATGGAAAAGAGAAAAGAATGGTGGCTTTATTTGTTTGTTTGTTGAAGATTCATGAACCTTTGACTTAGTCACCATTCTTGTCTTCATTCTTAACCCTAACCATTTGTGCAAACCATGGTTTATTCTCTACACTTAACTAGGGTTTGATTATGATAAGGATTCCTTTGATTTTCTATTTGGATAATTATCATAATATTCATTATCTTCTTCTTCTTCATCTTCAAAGAAGAAACCTTTCTTCATCAATGGTGGATTGATGAAATGAGTGAGAAATCCAATTCTAAAGTTAACCCACTTCCTATTTCTTCATCCTCTACCTCTTGCCAAGTAGTAGAGTGTGTTTTCTTCACAAGTTTCTTGACTTTGTGAAGTGAGTGCTTGATCTAGCGATGCCTCGACGTAGATCATCTTCGGCATGGACATCGACGACCTAGCCCGTCCATTCTTCGATGAAGCCGACGCTAGAGCCTGGGACTTGTTATGGACAGCGAGGAGACTTCATTGTGGAGCTATGGAGGTGGAGAACCGGATCTACAAAGGTTGTATTTCCGTATCTCTTAGTTAAGTGTTAACTAGTTTATTGTTTCGCCTAGATTTCTAGCCAACGATCCGTAGTCGGGTTTCTCGGCACCTAGAATTTTTGAAATTGGCATGGTTGACGCCTTGTGAGACCTCATTAGGATGCCTAGGAACCCTACACTTACCAGTAAATCTCAGCAACCCTGGCCAGGGATTTCCTGTTATAGCCAATCGAACACAGCGCAACATCAACTCCCTATACCGGGAGAGACGAATCCCCTCCTATCGCTCATTGCCTCCATGTGACTCAGGACTGTACCTAAAAACCATCGTTTAGCACGCCCTCTTGGACGTGGTAAGATGGAAATCAAAGCACAGTGGGAACCACACAAGACTCTATGACGATCTCGGGTCAACAGACTACTCTGTACCAGTGTCACCAGAGAACTGCCATCTGACGTAAGGTATAATACCATCTGGGAGTTCTCGGCGAGTCCGTCCAGTGTACCCAGTCTCTACTGAGCACCCGTATATCATCTCTGATGTCAAACGCCAATGGATATGGGATCATCCATCGCCCATCTGTATGGGTCGAGAAGGTATGCGCTAGTCTACTCTGGTATATCGATGCCCCGTCTCGATACACCCACGACTAGGGACTTTGAAGGATGTACTTATGGACTACCATGTCCCCACTAGTATGATCCGCATCATAGTTCAGGTAGTCAAGTACACATCCCAAGGGCTTTACCAACATGTAACAGAGAGACAATTAGTATACACGTTAAGGTAAAGAGCAACCAGATAGCATATTATCATGTCGAGCAAGAAAGTCCTCCCTATATATGTCCCAGCATCCACTACAATATACATCCAATGTACAGTAATGGCCTCTAGGGCATACATATAACTAACACATGGCAATATAGATATGCAACAATCATGATCAAGGTGCACCATCAGGGTACAACATCTACATGAATAAAAATGCATATCAAATAAAAGTAGGTATGGGATACAACATAACATCATCATGGAAAATACTGGTGTTTATCAACGACACCCCAAATCCCAATACCTCAGGCGCCGTCACCCTGATCGGCCCAAAATCTGTAAATCTCATTATCACGACCCGAAATATTAGCTCATGACCAGCACTTGAATCACGCAACGTCTAAAGGCGTAACAGAATTCAAGTAAGCTGAAACCCAGAAATCTAAACCTGATAAGAAAAATAAAGGTATAATGAAATCAAGTTTTCATAATGCATAGAAAAGGAACATGAATGATGCAAGTGAAATTTACTAGTTTGAAAACATTTTTCGTCTTTTAAAAATTTTGGCAGCACCTCCTTTGTATATTTTGATCCAAAACCACAAATACATAATAATGATAAAGGCATCCCCAAGCGGGAGCTAGCTCTTCGCCAAACGGCGGATCACAACCACACAATACAGTATAAATAAGTATACGACGCCCAACGACGAATTCACCACAAAAAGAATAAAAGAAAAGCAAGACATATAAATCACAAGTAGCGGAAAACCCCTCGCTCTAAGTCTCGCAACCACAATCCCACTAAGTCTCATTACTTATACAATTTACTAATTTTGATTGATGGAGTTACTAGATACAATATAAAATGTAGATAAGAGTGGGAATGATACAAGTGTCCCACCTACCAATGCAAAACACCCGAATGCAACTGTGTGCCAGCGAAGCCGCTACTGATCCATGCGGTCAACCTGTAAGAACTGTGGCACAACGGGGGTGAGTTGCCAACTCGTGAGAAGAAAAATATCAACAGATAGAAATCGAATAAACAATGACCCCTATGTCAACTATATCATAAAGGTAATACTATGATATCTAGGGTGACCGGGTTTGTATATGTGCCAACAAGGTAGTCAATGCCTATATGCACGCGGATAACATCCAACAGTAATAATCAATGCATGTATATGGATCTCGTCCAACTATAATCAAGGTATGAATGCATGTGGATCTCATCCAACCATATAATCAGTGTATGTATGTATGTGGATCTCGTCCAACCATATAATCGGTATATGTATGTATGTAAGCATGAGGATATAAATCAACGTTTGTCCCTCGCAACACATCAAAAATCATAGAACCTGAGTGCCTAGCATCAACACTCGAAAACATCACAAAAACCATGCCCAGCATCGGCACGTAAATACTCATATATCGAGCTCCGTCAATCCGGATCGGCCCATATCATCTCTCGACTCCGGTCTGTATCCTCCGGATATCCGCCGAGCCCAAATGCTATCACTGGTAGGTATTAGTCCCTCTGCCAGGCTCATCGTCATCCATACGAAATCTCTCTCTCGTCCCGGGGTACCATACCGGGTCCACCATGTACCCGCAATCGGCCTCATCCGCCTCCTCGAATCGGATTTCACATGTCGCTCTCAGTACCGAGAAATCATATGGTGGACGCACTGAAATATCATATCAAGAGAAACCGGGTTTTTAAAACAACACATAATCTCTTTTAAAATGTCCACTGTTCTCAAATCCAGAAATCTCATGAAAACAGCATATCTCGATGCGTAAAATCATAGAGCATGATGTATGCGATATATAATAGAAATGTAAGCATATCCATATATCATGCAACATGGAAAAGTGATATGACATGTTAAGGGAAAACCGCACTATTAAATGATTCCAGTTTTTAAAATATAACATGTGGTTCCCAATTTTTCCAATAAAACCAGTTATCTATGTAGGCACAATATGTAAATGCGCAAGTATAGAGGTGCCAATATGGATATGCAATGTGCATATGCGCTAGTATGAATATATCAATGTATATGTGCACCAATGTGAATATATCAATGTATATGTGCACCAATATGGATATACAATGTGTATGTGCGCAAGTATGAATATATCAATATATATGTGCACCAATGTGAATATATCAATGTATATGTGCACCAATGTGGATATACAATGTGTTTGTGTGCAAGTATGAATATATCAATGTATATGTGCACTAATGTGAATATATCAATGTATATGTGCACCAATGTGGATATACAATGTGTATGTGCACAAGTATGAATATATCAATGTATATGTGCACCAATGTGCATATACAATGTGTATGTGCGCAAGTATGAATATATCAATGTATATGTGCACCAATGTGAATGTATCAATGTATTGTTGCACTAATGTGGATATACAATGTGTGTGTGCGTAAGTATGAATATATCAATGTATATGTGCACCAATGTGAATATATTAATGTATATGTGCACCAATGTGGATATACAATGTGTATGTTCGCAAGTATGAATATATCAATGTATAAGTGCACCAATGTGAATATATCAATGTATATGTGCACCAATGTGGATATACAATGTGTATGTGCGCAAGTATGAATATATCAATGTATATGTGCACCAATGTGAATATATCAATGTATATGTGTACTAATATGGATATACAATGTTTATGTGCGCAAGTATGAATATATCAATGTATATGTGCACCAATGTGAATATATCAATCTATATACACAAGCAGGTTATGCGAAGAGTCATATCATGATGCAGCAATTCTACTGTGTAGTTACATAGCAATTATCGATGATGAAGTGTGTGAGCCTACAGTCTGTGTGCGTGTAACATACGCATCATCGATAATGGTGCAGGTGTACTATCACAGGTATATGCGGTGCAATAATAATATCATGAATGCAGCATTAGGTAAATCATCAGCTAAAAGCTATAAGGTATACGTAACTATCATAAGTCTGAGTCGGTGAATCTATCGATCGGCATCTAGCCTCACAGCATCACGTATGGTATAATCCGTCGTACGGTATCCTCTAGTCAAGGGTATGGATCAAACATCAAGTCAAACTCATCACGCATGGAAAATCATCGTGTGGCGGCATTAAGCTAATATAGATCCTATCATCCTATACGACAAATGAGAGTACGACCTAATATCACGTACGACCTATCATCCATGATTCACAACATTCTATACTGGTATATCTATATACCTAAGTCCCAGGCCGCATCCACAATAATCTCATATCAGGGGACCGGCAAGGTATAAATCATCTCGATCGACTCGCATCCGTATACCAACATAACATCATATCATCATATCCGTCTGATAATCATATCAGTCTTATATTCTTTCATCACATTTATATCACTCATCAAATCGAATTTACATAACATTCTATCGCTACTAAGTATAAGTATCTAATCTAACAAACATACCCGAACCATGCAATCAGATTTTTAAAGAAATGAATCGTAGTTTTGAAAATAGGGGTTACGGTGTTTTTAAGAAAAGATATTATTTGAAAATCCATAACATCCCTCAAGGTATATATTTAAAAGATACATACGACTCTTTGTTTTAGAAAAGTTATGGTTCGCATGACGCATCTACATTGACTATCTAGTCCTACAGTACCCTAAACGGCAATATCGCTAAACGTCATACTATGATAGTCGTAACATATCACTTCTAACTATCCTCCAGTTTCTAATATGGTTTCACTAACTATCATCATTCAAACCCTAGTTTCCTAATCTAGGTTTCCTTAACCATATTCTAAAAAAAATCAGTTTTCCATCAAAACTTTGCGGGGGTGCTATACGCCATCCACCCGACTTTCCCCGTGGATATAGATCCACTCACCAGGTCTTCGCTCGCCGAAATCGATGACGCCACGCTCCGTCATCTCGGAATCCATGCGAAGGTATCTACAATAATAAACAATCGCAATGCGTATTAAAAATCAAGGCAGAAAAACCAAAACGGTAAACTTTTTGCTCATAGGTCAAAACCCATAGCTTTGTATGCAAAATATGACCAAAAACCCTGGTCGTGGACGTCCAAACGCCACACGACGGAAACAAAACATCAAACACCAAAATAAAGTCAAAACGAAGTCGTAAAACCATGCATCAACTCATGGAAATGGTCCCAGATTTTACCTTAAGCCAAATTGGTCAATTATGCATATATGGAGGGCCTAATTTACATCAAAACTGACCTAGAACAAATACGGATCAATTCTGATCTACCCTGGCCGCAAATTGCGGCCAGATTGAATTTATCTGCTGCCTGGGTGCAGGGAATGTGGCTCAGCTCTTGGTGGTAGCTTCCTAGGTGCCTGCACGACTCCCAGTAATTGCAAAATCATTTCTAGTGTCTCCGGGTTGCTCCGGATTCCAAAATACCCTCACAATTCACACATTTATCCGATATCGGGGTTTCTAAATCCGTGTTTTAGGGTTTCTAGGCTCTGGTCCAGGTCACTAAACAGCCCCCAAGTCTAGTTAACAGCCACAACATCACCAATTTCAAACAACACTCAAACCCTTTACTAGGGTTTCCCAAAGTTCACTAAACTTCACAATTTCATATCTAAACACATATGAATACTAAAGTAAATGAAAAACTACCCAATTGGTGAAGGGACTACCTCACATAGCACCCATGAATCCCTAAGATCATTGAAATCTGAATTTTCTTAGTCCCATGTGTAGAGGTTGAAGAGGGGATTAATTTTTGTGAAGGGTGTGTAGGGTTTTAGGGCTTATTAGGAGATAGATCTAGGGATAGGAGGGGAGGGTTGTGAGCTTGAGGAGATGAAGGAGAGAAGATGAAAAAAGATGGGGAAAGGAAGTGGCAGCAGCAGCCCCCCCTCTCTCTCACAAATTCACACACACACTCTCTCACATAATCCACCTAACCTAATCATTTTGTCCCCTTTGACTTTTTCTTTTTCTTTTTCTTTTCCGTTTTCTTTTCTCTTCACCAATAACCCAAATGATATTTAATATGTAACAAAATGAAAAATGTCATGGTGCACTAACCATGGAAAACTGAAGAAAACGCGGATTTGGCTTAATCGCTATTAGCAGTGCACTAATCTGGTTTTTATCAAAATTGCATATAATAAATTATAAAAATGCCAAATCCTTTAATTATATTATTAAATGAATAAATCATTTTAATTTCTATTTATTTCACAAATATTGGTATATATTTATACCCTTTTTCGAAAACCCCAATTTCGCAAATCGGATAGTTTTCGGGAAAAATATTATTTTAATATTAAATTCCAAAAATAATATTTTATATTTTCTGAAATGTTACAGTCTTCCCCCCTTAAATAAATTCGGTCCCCGAATTTCAATTTAAACCCCCAAAATCTAAAACATTTCAATAATCGGCTCAAAACAACGGGGCTCCGAAATCATGGAAAACGCTGAAATAGCACAACGCGCCAAGTGCGCATGAAACGAGTACAAAACTCAAAATCAACTACGTCAAGTGTCATGCAAATCATCTAATTTTGCATGCATATCCTCGGAGTCAATGGAGATACAGATCTCGAAATCCACTGTTGAAATCCAATATACACTAGTCAAATACTATAATACGTGTATTGTACGCATCTTTGAAAACTTCAAAATCTAAATAAAATACATGCAAAATCTTTTCCAAACCGCCACGGGAATGCGTAACTCACGGCATAACTGACGGACGCTCATTTTAAAATAATAATATATGTCCATATATATTTTCTTAAACACACGTTCCGTCATCTCCAAAATATCCCAAAAGGTTTTCCTTTATAAGCGTTCGTGTCGCTCACGGACATGTAGAAAATAGCGAGACTATAGCACCTTTTGAAAACCCTTTCTTTGGTAATCTTTTAATCCATGCAAAGTACTCAGGTACTATCCTCAGATCAGTCCTGTTTGGCTACTGCACAATATAGTGCCCAATATGAAAACAAGTGCTCAAAAGCAAAATCAGCCTCAAAAGGCTGATCTAAAATTCACATGCGTCTGGTGCGCACGGAAATCAAATCCAAATATAGGTGCCACAATACGCAAAGCAAAACTAAGTGCAACGGGTGTGCACAAAAGCATCTGTCCACTGCAACGGTGTGCATGACAACAATATCTGGTGCATCAATTGTGCACGAAATAACATCGGGTGCATCAAATGCACGAAATACAATCAATAACTCAAACTCATCAAAAGAAACACCGAGTACACCAAGGTGTATAAATCAAAATCGTGTGCAACTGCGTGCACAAAACACATATCAATGCACTACAACCACATATCGAGTTTTGTGCTCAAATCGAGAGTGTACCACACGCGCAAAATCGAATCAACTGTATGAAATCCATGAAATCATAAACACATGATACGCAGGTATAAAATCAACATCAAATGCAATAGGCATGCACAAATCGCAAATCAACACAACGGTGTATAAAATATATATCAGGTGCGATAACTATGCGCAAAATGTAAATACCCTGTAGGTGAAACCATGGTGCACAAAATCAATATCATGAAACTCAATCCTCAAAACTCAAATCTAAGCGATATACGCGTGATACTCGGATCACAAATGTAAATCGTAACAAAGGACATTGAGGTACACCTCCTACAATGTCGACAAATAAATCGGTGCACCTAATAACGGGCAGAACAAGAACATCCGCTCGCCTCCTGCTCACGGTCTGGCGTCCTCTGTCTCTGGGTACTCATCTTCTCCTCGGACTACCCATCCGCAATCCATCGGCTCATCGGCCCTGTCAGGTGTGCTAACGGGAACGATTCCGTTCTGGCACTTCTCTGGTCATCTCTTGGTCAGTCATCACGACCACTCATAAGGCAGCACGTCACTGGCGACGGCCTCTGGCTCTTTGAATACACGTGACACATCTGATCCTGGGTGCAAATCTCATTTCAGCAGTGTCCCAGAAGGAATCCTGCTCAAGGTCTCTTCCAATCTCGCCTATGCCGAACTGTACGGAGGCTAGTACTCTTACATAATCCTTTATTATTTTCTGGACATCTGCGTGTTTCGCACACCGTTCCCCAAAAACTGGTCGTATCCCAGCGCCTCTGTAAGCATATCAGGTCTCTGATCTCGACGGGGAGTAATAACATCTCGTCAGCGTCTCGCACGAACTTCTGGTTCCACTCGTCTTTATCGTCGTCCACTATGACGTCACGCCATGCTATCTGCGCACTGCAACTTTTCTCGGCCACGGTCAATCCAAAGTCTCTCACACGGACTCAAAGTCATGAACTCGGTATCTTTATCACTCGGTAGCAGATATCTGGCCGAACACGTCCTCGGGAACTCGCCCCAACCATCGAAGGAATACTCAATACTCGTTCGTTCTTGACCAACTCACAACGCCTCTGGGTAAGGTCCTCTATCCAAAACTGGTCATCTTGCTAATATCTTATCACATGATATATGGACGACGTCAAATTTTTCGATCGAGTCATCAAGGTCCCAAAATTTCCCGAAGGCTCAACACCTGAGCGCAGTCTAAAAATATCTGGTACATACCACAGTACCTCTGGACCAACCATAGAAGGGCAAACCCAAGCCTCACTGATGGCACCACTAAACTGCCACAAACCCTAAGGTTCAAAGCAGTTCCGTGGTCGTCATGTCGTGTTAGGGTTTCATTCTTCTAGAGGGTCCACAGAATTACCTGCATGTTCTTCCGAACACTTTAAACTTGGGAAAAAATGGGTTTCTGACACTCGTCCGAACTTTTTAGCTTCGCCTATACAACATGTGAATATTCTTCGCCCGCATGCTAAACAATGCCTCAATCCTCCAGAAAAGGCGATACGTCGGCGGTCATCTCTGGATAGGTCTGCTCTAGGTCTGAGTAAGATTCTCTTCACACTGGAAATCTTCAACTCAACTGGGCCTGCGTCGGCGCATCAATCTGATGAATCACCTTCGTCTCTCAATTCGCGGTAGACTAGCTATCATCTGTCGCATTTTTGCCTGGAAGCTCCGGCGGTCTTAGCTCGTAAGCTCTGAAAGCGACATCCCATCATCTCAGCAACAGCTGGGTCACCTGTCTGCACGGTAGGCAATATCAAAATCTCTGAGGTATGCTGTACATCAACAGTCCTCTCACAACTGGCAGCTCTAACAATGGCCCGATCATCCGGTGTAAAACCAAGCACTCGCCTCATAAGGAGGTAACAACACAACACTACATCGAGACGTTCTCATGTCACCAGAAAACACAACGGTCGGCCCTCATACCAGATGAGCTCGCCCAGACCGTAACACTAGCAGCAGCTCAATCTGCGCTCAAACATGGTGACAGGAATCTCAATCGAGTATCGAAGAAAGCAGACCAACGACATGAAAGGAAACGACAGATCCAGAATGGATACATGATCATAAGAAGGAACAGCATCAATGAAAGAATGATCATGGGAACGAATAGAATCAAGGATCTCAAAAATATGTACATCCTAAGGTTTCTTAAGTGGAGTATCATATCGTAAATATGCTGTGGAACATACGTACGGTATTTCACTCTACTCAAGCTATCTACTCCATCAATCAGGGTCAGCCTATGAAACAAATGTTCGGGTCTAATACCCTCCACCCCTCGTTCAAGTCTAAGTTCCGTAAGGGCAAGCCTAGGTTCCGAAATAATACCCGCCCTAGACTCCGCATAGTCAAACATAGACTCGAACCATAGTTAAAGCTAGCGCTCTGATACCAACTTTGTCATGACCCGAAATATTAGCTCGTGACCAGCACTTGAATCACGCAACGTCTAAAGGCGTAACGGAATTCAAGTAAGCTGAAACCCAGAAATCTAAACCTTATAAGAAAAATAAAGATATAATGAAATCAAGTTTTCGTAATGCATAGAAAAGGAACATGAATGATGCAAGCGAAATTTACTAGTTTGAAAACATTTTTCGTCTTTTAAAAATTTTGGCAGCACCTCCTTTGTATATTTTGATCCAAAACCACAAATACATAATAATGATAAAGGCATCCCTAAGCGGGAGCTAGCTCGTCGCCAAACGGCGGATCACAACAACGCAATACAGTATAAATAAGTATACGACGCCCAGCGGCGAAGTTCACCACAAAAAGAATAAAAGAAAAGCAAGACATATAGCCGTACCCACATTTTGGCCGCGTTTCCGCCGCAATGTTGGGCTGCGGCAGCGCCCCGGCCGTCTTTCCAAGGCCAAATGCGGAACATAAACTTTTTACGAACTGGCACTAACCGCATCCGAATCCCGGATCGTTCCATTAACCGTAAACTAGAAAACTGTAAACGGGGTTTTAGAGATTATACCGATCGATCCGTGTCCTTCGGTCTTTAACCTCTGCCCCTAGTTTGTTGCGGATTCACCAATGAAGCTCGCTCCCCGATCTCGCTCGATCTACGATCTCCTCCTCGCCGAAAACTGCGCCACATCAACGATTCTTTATACGGGCTCCCACCTCTGAACCGAGGCAACTCGGACACGATGTTTGCTAGCAGACGTGTCCAAAATTGCTGTAGAATAAGTGTAGAACACTTTGTCTCAAGGGCTAATCGAAGTTGCCAAATAGGATTGGAGATGGAAATGAGCTTTTGGAAATGGAGCTTAGGAATTTTTTTTTTTTGCTAATGATATGAGATTAAAAATCTCACACCATAATGGGGCAGCCAAAAAAATTCGCCCGGCCATTTCCAGTGAGGGGAGAGAAGAGCAAAGCTAAGGAAGTGGTGAGCTTGTGATTTTCTTTTGTTGCAATAAAATGATAATCAATCAATTCCTACACTCACACAATAATGTGAGAGGAGGCATCCTCTGTGCTCGGCCAAGAGCAGTGGAGGGTTAAGGGGGTGAGCACAAGGCTAAAGGGGAGGTAACCACAAGCAAAAGGTCATAACAAAAATCCTTTTTAATCCAATCACAATAAATGCAAGAAATGATGTACAAATGAATCAATCTCAATCAAGATACATTGTGCTTGCTGCACGGTTCTGGAGCCCCGGCCACCACGAAAACACCCTCCATTTACTAAATGCACTTTTGCAAAAAGAACCCCCCTTCCATTAAATTTCAGCCTAAGAAAGTGGAAAGAAAAATGGCCAAAAGGAAGATACAAACTGGCAATTTCAAAAAGCGAGCCCGTAATAAATTACAGGATAACCCCGCAACTGTATATACATACCCCCATTTGTATTCTGGCTGAATACAAATGCAATGAGACAAAATCTACACAGTATAATACTAGGATCTGGCTTAAACCAAAGCCCTCTAGTATTATTCGTCCAAAACATGACATGTGCACTAGTGCACGTGTACGTTCGAATCCTGCCATAAAACCATACGGCCTCAACAACGTTTCGCCCGAACTGGGAAACTTTCAGTGGGGGACTCTAAAGAATCGTCAATACCTTGGCAGTGGGTTTAACCACAAGCCGTCAGTGGTACTAGCTGTATGTAACTGCTGGCCATGTATTGAGTGAAAGGGAGTCCGATAAACGAACTCATCCTGGAACCCTACTGACCCTATGTGTGACAATATCTGTACAGTCCGTTCCGTTCGTCTATGAGTATCGCATATTGGGCCTAGGGAGCTGGTAAACGTCAGACCCCCAAAAGCGGTATAAGTCATGTCGGAGTGTAGCCCAAAATAACTGAGATACTACTGGAATACCTACCAGTAAATCTCGCTTACCATGGCCATGGATTTTGTGTAATGGATCTCCAGACGGAGCACGATCTCACTCCCAACGTAGGGAGAGACGAATCCCCTGCCGATCCGCTCACTGCCTCCATGTAGATCGGGATTGTACCCAACTAGAACCTGTTTGTACGACTCCTTTGAGCCGTGGTAGGGTAATAATCAAAACACAGTGGGAACTCACACGAGACAAATGACGATCTCGGGTCGATAGACTAACCTGTACACATGTCACCTGGGAGTTGCTATTTGACGACGGGTTTTAATAACCAGCTATCATATTCACGGCGAGTCCTGTCCGGTGTACTCATAACCCAATCAGCACTTGTATACATCTTAGGTGAACCAACTGACACCAATGGCTTGTGAGACCAGCCACCGCCCCTCGTCGGGGTCTCGATTGTATACACTAGTCTACTCCGGAGTATCGATGCCCTATCTCGAAACTCCCGCGACTAGGGACCACATTTAAGGATATGCTTATAGACTACCCAACTCTCACGTATATGATCGCCATCATACTGCTGGTAGTCAAGAAAGAATCCAATGGGCTCTATCAACGTGTAATTGTGATATATATCATGTCACCTAAATCAGTACACGATGACAAAGATAAACCAGATAGCCTACTATAATCTCGAGTAAGACTGTCCTACCGGTATAGGTCCTCCCTCAATCATTGCAATCACGTGTCTGCGATCCAATAATTGACTTTGAGGGCAATATATCCAACAATCTCCCACTTGCACTTATGGTTAATTATTGCGATGCCGCATACTCACAGCCCGTGTGATACCGAACACCCAACTCCTCTACTGATCAGTCTCAAAAAGCTTGTTTGTAAAACTATTGTGTTCGAGAAATAGCCTCAGTGAGTGGATCCGCTCTGATGTTTCTTTCTATGTCTCTCTATATCTCAAGTTCGCGGAAAAACCCATCTCCCGAAATGAGCTATACCAGTCTTAGAATATGTCTGAATATCTGATGGGACCTTGTTCACGAATGAACTCCAAATCCAAACTTCTTAGACTATATCGTTAACTGAACTTAATCAGTATCCTGTGCTATGCCTTCCTCAGTATCCGCTTGGACTACCTGTCCAAACTACTACCCCTCGTCAGAGGGAAAAACTGTAACTCTGACAGTCACTCTGTCATCCAGGTCACCTTGGAAGTATGGAATGATAACTGTCTCCAGAAGGAGGCTACCGTTATCAAATCCCTTGAACATCCACTTATGTTCTAAAACTGCTTCCGAACGTTTCTCCAGGATTGGATCAATATCAACTTATTGCATCTAGTGCAAAAACAATATCTGGTGTGGTACATGACATCTCATGATCAACTCAATTGCCTAAGGAAGTGATCTGCTTATCATGCACATCCCTCTCCCCTTTAGTCTGTAAGACACATTTAGAGAGGGTGACTCCATCACCTGCTGGTACACCACCATGCCAGGAGTCGTCCATTCTAAATACTTTTAGAATGCTGTCTAAGTACCCAGATTAGGAAACTACCCAAATCTAGGTCTAAAACCATAGATCTAGTAACCAGAATGTCTGATATAATATCCATATCCAATGTTGAGAAAACACTGTGTGACAACCACAGTATGACCGATCGTAGTATAGGAATTTTACTTCCTACTTTGTGTATGTCATCCAAATACCAGGACATCACACCCTACTACCTTCTTAGCAGATCCATCCCCTATTCTGATGAAGTCAAAGCCCATGACTGTCACATAAAAAATGGATGATCTACCTCCGCTATATCTAATTTAGTCTATAAATAGACATAAGCTTCTTGTCCACTATGCTTCCACTGCTCCCACTGACTACGACAACCCTCTGGCAGAATAATATACACGTGCACTTCTAAAACTAGTTTAGAATGACGCTATACTTATCCTCCTGCTGGGTCTCATAGTCTGGAACAACAGTAATGGCAAGTCTGGGTAAACAAGAACCTCCGTGTCACCGTCCTTGAGGCTACCAGAGTACTTCTCGGGTGTCTGAGGTTACCCACCATATCTGCGGAGTGGCTAATGGAATGACAAACCAGATTGAATCTTTAGGTTCTATTAAATTTTCCGTAATCGTTTGCGGTTGTAGAATCTCTTCCAGTTCTACCATACTCCCAGTACTGTTTTTCTGAAAAAATCCGTTTTACTAAAACTGTGGTGAGTCAAGAACAATATCACCATTGATCTTCCAAATGGTAGAAAGTAAACCCTCGTCAAAACCAAGGTCAACCCACAAACTGCCATTACAGAAACGTGCCTTGAGTTATCCAGAGTCTGGTTTTAAGCATAAGCCGGAAAACTCCATATACCTTAACATCGTTAAGATATGATCCATTCTATATACATTATAGAAACAGAGGCACTGATTTAATTGGAACCAGATTCAAATCATGCAGCTGTCTCCAGTGCATGTCATCTAAATGGAGAGAGGCCAAACAACATTACTCAACATAGGAATGCATCCAATTATGAGTAACCTGAAAGAGAAGCAAGTTCTCTAAAACATTACTATTAACTGAATACCATACACAAGTATCTACAACTTCGATCACCTTGAAGAATCCCGATACTTGCTACACCTAGTTATCTACTTTATTTTTATACCAATAACTTCTGAAACTTAGACCTTGTATTTCTACGAAACACATGTCTAAAACTAGAGAAGTCACAAGTAAACAGAATATAGTTCGAGGACGAAACACTTTGTCCTAATGGACACTGGACAACATGCAATACTCTGTATAAGTCCCTTGAGTTGAATAACTCAAACTCTGTGCATCGTAGGTTGAAAATTGAACCCAGGCGATTTCCTCAAATATCACCAATTACAACGAATTCCGATATAATGAGGATAATCACCTAATTCCCAATAACTTACTCCCACTCATTATCTGTAAAACCATACAGATATGAGAATCATACCTGGTAAATACATACCCTGGAGCAAGGACTGATTTGGAAATCAGTTTTCTATCAACAATACACAGTGAAACTAAAACATGAATATGTTTCGAAAGGGTATCCGGGTACTCCTAGTAATGTCTCTTCTATTATCCAGATTCATGACTATAACCGTATATTTCTTTGCCAACCCTCCAAATCCCTTTATTTGTCTTAAGTCGTTACCTTCTATACACCATCGTTAGTCTTAATGGTTTTCTTCCTTCCCTACCATTTGGCACTAGCCTATGGTTTGGAAGAAGACTATCCAATAAGCATAATAGGTGTACTCTCCTAATCCTAGGAGTACTCGCAACCTGAGAGAAGGAGATGATAAACGACAACTGAATAAACCTTATTCTATTTCTCCTGAACCAGAATCCATCCCCGAACTGGAACAAGTTCCATCGAGTTCGTATATAACCATACAATGGATTATCCAAATAACTGTGGATCTTCGTAGTGATACGGGATGTTCTGGAGAAATACAAAGGTGAAATAGGAGTAGCGATGAAATACTTGGTTTGGTCGTGAATAGCAATCGCAATTTACTTTGCCCTCTTTCCAATCCCTTTATTTGTCTTACTTATTACCTTCTGTACACCACACTTAGGCTAATTTGTTTTCTTTATTCCCTACCTTTCGGCACCTGCCTATGGTTTGGAAGAAGACTATCCAATAAGCGTAATAAGTGTATTGTCCCCTAATCCTATGAGCTCTCACAACTTAAGAGAAGGTAAAAGGAAAGGACAACTGAATAGTCCTATTCAATTTCTCAAGAACCAGAATCCATCCTCAAATCTGGAAAAAATTCTTCGAGTTCGTATATAACCATACGATAGATTTATCCAATGGAAGTAGATATTCGTAGTAATACGGGGTGTTCTGGAGAATTGCAAAGGGTAAAAGAAGGAGGGGCAATGATATATGCAACTCAGACAATCCAAAAGCCAGTGTTTTAAAAAAGTTCGGTTAACTTGGTTACTGAGTCATAGTCTAGGGTCGGGTCATTGTCACTGCCAAACAGAGAGAGAAAAGAAACACTCTCCGTGCACTCTAACCTAGATCAGAATGGTTATCACTTTATCTAATCAGGATACCTCCCACTGTCACCTCAAATTCTCCTCCAAACCTGAAAGAAGAATTAGCCGGGATCACCCGAGGAGTAAACCAACTCATCAGTGGGAATCGGGATCCAACTATCATCGCATGATAACGTGACGGAATCCACTCACGTTATCACACTCCAGATGGTATGCGCATGCCTGGCAAGTTTCAATTTCTTTGGAAACTCCCGATGTGATTTTTACCCCAAGGACGCAAGTGATCTTGACGCAGTCAACAAATCAAAGAGTCCTAGTCATGTTCAACCCGTCATTATCCTGGATTGCATTAAACCCACCCGTACGAGCCCTTGACACAGTGAACAAGGCCGCACGACTGTCCTTACCAATCGCATTAATATGCTACAAACAAGCACTACTTAGCTACCGCACACTACGCCTTGACACAGTCAACAAACGCAGCACGGATACTAAATAATACTTGTAAGAAATGACAGAGGGCTACGGCAGGTTTTTGGCGAAAAACCTTTAGCGTAATGAACTTGATATCGTTGAAGGAACCGCAAAACCTTTTATAAAAATATAGTGGCGAAAACCTTTGCTAAAGAGGTCACTACCGGTGAAGGGATCTCAGCTCTTTCCCCGTAGAATGAGGTGCAGCATATTCCAGCTGAATACCACGATGCAAAGCAAAAAGTAATCAACTATAGTGAAGTTATCGCCCTGACGCAAACCTCTGTCCAAGGGGTCACTCCCGGTGAAGGGATCTCGGCCCTTGCCTCGTCGAATGAGGTGCTGGATATTCTAAACTGAATACCACTGTGCAAAACAAAAATTAAACGTCATTGCAATAACAACCTTTTTGAAACTTTGTTCCAACAACAACTGTATAGGTCTGATTTCTTTACATTGATACGAATCAACGCAGTCCCATCAATTAATCACACCAATAAAAAACGAAAATAAAATGTACGTATATGCCATCCGCATTCGCCACTGGGTCTCGTCATCACCCGTTAGGTTACTTAACTAACGACAGAGAGGGGACTGGACTAGCGCGGGTGTAAAACATATACAACATCTACTAGTATATATATAAATATATAATAATCGCTCCAGGCGTGATAAAATGCAATATCACAGAAAAGTAATAAGCATCACAGAACAATACGGATAATCTGGGATCCCCGGGTTTCATAGAGCCAAAAATGAAACCCGACGTTCCCCTGGTCGTGTGGATAGCCTGTGCAATGAAAACCTAGACCCCTACGAGTGTGGCAAGTTACCCGCCAAAACCAGAAGCGAGGCAGCCCCCTTCAGCATCGTGAATGGACCACCCAGCACTTCACGGAATCCGGTAACTTGAGCACCTCACCTTGGGCCATCCTATACCCCGTACGAGTGCGGCGAATACCCCGCCAATCCTAGAATGAAGCCCCCTCCGTCTCAAAGACATGAGATACGGGCCCGTTTCCCTCTAGAACCCGGCTATCCGTGCACTCCACCGCGGGGTAATCCTAGTACAGAAAAGAAAATATATACAACGGTGGGTACATCGACCTCAGCCCGGTCGTGCCCCAAAAGAATAATATAAACAGGCAGTGACGGCAGTCCACATGTCGGACACTCGTCCCGCAATATCAAATGTACAAATATATCCAAATTGTACTACCATTGCACGCAAGCTATCCACCACGACAAATCCGCAACATCACAGCACAACACAGAACATCAACGTGAATGTCACGTTTGCAAACCCGTCTATAAGAGCTATAGCAATTAGATAAGATTTACCAATCGAATGATATTCACGGTCGCAGATATAAAGTAAGCACTGTGAACTAACTTATTTAAAATTTTCGATCGACAAAATTTCCCGAAGTGGGCCCCAAGTACAAATCCAGCACTCAAAATAATCTGGGCCAAAACTAAAATATCCAGAAACCCCAATTCCATGTTAAAGACCCAAAGAAAAAATTTAGTGCACTGAATCACCAACACTGCGGCGGAACCACGGCCAAAACGTGGGTACGGCCGCGGTTCCGCGGCGCTACAGAGGGATCATGCTACTAAATTTTAACAGTGATCTTAGAAAAGCCTGCCTGATTTTCTGAAACACTCAAAATAATTTTTTGACGACAAAAAGTTTCGACAAAAACTTTGAACTTGGAATTGCAGTTTTAGAAATTTTGTTCGATCGATATTTTAAACAATTAGAACAAGTTTGTTAATGGTTAATAGTTTGGCTCTAATACCATGTTGGCCTGCGGCAGCGCCCCGGCCGTCTTTCCGAGGCCAAATGCGGAACAAAAACTTTTTACGTACTGGCGCTAACCACATCCGAATCCCGGATCGTTCCATTAACTGTAAACTAGAAAACTATAAACGGGGTTTTAGAGATTATACCGATCAATCCGTGTCCTTCGGTCTTTAACCTCTGCCCCTAGTTTGTTGCGGATGCACCGCTGAAGCTCGCTCCCCGATCTCGCTCGATCTACGATCTCCTCCTCGCCGAAAACTGCGCCACAACAACGAATCTTTATACGGGCTCCCACCTCTGAGCCGAGGCAACTCGGACACGAAGTTTGCTAGCCGACGTGTCCAAGATTGTTGTAGAATAAGTGTAGAACACTTTGTCTCGACGGTTAATTGAAGTTGCCAAATAGGAGTGGAGATGGAAATGATCTTTTGGAAATGGAGCTTAAGAATGTTTTTTTGCTAATGATATGGGATCAAAAATCTCACACCATAATGGGGCAGCTGTAAGTGCACGGCGGCGGCCCGGCCGTCAATCCGACGGCCAAATGCGAAAGCGGTGATAAACTTAAATTTTGCGAAATTAGCAAACCGGCACCACCGCGCACTAAACACCCGGATCGGACCATTAAACTAGTTCTAGCTAACTACAAGATGGGAAGAGATATACCGAGTGATCCGAGTCCTCCGGTCTTCTCGTCGTCGTCCCGATCTTCTGCGGAAACTCCGGTCGTCGCCTCCTCGCCGGAAAGGGCACCACATCGCCTGCATCTTTTACGGGCTCCCACCTCAATACCGAGGAAACTCGGCCACGAAGCTGGCAAGTCGACGTGCCCAAGATTTTCTGTAGAAAGTGTAGTGCTTTGTCTCTTTGGGGTTATGTTGCCTTGATGGCGGAATGAGGTTGTGAAATGAACTTCAAAGTGGAGCTAGAATTTGTGTAGCATGGAAAAATGAGATGAACAAATTTTTTCCTCATGAAAATGAAATGATCCTCTCTCCCTCATGCAAGTGGCCGACCCCCCCCCCTTTTCAAAATGGTGGAAGAAAAAATACAAACCATGAAGGGAGGTGATGGTAGGAGAAGAGAAAGGGTGACCATATCCAAACATCATCATAACAATCTCACATCAAACTCTAATCACCTTGTAGTGATGTAAAGAGAATCAAATGATGGTTGAAAAGAAAAGATGCCATCATAATCAATACATTTGCAAGAAACCCCTCCACAATGTGTTATTTGCAAACTTGCAAATAACCCCCTCCATCGGAAAAGTCCGGCCGGGAAAGAACAAAGGAAAACCGGCCGGAACGGAATGCAAACTGGCAACTCCAGAAAACTGGTCCCGTAATAAATTACAGGAAATCCCCGATACTGTGCATACACACCCGCATCTGTATTCCGACCGGATACAAATGCAATGAGACAAAATCTACACTGTACTATACGAGGATCCGGCTTAAACCAAAGCCGGCTAGTAAAAACCGTCCGATCCTGATCCATGCAATACCGCACGTATCCGATCGAACCCTGCCATATCTCCATACGGCCTCTACAGCGTTTCGCCCGAAAGCTTGAGTAACTGAAAGTGTGGTGGACTCTAAAGACTCGTCAATACTATGACTGTGGATTTAACCACTAGCACGTCAGAGGTATAAGCCAATACGTGACGGGCCACCAGCTATTGACTAAAAGGGACGTCGATGAGCGAACTCATCCTGACACCCTACTGAGCCTGTCAGTGACAATATCCGTACAGTCCGGTCCGTTCGTCTATGAGCATCGCATGTCGGGCCTAGGGGGTTGGTAAAAGTCAGACCCCCAAAAGCGGTACAAGTCGTGTCGGAGTGTAGCCCAGAACACCCTGAGATACTACTGGAATACCTACCAGTAAATCTCCTGCCTTGGCCAAGGACTTCGTGTAACGGCTCTCCTAGACACAGCGCGACCTCACCCCCAATACCGGGAGAGACGAACCCCTGAAGATCCGCTCACTGCCTCCATGTGGCTCGGGACTGTACCCAACTAAAACCTGTTTGCATGACTCCTTTGAGCCGTGGTAAGGTAGTAATCAAAGCACAGTGGGAACTCACACGAGACAAATGACGATCCCCAGGTCGATGAACTAACCTGTACACATGTCACCTGGGAACTGCTATCTGACGTCAGGTATAAGACCAACTAGCATGTTCCCGGCGAGTCCTGTCCGGTGTACTCATAACCCAATGAGCACATGTATACATCTTAGGTGAACCAACTGACACCAGTGGCTTGTGAGACCGGCCACCGCCCCTCGTCGGGGTCTCGACTGTATAAACTAGTCTACTCTGGAGAATCGATGCCCTGTCTCGAAACTCCCACGACTAGGGACCTTTTAAGGATGTGCTTATAGACAACAGCTCTCACTTATATGATCGCCCTCTTACTGCTGGCAGTCAAGCAAGAATCCTAGGGGCTCTATCAACGTGCAATAGCGACCTGTCAGGTTACCTAAAGCAGTACACGATGATAAAGGTAAACCAGATAGCATACTATCATCTCGAGTAAGACTGTCCTACCGGGATAGGTCCTCCCTCAATCATTGCAATCACGTGCCTGTGATCCAATAATTGACTCTGAGGGCACTATCTCTAACAATCTCCCACTTGCACTCAAGGCTAATTATTGCGATGTCGCATACTCACAGCCCGTGTGATATCGAACACCCAACTCCTCTACTAGTCTGTCTCACAAAATCCGTTTGTGAAACTATTGCGTTCGAGGAATAGCCTCAGTGAGTGGATCCGCCTTGATGTTTCTTTCTATGTCTCTCTCTATCTCAAGTTCGCGGAGAAAGCCATCTCCCGAAATGAGCAATACCTGTCTTAGAATGTCTGGATGTCTGATGGGACCTAGCTCATAAATGAACTCTAAATCCAAATTTCTTAGACTGTATCGTCAACTGAACTTAATCAGTATCCTGCGCCATGCCTCCCTCAGTATCTGCCTGGATCACCTGTCCAGAATACTGCCCCTCGTCAGAAGGAAAAATATAACTCTGACAACCTCCTTGTCGTCCATGTCACCTTGGAAGCCTGGAATGATAATTGTCTCCCAAATGAGGCTGTCGTTATCATATCCCTAGAACATCCACTTATGTTCTAAAACTGCTTCCGATTATTTCTCCAGGATTGGATCAATGTCAACTTATTGCATCTAGTGCAAGAACAACATCTGGTGTGGTACTTGACATCTCATGATTGACTCAATTGCCTAAGCAAGTGATCTGCCAATCATGCACATCCCTCTCTACTTTAGTCTATAAGACACCTTTAGAGAGGGTGACTCCATCACCTGCCGGTACAATACCGTGCCAGGAGTCGCCCATTCTAAATACTCTTAGAATGCTGTCAAAGCACCCTGATTGGGAAACCACCCAAATCTAGATCTAAAAACCATTGGTCTAGTAACCAGTATGTCTGATATATATGTCCAAGTCCTTTGTGGAGAAACCACTGTGTGACGACCAAAGTATAACCGATCGTAGTATAGGAATGTCACTCCCTACTGTATGTTATCCAAAACCCGGATATCACACCCTACTACCTTCTCAACAGATCCATCCCCTATTCTGATGACGTCAAACCTATGACTGTCACATCAGAAATAGATGATCTATCTCCGCTACATCTGCTTTAGTCTATAAGTAGACATAAGCTACCTGTCCACCAATGCTTCCGCTGCTCCCACTGACTACGACAACCCTCTGGCAGAGTCATATACACGTACACTTCTGAAGCTAGTTCAGAACGACGCTATACTCATCCTCCTGCCGGGTCTCGCAGCCTGGAACAACAGCAATGGCAAGTGTGGGTAAACAAGAACTTCCCTGTCATCGTCCTTGAGGCTACCGGAGCACCTCTCGGGTGCCTGAAGTTACCCACCTTATCTGCGGAGTGGCCAATGGAAATTCAATCCTGATTGAATCTTTAGGTTCCTATCAAATCTTCAGTAATCGTTAGTGGTTCTGGAATCACTTCCAGTTCTACCATACTCCCACTACTGTTTTCTGAAAAAATCCATTTTTAATAAAACTGTGGCAAGTCTAGAACAATATTTCTATTGATCTGCCAGATGGTAGAAAGTCAACCCTCGTCATAGCCTGGGTCAACCAACAAACAGCCATTACAGAAACGTGCCTTGAGTTGTCCAGTGTCTGGTTTTAATCATAAGCCGGACAACTCCCCGTATCTTAACAACGTTAAGATATGAACTGTTCTATATCCAATATAGAACCAGAGGCACTGATTTAATTTAACCAGATTCAAATCATGCAGCTGTCTCCAGTGCATGTCAACTAAACGGAGAGAGGCCGATTAGCGTTACTCAACTTAGGAATACTTCCAATTATGAGTAACCTGTAAGAGAAGCAATTTCTCTTTATCATTACTATCAACTGAATACCATACACAAGTATCTACATCTTCGATCACTTTGAAGAATCTCGATACTTGCTACACCTGGTTCTCTACTCTATTCAAATACCTATAACTCCTCAAAACTTAGACCCTGTGTTTCTACGAAACACATGTCTAAGAACTAGAGAAGTTAAAAGTAAACAGAATATAGTATGAGGACCAACCCCTCTGTCCTAATGGACACTGGACAACATACAATACTCTGTATAAGTTCGCTGAGTCTGACAACTCTTTCACTGTGTGTCGTAGGTTGAAAACTGTACTTATGGTTAAGAAGAATTACATCGCTGTTTAATGCTCCTTACCTAACCATCCACTGATATAGGTAAATGCCATCGACATAATATCAAAAGGTATATCTCACTCTATCAAAATAGACGTACAGATATATCAATTTGAAATTGGTGCACAACAGCGGATATTCAAAACCAAATATTTGCCGACCGGCAAACAGCCCAGATGATCTCCTCAAATATTACCGATTACAACGAATCCCGATATAATGAGGATGATTACCCTATTCCCAATACCAATAACTTACTCCCACTCATCATCTGTAAAACCATACAGATGTGAGAATCAAACCTGGTAAATACATACCCTGGAGCAAGTGTCCAATCGGGAAATCAGTTTTCTTTTAATAGTACACAGCTGAACTGAAACATTGAAATGTTTCGATGGGGTATCCTGGTATTCCTAGTAATGCCTCTACCATTATCCAGATTCATAACTATAACCGTATAATTCTTTGCCACCTCTCCAAATCCCTTTATATGTCTTTAGTCGTTACCTTCTGCACACCCCTTAGGCCAAATGGTTTTCTTCCTTCCCTACCGTTCGGCACCAGCCTATGGTTTGGAAGAAGACTATCCAATAAGCATAATGGGTGAACTGTCCTAGTCCTAGGCGCACTCGCAATGCGAGAGAAGGTGAAGATAAAAGACAACCGAATAAACCTTATTCCTATTTCTCCTGGACCAGAATCCATCCCCGAACTGAAACAAGTTCCTTTCGAGTTCGTATATAACCATACGATGGAGTATCCAATAAACTGTGGATCTTCGTAGTGATACGGAGTAACCTGGAGAAATACAAAGGTGATTTAGGATTGGCGAAGAAATACTTGGTTTGGTCGTGAATATCAGTCGCAATTTACTTTGCCCTCTTACTAATCCCTTGCTTTGTCTTAATCTTAATACCTTCTGCACACCATCGTTATGCTCATTGGTTTTCTTCATTCCCCACTGTTCGGCACCAGCCTAAGGTTTGGAAGAAGACTATCCAATTTGCGTAATAGGTGTACTATATCCTAAACCAAGGAGTACTCACAACCTGAGAGAAGGTAAAAGGAAAAGACAACTGAATAATCCTATCCGTTTTCTCCAGAACCAGAAACCATCCTCGAATTCCTTCGAGTTCGTATATAACCATACGATGGTTTTGTCCAATGGAAGTGGACGTTCGCAGTAATACGGGGTGTCCTGGAGAAAAGGGTAAAAGTAGGAGTGGCAATGAGGTCTGCAACTCTGACAATCCAAAAGCCAGTGTTTAAGAAGGTTCGGTCAACTTGGTCACTGAGTCATAGTCTAGGGTCGGGTCAATGGTCGCTGCCAAAGAGAGAGAGAAAAGAAACACTCAGCGTGCACTCTAACCAAGATCAGAATGGTTACCAATTTATCTAATCTGGAAACCTCCCACTGTACCTCAAACTCTCCTCCAAACCTGAAAGAAGAATTAGTCGGGGTCACCCGAGGAGTAAACCAACTCATCAGTGGGAATCGGGATCCAACTATCATCGCATGATAACGTGACGGAATCCGCTCACGGTATCACACTCCAGAAGGTATGCGCATATCTGGCAAGTTTCAGTTCTTTTGCAACTCCCGATTTGGATTTTTACCCCATGCTCTTATGACCTTGACTTTGGCCAACAAATCATAAGTCACATGTTAAGTTCTACCCGTCATTCTCCAGGTTAATTTGAATCCACCCGTACCTACCCTTGACTTTGGCCAACAAGGCAGTACGACTGTTCCAAACCAACGCATCTATCTATGCTGCATATGAATAATCAACAGCTACCAAACACTGTGCCTTGACTTTGGCCAACAAACACAGCTTGAATACTATTGACTATCCATATGAAACGACGGAGGGCTACGAATGGTTTCTGGCGAAAACCTTTAACGTAATGAACTTGATATCGTTGAAGGAACTGATAGCTTTATAAAAATATAGTGACGAAAACCTTTGCTAAAGAGGTCACTCCCGGTGAAGGGATCTCGGCTCTTTCCCCGTAGAATGAGGTGCAGGATATTCCAACTGAATACCACGATGCAAAGCAAAAGTAATCGGCTATAGTGAAGTTATTGCCCTGACGCAAACTTTTGTCCAAGGGGTCACTCCCGGTGAATGGATCTCGTCCCTTGCCTCGTCGACTGAGGAGCAGGATATTCCAACTGAATACCATGATGCAAAACAAAAGTGAACGTCCTTGCAATGACAGCTTTTTGAAAAGTGTTCCAACAACATCAGATTAGGTTTGTTTTTAACTTGCATTGATCCGAATCAACGCAGTCCCATCAATTGATCACACCACAAAGAACGAAAATATACTGACGTACGTATATGCCATCCGCATTCGCCACTAGGTCCCGTCATTACCCGTTAGGTTAGCTAACTAACGACAAAGCGGGGACTGGACTAGCGCGGATGCAAAACATATACAACATCTACTAATATATATACCAATATATTATATTTCGCTCAAGGCATGATAAAATGCAACATCAAAGAAATGTACAGCATCACAGAACAATACAGATATCTGGGATCCCCGGGTTTCACAGAGCCGCTGAAACCCGACGTTCCCCTGGTCGTGTGGATAGCCTGTGCTATGAAATCCTAGACCCCTACGGGCGCGGCAAGTTACCCGCCAAAACCTGAAGCGAGGCAGCCCCCTTCAGCACCGTGAATGGACCACCCAGCACTTCACGGAATCCGGTAACTTGGGCACCCCTCCTGGGTCAACCTGTACCCCCTACGAGTGCGGCGAATAGCCCGCCAATTCTAGAGTGAAGCCCCCTCCGTCCCAATGCCATGAGATGCGGGCTTGTTGCCCTCCAGAACCCGGCTATCCGTGCACCCCACCGCGGGGTAATCCTAGTACAGAAAATAAAATATACATACATCGGGTATATCGACCGCAACCAGGTCGTGCCCCAAAAGAATAATACAAACAGGCAGTGACGGCAGTCCACATGTCGGACGCTCGCCCCGCAATATCAAATGTACATAATACAACAACACTGTACAAGTATTGCATCCAGGCTATCCCCACGACCGATCCGCAACATCACAGCAAAATCACAGAACATCAACGTGAAAGTCACGTTCGCAAATCCGTCTAACCGGGCTATAGCAGTTAGACCGGATTTACCGATCGAGTGACATTCACGGTCGCAGATATAATGTAAATACTGTGAAATAATGTGTTTAAAATATCCGATCGATCAAATTTTAACTAGTGGGCCCCCAAGCATTACTGTAGCAAATCAAGAAAATTCTGGGCCCAATATTAATATTCCAAAACCCCTATTTTCAGTCCACAAGCCCACTGCAAAGAAATGATCACATGAACCCACACTCCTGCGGCGGAACCGCGGCCAAAGAGGGGTTATGGCCGCGGTTCCGCGGTCGTACGGAGGGATCGTGTCATCAAATTTTTCCAATGTTCTTAGAACTCCCTGCACATCATTCTGAGACAACCTGAAAAATTTTTGGACTCCAAAAAATTTTGACAGAAACTGATAGTGCTTGAAAACGCGGTTTCGGGATTTTGTTCGATCGGAAACGTAAAACACATTAAACAAAGCTAGAAGAAGTTAATGGCGAGGCTCTGATACCACTGTAAGTGCACGGCGGCGCCCCGGCCGTCAATCCGACGGCCAAATGCGGAAGCGGTGATAAACTTAAATTTTGCGAACTTAGCAAACCGGCACCACCGCGCACTAAACACCCGGATCGGACCATTAAGCTAGTTCTAGCTAACTACAAGATGGGAAGAGATATACCGAGTGATCCGAGTCCTCCGGTCTTCTCGTCGTCGTCCCGATCTTCTGCGGAAACTCCGGTCGTCGCCTCCTCGCCGGAAGGGCACCACATCGCCTGCATCTTTTACGGGCTCCCACCTCAATACCGAGGCAACTCGGGCACGAAGCTGGCAAGTCGACGTGCCCAAGATTTGCTGTAGAAAGTGTAGTGCTTTGTCTCTTTGGGGTTATGTTGCCTTGATGGAGGAATGAGGTTGTGAAATGAACTTCAAAGTGGAGCTAGAATTTGTGTAGCATGGAAAAATGAGATGAACAAATTTTTTCCTCATGCAAATGAAATGATCCTCTCTCCCTCATGCAAGTGGCCGCCCCCCCCCTTTTTCAAAATGGTGGAAGAAAAAATACAAACCATGAAGGGAGGTGATGGTAGGAGAAGGGAAAGGGTGACCATATCCAAACACCATCATAACAATCTCACATCAAACTCTAATCACCTTTTAGTGATGTAAAGAGAATCAAATGATGGTTGAAAAGAAAAGATGCCATCATAATCAATACATTTGCAAGAAACCCCTCCACAATGTGTTATTTGCAAACTTGCAAATAACCCCCTCCATCGGAAAAGTCCGGCCGGGAAAGAACAAAGGAAAACCGGCCGGAACGGAATGCAAACTGGCAACTCCAGAAAACTGGTCCCGTAATAAATTACAGGAAATCCCCGATACTGTGCATACACACCCGCATCTGTATTCTGACCGGATACAAATGCAATGAGACAAAATCTACACTGTACTATACCAGGATCCGGCTTAAACCAAAGCCGGCTAGTAAAAACCGTCCGATCCTGATCCGTGCAATACCGCACGTATCCGATCGAACCCTGCCATATCTCCATACGGCCTCTACAGCGTTTCGCCCGAAAGCTTGAGTAACTGAAAGTGTGGTGGACTCTAAAGACTCGTCAATACTATGGCTGTGGATTTAACCACTAGCACGTCAGAGGTATAAGCCAATACGTGACGGGCCACCAGCTATTGACTAAAAGGGACGTCGATGAGCGAACTCATCCTGACACCCTACTGAGCCTGTCAGTGACAATATCCGTACAGTCCGGTCCGTTCGTCTATGAGCATGGCATGTCGGGCCTAGGGGGTTGGTAAAAGTCAGACCCCCAAAAGCGGTACAAGTCGTGTCGGAGTGTAGCCCAGAACACCCTGAGATACTACTGGAATACCTACCAGTAAATCTCCTGCCTTGGCCAAGGACTTCGTGTAACGGCTCTCCTAGACACAGCGCGACCTCACCCCCAATATCGGGAGAGACGAACCCCTGAAGATCCGCTCACTGCCTCCATGTGGCTCGGGACTGTACCCAACTAAAACCTGTTTGCACGACTCCTTTGAGCCGTGGTAGGGTAGTAATCAAAGCACAGTGGGAACTCACACGAGACAAATGACGATCCCCAGGTCGATGAACTAACCTGTACATATGTCACCTGGGAACTGTTATCTGACGTCAGGTATAAGACCAACTAGCATGTTCCCGGCGAGTCCTGTCCGGTGTACTCATAACCCAATGAGCACCTGTATACATCTTAGGTGAACCAACTGACACCAGTGGCTTGTGAGACCGGCCACCGCCCCTCGTCGGGGTCTCGACTGTATACACTAGTCTACTCTGGAGAATCGATGCCCTGTCTCGAAACTCCCACGACTAGGGACCTTTTAAGGATGTGCTTATAGACTCCAGCTCTCACTTATATGATCGCCCTCTTACTGCTGGCAGTCAAGCAAGAATCCTAGGGGCTCTATCAACGTGCAATAGCGACCTGTCAGGTCACCTAAAGCAGTACACGATGATAAAGGTAAACCAGATAGCATACTATCATCTCGAGTAAGACTGTCCTACCGGGATAGGTCCTCCCTCAATCATTGCAATCACGTGCCTGTGATCCAATAATTGACTCTGAGGGCACTATCTCCAACAGCAGCCAAAAAAATATGCCCGGCCATTTCCAGTTAGGGGGGAGAAGAGCAAAGCTATGGAAGTGGTGAGCTTGTGATTTTCTTTTGTTGCAATAAAATGATAATCAATCAATTCCCCCACTCACACAATAATGTTAGAGGAGGCAGCCTCTGTGCTCGGCCAAGAGCAGTAGAGGGTTAAGGGGGTTAGCACAAGGCTAAAGGGGAGGTAACCACAAGAAAAAGATCATAACAAAATGTAGGGTTCCTAGGCACACTATAGAGGTCATACAAGGCATCAACCATGCCAATTTAAAATTTTATGGGTGCCGAGAAACCCTAATACGGATCGTCGGCTAGAATTCTAGGCGAAATACGAATCTAGTTAACACTTTAACTAAAGGAGAGAGGCTACAACCTTTGTAGATCCGGTTCTCCACTTCTTTAGCTCCACGTGGGTGTCCTCTCGCTGTCCATCATGAATCCCGAACTCATTCGTCGGCTTCATCGGAGAAACGGGCGAGCTAGGTCGTCGGCTTCGTGTCAAAGACGATCTACGTCGAGGCATCACAAGTTCAAGCTCCGACTTCACAAAGTTGTGAAACTTGTGAAGAAAACACCCAAAACAACTTGGCAAGAGGTAGAGGGTGAAGAAATAGGAGGTGGGTTCACTTTAGAATTGGATTTCTCTCACTAGAACTCAATTTGCCATTGTTGGCATCAAGGTTTCTATCTTGAAGAAGAAGGAGAAGAAGAAAGAATATGATAAGTCTTCTCTTTTAAAAATGAAACTAATATGAATACTTATCATATCTTGACCATGGTCAAGTGTAGAGATTAAACTAAGGTTAATTGGAATGGTTCGGGTTAAGGATGAGATAAGGATGGTGGACTTTGTCAAAGCTTCAAGAAGCTTCAACAAAGAAACAAAATAAGCCACCATTCTTAACTAAATCCTTTCCAAATAAATAAACAAATAAATAAATGAAAAACCAAAACCCTAATAATCATTTAACCATGGTTTAATCCTTTACACTTAACCACATTATCAAGTATCATCAAACATGATACAAAAATGTGCACAAAAGTATATCACATATACTTCTTGCATCAAGTGAGAAAATCCTTTTAAAATGAACCAATACTAGTTAATGCAAATTAATATATCAAATATATAATTATACATTAAATCATTAAATCAACATTTGATTCAATGATCCGGTCATGTCGCACATAACCGACTAGAATCCAATGTATCGATTTATCGAATCAATGATTCGATAACTAGGTCATATCGAATATAACCAATCAAAACATATATCGCGAGAATGAAATGCGGTATCACATACACGCATTATTCTCGGTCCTGCACATATCTCATATGCGCTCCTATTTTGTTTCGCTTGAGCCAGGAAACCTCTGTGTAGGACTCTAAAGACTCGTCAATACGCCGGTAGCAGATGATGATCATATCAAGCACCCACAAGCCGCAAGCGGTCTGCTAAACGTAACGGCCATCCGGTTATTGAGCGATCAGAAGATCGACGAGCTAGCCCGCTCACACTCCTGTGAATCCAACCAGTAACACTTACCGTACAGTCCGGTCTGTTCGTTTGATATGTCGCATATCAAGTCCAGGGGTGGTAAACGTCAGACCCCAATAACCGATAAGTCATGCCAATGTGAGGCTCATAACGGGTCGAGAAACTACTGGTAACACTTACCAGCAAATCTCTGATCAGCCCTGGCCAGGGACTTCCCTGTTACGGCCAATCGAGCACAGCGCAACATCAACCCCCAATACCGGGAGAGACGAAACCCCTCCTATCGCTCATTGCCTCCATGTGACTCGGGACTATACCCAAAGACCACCGTTTTACACGCCCTCATGGATGTGGTAAGGTGGAGATCAAAGCACAGTGGGAATCACATAAGACTCTATGACGATCTCGGGTCTACAGACTAACCTGTACAAGTGTCACTTGAGAACTGCCATCTGACGTGAGGTATAATACCATCTGGGAGTTCTCGGCGAGTCCGTCCAGTGTACCCAGTCTCCACTGAGCACCCGTACACCATCTCTGATGTCAAACACCAATGGATATGGGATCATCCATCGCCCATCTCATGGGTCGAGAAGCGTATACGCTAGTCTACTCTGGTATATCGATGCCCCGTCTCGATACACTCACGACTAGGGACCTTGAAGGATGTACTTACGGACTACCATGTCCCCACTAGTATGATCTGCATCATAGTCCAGGTAGTCAATGTAAGTCCACGTTGCGACCCCCGGTTCTTACGGGGAGGCGGAAACAGTATAAAAATCAAATTTTTAGTGCAAGAGGCAACATGGACTAAACTAGGTCGGGATCGTTACCTAAACTAAAACTAGCAAACTTGCTAAAGGGATTTAGCTACTCGGATAGAGATGGTTATACCTAAACTTGAACTCCTTCTTCTTCAAACTTTGTGGAGGTTGATGGTTCTCTTTTCTTTTCCTTCTTTCGTCGAAGATGGATCCACCTCGAAGGTTCGACCTTTGGGCTCTTCCTCGATCTTTGAGTGAACTAGGGTTTCCGGCTTGCTAAACCATGAACCTAGAATGAGTAGAGAGAGACTAGGGTTTGCTTTTCTTTTTAAAGAGAAGGATTCTCAACACATGAGAAGGTTTCTCTTTTGCTAGAGGAAGAAGAAGATGAAGAGAGGAGAGAGAATGAATATGATAGAATGAGCTATTCTTTTCTTTCTTGCAACCATAATGCAAAAGAAAAGAATTATCTAATAATAATAATTGAAAATGAGAATAGTTGATGGTAATTTGGAATGACCACTACCATGCTTCATTTAAAAATGTAAGCATAAATCAAGGAAGACTTTTTTAAAGCATGATGGTGGTCAACATTCAACCATGGTCAACAAGTCAACCATGGTCAACAAGTCAACAAAATCAACCATAACAAAATTCTCATTTAATTACTATTATAAATAGATAATCCATAAATCCATTAGGGTTTGGAAAAAGATAACTGTCAACTGTGCATACGCACCCGTTCCGAAACCCTAATGAAAAATCTCATCCTCCGCCTCAAGCAACTGTGCATACACACCTGCATTCTCGTTCCGAGGAACAAGAATACCAAGATATAAAAGCAACCCTTTAAACATATACCGGTATCTGGCTCAAACCAGAGCCTGCCAGTATAATCCGTCCGGACTCCAAAAGTGCACAAGTGCGCGGATGAGAACGAACCCTGTCGCAAAACCATGCGACCTCTACTCTGTTTTGCCCAGAGGCGAATACCCTCTGTGTGGGACTCTAAAGACTCGACACTACGCTGGCAGTGGGTTTAACCACAGACCGCAAGCGGCACTAGCTGTGCGTAACGGTCCCCAGGTAGATGCCGACAAGAAGGCTGACGAGGTGAAACCCCATCTGAACTCCTACTGAGTCTGAATGTGACAGTCTCCGTACAGTCCGGTCTGTTCGTCTGATACATCGCATGGCGGGCCTAGGGGGTGGTAAACGTCAGTCCCCCAATAGCGGTACAAGTCGTGCCGGAGCGAAGCCCAAAACACCCTGAGATAACACTGGAAACCTACCAGTATATCTCGTTTGCCCTGGCCAGGGACTACTCGTGTAATGGCTCTCCTAGACACAGCGCGATGTCAACCCCCAATACCGGGAGAGACGAATCCTGTCTAACCGTCACTGCCTCCAAGTGCTTCGGGACTGCACCCAACCACCACCTGTTTGCACGACTCCTTTGAGCCGTGGTAGGGTAGTGATCAAAGTGCAGTGGGAACACACTTGAGGCGAAGTGCCAGTGTCAAGTCAGCGGACTAAGCTGTACTCATGTCACCTGGGAACTGATAACTGACGATAGGTATAATACCAACCTGTCAGTTCCCGATGAGTCCTGTCCAGTGTACTCGTAACCCAACGAGCACCCGTATACTATCTCCAGTACGACGTACTGATGGCTGTGGGACAGACCATCTCCCACACTGGGATGAGAAGCGCATACGCTAGTCTACTCCGGAGTATCGATGCCCTGTCTCGATAGTCCTGTGACTAGGGACCATTATAAGGATGTGCTTATAGATTACCCAGCCCCCACTAGTGTGACTGCCATCACAACGCTGGTAATCAAGCAAAGATCCTAAGGGCTCCACTAATGCGTATAAGTGATATACTGAAATAAACACAAGTACACATTGAAGTAGAAACAAACCAAGTAGCATACTACTATTTTGAGCAAGATTGTATATACAAGGTGAATATCCCAAGCTTCCATTAAGTAATATACAAACTAGTATGATACAGTAATGGCCTCTAGGGCATATACACTAACAATCTCCCACTTGCACTAAGGCCATGTACTGGCGTATCGAAGACCTATCATCTCGATCAGCCGCTCGAACTGAGTCTGGGGTAGGGCCTTGGTGAATGGATCTGCAGTGTTCTCTTCTGAAGCAACCCTCCGAACCTCGATCTCCTTGCGATCCACGATCTCCCTGATCAGGTGATACCGCCTCAAGATGTGCCTGGATCTCTGATGGGACCTGGGTTCCTTCGCTAAAGCTATAGCCCCGTTGTTGTCGCAATACAGAGGTATTGGGTCAACAATGGACGGAACCACCTGAAGTTCTTTTAAGAACTTCCTCATCCAGACAGCTTCTTTTGCGGCATCAGATGCAGCGATGTATTCCGCTTCCATCGTCGAGTCTGCAACGGTTTCCTGTTTGGAACTCTTCCAACACACCGCCCCTCCATTGAGGGTGAAGACAAAACCCGACATGGACTTGGAATCATCCTTGTCACTCTGGAAGCTGGAGTCAGCAAAGGCCTCGATCTGGAGGTCTTTTCCGCCATACACCAAGAACATCTCCTTAGTCCTTCTCAGGTACTTGAGAATGTTCTTTACTGCTATCCAATGTTTCTCCCCAGGGTTTGACTGATACCGGCTTACTACACTCAGTGCATAAGCTACATCCGGTCTGGTACACAACATCGCATACATTATAGAGCCTACCGCAGAAGCGTAGGGTATAATAGACATGCGATCCCTCTCCAAATCAGTCTTGGGAGACATCTCTTTAGAGAGGGTGATCCCGTGACAAGCCGGTAGGTTACCGCGCTTGGAATCTTCCATACTGAATCTTTTCACTATGGTGTCGATGTACCTGGACTGAGAAAGTCCCAATATCCTCTTGGATCTATCACGATGGATCCGGATCCCCAGGATGTATGAGGCATCACCCAGGTCTTTCATGGAGAACCTTTGTGACAAGAACCCCTTGACAGATTGTAGCATAGGAATGTCATTTCCTATCAAGAGAATATCATCCACGTATAAAACGAGGAATACTACAGTTCTCGCTACAAATCTACTATAGATGCATGGTTCATCTGGATTTTTGATAAAGCCAAATTCTTTGACTGTCTCATCAAAGCAGATGTTCCAACTCCGCGATGCCTGCTTTAGTCCATAGATGGACTTAAGCAACTTGCACACCTTTCCGCTGCTCCCACTCTGAATGAAACCCTCTGGCTGGTCCATATAGACACACTCCTCTAAATTTCCATTTAGAAAAGCTGTCTTTACATCCATTTGCCAGATCTCATAATCGTGGAAGGCAGCAATGGCAAGAAGGATCCGAATGGATTTCAGCATGGCTACTGGAGAAAAGGTTTCGTCGTAGTCCAAGCCAGGTCTTTGACGAAAACCCTTTGCTACCAGCCTAGCTTTATAGGTCTCAACCTGTCCATCTACACCAATCTTCCTTTTGAAGATCCACTTGCATCCTACGGGTTTTACCCCGTCTGGAGCAATGTCCAACGTCCATACCTTGTTGGTGTACATGGACTCCATTTCGGTCCGCATTGCATCCAGCCATTTCACTGAGTCAACGCTCTGAACGGACTGCTGGAAGCTAGTAGGCTCATCATAATCTATGATGCAATCCTCTCTATCCCCGTCTATGAGAAAACCGCAGTATCTCTCGGGCGGATGAGACTGCCTACTACTCCTGCGGAGCGGCGTAGGAATGTCCTGTTCTGTTGAACCCTCTGGTTCCACTAAGCTTTCAGTAACAGTCTGTGGTTCTGGAACCTCTTCCAGTTCTATTGTGTTCCCACTTATCTGGGTTTCTAAAAACTCAGTTTCCAAGAAGCGGGCATGCTGAGAAACAAAGACCTTTTGCTCCTCAGCGGAATAGAAAAGATACCCCCTGGAGTTCCTTGGGTATCCCACAAACATACACTGTACTGAACGTGCCTCAAGTTTGTCCGCATGCTGCTTTTTTACAAAAGCTGGACATCCCCATACCTTAAGATACTTAAGACAGGGTTTCTTCCCAGTCCACATCTCATATGGGGTGGTAGGCACAGTCTTGGTGGGAGCCTTGTTCAAGAGATACGCAGCTGCTTCTAGTGCATATCCCCCGAATGATCGCGGTAACTCAGCGTTACTCATCATGGACCGAACCATATCCAATAGGGTTCGGTTCCGTCTCTCCGATACGCCGTTATGTTGCGGAGTGTATGGAGGAGTAAGCTGAGAGACAATACCATTCTCTTTTAAGTAATTCAGGAATTCGGCACTTAAGTATTCTCCACCTCGATCCGATCTTAGAATCTTAATACTTTTGCCGGTCTGTTTCTCTACTTCACTCTTATACTCCTGGAATTTTCCAAAGGCCTCGGACTTATGTTTCATTAAGAAGACATAACCGTACCTTGAGAAGTCATCCGTAAAAGTAATGAAGTAAGAATGTCCGCTTCGGGCATGTGTAGACATTGGACCGCACACGTCACTGTGTACGAGTCCTAAGAGCTCGCTCGCTCTTACTCCATGTCCAGTAAACGGAGTCTTTGTCATCTTTCCTTTGAGACAGGATTGACAAGTGGCATACGACTGATATTCGAACGCATTCAAATACCCTTCTGTATGTAACTTAGTCAACCTTCTCTTATTGATGTGACCCAATCTACAATGCCATAAGAAAGTCTGATTCATTTCCGGAGACTTTCTTTTGTGTGTATTCTGGACGTTGAAAATCTGTGGTTGGTTTAACACGTATATACCATTACTCAATGTACCTGACCCAATCAAAACTTGATTAAGGTGAATGTTTACAACATTACTTACAAACGCAAATTCATAACCTTCTTTAGAAACTAAAGATACAGAAATGATATTACAAGTTGCGTTGGGTACAAAAAAGCAATTACGCAAAACCAAAACATGTCCATCTGACATTCCCAGGTGATAGTCCCCCACGGCTTTAGCATCCATGCTAGCTCCGTTCGCAACTCTGAGGGTCATGTCACCTGCCTTTAAAACCCTACGGTTTCTCAACGCCTGCAAAGAATTACAGATATGAGATCCTGATCCGGTATCCAATACCCAGGAAGTAGAGTTTTTTGAAAGACAGTTTTCAATAACATACACACCTGAAGCTGAAGCTGCAACCTGCTTCAATTCCTGTGTTCTGGCCTTCCAGGCCCTGCAATCATTCTTCCAGTGTCCTTTCTTATGACAAAAGAAGCATTCTTCCTTATCCACAAGCTTCCCCGCTATCTTTGTTGCTTTACCTTTTCCCTTCGTATCCACTTTACTAACACCGCCCCTTGGTTTGGCGGGGGCCTTCTTCTTCTTTCCCTTGGCTTTCGCCTTGGACCTAGAAGAAGATGATCCTCCTACAAACAAAGTGGATGTATCCCTACTTTTCTGTAGGGTGCCCTCTGCGCTCCTCAGCATGTTGAGGAGTTCTGATAGTTCAACCTCTTTTTCTTGTAGGTTGAAGTTCAGTATAAACTGGGCGTAAGTGGAAGGAAGGGACTGGAGAACTATATCCGTATATAGCTCACTCTCCAATGTGATCCCTAGGTCAGCGAGCTCCTCAATGTAGCCGATCATCTTTAGCACGTGCTCGGCTACTGATGATCCGACGGCCATTCTTGTCGAAAACAACTTTTTTGATGCTTCGTATCTTGCGATACGTGATTGCTCTCCATACAGTTCTTTTGTATGGAGCAATATGGACTCCATGTCCATATTCTCATGCCTCCTCTGATGTTCGTTGTCCATCGAGGCAAGCAGGAGGCACTTGGCCTTCGCGCTATCAATCTCCCAAGTCTTGCGGATTTCCTTATCCGCGACACTGGAAGTTGGACCAGGGACAGGGGGAGCTTTGGTGGTAAGAAGATACCCCAGCTTGTCATAAGTGATTGCTATCTTGACATTCCTGAGCCAATCTTTGTAGTTTGGCCCTGTCAGTTTGTTTTTATCTAGGAGTAACTTAAGTCCAGTCATGTTGATTGGTCGCTGCAATTAGGAGAGAGAAGAAGAAACACTCAGCATGATGCTCTTGCAAGTTTAGAGTGGTTTTTAGTTTGTCTAAACAGGATGGCTCCCACTGTTTCTCGAATCCCTCCTCAAACCATAAAGGAAGAATTAGTCAGGATCAATCCCACCGTACAATACTTGCTTAACCGTTCAGCCAGGCCGGTGTCGGTACTTCGAGGGAGGTTTTCCAACGCTTTCGCGAAGTTCCTTAATTAGAGAACCTCTTTTCCCTGGGGGCGTAGCCCCGCTAACACCTTTCTAGGCACCTACGTTTATAGCATTGATCGTTAAGTGAGAAATTTCCCGAGGAGTAGCATATACTCACAGTAGGATCGGGATCCAAATATCATCGCGTGACGAAACTGAAGGAATCCTACCAGAATCATCACACTCCAAATGGTATGCAAATCTAGCAAGTTTCAGTACTTATGAAACTCCCGATGTGGATTTTTGCCCCATGCTCTTATGACCTTGACGAAGGTCAACAAATCATAAGTCACATGTCAAGTTCTGCCCGTCATTATCCAGGTTAATTTGAATCCACCCGTATATACCCTTGACGAAGGTCAACAAGGTAATGCGAGTGTCCCAAACCAACGCATCTATCTATGCTACATATGAACACCCAATAGCTACCAATCACTATGCCTTGACGAAGGTCAACAAACACAGCTTGAATACTATTGAATATTCATACGAAACGACGGAGGGCTACGAATGGTTTTGGCAAAACCGTGAACGTAGTGAACTTGATTTGGTCGATGGAACGAGATAGCTTTTAAAAGGAGTGGCTCAAGCTCCGCATTTAAAAGTTGTTTTTGAAAAGAACCGAGTGGTTTTTCGAAAGTGTTCCAACGACTTTAACTTGGTTTATTATCTTGCATTAGTTCTTTTAATGCGTGATATTCTTGCATTAGTACTTTTAATGCGTCCCATCATTTAATCCTACCATTGCAGAAAACAACCAAAATATGACGTACGCTTATGCCATTCGCATTCGCCACGGGGCCCCGTCATTACCCGTTAGGTTACTTAACTAACGACAGAGCGGGGGCTGGGCTAGCGCGGCTGTAAAACATAAGCAACGCCTAAATAGAAAGCAATGATAGACATTACAGATCACAGATGAATACATTGGATATACTAGCAATCCGCAATCCTTTCGAGCCTGGAACGAAAAGCGGATAACACGGTCGCGGTGAATAGCCAAATACCCCACCCAAGACCCCTACGGGTGCGGCAAACTACCCGCCAAGTCCTCGGTAGTTTGTGCACCCCTCCATGGGTCTATCCTAGGAGCAAAAACAGTAAAAAGAATTATACAATGACGGCTACAACCCCGACCCGGTTGTGCGGCCAAACAAATAATATTATTACATCAATTTACATTTACAATGAATGAAAGAAAAACAAAAGCTCATCTCACATCCACCCCGGCTATTCACCCGCTACAGTCCAACACATTCATATACACATTCTAGCACATTACAGATCATGTATAACCCCGACTAATCGTCTTATAGCGATTAGCCGACGTTCAATACATGCAAACATCACAGATATAACCATCATAGTCAAAGTGTAGTGAAGTTCGGAAAAATACGGAATTATAGGACCCCAAAAGGAAATTTCTTTTCTGCAAAATCTGGGCACATATAATATATTTCAAAAATCCCAAAACCAACACAGACACACACTGCACGAAAAACGATGCAGAGAACACGACAAAGCGCGGCGGTTCCGCGGCAACTACCTAGCTTCTGCGGCGGAAGGGCGGCGGTTTGGTCGAATCTCTGTATCGTTTTTCTTGGGTGTTCTCACAAAACCCTGAGCCGAATTTACAAGTATAAAGTTTTTCATTTTGAGCCAAAAAAATTTCAACAGAAACTCAGGTTTTGTAATTTTCCGGTTTTGTGATTTTTTTCGGTTCCGAACTTCGTTACACTTCACTACCAAGCTAGTTTAAGTTTAGTTAGGCTCTGATACCACTGTAAGTCCACGTTGCGACCCCCGGTTCTTACGGGGAGGCGGAAACGGTATAAAAATCAAATTTTTAGTGCAAGAGGCAACATGGACTAAACTAGGTCGGGATCGTTACCTAAACTAAAACTAGCAAACTTGCTAAAGGGATTTAGCTACTCGGATAGAGATGGTTATACCTAAACTTGAACTCCTTCTTCTTCAAACTTTGTGGAGGTTGATGGTTCTCTTTTCTTTGCCTTCTTTCGTCGAAGATGGATCCACCTCGAAGGTTCGACCTTTAGGCTCTTCCTCGATCTTTGAGTGAACTAGGGTTTCCGGCTTGCTAAACCATGAACCTAGAATGAGTAGAGAGAGACTAGGGTTTGCTTTTCTTTTTAAAGAGAAGGATTCTCAACACATGAGAAGGTTTCTCTTTTGCTAGAGGAAGAAGAAGATGAAGAGAGGAGAGAGAATGAATATGATAGAATGAGCTATTCTTTTCTTTCTTGCAACCATAATGCAAAAGAAAAGAATTATCTAATAATAATAATTGAAAATGAGAATAGTTGATGGTAATTTGGAATGACCACTACCATGCTTCATTTAAAAATGTAAGCATAAATCAAGGAAGACTTTTTTAAAGCATGATGGTGGTCAACATTCAACCATGGTCAACAAGTCAACCATGGTCAACAAGTCAACAAAATCAACCATAACAAAATTCTCATTTAATTACTATTATAAATAGATAATCCATAAATCCATTAGGGTTTGGAAAAAGATAACTGTCAACTGTGCATACGCACCCGTTCCGAAACCCTAATGAAAAATCTCATCCTCCGCCTCAAGCAACTGTGCATACACACCTGCATTCTCGTTCCGAGGAACAAGAATACCAAGATATAAAAGCAACCCTCAAAACATATACCGGTATCTGGCTCAAACCAGAGCCTGCCAGTATAATCCGTCCGGACTCCAAAAGTGCACAAGTGCGCTGATGAGAACGAACCCTGTCGCAAAACCATGCGACCTCTACTCTGTTTTGCCCAGAGGCGAATACCCTCTGTGTGGGACTCTAAAGACTCGACACTACGCTGGCAGTGGGTTTAACCACAGACCGCAAGCGGCACTAGCTGTGCGTAACGGTCCCCAGGTAGATGCCGACAAGAAGGCTGACGAGGTGAAACCCCATCTGAACTCCTACTGAGTCTGAATGTGACAGTCTCCGTACAGTCCGGTCTGTTCGTCTGATACATCGCATGGCGGGCCTAGGGGGTGGTAAACGTCAGTCCCCCAATAGCGGTACAAGTCGTGCCGGAGCGAAGCCCAAAACACCCTGAGATAACACTGGAAACCTACCAGTATATCTCGTTTGCCCTGGCCAGGGACTACTCGTGTAATGGCTCTCCTAGACACAGCGCGATGTCAACCCCCAATACCGGGAGAGACGAATCCTGTCTAACCGTCACTGCCTCCAAGTGCTTCGGGACTGCACCCAACCACCACCTGTTTGCATGACTCCTTTGAGCCGTGGTAGGGTAGTGATCAAAGTGCAGTGGGAACACACTTGAGGCGAAGTGCCAGTGTCAAGTCAGCGGACTAAGCTGTACTCATGTCACCTGGGAACTGATAACTGACGATAGGTATAATACCAACCTGTCAGTTCCCGACGAGTCCTGTCCAGTGTACTCGTAACCCAACGAGCACCCGTATACTATCTCCAGTACGACGTACTGATGGCTGTGGGACAGACCATCTCCCACACTGGGATGAGAAGCGCATACGCTAGTCTACTCCGGAGTATCGATGCCCTGTCTCGATAGTCCTGCGACTAGGGACCTGTATAAGGATGTGCTTATAGATTACCCAGCCCCCAGTAGTGTGACTGCCATCACAACGCTGGTAATCAAGCAAAGATCCTAAGGGCTCTACTAATGCGTATAAGTGATATACTGAAATAAACACAAGTACACATTGAAGTAGAAACAAACCAAGTAGCATACTACTATTTTGAGCAAGATTGTATATACAAGGTGAATATCCCAAGCTTCCATTAAGTAATATACAAACTAGTATGATACAGTAATGGCCTCTAGGGCATATACACTAACAGTCAAGTACACATCCTAAGGGCTTTATCAACATGTAACTATAAGACAGTTTAAAGAGACAAGTGTACATGTTAAGATAAAGAATAACCAGATAGCATACTATCATATCAAGCAAGAAAGTCATCTCTATATATGTCCAAGCATCCAATATAATATACATCATCTGTACAATACTGGCCTCTAGGGCATACATACAACTAACAATCTCCCACTTGCACTAGGGCCAGCTGCTGTAGTATCGCATACCGAGCATCCCGAAGAGTCTCTCAAACTGTATCTGGGGAATGGCCTTCGTGAGTGGATCCGCCGTGTTGTTCTTCGTGTCAACCCTCCTGATCTCGATCTCCCGGCGATCAACTATCTCCCGGATCAGGTGATACCGCCTCAGAATATGCCTGGATCGCTGATGGGACCTGGGTTCCTTGGCCAAAGCCACCGCTCTATTGTTATCGCAATACAAAGGTATTGGATGCTCAATGGATGGAACCACTCTAAGTTCAGTAATGAACTTCTTGATCCAGACAGCTTCTTTAGCAGCATCGTTGGCAGCGATGTATTCAGCCTCCATCGTCGAGTCTGCCACGGTTTCCTGCTTGGAACTCTTCCAGCTAACCGCCCCTCCGTAAAGGGTAAAGACAAAACCCGACTGCGACTTAAAGTCGTCCTTATCACTCTGGAAGCTCGAATCGGTAAAGGACTCCACTTGGAGTTCTCCGTTACCATACACCAAGAACATATCTCTAGTCCTTCGCAAGTACTTGAGAATGTTCTTCACAGCTGTCCAGTGACTCTCTCCAGGATCTGCTTGATACCGACTCACTACACTTAGTGAGTATGCAACATCGGGTCTGGTATATAGCATCGCATACATGATAGAGCCTACTGCCGAAGCATAGGGTATCCCTTGCATGCGAGCTCTCTCCAAATCTGTCTTGGGAGACTTCTCTTTGGAGAGAGTGAGTCCAGAGATCGTGGGCAAGTTCCCACACTTGGATTCTTCCATACTAAACCTCTTTAGTATGGTGTCAATGTACCTGGATTGGGACAATCCCAATATCCTTTTGGATCTATCTCTATAGATCCTAATTCCCAATATGCAGGAGGCATCACCAAGATCTTTCATCGAGAATTTTTGTGATAAGAAGAGCTTGACCGATTGCAGCATAGGAATATCATTTCCTATCAAGAGTATGTCGTCCACGTACAATACGAGGAAGACAACCTTACTCTCTGCCACCTTCTTGTAGATACAAGGTTCATCTGGATTTTTGACGAAATCAAACTCTTTGATAACGACGTCAAAGCAGATGTTCCAACTCCGCGATGCTTGCTTTAACCTATAAATGGATTTAAGCAGCTTGCACACCTTCCCGCTGCTCCCACTGTCTACGAAGCCCTCTGGCTGAGTCATGTGCACGTACTCTTCTAAATCACCATTTAGAAAGGCGGTCTTAACATCTATTTGCCAGATTTCGTAGTCATGATATGCAGCGATGGCAAGCATGATCCGGATGGATTTAAGCATAGCCACTGGAGAAAAGGTCTCGTCATAGTCCACACCTGGTCTTTGACGAAAACCTTTTGCTACAAGTCTAGCTTTGAAAGTCTCCACTTTCCCATCTACACCAAGTTTTTTCTTGAAGATCCACTTGCTCCCAATTGGTTTTACCCCTTCAGGAGCAACTTCCAAAGTCCATACTTTGTTGGTGTACATGGATTCCATCTCGGACCGCATAGCATCCAGCCATTTCACTGAGTCCCCACTCCTGATGGCCTGCTCGAAGCTAGTTGGGTCATCATCCTCCATGATGCAATCCTCACTTCCACCATCAATGAGAAAACCATAGTATATCTCAGGTGGACGAGAAACCCTACTAGATCGGCGGAGAGGCTGGGGTACGTCGGGTACCACTGAATCCTCTGGTTCTACTAAATCGTTAGTTGCAGTTTGTGGTGCTGGAACCTCTTCCAGCTCTACCTCTTTGCCATTAATTTCTTTTGCAAGAAATTCCCTTTCCAAAAAGGTGGCATGTTGAGCAACAAACACTCTTTGTTGCTCAGCTTGGTAGAAAAAATATCCTTGAGAATTCTTAGGATATCCCACAAACTTACAAAGGACTGATCGTACCTCGAGTTTGTCCGGATTTTGCTTTTTGACATAGGCCGGACAACCCCATATCTTAATTCGTTTAAAATATGGTCTCTTCCCACTCCATATCTCATATGGTGTGGTAGGTACAGATTTAGACGGAACCAGATTCAATAGGTATATGGCTGTCTCAAGCGCATACCCCCAAAAGGAAATAGGTAACTCAGCATTACTCATCATTGAACGCACCATATCTAATAGGGTGCGATTCCTTCGCTCCGACACACCGTTGTGCTGTGGTGTATAAGGAGGAGTAAGCTGAGAGAGAATCCCATTCTCTTTTAGATAATCCAGGAATTCACTGCTTAAGTATTCACCTCCTCGATCAGATCGAAGAACCTTAATACTTTTGCCCGTTTGGTTCTCTACCTCATGCTTATATTCTTTGAATTTCTCAAAAGCTTCAGACTTGTGTTTCAACAGGAACACATGCCCGTATCTAGAGAGATCGTCAGTGAATGTAATGAAGTAGAAAGAACCATTTCTGGCGTGTGTAGACATTGGACCGCATACATCACTATGCACCAGTCCCAAGAGTTCAGTAACTCTTTCTCCGTGTCCCGTAAACGGAGTTTTGGTCATTTTTCCTTTGAGACATGAATGGCAAGTGTCATAAGATGATAATTCGAATGAATTCAAATATCCATTCTTATGCAACTTAGCTAGTCGTGTCTCATTGATATGGCCAAGTCTACAGTGCCACAAGAAGGATTCGTTCATTTCTGAGCTTTTCCTTTTGTGTGTGTTTTATATATTGAAGACTGTATTTTGATTGAGAATGAATATGCCATTATGTAGCGAGCCTGATGCAATCAACCTTTGATCCAGGAATATGTTCATAACATTATCCTTTACTACAAAATTATATCCTTCTTTACTTAATAAAGAAACTGATATAATGTTACACATCATGTTCGGTATATAATAGCACTCATTCAGGACTAGTGTATTACCATTTGGTAATACCAGGTGATATATGCCAACTGCTTTGGCTGCAACATTTGCCCCATTCCCTACTTGAACGGAATGATCACCTTTTCCCAGTTCTCTGCCTTTCCGTAGCCCATGTAACTGCTTACATATGTGGGATCCTGATCCGGTATCTAATACCCAGGACGTAGGGTGAACTGAGAAACAGTTCTCAATAACAAACACACCCGAAGAAGGTGCATCAACATGCACGTTCTCCGTTTGGGCGGCGTGAGAATCTAGATATTCTCCTGTTTCCTGTTCAGTCTTATAACATTTATAAGATAGAACGGGTCCAACTTTCCCCTGCACAGTATAACATGCGGGTTCGGTCAATACATCCATATTATTATCTTGATTAAGGCATGAAATGGTCGCTACCTGGAGAGAGAGAGAAGAAAACACTTTAGCGTATGCTCGTGCAAGATCAGATTGGTTATTATCTTATCTAATCAGGATGGCTCCCACTGCTTTTTATCAAATCTTCCTTCAAACCTTAAAAGGAAAGACTAGCCGGGATTAATTACACACTACAAGTTCGCCAATCTTTCAGCCAGGCCAGTGTCGGTACTTTGAGGGAGGTCCCCCGTGCTTTCGCACGAACCTAATTAATGTAAACCTCGTTTTCCCAGAGGCATAACCTCGTTAACACCTTTCTAGACACCTACTTGATCGGCTAATTGTAATGTGTAAAACTCTCCCAGGAGTAACTCTTACTCGCAGTGGGTATCGGGATCCAACTATCTCATAAAAGGTATGCAATCTCATTGCAAATTTCAACACTTGAAATTCCCGATAATTCTTTTGCCCCTAGCGATCTGTGACCTTGACTAAGTCAACAAACCATAAATCGCAAGTCAAGTTCAACCCGTACATTTCCCGATTGAATTAAACCCACCAGTACGACCCTTGACTGAGTCAACAAGGCCGTGCGAATGCTCTAATCCAATCACATCTCATGTTGTTACAGATAAACATAATTTAGCTACCATACACTATGCCTTGACTAAGTCAACAAACATAGCACGAATACTAAATAATATCTATCTGAAATGACGGAGGGGTACGTGGGTTCTTTCAGAAAAAACCATGAGCGTAATGAACTTGATATCGTTGTAGAATCGAATGAAGTTTTGAAATGGAGTGATTTTGAGGCTTTTCTAGTTTTGCTAAAGGGGTCACTCCCGGTGAAGGGATCGTCGGCCCTTTCCTCGTCGAATGAGGTGCGGGATATATCATATATATCACTGTGCAAAACAAAAACTCTTAAAAGCAATCAAAGCCAAACCGAATGTGTAGCATCTGCCAGTTACTGCTAAAGGAGTCACTCCCGGTGAAGGGATCTCGGTCCTTTCCTCATCGAATAAGGTGCAGGGTATATCATATATACCACTATGCAAAGCAAGAACTGTAGCTACCTGTTTTGTTTAAAATTTGATTCTACAACATCTTAGGTTTCTTTTCTTTCATTAATCACATTAATTAAGTCCCATCATTTAAATACCTAAACATCACAGATAAATACGACGTACACTTATGCCATCCGCATTCGCCTCGATGTCCCCTCGTGCACCGTTAAGTTAGGTAACTAACGACAGAGCAGGGCAGGGCTAGTGCGGGTGCAAAACATAAGTAACGTCTATATAATTTATCATATATACTATATACTGTATCTATCACAGAACATCACATGATCACATCACAGATATTGCAGCAGAAGAAACATATGAAATATTGGATATACTAGGACGTCCGTGTTTTCAATACGAGCCAGTATAAAACACGGATTCCACGGTCGTGATGAATAGCCAATCCCACACCCCTAGACCCCTACGAGAGCGGCAAGCAACCCTACCAATTCTAGGGTTAGGAGACCCGGACTCGACTCCTCGAGTTGGTTTCCCACTGGACCCCAGAACCCGGTTACTTGTGCTCCCCTCCTTGGGTCTATCCTAGTGCAGAAAAGTAAATAATATACAAAGGGTGACAGCTTCCGCAACCTGGAAGTGCCCCAAATAAAAGAATATTACATACAAGTTTTTATATGAATGAAAATGAAAAACACTCATCTCACATAAAAAACCCCGGCTATTCAAACACGACGATCCAATATAACATATCCAGCAACACATAGCATCACATGTCATCATCGTAAGTAAGTATGCATACCCCAATTATCGTTGACATATAGCAACGAAACCGGTGATATCACATATTACACTTACGGTCACAGAAAAGAAAGTGTAAAACTACAACAGTTGGAATCCGCAATCCTTTTAGACATCACATGCCTAATCAAATGAAATACTTAGACATCACATGCCTAACAGTTATAAACCCCGCATTTTAGTCCTATTATCGAAAACTCTTTTCAATATGAAGCGAAACTAAACTGCTAGATTTATAACATTCATTCAGTTATCACATAACTGTTTGTAAATTCCAATTATTGTATCCCATTCCGGATAAATAGAAAATGTTAAACTTTCCGATCGAACAATCGAACACCCAAGTTTTCCCGAAACCGTTCAACACATGAAATAGGTTCAATGACATTCGCTTCATGCCTCAGTACCAACGGTCCAGCCGTAGAAGGGTCAAGCCAACGCCTCACATGTGGCACGCCGTACTGCCCCGAAGGTTCAAAGGGCAGTTCAAAACGGTCACATAATCGAGTTAAGGTTTGTTGTCTTCTAGAGGGACCATCGCGTTACTTGCACTACTCAGAACGTCTTTAAACCATAGAAAGATCCAACACTTGGAAATACTCCGGCAGGGGAAAAGTTGGGTATTTTCATCCGGTCGAACTTTTTAACATATTCTTAAAATATCCGAAAAACACAAAGACAAAATTTGATAATCCGATCGAACTATCGAAGCTCCAAAACAACCCCAGAAAATGCAACTCTTGAATAAATTTTTAAAAATTCCCAGGAAAACCAGCACTGGAAAATAAGAATTACTGTGCAGAATTCATTGTTTAATGTGGCCGTACGGCCGCGGAACCGCCGCATGAGCCATGCTCATGCCGCGGAACCGCGGTGACTTGGTGGATTTGGGCTGTCGAATTTCACAGTAACTCTTAGAATCACCTGCTGATTTTTCTGCATATTTTTAATTTGGAAAAATCCCAGATTTTAGAAAATGTACAGAGAGCATTTTGTGAGTTAGGGTTTCGGTTCGTTCGGACTTCAAACTCCGTCTAGACTTCGCCTAAGGCTCTAGCTAGGCTCTGATACCACTGTAGGGTTCCTAGGCACACTATAGAGGTCATACAAGGCATCAACCATGCCAATTTAAAATTTTATGGGTGCCGAGAAACCCTAATACGGATCGTCGGCTAGAATTCTAGGCGAAATACGAATCTAGTTAACACTTTAACTAAAGGAGAGAGGCTACAACCTTTGTAGATCCGGTTCTCCACTTCTTTAGCTCCACATGGGTGTCCTCTCGCTGTCCATCATGAATGCCGAACTCATTCGTCGGCTTCATCGGAGAAACGTGCGAGCTAGGTCGTCGGCTTCGTGTCAAAGACGATCTACGTTGAGGCATTACAAGCTCAAGCTCCGACTTCACAAAGTTGTGAAACTTGTGAAGAAAACACCCAAAACAACTTGGCAAGAGGTAGAGGGTGAAGAAATAGGAGGTGGGTTCACTTTAGAATTGGATTTCTCTCACTAGAACTTAATTTGCCAATGATGGCATCATGGTTTCTATCTTGAAGAAGAAGGAGAAGAAGAAAGAATATGATAAATCTTCTCTTTTAAAAATGAAACTAATATGAATACTTATCATATCTTGACCATGGTCAAGTGTAGAGATTAAACTAAGGTTAATTGGAATGGTTAGGGTTAAGGATGAGATAAGGATGGTGGACTTTGTCAAAGCTTCAAGAAGCTTCAACAAAGAAACAAAATAAGCCACCATTCTTAACTAAATCCTTTCCAAATAAATAAACAAATAAATAAATGAAAAACTAAAACCCTAATCATCATTTAACCATGGTTTAATCCTTTACACTTAACCACATTATCAAGTATCATCAAACATGATACAAAAATGTGCACAAAAGTATATCACATATACTTCTTGCATCAAGTGAGAAAATCATTTTAAAATGAACCAATACTAGTTAATGCAAATTAATATATCAAATATATAATTAAACATTAAATCATTAAATCAACATTTGATTCAATGATCCGGTCATGTCGCACATATCCGACTAGAATCCAATGTATCAATTTATCGAATCAATGATTCGATAACTAGGTCATATCGAATATAACCAATCGAAACATATATCGCGAGAATGAAATGCGGTATCAAATACACGCATTATTCTCGGTCCTGCACATATCTCATATGCGCTCCTATTTCGTTTCGCTTGAGCCAGGAAACCTCTGTGTAGGACTCTAAAGACTCGTCAATACGCCGGTAGCAGATGATGATCATATCAAGCACCCACAAGCCGCACGCGGGCTGCTAAACGTAACGGCCATCCGGGTATTGAGCGATCAGAAGATCGACGAGCTAGCCCGCTCACACTCCTGTGAATCCAACCAGTAACACTTACCGTACAGTCCGGTCTGTTCGTCTGATATGTCGCATATCAAGTCTAGGGGTGGTAAACGTCAGACCCCAATAACCGATAAGTCTTGCCGATGTGAGGCTCATAACGGGTCGAGAAACTACTGGTAACACTTACCAGCAAATCTCTGATCAGCCCTGGCTAGGGACTTCCCTGTTACGGCCAATCGAGCACAGCGCAACATCAACCCCCAATACCGGGAGAGACGAAACCCCTCCTATCGCTCATTGCCTCCATGTGACTCGGGACTGTAACCAAAGACCACCGTTTTACACGCCCTCATGGACGTGGTAAGGTGGAGATCAAAGCACAGTGGGAATCACACAAGACTCTATGACGATCTCGGGTCTACAGACAAACCTGTACAAGTGTCACCTGGGAACTGCCATCTGACGTGAGGTATAATACCATCTGGGAGTTCTCGGCGAGTCCTTCCAGTGTACCCAGTCTTCACTGAGCACCCGTACACCATCTCTGATGTCAAACACCAATGGATATGGGATCATCCATCGCCCATCTCATGGGTCGAGAAGCGTATACGCTAGTCTACTCTGGTATATCGATGCCCCGTCTCGATACACCCACGACTAGGGACCTTGAAGGATGTACTTATGGACTACCATGTCCCCACTAGTATGATCTGCATCATAGTCCAGGTAGTCAAGTACACATCCTAAGGGCTTTATCAACATGTAACTATAAGAAAGTTTAAAGAGACAAGTGTACATGTTAAGATAAAGAGTAACCAGATAGCATACTATCATATCGAGCAAGAAAGTCATCTCTATATATGTCCAAGCATCCAATATAATATACATCATCTGTACAATACTGGCCTCTAGGGCATACATACAACTAACACAAAAATCCTTTTCAATCCAATCACAATAAATGCATGCAATGATGCACAAATGAATCAACCTCAATCAAGAAACATTATGCTTGCTGCACGGTTCTGCAGCCCCGGCAACCATGAAAACACCCTCCATTTACTACATGCACTTTTGCGAACCCCCCTTCCATCAAATTTCAGCCAAAGAAAGTGGAAAGAAAAATGGCCAAAAGGAAGATACAAACTGGCAACTTTAAAAAGCGATCCCGTAATAAATTACAGTATAACCCCGCAACTGTATATACATATCCGCATTTGTATTCCGGCTGAATACAAATGCAATGAGACAAAATCTACACAGTATAATACTAGGATCTGGCTTAAACCAAAGCCCGCTAGTATTATCCGTCCAAAACGTGACATGTGTAAGTGCACGGCGGCGCCCCGGCCGTCAATCCGACGCCGGAATGCGGAAACGAAAAACCTTGCGAAACTTGCAAACCGGCACCACCGCGCACAAAAATCCCGGATCGGGCCATTAACCTAACTCTAGCAAACTAGAATAAGAGTAAAGAAGCTATAGCAAGCGATCCGTGTTCTTCGGTCTACGCCTCCACTCCGATCTCCTCGCGGAATCTCCGATCGTTGCCTCCTGGTCAAAACGGGCACCACATCGCCGAGTTCTTTTACGGGCTCCCACCTCTGGACCGAGGCAACTCGGGCACGAACTTGGCGAGCCGACGTGCCCAAGGAGTGCTGTAGGCTAGTGTAGAAGCTTTGTCTCTAGGGGTTGTGAAGTTGCCTTCAGGATTGAGGAGGAGAAGAAGAACTTTGAAATGGAGCTATGTGTTTTTGTGGCTAGAAAAAATGAATCTAAATCTTTTTCCCCCACAACAATATGAATCCCTCATCTCCCTCACTCAAAGTGGCCGGCCAATAATGATAGGGTGGAGGAAAAAGGAAAATCCTATTTCAAGAGAAGTGAATGAAAGAATATATCAAGAAAATGGTCACACCAATTTCAAATCCAACCTTATCAAAATCCAATCTCATAAATGCAAGTGAGTGATGGAAAAGGAATCTCATCATGATGAAGCCACAATCACAATAAAGCCCCTCCACAAATGTTATTTGCACACTTGCAAATAACCCCCTTCCATCAGAAAGTCCGGCCGGGAAGGAACAAAGGAAAACTGGCCGAAACGGAATACAAACTGGCAACTTCAGAAAACTGATCCCGTAATAAATTACAGGAAAACGCCGCTACTGTATATATACATACCCGCATTTGTATTCCCACTGGATACAAATGCAAAGAGACAAATTCTACACTGTACAATACTAGGATCCGGCTTAAACCAAAGCCCGCTAGTATAATCCGTCTGATCATGATCCGTGCAATACCGCATGTACATGATCGAACCCTGCCATATCTCCATACGGCCTCTACAGCGTTTCGCCCGAAACTTGAGTAACTGTGTGTAGGGGATTCTAAAGACTCGTCAATACTATGGCTGTGGATTTAACCACTAGCACGTCAGAGGTATTAGCCATACGTGACGGCCCACCAGCTATTGACCAAAAGGGACGTCTGTGAGCGAACTCATCCAAACACCCTACTGAGCCTGTCAGTGACAATATCCGTACAGTCCGGTCCGTTCGTCTATGAGCATCGCATGGCGGGCCTAGGGGTTGGTAAAAGTCAGACCCCCAATTGCGGTACAAGTCGTGTCGGAGTGTAGCCCAGAACACCCTGAGATACTACTGGAATACCTACCAGTAAATCTCCTGCCGTGGCCAAGGACTTCGTGTAATGGCTCTCCTAGACACAGCGCGACCTCACCCCCAATACCGGGAGAGACGAACCCCTGAAGATCCGCTCACTGCCTCCATGTGGCTCGGGACTATACCCAACTAAAACCTGTTTGCATGTCTCCTTTGAGCGTGGTAGGGTAGTAATCAAAGCATAGTGGGAACTCACACGAGACAAATGACGATCTCAGGTCGATGAACTAACCTGTACACATGTCACCTGGGAACTGCTATCTGACGTCTGGTATAATCCCAACTAGCAGATTCCCGGCGAGTTCTGTCTGGTGTACTCATAACCCAATGAGCACCTGTATACATCTTACGTGAACCAACTGACACCAGTGGCTTGTGAGACCGGCCACCGCCCCTCGTCGGGGTCTCGACTGTATACATTAGTCTACTCTGGAGTATCGATGCCCTGTCTCGAAACTCCTTCGACTAGGGACCTTTTAAGAATGTGCTTATAGACCCCAGCTCCCATGTATATGATCGGCCTCATACTGCTGGTAGTCAAGCAAGAATCCTAGGGGCTCTATCAACGTGCAATAGTGACCTGTAAGGTCACCTAAAATAGTACACGATGATAAAGATAATGCAGATAGCATACTATCATCTCGAGTAAGACTATCCAATCGGTATAGGTCCTCCCTCAACCATTCCAATCACGTGCCTGTGATCCAATAATTGACTCTGAGGGCACTATATCCAACAATCTCCCACTTGCACTCAAGGCTAATTATTGCGATATCGCATACTCACAGCCCGTGTGATACCGAACACTCAACTCCTCTACTAGTCAGTCCCACAAAGCTCGTTTCCGTAACTATTGAATTCGAGGAATAGCCTCAGTGAGTAGATCCGCTGTGATGTTTCTTTCTATGTCTCTCTTTATCTCAAGTTCGCGGAGAAACCCCGCTCCCGAAATGAGCAATACCTGTCTTAGAATGTGTCTGGATGTTTGATGGGACCTGGCTCATAAATGAACTCCAAATCCAAACTTCTTAGACTGTATCGTCAACTGAACTTAATCAGTAACCTGCGCCATGCTTCCTTCAGTATCCGCTTGGACCACCTGTCCAACATACTGCCCCTCGTCAGAGGGAAAACTATAACTCTGACAGCCACTCTGTCATCCAGGTCACCTTGGAAGCCTAGAATGATAACCGTCACCTGAATGAGGCTGACGTTATCATATCCCTAGAACATCTACTTATGTTCTAAAACTGCTTCCGAATGTTTCTCCAGGACTGGATTAACATCCTATCTGTAGAAACCACTGTGTGACAACCAAAGTATAACCGATCGTAGTATAGGAATTTCACTTCCTACTCTGTGTATGTCATCCAAATACCAGGACATCACACCCTACTACCTTCTTAACAGATCCATCCCATATTCTGATGAAGTCAAACCTATGACTGTCACATCAAAAATAGATGATCTATCTCCGCTATATTTGCTTTAGTCTATAAATAGACATAAGCCACATGTTCACCAATGCTTCCGCTGCTCCCACTGACCATGACAACCCTCTGGCAGAGTCATATAGACGTACACTTCTAAAGCTAGTTTAGAACGACACTATACTCATCCTCCTGCCGGGTCTCACAGTCTGGAACAACAGCAATGGCAAGTCTGGGTAAACAAGAACCTCCCTGTCACCGTCCTTGAGGCTACCGGAGTTCCTCTCGGGTGCCTGAGGTTACCCACCATATCTACGGAGTGGCCAATGGAATGTCAAACCAGATTGAATTAGGTTCTTATCAAATTTTCAGTAATCGTTTGCGGTTCTGGAATCACTTCCAGTTCTACCATACTCCTACTACTGTTTTCTGAAAAAGTCCATTTTTTATTAAAACTGTGGCGAGTCAAGAACAATATCACTATTGATCTTCCAGATGGTAGAAAGTCAACCCTCGTCATAGCCTGGGTCAACCCACAAACAGCCATTACAGAAACGTGCCGTGAGTTATCCAGAGTCTGGTTTTAAGCATAAGCTGGACAACTCCCCGTACCTTAACATCGTTAAGATATGAACTGTTCTATATCCAATATAGAAACAGAGGCATTGATTTAATTGAACCAGATTTAAATCATGCAGCTTCTCCAGTGCATGTCAAGTAAATGGAGAGAGGCCGATTAGCGTTACTCAACTTAGGAGTGCTTCCAATTATGAGTAACCTGAAAGAGAAGCAAGTTCTCTCAATCATTACTATCAACTGAATACTCACAAGTATCTACATCTTCGATCACCTTGAAGATTCTCGATACTTGCAACACCTGGTTCTCTACTTTATTCATATACCTATAACTTCTCAAAACTTGGACCCTGTGTTTCTACGAAACACCTGTCAAACTAGAGAAGTCATAAGTAAACCGAATATAGTACGAGGACCAACCCCTATGTCCTTATGGACACTGGACAACATACAATACTCTGTATAAGTCCCCTGAGTCTAGTGACTCATTCACTGTGTGTTGTAGATTGAAAACTGTACTTATTGTTAAGAAGAATTACACCGCTGTTCAATGCTCCTTACCTAACCATCCACTGATATAGGTAAATGTCATAGACATAATTTCAAAAAGGTATATCTCACTCTATAAAAATAGACGTACAGATATATCAATTTGAAATTGGTGCATAACAACTTATATTCAAAACCAAATATTTGTCGTCCGGCAAACAACCCAGGTGACTTCCTCAAATATCACCAATTACAACGAATCCCGATATAATGAGGATGATCACCCAATTCCTAATAACTTACTCCCACTCATCATCTTTAAAACCATACAGATGTGAGAATCAAACCTGGTAAATACATACCCTGGAGCAAGTGTCTAATTGGGAAATCAGTTTTCCTTTAACAGTACACAGTGAAACTGAAACATTGAAATGTTTCGTTGGAGTATCCTGGTATTCCTAGTAATGCCTCTTCCATTATCCAGATTCACAACTGTAACCGTATAAATCTTTGCCACCTCTTTAAATCCCTTTTTATGTCTTTAGTCATTACCTTCTGTACACCCCTTTAGGCCAAATGGTTTTCTTCCTTCCCTACCGTTCGGCACAAGCCTATGGTTTGGAAGAAGACTATCCAATAAGCATAATGGGTGTACTGTCCTAATCCTAGGAGCACTCGCAATGCGAGAGAAGGTGAAGATAAAAGACAACCGAATAAAGCTTATTCCTATTTCTCCTGAACCAGAATCCATCCCCGAACTGGAACAAGTTCCTTTCGAGTTCGTATATAACCATACGATGGAGTATCCAATAAACTGTAGATCTTCGTAGTGATACGGAGTGTCCCGGAGAAATACAAAGGTGAAATGGGAGTGGTAATGAAATACTTGGTTTGGTCGTGAATATCAGTCGCAATTTACTTTGTCCTCTTACTAATCCCTTTATATGTCTTTACTTAATACCATCTGTACACCGTTTATGCTAATTGGTTTTCTTCATTCCCCACCGCTTGGCACCAGCCTAAGGTTTGGAAGAAGACTATCCATTTTGCGTAATAGGTGTACTATCCCCTAATCTAAGGGGCACTCGCAATCTGAGAGAAGGTAAAAGGAAAAGACAACTGAATAGTCCTATCCGTTTTCTCCAGAACCGGAAACCATCCTCGAATAAATTCCTTCGAGTTCGTATATAACCATATGATGGTTTTGTCCAATGGAAGTGGACGTTCGTAGTAATACGGGGTGTCCTGGAGAAAAGGGTAAAAGTAGGAGTGGCAATGACGTCTGCAACTCTGACGATCCAAAAGCCAGTCTTATAGGAAGGTTCGGTTAATTTTGGTCACTGAGTCATAGTCTAGGGTCGGGTCATAGTCGCTGCCAAAGAGAGAGAGAAAAGAAACACTCAGCGTGCACTCTAACCTAGATCAGAATGGTTATCACTTTATCTAATCAGGAAACCTCCCACTGTAACGTCAAATTCTTCCCCAAAGCTGAAAGAAGAATTAGTCGGGATCACCCAAGGAGTAAACCAACTCATCAGTGGGAATAGGGATCCAACTATCATCGCATGATAACGTGACGGAATCCGCTCACGCTATCACACTCCAGAAGGTACGCGCATATCTGGCAAGTTTCAGTTTCTTTAGAAATTCCCGATGTGATTTTTGCCCCATGCTCTTATGACCTTGACTTTGGCCAACATATCATAAGTCACATGTCAAGTTCTACCCGTCATTCTCCAGGTTAATTTGAACCCACCCGTACATACCCTTGACTTTGGCCAAAATAGTAGTACGATTGTCCCAAACCAACACATCTATCTATGCTGCATATGAATACCCAATAGCTACCAATCACTGTGCCTTGACTTTGGCCAACAAACACAGCTTGAATACTTATTGACTATTCATATGAAACGACGGAGGGCTACGAATGGTTTCTAGCGAAAACCTTTAACGTAATGAACTTGATATCGTTGAAGGAACTGGATAGCTTTATAAATATATAGTAACGAAAACCTTTGCTAAAGAGGTCACTCCCGGTGAAGGGATCTCGGCTCTTTCCCCGTAGGATGAGGTGCTGGATATTCCAACTGAATACCACGATGCAAAGCAAAAGTAATTGGATATAGTGAAGTTATTACCCTGATGCAAACTTCTGTCCAAGGGGTCACTCCCGGTGAAGGGATCTCGGCCCATGCCTCGTCGACTGAGGAGCTGGATATTCATAACCGAATACCACTGTGCAAAACAAAAGTGAACGCCCTTGCAATAACAACTTTTTGAAAAATGTTCCAACAACATCAGAATAGGTTTGTTTAACTTGCATTGATCTGAATTAATGTAGTCCCATCAATTGATCACACCAATAAAGAATGAAAATAATGACGTACGTATATGCCATCCGCATTCGCCGCTGGGTCCCGTCATCACCCGTTAGGTTAGTTAACTAACGACAGAGTGGGGACTGGACTAGCGCGGATGCAAAACATATACAACATCTACTAGTATATATATCAATATATAATATTCGCTCAAGGCGTGATAAAAATACAACGACACAGAAATGAAACCAGCAACACAGAACAATACAGATATCTGGGATCCCCGGGTTTCATAGAGCCGCTACTGAAACCCGACGTTCCCCTGGTCGTGTGGATAGCCTGTGCAATGAAAATCCTAGACCCCTACGGGCGCGGCAAGTTACCCGCCAAAACCTGAAGCGAGGAAGCCCCCTTCAGCAACGTGAATGGACCACCCAGCACTTCACGGAATCCGGTAACTTGGGCACCCCTCCTGGGTCAACCTATACCCCCTACGAGTGCGGCGAATAGCCCGCCAATTCTAGAGTGAAGCCCCCTCCGTCTTAACGCCATGAGATGCGGGCCCGTTGCCCTCTAGAACCCGGCTATCCGTGCACCCCTCCGTGGGGTAATCCTAGTACAGAAAGTAAAATATACATACAACGGGTACATCGACCTCGACCCGGTCATGCCCCAAAAGAATAATACAAACAAGCAGTGACGGCAGTCCACATGTCGGACGCTCGCCCCGCAATATCAAATGTACATATAAAACGAAACTGTATTACCATTGCATCCAGGCTATCCCCCACGACCAATCCGCAACATCACAGCAATACACAGAACATTAACGTGAATGTCACGTTCACAAATTCGTCTAAAAGAGCTTTAACAGTTAGACAGGATTTACCGATCAAATGACATTCACGGTCGCAGATATAATGTAAATACTGTGAACTAACATGTCTAAAATTTTCGATCGATCAAATTTATCGAAGTGGGCCCCAAGCACTACTGTAGCACTCACAGAAAATATGGGCCCAAAAAGAATATCCCAAAAACCCCATTTCCTAGTCAAAAGCCCACTGTAAAAATTTGGCAAGTGAACACTCAAAGTGGCGGCGGAACCGCGGCCCAAGCATGGGTTTGGCCGCGGTTCCGCGGTGGAAATATGACGTCACACTACAAAATTTTCACTGTATGTTTATAATTGGCTGCATGTGTTTCTGCAACAACCTGAAAAATTTTTGGAGCTAAAAAAATTTCGATAGAAAACAGATGCACTGTAAAATACGGTTTTTGGGATTTATGTTCGATCGAGTTCTAAACATACTAGAGCAAGCTAGATTAGGTTAATGGCGTGGCTCTGATACCAATGTAAGTGCACGGCGGCGTCCCGGACGTCAATCAGACGCCGGAATGCGGAAACGAAAAACTTTGCGAAACTTGCAAACAGGCACCACCGCGCACAAAAATCCCGGATCGGGCCATTAACCTAACTCTAGCAAACTAGAATAAGAGTAGAGAAGCTATACCAAGGGATCCGTGTCCTTCAATCTTCGCCTCCACTCCGATCTCCTCGCGGAATCATCGGTCGTCGCCTCCTGGTCGAAACGGGCACCACATCGCCGGGTTATTTTGCGAGCTCCCACCTCGGGACCGAGGCAACTCGGGCACGAAGTTGGCGAGCCAACATGCCCAACGAGTGCTGTAGGCTAGTGTAGAAGCTTTGTCTCTAGGGGTTGTGAAGTTGCCTTTAGGATTGAGGAGGAGAAGAAGAACTTTAAAATGGAGCTATGTGTTTTTGTGGCTAGCAAAAATGAATCATAATCTTTTTCCCCCACAAAAATATGAATCCCTCATCTCCCTCACTCAAAGTGGCCGGCCAATAATGATAGGGTGGAGGAAAAAGGAAAATCCTATTTCAAGAGAAGAGAATGAAAGAATATATCAAGAAAGTGGTCACACCAATTTCAAATCCAACCTTATCAAAATCCAATCTCATAAATGCAAGTGAGTGATTGAAAAGGAATCTCATCATGATGAAGTCACAATCACAATAAACCCCCTCCACAAATGTTATTTGCACACTTACAAATAACCCCCTTCCATCAGAAAGTCCGGCGGGAAGGAACAAAGGGAAACTGGCCGGAACGGAATGTAAACTGGCAACTTCAGAAAACTGATCCCGTAATAAATTACACGAAAACCCCGCTACTGTATATACATACCCGCATTTGTATTCCCACTGAATACAAATGCAAAGAGACAAAATCTACACTGTACAATACTAGGATCCGGCTTAAATCAAAGCCCGCTAGTATAATCCGTCCGATCATGATCCGTGCAATACCGCACGTACATGATCGAACCCTGCCATATCTCCATACGGCCTCTACAGCGTTTCGCCTGAAACTTGAGTAACTGTGTGTAGGGGGCTCTAAAGACTCGTCAATACTATGGCTGTGAATTTAACCTCTAGCACGTCAGAGGTATTAGCCATACGTGACGGGCCACCTGCTATTGACCAAAAGGGACGTCTGTGAGCGAACTCATCCTGACACCCTACTGAGCCTGTCAGTGACAATATCCGTACAGTCCAGTCCGTTCGTCTATGAGCATCGCATGGCGGGCCTAAGGGGTTGGTAAAAGTCAGACCCCCAATAGCGGTACAAGTCGTGTCGGAGTGTAGCCCAGAACACCCTGAGATACTACTGGAATACTTACCAAGGAATCTCCTGCCTTGGCCAAAGACTTCGGGTAATGGCTCTCCTAGACACAGCGCGACCTCACCCCCAATACCGGGAGAGACGAACCCCTGAAGATCCGCTCACTGCCTCCATGTGGCTCAGGACTGTACCCAACTAAAACCTGTTTACATGTCTCCTTTGAGCGTTGTAGGGTAGTAATCAAAGCACAGTGGGAACTCACACGAGACAAATGAACATCTCATGTCGATGAACCAACCTGTACACATGTCACCTGGGAACTGCTATCTGACGTCTGGTATAATCCCAACTAGCAGGTTCCCGGCGAGTCCTGTCCGGTGTACTCATAACCTAATGAGCACCTGTATACATCTTTGGTGAACCAACTGACACCAGTGGCTTGTGAGACCGGCCACCGCCCCTCGTCGGGGTCTTGACTGTATACACTAGTCTACTCTGGAGTATCGATGCCCAGTCTCGAAACTCCCTCGACTAGGGACCTTTTAAGGATGTGCTTATAAACCCTAGCTCCCAAGTATATGATCGCCCTCATACTGCTGGTAGTCAAGCAAGAATCCTAGGGGCTCTATCAACGTGCAATAGTGACCTGTAAGGTCACCTAAAATAGTACACGTTGATAAAGATAAACCAGATAGCATACTATCATCTCGAGTAAGACTGTCCTACCAGTATAGGTCCTCCCTCAACCATTGCAATCACGTGTCTATGATCCAATAATTGACTCTGAGGGCACTATATCCAACAACATGAGCACAAGTGCATGTGTACGTTCGAACCCTGCCATAAAACCATACGACCTCTAAAACGTTTCTTCCGAACTGGGAAACTTTCAGTGGGGGACTCTAAAGACTCATCAATACCCTGGCAGTGGGTTTAACCACAAGCCGTCAGTGGTACTAGCTGTACGTAACGGCTGCCCATGTATTGAGTGAAAGGGAGTCCGATGAGCAAACTAATCCTGGAACCCTACTGAGCCTATGTGTGACAATATCCGTACAGTCCGGTCTGTTCTTCTATAAGTATCGCATATCGGGCCTAGGGAGCTGGTAAACGTCAGACACCCAAAAGCGGTATAAGTCGTGTGGGAGTGTAGCCTAAAACACCTGAGATACTACTGGAATACCTACCAGTAAATCTCGCTTACCATGGCCATAGATTTTGTGTAATGGCTCTCCAGACACAGCACGATCTCACTCCCAACGTAGGGAGAGACGAATCCCCTGCCGATCCGCTCACTGCCTCCATGTGGCTCGGGACTGTACCCAACTAGAACCTGTTTGCACGACTCCTTTGAGCCGTGATAGGGTAATAATCAAAGCACAGTGGGAACTCAGACGAGACAAATGACGATCTCAGGTCGATAGACTAACCTGTATACATGTCACCTAGGAATTGCTATCTGACGACGGGTTTTAATAACCAGCTAGCATATTCCCGGCGAGTCCTGTCCGGTGTACTCATAACCCAATGAGCACCTATATACATCTTAGGTGAACCAACTGACACCAATGTCTTGTGAGACCGGCCACCACCCCTTGTCGGGGTCTCAACTGTATACACTAGTCTACTCCGGAGTATCGATGCCCTATCTCGAAACTCCCGAGACTAGGGACCACATTTAAGGATATGCTTATAGACTACCCAACTCTCACGTATATGATCGCCATAATACTTCTGGTAGTCAAGAAAGAATCCTATGAGCTCTATCAACGTGTAATAGTGATATATATCATGTCACCTAAATCAGTACACGATGACAAAGATAAACCAGATAGCCTACTATCATCTCGAGTAAGACTGTCCTACCGGTATAGGTCCTCCTTCAATCATTGCAATCACGTGCCTGCGATCCAATAATTGACTTTGAGGGCAATATATCCAACAACAAGCAGCGGAAAACCCCTCGCTCTAAGTCTCGCAACCACAATCCCACTAAGTCTCATTAATTATACAATTTACTAATTTTGATTGATAGAGTTACTAGATACAATATGAAATGTAGATACAAGAATGGGAATGATACAAGTGTCCCACCTACCAATGCAAAATACCCGAATGCAACTGTGTGCCAGCGAAGCCGCTACTGATCCAAGCGGTCAACCTGCAAGAACTATGGCACAACAGGGGTGAGTTGCCAACTCGTGAGTAGAAAAATATCAACAGATAGAAATCGAATAAACAACGACCCCTAGGTCAACTATATCATAAAGGTAATACTATGATATCTAGGGTGACCGGGTCTGTATATATGCCAACAAGGTAGTCAATGCCTATATGCACACGGATAACATCCTACAGTAATAATCAATGCATGTATATGGATCTCATCCAACAATAATCAAGGTATGGATGCATGTGGATCTCGTCCAACCATATAATCAGTGTATGTATGTATGTATGTAGATCTCGTCCAACCATATAATCAGTGTATTTATGTATGTAAGCATGAGTATATAAATCAACGTGTGTCCCTCGCGACACATCAAAAATCATGGAACCTTAGTGCCTAGCATCAACACTCGAAAACATCATGAAAACCGTGCCTAGCATCGGCACGTAAATCCTCATATATCGGACTCCGTCAGTCCGGATCGGCCCATATCATCTCTCGACTCCGGTCGGTATCCTCTGGATATCCACCGAGCCCAAATGCTATCACCGGTAGGTAGAATTCTCTCTGCCAGGCTCATCGTCATCCACACGAAATCTCTCTCTCGCCCCGGGGTACCATACCGGGTCCACCATGTACCCGCAATCGGCCTTATCCGCCTCCTCGAATCGGGTTTCACATGTCGCTCTCAATACCGAGAAAACACATGGTGGACGCACTAAAATATCATATCAAGAGAAACCGGGTTTTTAAAACAACATAAAATCTCTTTTAAAATGTCCACGGTTCTCAAATCCAGAAATCTCATGAAAACAACATATCTCAATGCGTAAAATCATAGAGCATGATGTATGCGATATCTAATAGAAATGTAAGCATATCCGTATATCATGCAATATGGAAAAGTGATATGACATGTTAAGGGAAAACCGTTCTTTTAAATGATTCCAGTTTTTAAAATATAACAAGCGGTTCCAAATTTTTCCAATAAAACCAGTTATCTATGTAGGCACAATATGTAAATGCGCAAGTATAGAGCTACCAATGTGTATATGCGCTAATATGGGTATGCAATGTGTATATGCGCAAGTATGAATATATCAATGTATATGTGCACCAATGTGAATATATCAATGTATATGTGCACCAATGTGGATATACAATGTGTATGTGTGCAAGTAGGAATATATCAATGTATATGTGCACCAATGTGCATATACAATGTGTATGTGCGCAAGTATGAATATATCAATGTATATGTGCACCAATGTGAATATATCAATGTATATGTGAACCAATGTGGATATACAATGTGTATGTGCGCAAGTATGAATATATCAATGCATATGTGCACCAATGTGAATATATCAATGTATGTGTGCACCAATGTGGATATACAATGTGTGTGTGCGTAAGTATGAATATATCAATGTATATGTGCACCAATGTGAATATATTAATGTATATGTGCACCAATGTGGATATACAATGTGTATGTTCACAAGTATGAATATATCAATGTATAAGTGCACCAATGTGAATATATCAATGTATATGTGCACCAATGTGGATATACAATGTGTATGTGCGCAAGTATGAATATATCAATGTATATGTGCACCAATATGAATATATCAATGTATATGTGTACTAATATGGATATACAATGTGTATGTGTGCAAGTATGAATCAATGTATATGTGCACCAATGTGAATATATCAATGTATATACGCAAGCAGCTTATGCGAAGAGTCATATCATGATGTAGCAATCCTACTGTGTAGTGACATGGCAATTATCGATGATGAAGTGTGTGAGCCTACAGTCTGTGTGCGTGTAACATACGCATCATCGATAATGGTGCAGGTGTACTATCACAGGTATATGCAGTGCAATAATAATATCATGAATGCAGCATAAGGTAAATCATCAGCTAAAAGCTATAAGGTATACGTAACTATCATAAGTGTGAGTCGGTGAATCTATCGATCGGCATCTAGCCTCACAGCATCACGTACGGTATAATCCGTCTTACGACATCCTCTTGTCAAGGGTATGGATCAAATATCAAGTCAAACTCATTACGCACGGAAAATCATCGTGCAGTGGCATTAAGCTAATACGGATCCTATCATCCTATACAAAAAATGAGGGTACTGTTGGAGATAGTGCCCTCAGAGTCAATTATTGGATCACAGGCACGTGATTGCAATGATTGAGAGAGGACCTGTACCGTTAGAACAGTCTCACTCAAGATGATAGTATGTTATCTGCTTTATCTTTATCATCGTGTACTATTTCAGGTGACCTTACATGTCACTATTGCACGTTGATAGAGCCCTTAGGATTCTTGCCTGACGGCCAGCAGTATGATGGCGATCATATACGTGGGAGCTGGGGTCTATAAGCACATCCTTAAAAGGTCCCTAGTCGTGGGAGTTTTCGAGACAGGGGATCGATACTCCAGAGTAGACTAGTGTATACAGTCGAGACCCCGACGAGGGGCGGTGGCCGGTCTAACAAGCCACTCGTGTCAGTTGGTTCACCTAAGATGTATACAGGTGCTCATTGGATTATGAGTACACCGGACAGGACTTACCGGGAACATGCTAGTTGGTCTTATACCAGACGTCAGATTGCAGTACCCTGGTGACATGTGTACAGGTTAGTTCATCGACCTGAGATCGTTATTTGTCTCGTGTGAGTTCCCACTGTACTTTGATTACTACCCTAGCATGGCTCAAAGGAGTCGTGCAAACAGGTTTTAGTTGGGTACAGTCCCGAGCCACATGGAGGCAGTGAGCGGATCTGCAGGGGTTCATCTCTCCCAGTATTGGGGGTGAGGTCGTGCTGTGTCTAGGAGAGCCATTACACGAAGTCCTTGGCCAAGGCAGGAGATTTACTGGTAGGTATTCCAGTAATATCTATGGGTGTTCTGGGCTACACTCCGACACGACTTGTACCGCTTTTGGGGGTCTGACTTTTAACAACCCCCTAAGCCCGCCATGCGATGTTCATAGACGAACGGACCGGACTGTACGGATATTGTCACTGACAGGCTCAGTAGGGTTTCAGAATGAGTTCGCTCATCGACGTCCCTTTTGGTCAATACCTGGTAGCCCGTTACGTATGGCTAATATCTCTGACGTGCTAGTGGTTAAATCCACAGCCAAAGTATTGACGAGTCTTTAGAGTCCCCCACAGACAGTTTCTCAAGTTTCGGGCCAAACGCCTTAGAGGCCGTATGGATATATGGCAGGCTTCGATCATATACGTGCGGTATTGCACGGATCATGATCGGACGGATAATACTAGCTGGCTTTGGTTTAAGCCGGATCCAAGTATTGTACAGTGTAGATTTTGTCTCATTGCACTTGTATTCAGTCGGAATACAAATGTGGGTATGTATATACAGTCGCGGGGTTTTCCTGTAATTTATTACGAGATTAGTTTTTTTAAGTTGCCAGTTTGCATTCCGTTTCAGCCAGTTTTCCTTTCTTCCTTTCGTTGGCAGATAATTGATGGAGGGGCTAATTTGCAAATATGCAAATTAGCAATTGTGGAGGGTTTATTTGTATATGAGGGATTATGATGGATATAGCATCTTTGCTTTTTCTAGTGATCATTTCTTTAGCATTAAATGAGATGGGATTTGATTAGGTAGTGTTGTGACCATTTCTCCTCTTTATCACCCATTTCTTTTCTTATGGTCACCTTGCTTTTTTTGCCTTGTGCTCACCCCCTTTGATTTTTCCCTTTTGCCATAGTCTTGGCCGGCCACATCTTGGGGGATGAGGGATTCATTTTGTTGGAGGAATTTCTTCATCTCATTTCATTTTTCTTTGCTAGAAAATTGATAGCACCATTTTCTTCCAAACTTCCTTTTCACCTCCACATAACATTATGGCAACTTCAACCCTAATAGAGACAAAGCATTCTACACTAAGCCTACAGCATTCTTGGACACGTCGGCTCGCCAACTTCGTGCCCGAGTTGCCTCGGTCCAGAGGTGGGAGCCCGTAAAAGAATCCGATGATGTGGTGCCCTTTCCGATGAGGAGATGAAGACCGGAGATTCCGCGAGGAGATCGGGATGGAGGCCGAAGACCGAAGGACACGGATCGCTCGGTATAGCTTTCTATCCATTCTCTAGTTTGCTAGCCTTAGGTTAATGGCCCGATCCGGGTTTTTAGTACGCGGTAGCGCCGGTTTTAAAAGTTAAAGAAAAATATCGTTTCCGCATTTTGGCCTCGAAATGACGGCCGGGGCGCTACCGTGCACTTTCAGGTACGACCTAATATCACGTACGGCCTATCATCCATGATTCACAACATTCTATATAGGTATATCTATATACCTAAGTCCCAGGTCACATCCACAATAATCTCATATCAGGGGACCGGCAGGGTTTAAATCATCTCGATTGACTCGCATCCGTATACCAACATAACATAATATCATCATATCCGTCTTATAATCATATCAGTCTTATATTCTTTCATCGCATTTATATCACTCATCAAATCGAATTTACATAACATTCTATCTCTACTAAGTATAAGTATCTAATCTAACAAACACACCCGGACCATGCAATCGGATTTTTAAAGAAATGAATCGTAGTTTTGAAAATAGGGGTTACGGTGTTTTTAAGAAAAGATATTATTTGAAAATCCGTAACATCCCTCAAGGTATATATTTAAAAGTTACATACGACTCTTTGTTTTAGAAAAAGGTATGGTTCGGATGATGCATCTACATCGACTATCTGGTCCTACAGTACCCTAAACGGCAATATCGCTAAACGTCATCCTATGATAGTCGTAACATATCACTTCTAACTATCCTCTAGTTCCTAATATGGTTTCACTAACTATCATCATTCTAACCCTAGTTTCGTAATCTAGGTTTCCTTAACCATATTCTAAAAAAATCAGTTTTCCACCAATACTTTGCGGGGGTGCTATACGCCATCCACCCGACTTCCCCCGTGGATATAGATCCACTCACCTGGTCTTCGCTAGCCGAAATCGATGACGCCACGCTCCGTCGCCTCGGAATCCATGCGAAGGTACCTACAATAATAAACAATCGCAATGCGTATTAAAAATCAAGGCGGAAAAACCAAAACGCTACACTTTTCGCTCATAGTTCAAAACCCATAGCTTTGCATGCAAAATACGACCAAAAACCCTGGTCGTGGACGTCCAAACGCCACATGACAGAAACAAAACATCAAACACCAAAATTAAGTCAAAACGAAGTCGTAAAGCCATGCATCAACTAATGGGAATGGTCCCAGATTTTACCCTAAGCCAAATTGGTCAATTCTGCATATATGGAGGGCCTAATTTACATCAAAAGGGACCCCATAACAAATACGGATCAATTCTGATCTACCCTGGCAGCAAATTACGGCCAGATTGAATTTATCTGTGGCCTGGGTTCAGGGAATGGGGCTTAGGTCTTGGTGGTAGCTTCCTAGGTGCCTGCACGACTCCCAGTAATTGCAAAATCATTTCTAGTGTCCCCGGGTTGCTCCAGATTCCAAAATACCCTCACAATTCACACACTTATCCGACGTCGGGGTTTCTAAATCCGTGTTTTGGGGTTTCTAGGCTCTGGTCCAGGTCACTAAACAGCCTCCAAGTCTAGTTAATAGCCACAACATCACCAATTTCAATCAACACTCAAACCCTTTACTAGGGTTTCCCAAAGTTCACCAAACTTCACAATTTCACATCTAAACACATATGAATACTAAAGTAAATGAAAAACTACCCAATTGGTGAAGGTATTACCTCATATAGCACCCATGAATCCCTAAGATCATCGAAATCTGAATTTTCTTGGTCCCATGTGCAGAGGTTGAAGAGGGGATTAATTTTTGTGAAAGGTGTGTAGGGTTTTGGGGCTTATTAGGAGATAGATCTAGGGATGGAAGGGGAGGGTTATGAGCTTGAGGAGATGAAGGAGAGAAGATGAAAAAAAGATGGGGAAAGGAAGTTGCAGCAGCAGCCCACCTCTCTCTCTCACAAATTCACACACTCTCTCTCTCACATAATCCACCTAACCTAATCATTTTGTCCCCTTTGACTTTTTCTATTTCCTTTTCTTTTTCTTTTTCTTTTCTCTCCACCAATAACCCAAATGAAATGAAACATGTAACAAAATGAAACATGTCATGGTGCACTAACCATGGAAAACTGTAGAAAACGCGGATTTGGCTTAATCGCGATTAGCAGTGCACTAATCGTGTTTTTATCAAAATTGAATATAATAAATTATAAAAATGCCAAATCCTTTAATTATATTATTAAATGAATAAATTATTTTAATTTCCATTTATTTCACAAATATTGGTGTATATTTATACCTTTTTTCGAAAACCGCAATTTCGCAAATCGGGCAGTTTTCGGGAAAAATATTATTTTAATATTAAATTCCAAAAATAATATTTTATATTTTCTGAAATGTTACACTCATGGAACCTCAGTGTCCAACATCGACACTCAAAAACCTTATGAAAACATCTGCCTGTGTGTGTGTGTGTGTAAGAGGATATCTACCTCGTGTGTCCATTAACGACACAACAAAATCATGGAACCTAAGTGTCCAACATCGACACTCGAAACATCATGAAATTCTTGTGCCCAGCATCGACATGTAAATACTCATCTCTCAGGCGCCGTCACCACGACTGGCCCTGATGTCATGTCCGTACATAACTCTGGTCGGTATCCCCACGATAACCGCCGAATCCAAATACTATAACCGGTAGGTACTAGCCCACCAGCCAGTGTAACACCTTAGAATGTGTTTAGTGTTAATTCTACGATAATGCGGGTTTTCTTTAAAAAGTTTACCAATTCGGTTTTCTCACATTTTATAACATTTAATTAATAATTTATTATTATTTGTTATGTCTTGCACACACTTATGCATGTTAATGTGAGGGTTTGTTTGTGTAAATCTTGTTTAGTGACCATGACAACCTTAAGTTAAACACTTTGATCTAATCCATAACTAATCCTAATCCTATCCTTGCTTAACCCTAAACCCTTGATATTTTGTGTGAGGAGAGATATTTCCTTTGCTTGTTTTGGATTTGGGAGGAGGTGGCATGGTGAGTCATGAGAGGCATGGCTTGCTTTAATGAGTGAGTTAATGCAATGGTGCACTCACTCTTATTCTCACCTCTCTCTCTCCTTAAACCTCACACTCTCTCATTCTCTCATTTTCCTATCTCCTTATCATTATCTTTCATCTTCCATCAACCCTCAACTGAACGCTCACCATCCCATCACAAATCTTTCACTAAACCTTGCTAAAACTTCACAAAATCTTCACCAAATCACTTCTTAAGCCTTGTTTTGCCCCTTAGATGCCTTGGAGCTTGGAAAGCTAGGATCTTTGAGCTTTTGTGGTTAGGTAATGATCTCTAAACTGTTAAATAGATGTTATAATGTTGTGTATCTTGTTAGTTTTAGTTTAGAACACTTAAAGTTTAGTTTCGTGCACATATCGTATTTTTAGTGTCTTTTTGTGATATCTGCGATCTGCTGTGACCCAAAGTGTGTACTAGAAAATCCAGCAGTGTAGTTGTGTTGTACTAGAAACCCTAAGCTTTCACCTGAAGCACGAACCCCTTCTGCTCGGATTTGGCCGGCGAGACACTAGGAAATTCCGGCGACCTCGGCCGATTAGGATAGTTAGGGTTTGGGTTTTTCAGGGTAGCTATAAGCTTTGGTTTTAGTGTGTTTGGTACTATTTGATTTTTGAGTTTTGACTGTATACAAAATCTAGGATCACTTTGCTTATTTCTAGTGTTAGGAGTACGCGCGTTACGTTATCCGACACGATTCGTGTAATTTGTGTAGTTTTGCACTTGGGTTGGTTTCGTAGTATCGCAAAGCACATTAGCTACTAAACGAACACTTGAGAGTATGTTTAGAGTTGGTGCGTCGGTCAAACATAGTGGTTACGTGTTATCGGTCGATTGCAAATATGAACTTGTTGTATTATTGTTTTATGATCTTAGGGACGCAGGTGAGGACTTCGGATGCTGCGAAGAAAGTAAAGCGAGTGGTTGGCTATACTTAGCCTAAGATCATCTTTGAGTAGATTTAACATCTACAGGGGAATCGCCCGTATGGCGTTATGCGTATGGGCTAGATTAAATGATATGATTCTTGATATTTAGTATATGGACATTAATTGTGCATGTGTACCCTTGATGCATACCTCATTTTCCTATTGCATATGGACGTAGTATTAGTGAGACACAACACCATTACTAACGATTCATGTTACACGAGCACTAATTGTATGCTACACACACTCCGTCGATAATTGCCGTGACACGCACAGTCCATATACATACGAGATATAGTTGACACCTATACATACGTGATATTGTATTGGTTAGGGACATTGAGACATTTATTCATATTCCTTTGTGCATATGACATATAGCATACCTGTATACCTACATACTTACATACAACCGTATGGTATTACATCATTAGTGATAGGTATATACACATACCTGGCTATAGCTACATGTACATCATTCCTACATACTTACATGTACACCTATATAGCTTGATATAGCCACATATATACTTGGAGCGTATTACATCTTTATTGATAGGTATATACTCATATCTTTCTATAGTTACATGTTCACCTTTATATTATGTTGAGTTGGATTTTGGAGAAATTAGGAACCGCATGATATATTTAATAACTTGTTGCAGTTAAATAGCGGTTTTTCCTGTATATGCTCATATTACTATTTTATGTTGCATATATTATATTTCATAGGTTTACGCATTAGGATATGGATTTCATATGATGTTTTGCTCCTGATAATATATATCAGTGGTATGGGATGCTGTTATATATGTATGTATATATATATATATCATAATGATCTATGCAAATATTCTTATTCATTACTTGATGTTTTCTGGATTTGAGGACCGTGGTAGTTCATAAAATTATGCATTGTTTGAAAAACCTGGTTTCTCTTGATATAATATTTCGCTGCGTCCACCATGAGTTGTTCTGAGATTTGTGATATATTACCCGATGCGAGGAGTGGAGTGGGCCTTGTGCGGGTACATGGTGGAGCCCGGTATGGTTCCCCGGGGCAAGAAAGGTATGTCAATGGATTAGCCGATGTGCCTGGCAAGCGGGCTAGTACCTACCGGTGACATTACTTGGTTTCGGCGGTTTTCATGGTGATACCAACCGAAGTTATGTACGGACATGCCTTGCAGATTTTGGGTGTTGGACACTCAGGTTCTATAAGATGTATGTACATGACATCAGGGCCAGTCGTGGTGACGGCGCCTGACAGGTGAGTTTTTATGTGTCGATGCTGGACACTAGTTTTCATGATGTTTTCGGTTGTCGATGTTGGACACTCAGGTTCCATGAGACTTACAGGATATGTTTTATCCCATACTCAGCATTTATTTCATATGCATTACTTCATGTATTAGTAATACCTGATAGAGTACTTTTCATGACTGTTGCATATACATATTGCTGTCTATTGCTTCATGTATTAGTAGTACCTGATAGAGTACTTTGCATGACTGTTGCATATACATATTGCTATTTATTGCTATCAGTTTGCATGCGATAGATTATCGCAGTATGTGCATACCTGCGATTACCTGCATATGTTATTTAATATTCACAAGATGGCAACTCACCCCCGTTGTGCTACAATGTTTTGCAGGTGTCCCTCTGAGCAGTCGTGGCAGGGCTTCTTCCTATCGTATCATCTTTTGCAGCGGATACCGCTACGGCCGACTGTGTGCAGATTTGCTATAGATGGGTTTTGCGGTTATCTAATGTTGCTTATTGTATATTCGTTGTATCGAGTACTCACCATCTACTACTTCATGTATTGACTTAGAGACAAGTTGTGAGGACGATATTGTATATTATTTTGGTGACTTTGGAGATCTTTCATACCGTTTCACTTTATATCGTCTTTTTCTTCGCTACGACGTCGTATATCTGTTGTGGTGGTTGTTTTCCGCCTTTGGGCATGGATTTGCTCCCGTTTAGGGATGCTTTACTTATATATTTATGTTGTACCCTTTTTGGGGCTAGTTTTTACAAAGGAGGTGCTGCCAAATTTTTAAAGAATGTAAATTTGGACTTTAAAGATTTTAACTTGAGATCTCAAAAGTTTTAATAATGTTCTTATCACTTACTACTTTTGAAGGTTTAGATTGCTGGGTTTTCGACTTACTTAAATTGCGTTACGCCTGGAGACGTTACGTGGTTTAAGGGACGTCACGTGCAAAATTTCGGGTCGTGACAAAGTTGGTATCAGAGCGCTAGGTTTTACCTTTCGAGTGTAGGATGACCTTGGTATGATAGAGTAGGTAGCTTAAGCAGAGTGATGTAGCGTGTGTATGTCCGTGGCATGCTTACGACACGGTACTCCACCTAAGTGACCTAAGTACTAATTGCTTGAAATTCGTTCCGTGCTTATATAAATCCGTGTGATTCGATTTCCGTGTTCTTATCGAATCTTATTTCCTTTTCTAGCCTTATGCCGCCGATGACTATGAGGGCTCAGAGAGAGGCAGCGAGAGCCGAGGTCAGAGTTGACTCGTTTGGGACAAGGACTGACCAGGACGGTACGCTCGCTATACAGGAGAAGATTGATCCGCCTTCGATAGATCGTATCGCTAGGCTTGAGGAAGAGATGCAGGATTTGCGCCAGATGATTGGATCGTTGGTTGAGGCCAGTCGAGCGCAGCGACAAGAGGTTGCCACCCCTGTTACCCAGTTTTTCCTTGCCATCAGCACACTGTTAGTTATATGTATGCCCTAGAGGCCATTACTATACATAGGATGTATATTGTAGTGGATGCTTGGACATATATAGGGAGTACTTTCTTGCTCGACATGATAGTATGCTATCTGGTTGCTCTTTACCTTAACGTGTACACTGATTGTCTCTTTGATACATGTTGGTAAAGCCCTTAAGATGTGTACTTGACTACCTGGACTATGATGCGGATCATACTAGTGGGGACATGGTAGTCCATAAGTACATCCTTCAAGGTCCCTAGTCGTGGGTGTATCGAGACGGGGCATCGATATACCAGAGTAGACTAGCGTATACCTTCTCGACCCATACAGATGGGCGATGAATGATCCCATATCCATTGGTGTTTTGACATCAGAGATGATATACGGGTGCTCAGTGGAGACTTGGTACACTGGACGGACACGCCGAGAACTCCCAGATGGTATTATAGCTTACGTCAGATGGCAGTTCTCTGGTGACACTGGTACAGAGTAGTCTGTTGACCCGAGATCGTCATAGAGTCTTGTGTGGTTCCCACTGTGATTTGATTTCCACCTTACCACGTCCAAGAGGGCGTGCAAAACGGTGGTTTTTGGGTACAGTCCCGAATCACATGGAGGCAATGAGCGATAGGAGGGGATTCGTCTCTCCCGGTATAGGGAGTTGATGTTGCGCTGTGTTCGATTAGCTATAACCGGAAATCCCTGGCCAGGGTTGTTGAGATTTACTGGTAAGTGTTACCAGTAGTTTCTCGAACTGTTATAGACCTCATATCGACACGACTTATCGAGCTATTGGGGTCTGACGTTTACCACCCCTAGGCGAGATATGCGACATATCAGACGACGAGACCGGACTGTACGGTAAGTGTTACTGGTTGGATTCACAGGAGTCTGAGCGGGCTTGCTCGTCGATCTTCTGATCGCTCAATACCCGGGTGGCCGTTACGTTTAGCAGACCGCTTGCGGCTTGTGGGTGTTTGATATGATCATCACCTGCTGCCGGCGTATTGACGAGTCTTTAGAGTCCTACACAGAGGTTTCCTGGCTCAAGCGAAACGAAATAGGAGCGCATATGAGATATGTGCGGGACCGAGAATAATGCATGTATGTGATACCGTATTCTATTCTCGCGATAAATGTATCGATTGGTTGTATGCGATATAACCTAGTTATCGAATCGAGAATTGATTCGATAAGCCGATACAATGGATATTAGTCGGTCATATGAGATATGACCGGATCGTTAAATCAAGTGTTGATTTAATGATTTAATGTATAATTATATATTTGATATATTACTTTGCATTAACTAGTATTGGTTCACTTTAAATGGATTTTCTCACTTGAAATGCACATTGTATATGTGATATACTTTTGTGCACTTTTTTGTATCATGTTTGATGATACAAGCTCACTTGGGTTAGTGTAAAGAATTAAAACATGGTTATATGAATGGTTCGGGTTTTGATTATTTACTTATTTATTTATTAAGGAAAAGAAAATGATATGGTGGCTTTCTTTGTTTGCTTGTTGAAGCTTCATGAAGCTTTGAACAAGTCCACCATATTTGTCTCATGCTTAACCCTAACCATTCCCACTAACCATAGTCTATTCTCTACACCTAATCATGGTTGCCATATGATAAGTATTGATTTTATTTTCTATTTTGAAAATAACTTATCATATTATCTTCTTCTTCTTCTCTATCTTCAACATGAAGAAAGCTTGCCTCCATCAATGGCAACTAGTGAAAAAGAGTGAGAAATCCAAATTCTAAAGTGAACCCACTTCCTATTTCTTCATCCTCTACCTCTTGCCAAGTAGTATAGGGTGTTTTCTTCACAATTTTCATGACTTGGTGAAGTGGGAGCTTGATCTTGTGATGCCTCGACGTAGATCATCTTCGGCATCGAAGTCGACGACCTAGCCCGCCCATTTCTCCGATGAAGCCGACGCTAGAGCCCGAGATCCGATGATCGCAGCTAGGGGACCTCATCACGGAGCTATGGAGGTGGAGGACCGGATCTACAAAGGTTGTATTTCCGTTCCACTCATAGTAAAGTTGTTTACTAGTTATTGTTTCGCATAAAATTCTAGTTAACGATCCATATTAGGGTTTTTCGGCACTTGTAAAATTTGAATTTGGCATGGTTGATGCCTTGTGAGACCTCATTAGTGTGCCTAGGAACCCTACAGTGGTATTAGAGCCTAGCTTGAGCCTTAGGCGATGCGTAGACGGAGTTTGAAGTCCGATCGAACCGAAACCCCAATTCCAAAATGCTCTCTGGACTTTTTTCAAAAACTGGGTTTTTTCCACATTAAAAATATGCAGAAAATTCAGCAGGGAATTGTAAGAAAAACTGTGCAGCACGTGCCCGTGATTCAACTAAAGCGCGGTGGAACCGCGGCACGAGCATGGCTCGTGCGGCAGTTCCGCGGCCATATTATCAGATTGGGTTTTTAAAATTGCACAGTAATTCCTATATTCAGGTGCTGTATTTTCTGGGAATTTTTAATATTTACTCAAGAGTTGAGTTTTCTGGGTTGTATTGGGAGTTCGTATATTCGATCGGATTGTCTAATTTTGTCTGTGTTTTTCCGGGTAACTTTAGAATATGTTAAAAAGTTCGACCGGATATAAATACCCACTTTTTCCCTTGCCGGGTAATTTCCAAGTGTTAGATTTTTCCGTGGTTTAACGACGTTCTAAGTAGTGCAAGTACCGCGATGGTCCCTCTAGAAGACAACAAACCTTAACTCGATTATGTGACCATCTTGAACTGCCCTTTGAACCTTAGGGTTTGGGGCAGTACGGCGTGCCACATGTGAGGCGTTGGCTTGACCCTTCTACGGCTGGACCGTTGGTACTGAGGCATGAAGTGAATGTTTTTAAACTTGTTTCATGTGTTGAGCTGTTTCGGGAAAACATGGGTGTTCGATTGTTCGATCAGAAAGTTTGACAATTTCTATTTATCCGGAATATGATACAATAATTGGAATTCACAAGTAGTTATGAGATAACTGAATGAATGTTATAAATCTAGCGGTTTAGTCTCACTTGATCGGTTTCCACGGAATTTTGATGTGATCAAAAGTCCGTCGCAATCACGTAGCGTACGCGGATACTCGCCGGGTAAATTTAATAGACAGCCTCACTCCATAGCCCCAACCAAGTGACTGTAGGAGAACCCTATCGCCGAAAGCATCCGTTCGGGTGCTCGCGGCAGCGGTGTTCCGCCTTGGTGCACTTCGTCGACGGCATCGGGGGTGCGGCCGCCTACTAAAGTTTGCGACGAGCATTCGATCAGGATGTCGGGAATCTTGTTGAATTATCCGACTTGATATTGAAAAGTGTTTTCGATAATGAGACTAAAATGCGGGGTTTATGATTGTTAGGCATGTGATGTCTAAGGTATTCAGATGGTTAGGCATGCGATGTCTATGCAGGTTGCGGATTCCAACTGTTGTAGTTTTACACTTTCTTTTCTGTGATCGTAAGTGTAATATGTGATATCGCCGGTTTCGTTGCTATATGTCAACGACAATTAGGATGCGCATATTTACTTACGTTGATGACATGTGATGTTATGTGTTGCTGGATATGTTATATTGGATCGTCGTGTTCGAATAGCCGGGGTTTTTTTATGTGAGATGAGTGTTTTCATTTTCATTCATGTAAAAACTTGTATGTAATATTCTTTTATTGGGGCACTTCCAGGTTGCGGAAGATGTCACCGTTTGTATATTATTCACTTTTCCGCACTAGGATAGACCCAAGGAGGAGGGCACAAGTAACCGGGTTCTGGAGTCCAGTGGGAGACCAACTCAAGGAGTCGAGTCCGGGTCTCCTAACTCTAGAATTGGTAGGGTTGCTTGCCGCTCTCGTATGGGTCTAGGGGTGTGGGTTTGGCTATTCATCGCGACCGTGGAATCCGTGTTTTATACCGGCTCGTATTGAAAACACGGACGTCCTAGTATATCCAATATTTCATATGATTCTTCTGCTGCGATATCTGTGATGTGATCATGTGATATGTTCTGTGATGGATACTTTATATAGTATATATGATATATTATATAGACGTTACTTATGTTTTACACCCGCACTAGTCCTGCCCCGCTCTGCCGTTAGTTACCTAAGCTAACGGTGCACGAGGGGACATCGAGGCGAATGCGGATGGCATAAGTGTACGTCGTATTTATCTGTGATGTTTAGGTGTTTTAAATGATGGGACTTCATTAATGTGATTAATGAAAATAAAAGAAACCTAAGATGTTGTAGAATCGAATTTCAAAAATAAAACAGGTAGCTACAGTTCTTGCTTTGCACAGCGGTATATATGATATATCCTGCACCTTATTCGATGAGGAAAGGACCGAGATCCCTTCACCGGGAGTGACTCCTTTAGCAATAACTTGCAGATGCTATACCCCTCGGTTTGTCTTTTGATAGCTTCTATAGTTTCTGCTTTGCACAGTGATATATATGATATATCCCGCACCCCATTCGACGAGGAAAGGGCCGACGATCCCTTCACCGGGAGTGACCCCTTTAGCAAAACTAGAAAAGCCTAAAAAACACTCCATTTCAAAATTCATTCGATCCTACAACGATATCAAGTTCATTACGCAATAGGTTTTCAGAAAAACCTGTCGTAGCCCTCCGTCATTTCGGATAAGTACTAGTTAGTATTCGTGCTGCGGTTGTTTGGCATGCGTCAAGGCGTAGTGTACGGTAGCTAACTAGTGCTTATCTGCTTGCATACGATGCGATTGGATTAGGGTATCGTACGGCGTTGTTTGGCATGCGTCAAGGGTCGTACGGGTGGGCTTAATTCAATCAAGAAATATACGGGTTGAACTTGACGAGCGGACTATGGGTTGTTTGGCATGCGTCAAGGTCATAGCTGTAGGGTTCCTAGGCACACTAATGAGGTCTCACAAGGCATCAACCATGCCAATTTCAAATTTTACAAGTGCTGAGAAACCCTAATACGGATCGTTGACTAGAGTTTAGGCGAAACATGGAACTAGTTAACAACTTAACTAAGTGAACGGAAATACAACCTTTGTAGATCCGGTCCTCCACCTCCATATCTCCATGATGAAGTCTCCTTGCTGTCTAAATCGAATCCCGGGCTCTAGCGTCGGCTTCATCGGAGAAATGGGCGGGCTTGGTCGTCGGCTTCGATGCCGAAGATGATCTACGTCGAGGCAACACAAGATCAAGCTCCAACTTCACCAAGTCATGAAACTTGTGAAGAAAACACCCTATACTACTTGGCAAGTGGTAGAGGATGAAGAAATAGGAAGTGGGTTCACTTTAGAATTGGATTTTTCACTCTTTTTCACTAGTTGCCATTGATGGAGGCAAGCTTTCTTCATGTTGAAGAAGGAGAAGAAGAAGAAGATAATATGATAAGTTTCTTTTATAAAGAAAATAAAAATGAATACTTATCATATATCAACCATGGTCAAGTGTAGAGAATGAACTATGGTTAGTTTGAATGGTTAGGGTTAAGCATGAAGACAAAAATGGTCACTTAGTCAAAGCTTCATGAAGCTTCAATAACAAACAAAGAAAGCCGCCATTTCTCTTCATCTTTCAAAAAGGAATAGTAAATAAATAAATAAATGAATAAGTAAACAAAACCCTAACCATTCATATAACCATGGTTTAATCTTTACACAAAGTCAAGTTAGCATGTATCATCAAACATGATACAAACAAGTGCACAAAAGTATATCATATAGACAACTTGTGTACTTCAAGTGAGAAAATCCATTTAAAGTGAAAAAATACTAGTTAATGCAAAGTAATATATCAAATATACAATTATGCATTAAATCATTAAATCAATACTCGATTTAACTATCCGGTCATATCGCATATAACCGACTAGTATCCTTTGTATCGGCTTATCGAATCAATCCTTGATTCGATAACTAGGTTATATCGCATACAACCAATCGATACATTCATCGCGAAAATGGAATACGATATCACATACACGCATTATTCTCGGTCCCGCACATATTTCATATGCGCTCCTATTTCGTTTCGCTTGAGCCAGGAAACCTCTGTGTAGGACTCTAAAGACTCGTCAATACGCCGGCAGCAGGTGATGATCATATCAAACACCCACAAGCCGCAAGCGGTCTGCTAAACGTAACGGCCACCCGGGTATTGAGCGATCAGAAGATCGACGAGCAAGCCCGCTCACACTCCTGTGAATCCAACCAGTAACACTTACCGTACAGTCCGGTCTATTCGTCTGATATGTCGCATATCTCGCCTAGGGGTGGTAAACGTCAGACCCCAATAGCTCGATAAGTCATGTCAATATGAGGTCTATAACAGTTTGATAAACTACAGGTAACACTTACCAGTAAATCTCTGCAACCCTGGCCAGGGATTTCCGGTTATAGCCAATCAAACACAGCGCAACATCAACTCCCTATACCGGGAGAGACGAATCCCCTCCTATCGCTCATTGCCTCCATGTGATTCGGGAGTGTACCCAAAAACCACCATTTTGCACGCCCTCTTGGACGTGGTGAGGTGGAAATCAAAGACAGTGGGAACCACACAAGACTCTATGACGATCTCGGGTCAACAGACTACTCTGTACCAGTGTCACCAGAGAACTGGCATCTGACGTAAGGTATAATACCATCTGGGAGTTCTCGGCGAGTCCGTCCAGTGTACCCAGTCTCCACTGAGCACCCGTATATCATCTCCGATGTCAAACACCAATGGATATGGGATCATCCATCGCCCATCTGTATGGGTCGAGAAGGTATACGCTAGTCTACTCTAGTATATCGATGCCTCGTCTCGATATACCCACGACTAGGGACTTTGAAGGATGTACTTATGGACTACCATGTCCCCACTAGTATGATCCGCATCATAGTCCAGGTAGTCAGGTACACATCCTAAGGGCTTTACCAACATGTATCAGAGAGACAATTAGCGTACACGTTAAGGTAAAGAGCAACCAGATAGCATTCTATCATGTCGAGCAAGAAAGTCCTCCCTATTTATGTCCAAGCACCCACTACAATATACATCCTATGTATAGTAATGGCCTCTAGGGCATACATATAACTAACAATCTCCCACTTGCACTAGGGCCATCTGATAGCAGTGGTTGTAGTATCTCATACTCAACCATCCCATAATAGTCTCTCTCTGGGAAAAGGCCTTTGTGAGTGGATCCGCCGTGTTTTCCTTTGAGTCTACTCTCCTAACCTCGATCACCCTGGAGATTAACTATCTCCATGATCAGGTGGTACTGCCTTAGAATATGTCTGGATCACTGATGGGACGGACGTTCCTTGGCATAAGCCACAACTCCATTGTCTCACAATGGGAGGAACTAAGTTCATCTCATGAACAAATATACATCCAGACTGCCTCTTTGTTAGCATCTTAAGTAGCGATGTATCGAGCCTTTATCGTCGAGTATGCCACGGTATCTTTCTTGGAACTCTTCCAACATACCGTCCCTTTACTGAGGGTAAAGACAATGCCTGGGACTGAATTTCAGTCGTCCTTATCACCCTGGAACCCTTCCAGTGATTCTCCCCAGGATCGGTTGATACCATCTCACTACAACTAGTGAGAATCCTAATATCCAATTAGATCTATCTCATAGATCCAAAACCCAGGAATTAGAAGGTATCACTTTGATCCTATATGGAGAATCATTGTGATAAGCGGAGATTGACCGAGCGTAGCATAGGAAACTTCTTCCCTATCAAGAGTATGTCATCCACGTACTCTATGAGGATCATCACCATACTCCGTACTACCTTTTTGTATATACAAGGTTCATCTACCATTTTGATGATGTCAAACTGTTTGACTACTACATCAAAACAGATGTTCCAACTCCGCGATACCTGCTTTATCCTATAAAGCATCTTGTACACGTTTCCGCTGCTCCCACTGTCTACGAAGCCCTCTGGCTGTGTACTTATAGACTCTCTCTTCTAAAACATTATTTAGAAAAGCAGTCATGACACCCAACCGCCAGATATCGTAGTCATGGTATGTAGCCGTGGCAAGTAGGATCTGGATGGACTTAAGCATAGCCACGTGAAAAGGTTTCATCATTATCCGCGCCTGGTCGATGACGAAAACCTTTAACAAGTCTAGCTTTGAAAGTCTCAACTTTTCCATGTACACCAAGTAATCTTCTGAAGATATACTTGCTCCTGATGGGGATTTAACCCTTTAGATATAGCAACCAAAGTCCATACTTTGTTGGTGTATAAGGATAAGGATTCCATCTCAGATCGCTAATCATCCAACCATTCTTACAGAGTCCCACTCCTGATGGCCAGCTCGAAACTAGTTGGGTCATCATCTCATGATGCAATCCTCACTCCCACTGTCATAGAGAAACCGAAGTATCTCTCAGGTGGGTGAGGAATCCTACTAGATCGGCGGAGAGGCTGAGGTTCGTTGGTAACTATTGAATCCTTTGGTTCTATCAAATCATCTGTTGTAGTTTGTATAGCTGGACCCTTTCCAGTTCTACATTACAGACCTTGCCTCGAGCTTGTCCGGATTTTGCTTTTAGACATAGGCCGGTCAACCCCAAATCTTAACTAGCTTAAGACATGGGCTCTTCCCTTTCCATATCACATATGAAGTGGTAGACAACTGATTTGACTGGAACCCTATTCAATAGGTATGCAGCTTCTCGAGTACACTACCCCTAAAAGGAAATAGGTAACTCAGTAGTACTCATCATAGAGCATACCATATCTAATATGATGCGGTTGCTCCGCCCCGATACACCGTTTTGCTGTGGTGTATTCAGAGGAGTAACACCGAGAGAGAATATCATTCTCCTTTAGAACATTACAAGAATTCCATGCACAAGTATTCTCCTCCCTGATCTCATCATAGGACATAATACTTATACCCGTATTTTGGTTCTCTACTTCTAACTTATATTCTGTGAATATCTCAAAAGGTTCGGACTTGTGTTTCAACAGGAACATAGGTCTGAATTTCGAAAGATCATCAGAGAATGCGATGAAGTAAAAAGAACCGGTCTTGGTATGTGCAGACAGGGGACCTTCATACATCAACATGTATCATCCTAAGAGTTCAACTAACTCTTTCTCTGTTTCCAATAAACAGAGCCGTGGTCATCTTATCTCTGTGACATGACTGGCAAGTTTCACAAGATGTAAATTCAAACTGATTAAAATGTAACTTCAGCCAGTCGGATCACATTGATATGACCTAGTCTACAATGCCTCAAGAAGGATTCGTTCATTTCTGAACTCTTCCTCTTGTGTGTGTTCTGTATACTAGGAACTGTAGTTTGATTTAGAACGTCAATGCTTTTAGATAACGTGCCTGAATCGATCAACTTTTGATATAGGAAATGTTCAAAACATTATCCATCAATACAAAATTATATCCTTTCTTTACTAGTAAAGAGACTGATATGATTTTGTATATCAGGTTCGGTATCTAATAACATTCGTTCAGAATCAATGTACTGGTCATACAGGGTGACAGTGACCAACAGACTTGGCTGCAACACTTGCCCCGTTCTCTGTCTCATGAAACTTATCACCCGTTCTCAGTTTTTCTACCTTTTTACAGCCCTATGTAACAGATTACATATCTGGGATCCTGATCCGGTATCATATACCCAGGATGCGGAGGATACTGAGAAACAGTTCTTTGTAATGAACACACCCGAAGATGATGCATCAGCATGCACTCTCTTCGTTTGGGCGGCACGGGAATTCTGGTAATCCCCAATTTCCTGCTCTGTCTTATAACAATTATAAGTTGGAGCGGGACCAACGTTCCCCAGCTCAGTATAACAAGCGGGTTCGGTCAATATTCCGTATTATTATCTTGATTAAGGCGTGATATGGTCGCTACCTGGAGAGAGAGAGAAGAAAACACTCAGCGTGCGCTCTTGCAAGAATAGATTGGTTATTATTTTATCTAATCAGGATGGCTCCCACCGTTTTTATCAAATCTTCCTTCAAACCATAAAAGGAAAGACTAGCCGGGATTAATTACACGCTACAAGTTCGCCAATCTTTCAGCCAGGCCAGTGTTGGTACTTTGAGGGAGGTCCCCCGTGCTTTCGCACGAACCTAATTAATGTAAACCTCATTTTCCCAGAGGCGTAACCCCGTTGACACCTTTCTAGACACCTACTTGATCGGCTAATTGTAATGTGTAAAACTCTCCCAGGAGTAACTCCTACTCGCAGCGGGTATCGGGATCCAACTATCTCATAGAAGGTATGCAATCTCATTGCAAATTTCAACACTTGAAATTCCCGATAATATTTTTCCCCAAGCGTCCTATGACCTTGACGCAGGCCAACAAACCATAGTGCGCTAGTCAAGTTCAACCCGACATTTCCTGATTGAATTAAACCCACCCGCACGACCCTTGACGCAGGCCAACAAAGTCGCACGACTACCCTAATCCAATCTGCATCATATGCATAAGGAGATAAATACTAGTTAGCTACCGCACACTATACCTTGACGCAGGCCAACAAACGTAGCACGAATACTAACTACTACTTATCTGAAATGAAGGAGGGCTACGACAGGTTTTTTCTGAAAAACTATTGCGTAATGAACTTGATATCGTTGTAGGATCGAATGAATTTTGAAATGGAGTGTTTTTGAGGCTTTTCTAGTTTTGCTAAAGGAGTCACTCCAGGTGAAGGGATCGTCGGTCCTTTCCTCGTCGAATGAGGTGCGGGATATATCATATATATCACTGTGCAAAGCAAAAACTATAGAAGCTATCAAAAGACAAACCGAGTGTGTAGCATCTGCCAGTTATTGCTAAAGGAGTCACTCCCGGTGAAGGGATCTCGGTCCTTTCCTCATCGAATAAGGTGCAGGATATATCATATATACCGCTGTGCAAAGCAAGAACTGTAGCTACCTGTTTTTTTGAAATTCGATTCTACAGCATCTTAGGTTTCTTTTATTTCATTAATCTCATTAATGAAATCCCATCATTTAAAGTACCTAATCATCACAGATAAATACGACGTACACTTATGCCATCCGCATTCGCCTCGATGTCCCCACGTGCACCGTTAGGTTAGGTAACTAACGACAGAGCGAGGCAGGGCTAGCGCGGGTGTAAAACATAATTAACGTCTATATAATATATCATATATACTATATACAGTATCCATCACAGAACATATCATATGATCACATCACAGATATCGCAGCAGAAGAAACATATGAAATATTGGATATACTAGGACGTCCGTGTTTTCAATACGGGCCAGTATAAAACACGGATTCCACGGTCGTGATGAATCGCCAAACCCATACCCCTAGACCCCTACGAGAGCGGGAAGCAACCCTACCAATTTTAGAGTTAGGAGACCCGGACTCGACTCCTCGAGTTGGTCTCCCACTGGACTCCAGAACCCGGTTACTTGTGCTCCCCTCCTTGGGTCTATCCTAGTGCGGAAAAATAAATAATATACAAAAGGTGACATCTTCCGCAACCTGGAAGTGCCCTAATAAAAGAATATTACATATAAGTTTTTTTTACATGAATGAAAATGAAAAACACTCATCTCACATAAAAAAACCCCGGCTATTCAAACACGACGATCCAATACAACATATCCAGCAACACATAACATCACATGTCATCAACGTAAGTAAATATGCGAATCCCAATTGTCGTTGACATATAGCAACGAAAATGGCGATATCACATATTACACTTACGGTCACAGAAAAGAAAGTGTAAAACTACAAAAGTTGGAATCCGCAATCTGTTTAGACATCGCATGCCTAATCAAATGAAATACTTAGACATTACATGCCTAACAATTATAAACCCCGCATTTTAGTCTCATTATCGAAAACACTTTTCAATACCAAGTCGGGCAATTCAACAGGATTCCCGACATCCTGATCGAATGCTCGTCGCAAACTTCAGTAGACGGCTGCACCCCCGATACCGTCGACGAAGTGCACCAAGGAGGAACACCGCTACCGCGAGCACCCGAACGGATGCTTTCGGCGACGGGGTTCTCCTATAATAACTATTGATATTACTGTACAGAAACCCGTCCCTAATTCCCTATTATTGCCGTGGAACCGCTGCAAATGGGGGGTTACTGCCGTGGTTCCGCGGCCATTTAGAGGATTTAGGGGCAAGTTTTTTTATGGTAATTCATATAAAACCCTGCTGAATTTTTTAAGCATTTTTAATATGGAAAAATCCCAGTTTTTGAAAAAAGTCCAGAGAGCATTTTGGAGTTAGGGTTTCGGTTCGATCGGAATTCTAACTCCGTCTACGCATCGCCTAAGGCTCTAGCTAGGCTCTGATACCACTGTAGGGTTCCTAGGCACACTAATGAGGTCTCACAAGGTATCAACCATGCCAATTTCAAATTTTACAAGTGCCGAGAAACCCTAATACAGATCGTTGACTAGAGTTTAGGCGAAACATGCAACTAGTTAACAACTTAACTAAGTGAACGGAAATACAACCTTTGTAGATCCGGTCCTCCACCTCCATAGCTCCATGATGAAGTCTCCTTGCTGTCCAAATCGAATCCCGGGCTCTAGCATCGGCTTCATCGGAGAAATGGGCGGGCTTGGTCGTCGGCTTCAATGCCGAAGATGATCTACGTCGAGGCAATACAAGATCAAGCTCCAACTTCACCAAGTCATGAAACTTATGAAAAAAACACCATAAACTACTTGGCAAGTGGTAGAGGATGAAGAAATAGGAAGTGGGTTCACTTTAGAATTGGATTTCTCACTCTTTTTCACTAGTTGCCATTGATGGAGGCAAGCTTTCTTCATGTTGAAGAAGGAGAAGAAGAAGAAGATAATATGATAAGTTTCTTTTGTAAAGAAAATAAAAATGAATACTTATCATATATCAACCATGGTCAAGTGTAGAGAATGAACTATGGTTAGTTTGAATGGTTAGGGTTAAGCATGAAGACAAAAACGGTCACTTAGTCAAAGCTTCATGAAGCTTCAATAACAAACAAAGAAAGCCACCATTTCTCTTCATCTTTCAAAAAGGAATAATAAATAAATAAATAAATGAATAAGTAAACAAAACCCTAACCATTCATATAACCATGGTTTAATCTTTACACAAATTCAAGTTAGCATGTATCATCAAACATGATACAAACAAGTGCACAAAAGTATATCACATATACAACTTGTGTACTTCAAGTGAGAAAATCTATTTAAAGTGAACAAACACTAGTTAATGCAAAGTAATATATCAAATATACAATTATGCATTAAATCATTAAATCAATACTCGATTTAACGATCCGGTCATATCGCATATAACCGACTAGTATCCTATGTATCGGCTTATCGAATCAATCCTTGATTCGATAACTAGGTTATATCTGTTAGTTATATGTATGCCCTAGAGGCCATTACTGTACATAGGATGTATATTGTAGTGGATGCTGGGACATATATAGGGATGACTTTCTTGCTCGACATGATAGTATGCTATCTGGTTGCTCTTTACCTTAACGTGTATACTGATTGTCTCTCTGTTACATGTTGGTAAAGCCCTTAGGATGTGTGCTTGACTACCTGGACTATGATGCGGATCATACTAGTGGGGACATGGTAGTACATAAGTACATCCTTCAAAGTCCCTAGTCGTGGGTGTATCGAGACGGGGCATCGATATACCAGAGTAGACTAGCGTGTACCTTCTCGACCCATACAGATGGGCGATGGATGATCCCATATCCATTGGTGTTTGACATCAGAGATGATATACGGGTGCTCAGTAGAGACTGGGTACACTGGACGGACTCGTCGAGAACTCCCAGATGGTATTATACCTCACGTCAGATGGCAGTTCTCTGGTGACACTGGTACAGAGTAGTCTGTTGACCCGAGATCGTCATAGAGTCTTGTGTGGTTCCCACTGTGCTTTGATTTCCATCTTACCATGTCCAAGAGGGCGTGCAAAACGGTGGTTTTTGGGTACAGTCCCAAGTCACATGGAGGCAATGAGCGATAGGAGGGGATTCGTCTCTCCCGGTATAGGGGGTTGATGTTGCGCTGTGTTCGATTGGCTATAACAGGAAATCCCTGGCCAGGGTTGCTGAGATTTACTGCTAAGTGTTACAAGTAGTTTCTCGAAAAGTTATAGACCTCATATCGACATGACTTATCGAGCTATTGGGGTCTGACGTTTACCACCCCTAGGCGAGATATGCGACATATCAGACGATCAGACCGGACTGTACGGTAGTGTTACTGGTCGGATTCACTGGAGTGTGAGCGGGCTTGCTCGTCGATCTTCAGATCGCTCAATACCCGGGTGGCCGTTACGTTTAGCAGACCGCTTGCGGCTTGTGGGTGTTTGATATGATCATCACCTGCTGCCGGCGTATTGACGAGTCTTTAGAGTCCTACACAGAGGTTTCCTGGCTCAAGCGAAACGAAATAGGAGCGCATATGAGATATGTGCGGGACCGAGAATAATGCATGTATGTGATACCATATTCTATTCTCGCGATAAATGTGTCGAATGGTTGTATGCGATATAACCTAGTTATCGAATCAAGGATTGATTCGATAAATCGATACATTGGATATTAGCCGGTTATATGTGATATGACCGGATCGTTAAATCAAGTGTTGATTTAATGATTTAATGTATAATTATATATTTGATATAATACTTTGCATTAACTAATATTGGTTCACTTTAGATGGATTTTCTCACTCGGATGTGCGCATTATATATGTGATATGATTTTGTGCATTTGCTTGTATCATGTTTGATGATACATACTTTTTGGTTTGTGTAAAGATTAAACCATGGTTATTTAAATGGTTAGGGTTTTGTTTTTATATCTATTTATTCATTTATTTATTTATTTTCTTTTTGGAAAAAGAAATGAGAAGAATGGTGGCTTTCTTTGTTTGTAGTTGAAGATTCATGAACCTTTGACTTTGTCCACCATTCTTATCTCATGCTTAACCTAACCATTTGATTTAACCCTAGTTCAATCTCTACACTTGACCATGGTTTAGTCATGATAAGTTTTGATTATTCTTTTCTTTTTCTAATTAACTTATCATAACTATTTTCCTTCTTCTTCTTCATTCTTCAAGTGAAGAAATCTTGCCCCATCAATGGCAAGTGATGGAAATGAGTGAGAAATCCGATTCTAAAGTCTACCCACTTCCTATTTCTTCATCCTCTACCTCTTGCCAAGTAGTAGAGTGTGTTTACTTCACAAGTTTCATGACTTGATGAAGTTGTGAGCTTGATCTAGCGATGCCTCGACGTAGATCATCTTCGGCATGGACATCGACGACCTAGCTTGCCCATTCTCCGACGAAGCCGACTCTAGAGCCCGGATTTGATTTGGACAGCGGAGACGACCTCGTTGCGGAGCCGTGGAGGTGGAGGACCGGATCTACAAAGGTTGTATTTCCGTTAAACTTTTAGTTAAGTGTTAACTAGTTAGTTTTTCGCCTAGACATCTAGCAAACGATCCGTATTTAGGGTTTCTCGGCACCGTAGAATTTGAAATTGCCATGGTTGATGGCTTGTGAGACCTCACTAGAGTGCCTAGGAACCCTACAGTGGTATCAGAGCCTAGCTAGAGCCTTAGGCGAAGTCTAGATGGATTTTGAAGTCCGATCGAACCAAAACACGACCCCAAAATATGCTCTCTGGACGATTTCAGAAAACGTGGATTTTTTCAAATTAAAAATTGCTAAAAAATTTAGCAGGGAAAAATAAGAATTACCATGCAAAATTTTCTGGATGAACAGTAAATACCGCGGCGGAAGCGCGGCAGAAGGCTACCTTCTGCGGCGGTTCCGCCGCAACTTGATGACGTCATCATCCACTTTTTGTACAGTAATTCATTTTGTCTGATGCTGAGTTTTCTGGGAATTTTTAAAATTTTTTCCAGAGTTGATTTTTCTGGAGTTGTTTTGGGGATTCGGTGTTTCGATCGGGGTATCAAATTTTGTCTGTGTGGCTTTCCGGATAAATTTTAGAATATGTTAAAAAGTTCGACCGGATATAAATACCCAATTTTTCCCCTGTCGGGAAATTTCCAAGTGTTGGATTTTTCCGTAGTTTGACGACGTTCTAAGTAGTGCAAGTAACGCGATGGTCCCTCTAGAAGACAACAAACCTTAACTCGATTATGTGACCGTCTTGAACTGCCCTTTGAACCTTCGGGTTTGGGGCAGTACGGCGTGCCACATGTGAGGCGTTGGCTTGACCCTTCTATGGCTGGACCGTTGGTACTGAGGCACGAACTGAATGTTGTTAGACTTGTTTCATGTGTTGATCTGTATCGGGAAAACTTGGGTGTTCGATTGTTCGATCGGAAAGTTTAACATTTTCTATTTATCTGGAATGGGATACAATAATTGGAATTCACAAAAGTTATGAGATAACTGAATGAATGTTATAAACATAGCAGTTTAGTCTCACTTGATCGGTTGCCACGGAATTTTGATGTGATCAAAAGTCCGTCGCAATCACGTAGCGTACGCGGATACTCGCCGGGTAAACTTAATAGACAGCTACACCCCATAGCCCCGACCAAGTAACTATAGGAGAACCCCGTCGCCGAAAGCATCCGTTCGGGTGCTCGCGGTAGCGGTGTTCCTCCTTGGTGCACTTCGTCGACGGTATCGGGGGTGCAGCCGTCTACTGAAGTTTGCGACGAGCATTCGATCAGGATGTCGGGAATCCTGTTGAATTGCCCGACTTGGTATTGAAAAGTGTTTTCGATTTTGAGACTAAAATGCGGGGTTTATAATTGTTAGGCATGCGATGTCTAAGTAATTCATTTGGTCAGGCATGCGATGTCTGAGGTGGTTGCGGATTCCAACTGTTGTAGTTTTACACTTTCTTTTCTGTGACCGTAAGTGTAATATGTGATATCGCCAGTTTCGTTGCTATATGCCAACGACAATTGGGATATGCATATTTACTTACGTTGATGACATGTGATGTTATGTGTTGCTGGATATGTTATATTGGATCGTCGTGTTTGAATAGCCGGGGGGTTTTATGTGAGATGAGTGTTTTTCATTTTCATTCATGTAAAAACTTGTATGTAATATTCTTTTATTGGGGCGCTTCCAGGTTGCGGAAGTTATCACCGTTGATGTATATTATTTACTTTTCCGCACTAGGATAGACCCAAGGAGGAGGGCACAAGTAACCGGGTTCTGGAGTCCAGTGGGAGACCAACTCGAGGAGTCGAGTCCGGGTCTCCTAACTCTAGAATTGGTAGGGTTGCTTGCCGCTCTCGTAGGGGTCTAGGGTTGTGGGTTTGGCTATTCATCGCGACCGTGGAATCCGTGTTTTATACTGGCTCGTATTGAAAACACGGACGTCCTAGTATATCCAATATTTCATATGATTCTTCTGCTGCGATATCTGTGATGTGATCATGTGATGTTCTGTGATAGATACAGTATATAGTATATATGATATATTATATAGACGTTACTTATGTTTTACACCCGCGCTAGCCCTGCCCCGCTCTGCCGTTAGTTACCTAACCTAACGGTGCACGATGGGACATCGAGGCGAATGCGGATGGCATAAGTGTACGTCGTATTTATCTGTGATGTTTAGGTACTTAAATGATGGGACTTCATTAATGTGATTAATGAAATAAAAGAAACCTAAGATGTTGTAGAATCGAATTTCAAAATAAAATAGGTTGCTACAGTTCTTGCTTTGCACAGCGGTATATGTGATATATCCTGCACCTTATTCGATGAGGAAAGGACCGAGATCCCTTCACCGGGAGTGACTCCTTTAGCAATAACTGGCAGATGCTACACACTCGGTTTGTCTTTTGATTGCTTTTAAGAGTTTTTGCTTTGCACAGTGATATATATGATATATCCCGCACCTCATTCGACGAGGAAAGGACCGACGATCCCTTCACCGGGAGTGACTCCTTTAGCAAAACTAGAAAAGCCTAAAAAACACTCTATTTTAAAATTATTTGATTCTACAACGATATCAAGTTCATTACGCAATAGGTTTTCAGAAAAACCTGTCGTAGCCTTCCGTCATTTCAGATAAGTACTAGTTAGTATTCGTGCTACGTTTGTTGACTATGTTAAGGCGTAGTGTGCGGTAGCTAATTAGTGCTTATCTGCATAAGCATATGATGTGATTGGATTATGGTAGTCGTGCGACTTTGTTGACTATGTTAAGGGTCGTGCGGGTGGGTTTAATTCAATCGGGAAATGACGGGTTGAACTTGACTAGCACTTATGATTTGTTGACTATGTTAAGGTCATATAGCTGCTAGGGGCAAAATATTATCGGGAATTTCAAGTGTTGAAATTTGCAATGAGATTGCATACCTTCTATGAGATAGTTGGATCCCGATACCCGCTGCGAGTAAGAGTTACTCCTGGAAGAATTTTATACATTACAATTAGCCGATCAAGTAGGTGTCTAGAAAGGTGTTAACGAGGTTACGCCTCTGGGAAAACGAGGTTTACATTAATTAGGTTCGTGCGAAAGCACGGGGGACCTCCCTCAAAGTACCGACACTGGCCTGGCTGAAAGATTGGCGAACTTGTAGTGTGTAATTAATCCCGGCTAGTCTTTACTTTTAGGGTTTGAAGGAAGATTTGATAAAAAGCAGTGGGAGCCATCCTGATTAGATAAAATAAAAACCAATCTATTCTTGCAAGAGCGCACGCTGAGTGTTTTCTTCTCTCTCTCTCCTGGTAGCGACCATGCCACGCCTTAATCAAGATAATAAAACGGATTATTGACCGAACCCGCTTGTTATACTGAGCTGGGGAACGTTGGTCCCGCTCCAACTTATAATTGTTATAAGACAGAGCAGGAAATTGGGGATTACCAGAATTCCCGTGCCGCCCAAACGAAGAGAGTGCATGCTGATGCATCATCTTCGGGTGTGTTCATTATACAGAACTATTTCTCAGTATCCTTTACGTCCTGGGTATGTGATACCAGATCAGGATCCCAGATATGTAATCTGTTACATAGGGCTACAGATAGGTAGAGAACTGAGAACGGGTGATAAGTTTCATGAGGCAGAAAATGGGGCAAGTGTTGCAGCCAAGTCTGTCGGTCACTGTCACCCTGTATTACAATACATTGATTCTGAACGAATGTTATTAGATACCGAACCTGATATACAAAATCATATCAGTCTCTTTATCAGTAAAGAAATGATAAAATTTTCTATAGTTGGATAATGTTTTGAACATTTCCTATATCAAAAGTTGATCGGATCAGGCACGTTATCTAAAAGCATTAATGTTCTAAATCAAACTACAGTTCTTAGTATACAGAACACACACAAGAGGAAGAGTTCAGAACTGAACGAATTCTTCTTGAGGTATTGTAGACTAGGTCAGATCAATGCGACCCGACTGGCTGAAGTTACATTTAGATGTATATTTAAATTAGTTTGAATTTACATCTTGTGAAACTCGCCAGTCATGTCACAAAGATAAGATGACCATAGCTCCGTTTACAGGAAACAGAGAAAAAGTTAATGAACTTTTGGGACTGATACATGATGATGTATGTAAAGTCCCCAGTCTACAAATCCCAGGACTGATTCTTTGTACTTCATTACATTCTCTGATGATCTTTCGAGATTCAGACCTATGTTCTTGTTGAAACATAAGTCCGAACCTTCTGAGATATTCACAGAATATAAGTTAGAAGTAGAGAACCAAAATACGGGTATAAGTATTATGTCCTTTGATGTGATCAAGGAGGAGAATACTTGAGCACGGAAATCCTGGACTATTCTAAAGGAGAATGAGATTCTCTCTCAGCTTTACTCCTCCGTATACACCATAGCACGATGGTATATCGGGGCGGAGCAGTCGCACCCTATTTGATATGGTGCGCTCTATGATGAGTACTACTGAGTTACCTGTTTCCTTTTTGGGAGTTATGCGCTTGAGAAGCTACATACCTATTGAATAGGGTTCCAATCAAATCAGTTGCCTACCATTTCATATGTGATATGGAAACGGATGAGCCCATATCTTAAGTTTCTTAAGATTTGGGGTTGTCCGGCCTATGTTTAAAAGCAAAATCCGGACAAGCTCGAGGCAATGTCAGTTATGTAGAACTGGAAAGGTTCCAGCTATACAAACTACATCAGATGATTTGGTAGAACCAGAGGATTCAGTAGATACCAACGAACCTCAGCCTCTCCACCGATCTAGTAGGGTTCCTCACCCACCTAAGAGACACTTCGGTTTCTCTATGACAGTGGGAGCGCGGATTGCATCATGAGATGATGATCCAACTAGTTTCGAGCTGGCCATCAGGAGTGGGACTCTATAAGAATGGCTGGATGCTTAGTGATCTGAGATGGGATCCTTATACACCAACAAAGTATGGACTTTGGTTGCTATATCTGAAGGGTTAAATCTCCATCAGGAGCAAGTATATCTTGAGAAGATTACTTGGTGTACATGGAAAAGTTGAGACTTTCAAAGCTAGACTTGTTAAAAGTTTGCATCATTTACCAGGCGTGGATTATGATGAAACCTTTTCAAGTGACTATGCTTAAGTCCATCCAGATCCTACTTGCCACGGCTACATACCATGACTGCGTTATCTGGTGGTTGGGTGTCTTGACTGCTTTTCTAAATGATGATTTAGAAGAGAGCGTCTATATGTACACAGCCAGAGGGCTTCGTAGACAGTGGGAGCAGCGGAAACGTGTGCAAGATGCTTTATAGGATAAAGCAGGCATCGCGGAGTTGGAACATCTGTTTTGATGAAGCAGTCAAAGAGTTTGACATCATCAAAATGGTAGATGAACCTTGTATAAACAAAAAGGTAGTAGGGAGTATGGTGGTGATCCTCGCAGAGTACGTGGATGACATACTCTTGATAGGGAAGTAGTTTCCTATGCTACGCTCGATCAATCTCCGATTTTCACAAAGATTCTCCATATAGGGTCAAAGTGATACCTCCTAAATCCTAGATTTTGGATCTATGCGATAGATCTAATTGGATATTAGGATTCTCACTAGTTGTAGTGAGATGGTATCAATCGACCCTGGGAAGAATCACTGGAATGGTTCCAGGGTGATAAAGACGACTGAATGTCAGTCGCAGGCATTGTCTTTACCCTCAGTAAAGGGACGGTATGTTGGAAGAGTTCCAAGATAGATACCGTGACATACTAGACGATAAAGGCAGGATACATCGCTACTTAAGATGCTACCCTAGAGGCTGTTTGGGTGTATATTGGTTCATGAGATGAACTATGTTCCTACCATTGTGAGACAATGGAGTTATGGCTTATGCCAAGGAACGCCGGTCCCATCAGTGATCCAGACATATTCTATGGCAGTATCACTTGATCATGGGGATGGTTGATCTCCAGGGAGATCGAGGTTAGGAGAGTAGGCTCAGAGGACAACACAGCGGATCCACTCACGAAAGGCCTTTTCCCAGAGAGAGACTTTCATGGGATGGTTGAGTATGAGATACTGCAACCACTGCTATCAGATGGCCCTAGTGCAAGTGGGAGATTGTTAGTTATATGTATGCCCTAGAGGCCATTACTGTACATAGGATGTATATTGTAGTGGATGCTGGGACATATATAGGGATGACTTTCTTGCTCGACATGATAGTATGCTATCTGGTTGCTCTTTACCTTAACGTGTATACTGATTGTCTCTCTGTTACATGTTGGTAAAGCCCTTAGGATGTGTGCTTGACTACCTGGACTATGATGCGGATCATACTAGTGGGGACATGGTAGTCCATAAGTACATCCTTCAAAGTCCCTAGTCGTGGGTGTATCGAGACGGGGCATCGATATACCAGAGTAGACTAGCGTGTACCTTCTCGACCCATACAGATGGGCGATGGATGATCCCATATCCATTGGTGTTTGACATCAGAGATGATATACGGGTGCTCAGTAGAGACTGGGTACACTGGACGGACTCGCCGAGAACTCCCAGATGGTATTATACCTCACGTCAGATGGCAGTTCTCTGGTGACACTGGTACAGAGTAGTCTGTTGACCCGAGATCGTCATAGAGTCTTGTGTGGTTCCTACTGTGCTTTGATTTCCATCTTACCACGTCCAAGAGGGCATGCAAAACGGTGGTTTTTGGGTACAGTCCCGAGTCACATGGAGGCAATGAGCGATAGGAGGGGATTCGTCTCTCCCGGTATAGGGGGTTGATGTTGCGCTGTGTTCGATTGGCTATAACAGGAAATCCCTGGCCAGGGTTGCTAAGATTTACTGGTAAGTGTTACAAGTAGTTTCTCGAAAAGTGATAGACCTCATATCGACACGACTTATCGATCTATTGGGGTCTGACGTTTACCACCCCTAGGCGAGATATGCGACATATCAGACGATCAGACCGGACTGTACGGTAGTGTTACTGGTCGGATTCACTGGAGTGTGAGCGGGCTTGCTCGTCGATCTTCAGATCGCTCAATACCCGGGTGGCCGTTACGTTTAGCAGACCGCTTGCGGCTTGTGGGTGTTTGATATGATCATCACCTGCTGCCGGCGTATTGACGAGTCTTTAGAGTCCTACACAGAGGTTTCCTGGCTCAAGCGAAACGAAATAGGAGCGCATATGAGATATGTGCGGGACCGAGAATAATGCGTGTATGTGATACAGTATTCTATTCTCGCGATAAATGTGTCGAATGGTTGTATGCGATATAACCTAGTTATCGAATCAAGGATTGATTCGATAAATCGATACATTGGATATTAGCCGGTTATATGTGATATGACCGGATCGTTAAATCAAGTGTTGATTTAATGATTTAATGTATAATTATATATTTGATATATTACTTTGCATTAACTAATATTGGTTCACTTTAGATGGATTTTCTCACTCGGATGTGCGCATTATATATGTGATATGATTTTGTGCATTTGCTTGTATCATGTTTGATGATACATACTTTTTGGTTTGTGTAAAGATTAAACCATGGTTATTTAAATGGTTAGGGTTTTGTTTTTATATCTATTTATTCATTTATTTATTTATTTTCTTTTTGGAAAAAGAAATGAGAAGAATGGTGGCTTTCTTTGTTTGTAGTTGAAGATTCATGAACCTTTGACTTTGTCCACCATTCTTATCTCATGCTTAACCTAACCATTTGATTTAACCCTAGTTCAATCTCTACACTTGACCATGGTTTAGTCATGATAAGTTTTGATTATTCTTTTCTTTTTCTAATTAACTTATCATAACTATTTTCCTTCTTCTTCTTCATTCTTCAAGTGAAGAAAGCTTGCCCCATCAATGGCAAGTGATGGAATTGAGTGAGAAATCCGATTCTAAAGTCTACCCACTTCCTATTTCTTCATCCTCTACCTCTTGCCAAGTAGTAGAGTGTGTTTACTTCACAAGTTTCATGACTTGGTGAAGTTGTGAGCTTGATCTAGCGATGCCTCGACGTAGATCATCTTCGGCATGGACATCGACGACCTAGCTTGCCCATTCTCCGACGAAGCCGACTCTAGAGCCCGGATTTGATTTGGACAGCGGAGACGACCTCGTTGCGGAGCCGTGGAGGTGGAGGACCGGATCTACAAAGGTTGTATTTCCGTTAAACTTTTAGTTAAGTGTTAACTAGTTAGTTTTTCGCCTAGACATCTAGCAAACGATCCGTATTTAGGGTTTCTCGGCACCGTAGAATTTGAAATTGCCATGGTTGATGGCTTGTGAGACCTCACTAGAGTGCCTAGGAACCCTACAATATCGCATACAACCAATCGATACATTCATTGCGAGAATGGAATATGATATCACATACACGCATTATTCTCGGTCCCGCACATATCTCATATGCGCTCCTATTTCGTTTCGCTTAAGCCAGGAAACCACTGTGTAGGACTCTAAAGACTCGTCAATACGCCGGCAGCAGGTGATGATCATATCAAATACCCACAAGCCGCAAGCGGTCTGCTAAACATAACGGCCACCTGGGTATTGAGCGATCAGAAGATCGACGAGCAAGCCCGCTCACACTCTTGTGAATCCAACCAGTAACACTTACCGTACAGTCCGGTCTGTTCGTCTGATATGTCGCATATCTCTCCTAGGGTTGGTAAACGTCAGACCCCAATAGCTCGATAAGTCGTGTCGATATGAGGTCTATAACTGTTCGAGAAACTACAGGTAACACTTACCAGTAAATCTCTGCAACCCTGGCCAGGGATTTCCGGTTATAGCAAATCGAACACAGCGCAACATCAACTCCCTATACCGGGAGAGACGAATCCCCTCCTATCGCTCATTGCCTCCATGTGATTCGGGAGTGTACCCAAAAACCACCGTTTTTCACGCCCTCTTGGACGTAGTAAGGTGGAAATCAAAGAACAGTGGGAACCACACAAGACTCTATGACGATCTCGGGTCAACAGACTACTCTGTACCAGTGTCACCAGAGAACTGCCATCTGACGTAAGGTATAATACCATCTGGGAGTTCTCAGCGAGTCCGTCCAGTGTACCCAGTCTCCACTGAGCACCCGTATATCATCTCCGATGTCAAACACCAATGGATATGGGATCATCCATCGCCCATCTGTATGGGTCGAGAAGGTATACGCTAGTCTACTCTGGTATATCGATGCCCCGTCTCGATATACCCACAACTAGGGACTTTGAAGGATGTACTTATGGACTACCATGTCCCCACTAGTATGATCTGCATCATAGTCCAGGTAGTCAAGTACACATCCTAAGGGCTTTACCAACATGTATCAGAGAGACAATTAGCGTACACGTTAAGGTAAAGAGCAACCACATAGCATTCAATCATGTCGAGCAAGAAAGTCCTCCCTATAGATGTCCAAGCACCCACTACAATATACATCCTATGTATAGTAATGGCCTCTAGGGCATACATATAACTAACAATAGCACGTTAGGGGCAAAATATTATCGGGAATTTCAAGTGTTGAAATTTGCAATGAGATAGCATACCTTCTATGAGATAGTTGGATCCCGATACCCGCTGTGAGCAAGAGTTACTCCTGGGAGAGTTTTACACATTACAATTAGCCGATCAAGTAGGTGTTTAGAAAGGTGTCAACGGGGTTACGCCTATGGGAAAACGAGATTTACATTAATTAGGTTCGTGCGAAAGCACGGGGGACCTCCCCCAAAGTACCGACACTGGCCTGGCTGAAAGATTGGCGAACTTGTAGCGTATAATTAATCCCGGCTAGTCTTTCCTTTTAGGGTTTGAAGGAAGATTTGACAAAAACAGTGGGAGCCATCCTGATTAGATAAAATAATAACCAATCTATTCTTGCAAGAGCGCATGCAGAGTGTTTTCTTCTCTCTCTCTCAAGGTAGCGACCATATCACGCCTTAATCAAGATAATAATACGGAATATTGACCGAACCCGGTTGTTATACTGAGCTGGGGAACGTTGGTCCCGCTCTAACTTATAATTATAAGACAGAGCAGGAAATTGGGGAATACCAGATTTCCCGTGCCGCCCAAACGAAGAAAGTGCATATGATGTATCTCCTTCGGGTGTGTTCGTTACAAAGAACTGTTTCTCTGTATCCTCTACGTCCTAGGTATTTGATACCGGATCAGGATCCCAGATATGTAATCTGTTACATAGGGCTACAGATAGGTAGAGAACTGAGAACGGGTGATAAGTTTCATGAGACAGAAAACGAGGCAAGTGTTGCAGCCAAGTCTGTTGGTCACTGTCACCCTGTATTATCAGTACATTGATTCTGAACAAATGCTATTAGATACTTAACCTGATATACAAAATCATATCTATCTCATTATTAGTAAAGAAACGATAAAATTTTGTATTGTTGGATAATGTTTTGAACATTTTCTATATCAAAAGTTGATCGGTTCAGGCACGTTATCTAAAAGCATTGATGTTCAAAATCAAACTACAGTTCTTAGTATACAGAACACACACAAGAGGAAGAGTTCAGAAATGAACGAATCCTTCTTGAGGTATTGTAGACTAGGTCATATCAATGCGACCCGACTAGCTGAAGTTACATATAGATGCATATTTAAATTAGTTTGAATTTATATCTTATGAAACTTCCCAGTCATGTCACAGAGATAAGATGACCATAGCTCCGTTTATTGGAAACAGAGAAAGAGTTAGTGAACTCTTGGGATGATACATGTTGATGTATGTAGGTCCCCTGTCTATACATACCAAGACTGGTTCTTTGTACTTCATTACATTCTCTGATGATCTCTCAAGATTCAGACAATGTTCCTGTTGAAACACAAGTCCGAACCTTTTGAGATATTCACAGAATATGAGTTAGAAGTAGGGAACCAATACGGCTATAAGTATTATGTCCTTTGATGAGATCAAGGAGGAAAATACTTGAGCACGGAATTCTTGGACTTTTCTAAAGGAGAATGAGATTCTCTCTCAGCATTACTCCTCCGTATACACCATAGCACGATGGTATATCGGGACGGAGCAATTTCACCTTATTCGATATGGTGCGCTCTATGATGAGTAATACTGAGTTACCTGTTTCCTTTTTGGGAGTTATGCGCTTGAGAAGCTGCATACCTATTGAATAGGGTTCGAATCAGATCACTGCCTACCACTGCATTTAAGATATGGAATGGGAAGAGCCCATGTCTTAAGCTAGTTAAGATTTGGAGTTGTTCGGCCTATGTCTAAAAGCAAAATCGGGACAAGCTCGAGGCAAGATATGTTTTGTAGAACTGGAAATGTTCCAGCTATACAAACTGCAGCTGATGATTTGAAAGAACCAAAGGATTCAATAGTTACCAACGAACCTCAGCCTCTCCGCCGATCTAGTAAGGTTCCTCACCCGCCTGAGAGATACTTCGGTTACTCTATGACAGTGGGAGCGAGGATTGCATCATGAGATGATGACCCAACTAGTTTCGAGCTGGCCATCAGGAGTGGGACTCTGTAAGAATGGCTGGATGCTTAGCGATCTGAGATGGAATCCATGTACACCAACAAAATATGGACTTTGGTTGCTATATCTGAAGGGTTAAATCCCTATCAGGAGCAAGTATATCTTGAGAAGATTACTTGGTGTGGATGGAAAAGTTGAGACTTTCAAAGCTAGACTTGTTAAAGCTTTTTGTCATCGACCAGGCATGGATAATGATTGAAACCTTCAAGTGGCTATGCTTAAGTCCATCCAGATCCTACTTGCCACGGCTACATACCATGCCTACGATATCTGGCGGTTGGGTGTCATGACTGCTTTTCTAAAAGATGTTTTAGAAGAGGGCGTTTATAAGTACACAGCCAGAGGGCTTCGTTAACAGTGGGAGCAGCGAAAACATATGCAAGATGTTTTATATGATAAAACAGGCATCGCGGAGTTGGAACATCTGTTTTGATGAGTTAGTCAAAGAGTTTGACATCGTCAAAGAACCTTGTATATACAAAAAGGTAGTAGAGAGTATGGTGGTGATCCTCGTAGAGTACGTGGATGACATACTCTTGATAGGGAAGGAGTTTCCTATGCTACGCTCGATCAATCTCCGCTTATCACAATGATTCTCCATATAGGATTTTATGATACCTCCTAAATCCTGGGTTTTGGATCTATGAGATAGAAGTAACTGGATGTTAGGATTCTCACTAGTTGTATTGAGATGGTATCAATCGATCCTGCGGAGAATCACTGGAAGAGTTCCAGGGTGATGAGAACGACTGAATGTCAGTCACATGCATTGTCTTTACCCTCAGTAAAGGGACGGTATGTTGGAATAGTTCCAAGCTAGATACCGTGGCATACTAGACGATAAAGGCTGGATACATCGCTACTTAAGATGCTACCAAAGTAGCTGTCTGGGTGTATATTTGTTCATTTGATGAACTTAGTTCCTCCCATTGTATGACAATGGAGTTGTGGCTTATGCCAAGGAACGTCCGTCCCATCAGTGATCCAGACATATTCTAAGGCAGTATCACCTGATCATGGAGATGCTTGATCTCCAAGGGATCGAGGTTAGGAGAGTAGACTCAGAGGACAACACGGCGGATCCACTCACAAAGGCCTTTTCCCAGAGAGAGACTTTTACGGGATGGTTGAGTATGAGATACTACAACCACTGCTATCAGATGGCCCTAGTGCAAGTGGGAGATTGTTAGTTATATGTATGCCCTAGAGACCATTACTATATATAGGATGTATATTGTAGTGGATGCTTGGACATATATAGGGAGGATTTTCTTGCTCGACATGATAGTATGCTATCTGGTTGCCCTTTACCTTAACGTGTATACTGATTGTCACTCTGATACATGTTGGTAAAGCCCTTAGGATGTGTACTTGACTACCTGGACTATGACGCGGATCATACTAGTGGGGACATGGTAGTCCATAAGTACATCCTTCAAGGTCCCTGGTCGTGGGTGTATCGAGATGGGCAATCGATATACCAAAGTAGACTAGCGTATACCTTCTCGACCCATACAGATGGGCGATGGATGATCCCATATCCATTGGTGTTTTGACATCAGAGATGATATACGGGTGCTCAGTGGAGACTGGGTACACTGGACGGACTCGCCGAGAACTCCCAGATGGTATTATACCTTACGTCAGATGGCAGTTTTCTGGTGACACTGGTACAGAGTAGTCTGTTGACCCGAGATCGTCATAGAGTCTTGTGTGGTTCCCACTGTGCTTTGATTTCCACTTTACCACGTCCAAGAGGGCATGCAAAACGGTGGTTTTTGGGTACAGTCCCGAATCACATGGAGGCAATGAGCGATAGGAGGGGATTCGTCTCTCCCGGTATACGGAGTTGATGTTGCGCTGTGTTCGATTGGCTATAACCGGAAATCCCTGGCCAGGGTTGTTGAGATTTACTGGTAAGTGTTACCAGTAGTTTCTCGAACTGTTATAGACCTCATTTCGACACGACTTATCGAGCTATTGGGGTCTGACGTTTACCACCCCTAGGCGAGATATGCGACATATCAGACGACGAGACCGGACTGTACGGTAAGTGTTACTGGTTGGATTCACAGGAGTGTGAGCGGGCTTGCTCGTCGATCTTCTGATCGCTCAATACCCGGGTGGCCGTTACGTTTAGCAGACCGCTTGCGGCTTGTGGGTGTTTGATATGATCATCACCTGCTGCCGGCGTATTGACGAGTCTTTAGAGTCCTACACAGAGCTTTCCTGGCTCAAGCGAAACGAAATAGGAGCGCATATGAGATATGTGCAGGACCGAGAATAATGCGTGTATGTGATACAGTATTCTATTCTCGCGATAAATGTATCGATTGGTTGTATGCGATATAACCTAGTTATCGAATCGAGGATTGATTCGATAAGCCGATACATTGGATATTAGTCGGTCATATGAGATATGACCGGATCGTTAAATCAAGTGTTGATTTAATGATTTAATGTATAATTATATATTTGATATATTAGTTTGCATTAACTAGTATTGGTTCACTTTAAATGGATTTTCTCACTTGAGATGCACATTGTATATATGATATACTTTTGTGCACTTGTTTGTATCATCTTTGATGATACAAGCTCACTTAGGTTAGTGTAAAGAATTAAACCATGGTTATATGAATGTTTAGGGTTTTATTTACTTATTTATTTATTAAGGAAAAGAAAATGATATGGTGGCTTTCTTTGTTTGCTTGTTGAAGCTTCATGAAGCTTTGAACAAGCCCACCATATTTGTCTCATGCTTAACCCTAACCATTCCCACTAACCATAGTCTATTCTCTACACCTAATCATGGTTGCCATATGATAAGTATTGATTTTATTTTCTATTTTGAAAATAACTTAGCATATTATCTTCTTCTTCTCCTCTTTCTTCAACATGAAGAAAGCATGCCTCCATCAATGGCAACTAGTGAAAAAGAGTGAGAAATCCAATTCTAAAGTGAACCCACTTCCTATTTCTTCATCCTCTATCTCTTGCCAAGTAGTATAGGGTGTTTTCTTCACAAGTTTCATGACTTGGTGAAGTGGGAGCTTGATCTTGTGATGCCTCGACGTAGATCATCTTCGGCATCGAAGTCGACGACCTAGCCCGCCCATTTCTCCGATGAAGCCGACGCTAGAGCCCGAGATCCGATGATCGCAGCGAGGGGACCTCATCACGGAGCTATGGAGGTGGAGGACCGGATCTACAAAGGTTGTATTTCCGTTCCACTCATAGTAAAGTTGTTTACTAGTTATTGTTTCGCCTAAAATTCTAGTTAACGATCCGTTTTAGGGTTTCTCGGCACTTGTAAAATTTGAATTTGGCATGGTTGATGCCTTGTGAGTCCTCATTAGTGTGCCTAGGAACCCTACACACACAGCATTGTGTCACGTATACAGCAGCAGTGGACGCAGCCCTAGATGATGAGGCACGTCATCCCGAGAATTTAGGAGTTTCAAGACCGAGGAGGGCTCGTACTGGTGTATTAGCCCAGAGACAGAGGCTTAGTCGCCGCGACAAATTTCGTTTACGTTGTGAGAGTAGCAGAGGCTTGGGATGAAGACAGTTGTTTAGATCTTATCCCAAGGAGGATCAGCAGCCATCGCGTGGATGTTTCCGGTATGGATGTTTCCATCACCTCGTCAGAGATTGTACCGTGGTACGCCAGAGGAGGGCAGCAGTACCATATGATACCTTACCACCTTCACCTCAGGGAGTGTTTCCCCATGAGCCTGTTGTCGCACCACGTCAGACTTATGTTCAGAGAGGTCATGGTCGCGGAGGGTTCGTTCAGAGGGTACAGGATGGTAGAGGTGGAGGGCAGCCAGTTGCGGGTAGAGGACAGGCACGAGCATTTGCTTCTATTCATCGGGACGCGCGGGCGTCCAATGCAGAGTTTTCAGGTATTCTTTTTCGTATGTTCTTTTTTTGCATATGTTTTGGTTAGTTCAGGATCTCTGCACTCGTTTGTTCTACACACTTCGTGCTTAGGTTGGGCCGAGGGTCGTGTATGCTAGATCAGCCATTGTTGTGTTTACTCCTGTTAGCGATCCTTTGGTTGCGCGACACGTGTTTCGGTCATGTGCTAATCGGATAGGAGATAGAGATTCGTCTGTCGATTTGATCCTTCTAGAGATGTTGGACATTGACGTTCTCCTGGGCACGGACTGGTTAGGTACGTGCTATGCGTCTGTGGACTGCCGCGAGAAGACAGTCAGGTTTTGTTTTCCCGACGAGTCAGTTCTTGTTGTGCAGGGGGAAAGTGGTGTCGCCCCTCACAGCTTGATTTCATCCTTTTTCACTAGTCGTCTTTTGAGAAGAAGGTGTCAAGGATTATTGGCTTTCATTCGTGATACCGGAGCCATAGTGGATTCATTGGACCGGGTTTCTATTAGGCGAGATTTTCCGACGTTGTTCCAGATGAGCCGGAGGAGCTTAGGGAGCTTAAGGATCTGCTGCAGAGTTGCTAGATAGGGGGACTTGTACGTCCAAGTGTTTCGCTTCGGGGAGCTCTTTTTCTGTTCGTCAAGAAGAAGGACGGCAGTTTAAGGTTGTGAATTGATTGATCGTCAATTGAACCGAGTTACGGTGCGGATTAGGCATCCTTTACCTCGCATTGACGATTTCTTTGATCAGCTCCAGGGTGCGAGACATTTTTCTAAGTTTGATTTGGGATCATGTCATCATTGTTGCGGGTTCAGGCTGATGACATTCGAAGACTGCTTTTATACGTGCTACGGGCTTTATGAGTTCCGGTGGTGTCGTTAGACTCACCAATGCCCTAACAGAATTTATGGATGTGATGAACCAGATTCTTCATGCCGTTCCTCGACCAGTTTAATGTTATGTTATAGATGATATTCTGGTCTTTTCCAAGAGTCGTGAGGAACATGAACAGCACTTGAGGATTGCTTTGCAGACATTGGGAGAGTACTGGCTGTTTGCTAAATTCTTGAAGTGTTCCTTCAGGCTTGATAGTGTTGACTTCTTAGGTCATGTGGTTACGGGAGACGGTATTCGTATGGACTCGAGGAAGATCGAGGCTGTACAGCTTTGGCCCAGACTGTTTCAGTGACAGAGGTCCGCAGATTTTTGGGCTTAGCCAGTTTTTACCGCCGTTTCGTGCAGGATTTTTGTGTATCACTACACCGTTGACCGTACTAACAAGGAAGGGAGTTCCTTTTCTTTAGACTGAGGCATGCGTCCTGAGTTTTCAGCAGTTGAAGACTCGGGTGACGACTTGTCACGACACGAAATAACCCGTGACTGGCCCTTGAATCATATGAAGTCTATAGGACCCCATCTAATTCAAGTAAGCCAAAAGCCCAGAAATCTAAAACCATTTTAAATAATAACTGAAGGAAAATAGTTTTAAGATGTGAAGAAAATATGTTTTAGAAACAAGGTTTTTAAATAAGTAAGCCGAATATGCATTTTTAAAATCTATATTCTTTTCTGAAAATTTCGGCAGAATTTCCTTTGTAAATAATGGCCCCGAACGGGGTACAACAAGAATAATATATACACAATGATAAAAAGCATCCCCAAGCGGGAGCTAGCTCTTCATCAATCGACGGTCACAACCACGCAAGCAGTATAATATACAACGCCGAAGGGCGAGGATTAAAAACTCAAAACGAACTCAAAATCAGCATGAAAACCATAATACTACAATGTGCGATTCTAAGGTCGAAATAATACACAACTGGTTTCCTAAGTCTGAAACAATATACAAATTTGGTTGATAGAATTTCTAGATACAACTGAATAAAATAAATACAAGGGTGGTCACGATGCGAGTGAACCCACCTACGAAAGCAACCATCCAGAAAGGAAGCAGTGTGCCAGAAAAGCCGCAATGAAACATGTACGACAAAACCTGCAAGAACTGTGGCACAACGGGGGTGAGTTACCAACTCGTGAATAGAAAACATCGCAGAGTAGAAATCGTATGCATGACATAATCCTAGGTCAATACGATCAGTATATATAAACCTCAATATGAATAAGTCTGAAGCATATTAAAAAGGCAAGGGTAAACATCTAAACATAAGTGTAATCCCATGTGCTCGTGTCAGTGCCTCAGGTAGCAAATATCGTAAATATGAGGTATGAATGCGGTAAAATGAAAACAGAAGACATCATGAATGAGAAGACCGTTTTCTTAATATAGTGAGATTTTTAAATAAACATTCAAATATCATCAATGAAATCATCAGAAAATCAATGTCAAGCATCGACATAAAATATATATCATTTCCAATATGTATGCAACATTCATGAAGGTACTCTATCAGGTACTGCTAATACATGAAGCAATAAATGGCAATGTATATATGCAATGGCCATGAAAGGTACTCTATTAGGTATTACTAATACATGAAGTGATGCATATAAAATAAATGTGGGGTAGGGGGTATAACATGCCATCCATACACCTCGACCATAAAGGCCCCTCACATCGACCATAAAGGCCCCTCATATCGACTATAGAGGCCCCTCATATCGACCATAAAGGCCCCTCACATCGACCATATAGGCCCCTCATATCGACCATAAACGCCCCTCGCATATATAATGAATAAGTAATTACATAGATCATCATGATGATATATTAAGTAGGTTTATATATATATCAGCGTACCATACCACTTATATATATACTATGGGTATATGTATATATTTCAGTGTCCCATACCACTGATATATATATGCAGGGGTAAACAATCCAGAAAACATCATATGAAACAATATCGCAGTGCGAAATCCATGAATTATAATACATGCAATGTGAAACAATAATATGAGCATGTAACCATATAAAGGCATATGTGTAAGCATATAGGTATACGGGTATGCTATATGTCATATGCACAAGGGAATATGAATCAATAACATATAAGCATGCAATGCAATGCGAGCAGTAGAATAAATGAGAAATGAATAATAATGCAGCAATAAAGAAATATACATTCCTATATACGAGTCATACAGGATTTTGGTATTTGAAAGTTGCACGAATCGTGGTGTTTTAGAAAATAGGGCTACGGTGTTTTTATAAAAAAGTATTTCCTTGAAAATATTCGTAGTATCTCTTGGCCTGTCTTTAAAATACCCACTGTTCGTTAGTTTTTGAAATAGGTATGACTCGGGTCTAATCTAACATCAACTAAGTAAACTACAAATCTAGATAACAAGCAAATTGAAAGGGTACGGAAACCGCCTAAATCTGAGTCGATATATATATAGATATAATAGTCGGTGATCCCATCTCAATAGTATCACATATGATACAATATACATCATATAATATCCTCGAGTCATAAGTGCGGATCTATCATCAATATATAGCTTGTACGTAAATCCGTCGTACGGCATCCCAAATCTGGGTACGGGTCAGTATCACATTTATCTCATCAATTATCTGGTATCCTTATCATCATATCTCATGAACTGGGGTACTGATCTAAGTCTAGTACAAACTGATACCATCGATATAAATATAAATGCGCGTGTGAAACACACGTCCAAAGGCCCGTTAAAATCTCATATCGTATCCCAAATACGAATCACAATATATCACCGATCTCGTGGCACTATGCCCAATCTCATCGACTCATCTCCAAACATCATACACTATCCTCGTCATCTAGGTATATGTATAACGAATATGCATGTGTGTGCGTGTGGGTGTAAACCTATTCTAGGGTTCGCAACTAGGAAACTATACTAGTTCACTTCTAATAACCCTAATCTAACCATTAACATAAATCATATCTTAATAATCATCCACGCAACATAAACACATATATAACCATAAATGTAAATACGCTACAGTACGAACTGCGGGGGTGCTATACTCCATCCACCCGACTTCCCCCGTAGATATAATCTACTCACCTTGCGTCTTTCTTGTCAATGTTGATGTCGCTATCATCTTTTTCATCGTCTCGAATCGTCGTGAGGGTACCAACATGTCACACGTAGCGCATCGCATTAAAACCAAATAGAAACAAAAGTGATACGCTTAAAAGCTTATAGGTTAGAACCTATGGACTACGCTTTCAAAACCATCAAAAAATCCTCGATATCGTCGTATAAACGCCAAGTAATCGAGGTAAAACGCAATTATACAAATCCAGAATTTAAAATACGCAAAACGAAAACACAAACTAAAACAGCAACTCAGGAAAAAGGCTCCAGATTCTACCCAAGGTCAAATTGGACAATTTTGCATATGCCAGGGGTCTAATTCATAGATGTAGGAGCTACAGAATAAGAACGAGCCAAAATACTCCAGGTCTGGCCGCAAATTGCGGCCAGAAGAAATAAATCTGCGGCCAAGGTTGGGAGTTAGGGGCTAGGATTTTGGTGGTAACTTCCTAGGTGCCTGCATGTATCACTGTCCATGCAAAATAATTTTTAGAGTCCCGGGGTGATAGCAGATTCCATTTAACCTTCACAGAATCACAGTTTTTCCGATATCGGCTTTTCTAAATCCGTATTCCGGGTTTCTAGTCATTGTTTTAGGCCTGAATTCTAGCACTAGGGGGTTTGTGTTGCCTCTACTGAGCTTAATTACCCATCACAACCTAAAGTTCCCTCAAACCCTAACTAGAATTTTCTAAGTCCACATAACCACTCAATATCGACATGAAACATGCATGGATGCATAAGTAATCGAAACACTACTCTAATGGTGCAAAAATTACCTCCTTTGGCAACTCAAGAATTTTCTTGAGTTGCTCAAGGTCCTCAAAATCTCTTCTTTCTTGGTCCAATGGGTTTCCCTAGAGCTTGTGCTTCTATTTAATGAAATGGGAGTAGGGTTTTGAGGTTGTTTTGATTGAGCTTTGGAGGGGTTTTGTGGAGAATGAAAGGAGGGGCAGCAGCAGCAGCAGCTAGGGGAAGAGGGAGAGGAGAGAGATGTGTGAATAATGAAGGGGATGGCTCAAGACTTGGTCAAGGGTAAACTCTCACCTTTCTCTCTCTCACCCATACCTATTATAATACTTTTTTCCTTTTTCTTTTCTTTTCTTTTCTTTTCCCCTCTCTAATAATTCAATAACCATGATATAAAACAAGTAGGAAAGCCATAAGAATATGTAACAAGTGAAAAAAAGATATGGTGCATGTTTTACACAAATATGCTAAAAATCCGATTAGCGATTTTTAATCGCGATTAGCACTAAATTAGCATATAATTACTCATAAAAACTTAAAAATTGCATAATTCACATAAAACAACCTCTTTTAGTAATTTCTATAATTTTCCTGATTTTCCCCAATTTATCGGTATTTAATTATACCGAAATATTAAAATATTCATTAAAAATAATATTAAATTATAAAAATTCCCAAAAATAATATTTTATTTTTTTGAAATGTTACAATCTTCTCCCTTAAAGAAATTCGGTCCCCGAATTTAAATTTAAACCCCCAAATTCTAAAACATTTCCATAAAAGTCTAAGTCGTCGGGGCTCCGAAATCATTAATACATAAAACGCATCATAGCGCAATGCATGCGCAAGAACAATGAGCAGATCACTCAAAAACAAAACTCCGTCAAGCATCCCGCAATCATCGGAGTTATGGTATAGACACAAATGTCAAATCCAATACGAAAACCAATATGATATAAATCAGAACTATATATGTAAATATCTGAAGGAAATGCATGCTAAATCTTTTTAAGTCGCTGTGCGATGCGCATATCGCGGCACAATGGCGGACGTCTATTATAATAATATAACCATATACGTATATATCCTTTGTTTAATATGTACGTTCCGCCGTTTTGAAAACAATTTAAAAGGGTTTCCTTGTTTAAAACGTGTCGTGTCATATCAGACACGTAGGTAAATACTGAGACTATAGATCGCTTTTTGGAAATCCCTTCGATAACTATCAATGCATGCAAAATATATCCAGTTACTGTTCTCTGACTAGTCCTGCTCAGTACGAAAACATATAGCAAATATCATAAAAACGTACTGCTCCATAAGTAACCAATCTTAAAATGTATATAAGAATACCCCGTGCGTCTGGTGAGCACGGAAATCAAAATCCATATATGTGCCATACATGTGCACAGAAACATCAAGTAGGTGCAACGGGTGTGTACGAAACATCGGTCATAGGCAACGGACGTGCCTGACAGAAAAATCAGGTGCATCTGACATGCACAAGGAATCCCGTTTTGGTGCATCTGGTGTGCACCAAAATCGTATCTTAAAAATGCGCTCATCATGCGCTAAAATATAAATCAAAATACTAAAAGTGCATGAAAAGTATGCTGTAAGCGTAAATCAAATCACCGGCATAAAATAGGCATGAAATCACAATCAATATCTCAAACGTAATAACTATGCGTAAAATATCAATACCCAGTAGGTGCAACCATGGTCTATGAAAACAGAAATCATGGAACTCATCCATCAAGACCAAATCATGCGAACAAGTCTCCCAAAAAAAATACCGAAATCCAAGGTGACGGATTCGTGATAATCGAATCACCAAATCACAAATCATAAATACCGTCGTCGGTATATCCTCCTTCAAAGTCGGGAAGGTGTCGGTGCATCCAATGCTAGCAGCGCAAGATATCTACTTATCTCCTGCTCACGGTCTGGCGTCATCTGTCTCTGGGTCCTCTCTGTGGATTACCTATCTCGCAATCCATCGGCTCATCGGCCCTGTCAGGTGTGCTAACGGGGGCGATTCCGTCCTGGCAGTTCTTGTAAGGTTCCTAGGCACTCTAATGAGGTCTCACAAGGCATCAACCATGCCAATTTCAAAGCTTACAAGTGCCGAGAAACCCTAATACGGATCGTTAACTAGAATTTTAGGCGAAACAAATACAAGTAAACGACTTTACTCTAAGTGAACGGAAATACAACCTTTGTAGATCTGGTGCTCCACCTCCATAGCTCCGTGATGAAGTCCCCTTGCTGTCCAAATCAAATCCCGGGCTCTAGCGTTGGCTTCATCGGAGAAATGGGCGGGCTAGGTCATCGACTACGATGCCGAAGATGATCTACGTCGAGGCATCACAAGATCAAGCTCCCACTTCACCAAGTCATGAAACTTGTGTATAAAACACCCTATACTACTTGGCAAGTGGTAGATGATGAAGAAATAGGAAGTGGGTTCACTTTAAAATCGGATTTCTCACTCATTTTCTCAAGTTGCCATTTTTGATAGCAAGCTTTTCTTCATGTGAAGAAGAAAAAGAAGATGAAGTATATTATGATAAGTTAATTAAAACCAAAAGAAAAATGAATACTTATCATAATATGAACCATGGTTAGGCGTAGAGAATTGACTAAGGTTAGATGAATGGTTAGGGTTAAGCATGAAGACAAAATGGTCACTTTGGTCAAAGCTTCATGAAGCTTCAACAAGCTTCAAGAATGAAAGCAACCATTTTTTTTTCTTATCCCATTTCTTTTTAATCCAAATTAAAAAGATAAATGAATGAATAAATAAAAACCCTAACCATTTACTTAACCAAGGTTTAATTCTTTACACAAACCCTAGCATTCATGCATCATCAAACATGATACAATCAAGTGCACAAAAGTATATCACATATACAACTTGTGCAATGCAAGTGAGAAAATCCATTTAAAGTGAACCAATACTAGTTAATGCAAAATAATATATCAAATATATACTTATACATTAAATCATTAAATCAACACTTGATTTAACGATCCGGTCATATCGCATATGACCGACTAATATCCAATGTATCGGCTTATCGAATCAATCCTCGATTCGATAACTAGGTTATATCGCATACAACCAATCGATACATTCATCGCGAGAATGGAATACGGTATCACATACACGCATTATTCTCGGTCCCGCACATATCTCATATGCGCTCCTATTTCGTTTCGCTTGAGCCAGGAAACCTCTGTGTAGGACTCTAAAGACTCGTCAATACGCCGGCAGCAGATGATGATCATATCAAACACCCACAAGCCGCAAGCGGTCTGCTAAACGTAACGGCCACCCGGGTATTGAGCGATCAGAAGATCGACGAGCAAGCCCGCTCATACTCCTGTGAATCCAACTAGTAACACTTACCGTACAGTCCGGTCTCGTCGTCTGATATGTCGCATATCTCGCCTAGGGGTGGTAAACGTCAGACCCCAACAACTCGATAAGTCGTGTCGATATGAGGTCTATAACATTTCGAGAAACTACTGGTAACACTTATCAGTAAATCTCAGCAACCCTGGCCAGGGTTTTCCGGTTATAGCAAATCGAACACAGCGCAACATCAACCCCTATACCGGGAGAGATGATTCCCCTCCTATCGCTCATTGCCTCCATGTGACTCGGGACTGCACCCAAAACCACCGTTTTGCACGCCCTCTTGGACGTGGTAAGGTGGAAATCAAAGCACAGTGGGAACCACACAAGACTCTATGACGATCTCGGGTCAACAGACTACTCTGTACCAGTGTCACCAGAGAACTGCCATCTGACGTAATGTATAATACCATCTGGGAGTTCTCGGCGAGTCCGTCCAGTGTACCCAGTCTCCACTAAGCACCCGTATATCATCTCTGATGTCAAACACCAATGGATATGGGATCATCCATCGCCCATCTGTATGGGTCGAGAAGGTATACGCTAGTCTACTCTGGTATATCGATGCCCCGTCTCGATATACCCACGACTAGGGACTTTGAAGGATGTACTTATGGACTACCATGTCCCCACTAGTATGATCCGCATCATAGTCCAGGTAGTCAAGTACACATCCTAAAGGCTTTACCAGCATGTATCAGAGAGACAATCAGTATACACGTTAAGGTAAAGAGCAACCAGATAGCATACTATCATGTCGAGCAAGAAAGTCCTCCCTATATATGTCCAAGCACCCACTACAATATACATCCCATGTATAGTAATGGCCTCTATGGCATACATATAACTAAAAATCTCCCACTTGCACTAGGGCCATCTGATAGCAGTGGTTGTAGTATCTCATACTCAACCATCCCATAAAAGTCTCTCTCTGGGAAAAGGCCTTTGTGGGTGGATCCGCCGTGTTGTCCTCTGCGTGTATTCTCCTAACCTCGATCCCTTGGAGATCAAACATCTCCATGATCAGGTGATACTGCCTTTGAATATGTCTGGATCACTGATGGGACGGACGTTCCTTGGCATAAGCCACAACTCCATTGTCACACAATGGATGGAACTAAGTTCATCTCATGAACAAATATACATCAAGACTGCCTTTTTGGTAGCATCTTAAGTAGCGATGTATCCAGCCTTTATCGTCTAGTATGCCACGTATCTAGCTTGGAACTCTTCCAACATATCATCCCTGTACTGAGGGTAAAGACAATGCCTGTGACTGACTTTCAGTCGTCCTTATTTCCCTGGAACCCTTCCAGTGATTCTCCCCAGGATCGATTGATACCATCTCACTACAACTAGTGAGAATCCTAACATCCAATTAGATCTATCTCATAGATCCAAAACCCAGGATTTAGGAGGTATCACTTTGATCCTATATGGAGAATCATTGTGATGAGTGGAGATTGACCGAGCGTAGCATAGGAAACTCCTTTCTTATCAAGAGTATGTCATCCACGTACTCTACAAGGATCGGCACTATACACCCTACTACCTTTTTGTTTATACAAGGTTCATCTACCATTTTGATGATGTCAAATTCTTTGACTAACACATCAAAACAGATGTTCCAACTCCGCGATACCTGCTTTATCCTATAAAGCATCTTGTACACTTTCCGCTGCTCCCACAGTCTAGAAGCCCTCTGGCTGTGTTCTTATAGACGTTCTCTTCTAAAACATCATTTAGAAAAGCAGTCATGGCACCCAACCGCCAGATATCGTAGTCATGGTATGTAGCCGTGGCAAGTAGGATCTGGATGGACTTAAGCATAGCCACTTGAAAAGGTTTCATCATTATCCACGCCTGGTCGATGACGAAAAGCTTTAACAAGTCTAGCTTTGAAAGTCTCAACTTTTCCATCTACACCTAGTAATCTTCTCAAGATATACTTGCTCCTGATGGGGATTTAACCCTTCAGATATAGCAACCAAAGTCCATACTTTGTTGGTGTATAAGGATTCCATCTCAGATCGCTAAGCATCCAGCCATTCTTACAGAGTCCCACTCCTGATGGCCAGCTCGAAACTAGTTGGGTCATCATCTCATGATGCAATCCTCGCTCCCACTGTCATAGAGAAACCGAAATATCTCTCAGGTGGGTGAGGAACCCTACTAGATCGGCGGAGAGGCTGAGGTTCGTTGGTAACTATTGAATCCTTTGGTTCTTTCAAATCATCAGCTGCATTTTGTATAGCTGGAACCTTTCCAGTTCTACATTACATACCTTGGTTCGAGCTTGTCCGGATTTTGCTTTTAGACATAGGCTGGACAACCCCAAATCTTAACCATCTCAAGATATGGGCTCTTCCCTTTCCATATCACATATGAAAAGGTAGGCAACAGATTTGATTTGAACCCTATTCAATAGGTATGCAGCTTCTCAAGTGCATAACTCCCAAAAAAGGAACAGGTAACTCAGTAGTACTCATCATAGAGCACACCTTATCACATAGGGTGTGATTGCTCCGCCCCGATATACCATCGTGCTATGGTGTATATGGAGGAGTAATGCTGAGAGAGAATCCCATTCTCCTTTAGAATAGTCCAGGAATTCCGTTCTCAAGTATTCTCCTCCTTGATCACATCAAAGGACATAATACTTATGCCCGTATTGGTTCTCTACTTCCAACTTATATTCTGTGAATATCTCAAAAGGTTCGGACTTGTGTTTCAACAGGAACATAGGTCTGAATCTCGAAAGATCATCAGAGAATGTAATGAAGTACAAGGAACCAGTCTTGGCATATGTAGACAGGGGACCTTACATACATCAACATGTATCAATCCCAAGAGTTCACTAACTCTTTCTCTGTTTCCAGTAAACGGAGCTATGGTCATCTTATCTCTGTGACATGACTGGCAAGTTTCACAAGATGTAAATTCAAACTGATTTAAATAAGAATCTAAAATGTAACTTCAGCCAGTTGGATCGCATTGATATGACCTAGTCTACAATACCTCAAGAAGAATTCGTTCATTTCTGAACTCTTCCTCTTATATGTGTTCCGTATACTAAGAATTGTAGTTTGATTTAGAACATCAATGCTTTTAGATAACGTGCCTGAACCGATCAAACTTTGATATAGGAAATGTTCAAAACATTATCCAACAATACAAAATTTTATCATTTCTTTACTGATAAAGAGACTGATATGATTTTGTATATCAGGTTCGATATCTAATAACATTCGTTCAGAATCAATGTACTGGTCATACAGGGTGACAGTGACCAACAGACTTGGCTGCAACACTTGCCCCGTTCTCTGTCTTATGAAACTTATCACCCGTTCTCAGTTTTTCTACCTTTTTGTAGCCCTATGTAACAAATTACATATCTGGGATCCTGATCCGGTATCATATACTCAGGATGCGGAGGATACTGAGAAACAGTTCTTTGTAACGAACACACCCGAAGATGATGCATCAGCATGCACTCTCTTCGTTTAGGCGGCACGGGAATTCTGGTAATCCCCAATTTCCTGCTCTGTCTTATAACAATTATAAGTTGGAGCGGGACCAACGTTCCCCAGCTCAGTATAACAAGCGGGTTCAGTCAAATATCCGTATTATTATCTTGATTAAGGCGTGATATGGTCGCTACCTGAAGAGAGAGAGAAGAAAACACTCAGCGTGCGCTCTTGCAAGAATAGATTGGTTATTATTTTATCTAATCAGGATGGCTCCCACTGTTTTTATCAAATCCTCCTTCAAACCCTAAAAGGAAAGACTAGCCGGGATTAATTACACGCTACAAGTTCGCCAATCTTTCAGCCAGGCCAGTGTCGGTACTTTGAGAGAGGTCCCCCGTGCTTTCGCACGAACCTAATTAATGTAAACCTCGTTTTCCCAGAGGCGTAACCTCGTTAACACCTTTCTAGACACCTACTTGATCGGCTAATTGTAATGTGTAAAACTCTCCCAGGAGTAACAATTACTCGCAGCGGGTATCGGGATCCAACTATCTCATAGAAGGTATGCAATCTCATTGCAAATTTCAACCCTTGAAATTCCCGATAATTTTGCCCCTAACCTCCTATGACCTTGACAAAGGCCAACAAACCATAGGATGCTAGTCAAGTTCAACCCGTCATTTCCTGATTGAATTAAACCCATCCGCACGGCCCTTGACAAAGGCCAACAAGGTCGCACGACTACCCTAATCCAATCTGCATCATATGCATAAGCAGATAAGCACCAGTCAGCTACCGCACACTACGCCTTGACAAAGGCCAACAAACGTAGCACGAATACTAACTACTACTTATCTGAAATGACGGAGGGCTACGACAGGTTTTTCTGAAAACCTATTGCGTAATGAACTTGATATCGTTGTAGGATCGAATGCTTTTGAAATGGAGTGTTTTTGAGGCTTTTCTAGTTTTGCTAAAGGGGTCACTCCCGGTGAAGGGATCGTCGGCCCTTTCCTCATCGAATGAGGTGCGGGATATATCATATATATCACTGTGCAAAGAAAAAACTCTTAAAAGCAATCAAAAGACAAACCGAGTGTGTAGCATCTGCCCGTTATTGCTAAAGGAGTCACTCCAGGTGAAGGGATCTCGGTCCTTTCCTCATTGAATAAGGTGCAGGATATATCACATATACCGCTGTGCAAAGCAAGAACTGTAGCTACCCTTTTTATTTTGAAATTCGATTCTGCAACATCTTAGGTTTCTTTTATTTCATTAATCACATTAATGAAGTCCCATCATTTAAGTACCTAAACATCACAGATAAATACGACGTACACTTATGCCATCCGCATTCGCCTCGATGTCCCCTCGTATACCGTTAGGTTAGGTAACTAACGGCAGAGCGGGGCAGGGCTAGCACGGGTGTAAAACATAAGTAACGTCTATATAATATATCATATATACTATATACAGTATCCATCATAGAACATCACATGATCACATCACAGATATCGCAGCAGAAGAATCATATGAAATATTGGATATACAAGGGCGTCCGTGTTTTCAATACGAGCCAGTATAAAACACGGATTCCACAGTCGCGATGAATAGCCAAACCCACACCCCTAGAACCCTACGAGAGCGGCAAGCAACCCTACTAATTCTAGAGTTAGGAGAGCCGGACTCGACTCCTCGAGTTGGTCTCCCACTGGACTCCAAAACCCGGTTACTTGTGATCCCCTCCTTGGGTCTATCCTAGTGCGGAAAAGTAAATAATATACAAAAGGTGACATCTTCCGCAACCTGGAAGTGCCCCAATAAAAGAATATTACATACAAGTTTTTACATGAATGAAAATGAAAAACACTCATCTCACATAAAAAACCCCGGCTATTCAAACACGACGATCCAATATAAATATCCAGCAACACATAACATCACATGTCATCAACGTAAGTAAATATGCGCATCCCAATTGTCGTTGACATATAGCAACGAAACCGGCGATATCACATATTACACTTACGGTCACAGAAAAGAAAGTGTAAAACTACAACAGTTGGAATCCGCAACCCCTTTAGACATCGCATGCCTAATTAAATGAATTCCTTAGACATCGCATGCCTAACAATTATAAACCCCGCATTTTAGTCTCATTATCGAAAACTCTTTTCAATATCAAGTCGGGAAATTCAACAAAATTCCCGACATCCTGATCGAATGCTCGGCGGAAACTTTAGTAGGCGGCCGCACCCCTGATACCGTCGACGAAGTGCACCAATGAGGAACACCGCTGCCGCGAGCACCCGAATGGATGCTTTCGGCGACGGGGTTCTCCTACAGTCACTTGGTCGGGGCTATGGATTGAGGCTGTCTATTAAGTTTACCCGGCGAGAATCCGCATACGCTACGTGATTGCGACGGACTTTTGATCACATCAAAATCCCGTGGCAACCGATCAAGTGAAACTAAAGTGCTATGTTTATAACATTCATTTAGTTATCTCATAACTAGTTGTGAATTCCAATTATTGTATCACAATCCGGATAAACAGAAAATGTTAAACTTTCCGATCGAACATTCGAACACCCAAGTTTTCCCGAAACAGATCAACACATGAAACAAGTTTAAAAACATCCAGTTCATGCCTCAGTACCAACGGTCCAGCCGTAGAAGGGTCAAGCCAACGCCTCACATGTGGCACGCCGTACTGCCCCAAACCCGAAGGTTCAAAGGGCAGTTCAAGACGGTCACATAATCGAGTTAAGGTTTGTTGTCTTCTAGAGGGTCCATCGCGTTACTTGCACTACTTAGAACGTCGTTAAACTACGGAATGATCCAACACTTGGAAATTTCCCGACAGGGGAAAAGGTGGGTATTTATATCCGGTCGAACTTTTTAACATATTCTAAAAATTACCTGGAAAACAAATAGACAAAGTCCGATAATCCGATCGAATAATCGAATCCCCAAAACAACCCCAGAAAACTCAACTGTTTAGTATACATTAAAATTACCCAGAAAAGACAGGAGTTAATTATAAACATTACTGTGCAAAGTGGGGTCAAAGAATCAACAAAAGGGCCGCGGAACCGCCGCGCCACGTGGGGTAAGGCCGCGGTTCCACGGTGGTATGATGGAGTTAGGACTCCGTTTTGTACAGTAATTCATAAAAAACCCTGCTTAATTTTCTGCATATTTTTAATATTGAAAAATCCACATTTTCAAAAAATGGACAGAGAGTGGTCTCGGATTAGGGTTTCGGGTTCGATCGGGTTTCAAACTTCGTCTACGCTTCACCTAAGGCTCTAGCTAGGCTCTGATACCACTGTAAGGTTCCTAGGCACTCTAATGAGGTCTCACAAGGCATCAACCATGCCAATTTCAAAGCTTACAAATGCCGAGAAACCCTAATACGGATCGTTAACTAGAATTTTAGGCGAAACAAATACAAGTAAACGACTTTACTCTAAGTGAACGGAAATACAACCTTTGTAGATCCGGTGCTCCACCTCCATAGCTCCGTGATGAAGTCCCCTTGCTGTCCAAATCAAATCCCGGGCTCTAGCGTTGGCTTCATCGGAGAAATGGGCGGGCTAGGTCATCGACTACGATGCCGAAGATGATCTACGTCGAGACATCACAAGATCAAGCTCCCACTTCACCAAGTCATGAAACTTGTGAAGAAAACACCCTATACTACTTGGCAAGTGGTAGAGGATGAAGAAATAGGAAGTGGGTTCACTTTAGAATTGGATTTCTCACTCATTTTCTCAAGTTGCCATTTTTGATAGCAATCTTTTCTTCATGTGAAGAAGAAGAAGAAGATGAAGTATATTATGATAAGTTAATTAAAACCAAAAGAAAAATGAATACTTATCATAATATGAACCATGGTTAGGTGTAGAGAATTGACTAAGGTTAGATGAATGGTTAGGGTTAAGCATGAAGACAAAATGGTCACTTTGGTCAAAGCTTCATGAAGCTTCAACAAGTTTCAAGAATGAAAGCAACCATTTTGTTTTCTTATCCCATTTCTTTTTAATCCAAATTAAAAAGATAAATGAATGAATAAATAAAAACCCTAACCATTTACTTAACCAAGGTTTAATTCTTTACACAAACCCTAGCATTCATGCATCATCAAACATGATACAATCAAGTGCACAAAAGTATATCACATATACAACTTGTGCAATGCAAGTGAGAAAATCCATTTAAAGTGAACCAATACTAGTTAATGCGAAGTAATATATCAAATATTTAATTATACATTAAATCATTAAATCAACACTTGATTTAACGATCCGGTCATATCGCATATGACCGACTAATATCCAATGTATCGGCTTATCGAGTCAATCCTCGATTCGATAACTAGGTTATATCGCATACAACTAATCGATACATTCATCGCGAGAATGGAATACGGTATCACATACACGCATTATTCTCGGTCCCGCACATATCTCATATGCGCTCCTATTTCGTTTCGCTTGAGCCAGGATACATCTGTGTAGGACCCTAAAGACTCGTCAATACGCCGGCAGCAGATGATGATCATATCAAACACCCATAAGCCGCAAGCGGTCTGCTAAACGTAACGGCCACCCGGGTATTGAGCGATCAGAAGATCGACGAGCAAGCCCGCTCATACTCCTGTGAATCCAACCAGTAACACTTACCGTACAGTCCGGTCTCGTCGTATGATATGTCGCATATCTCGTCTAGGGGTGGTAAACGTCAGACCCCAACAGCTCGATAAGTTGTGTCGATATGAGGTCTATAACATATCGAGAAACTACTGGTAACACTTACCAGTAAATCTCAGCAACCCTGGCCAGGGATTTCCGGTTATAGCCAATCGAACACAGCGCAACATCAACCCTCTATACCGGGAGAGACGAATCCCCTCCTATCGCTCATTGCCTCCATGTGACTCGGGACAATACCCAAAAACCACCGTTTTGCACGCCCTCTTGGACGTGGTATGGTGGAAATCAAAGCACAGTGGGAACCACACAAGACTCTATGACGATCTCGGGTCAACAGACTACTCTGTACCAGTGTCACCAGAGAACTGCCATCTGACGTAAGGTATAATACCATCTGGGAGTTCTCGGCGAGTCCATCCAGTGTACCCAGTCTCTACTGAGCACCCGTATATCATCTCTGATGTCAAACACCAATGGATATGGAATCATCCATCGCCCATCTGTATGGGTCGAGAAGGTATACGCTAGTCTACTCTGGTATATCGATGCCCCGTCTCGATATACCCACGACTAGGGACTTTGAAGGATGTACTTATGGACTACCATGTCCCCACTAGTATGATCCGCATCATAGTCTAGGTATTCAAGTACACATCCTAAGGGCTTTACCAGCATGTATCAGAGAGACAATCAGTATACACGTTAAGGTAAAGAGCAACCAGATAGCATACTATCATGTCGAGCAAGAAAGTCCTCCCTATATATGTCCAAACACCCACTACAATATACATCCCATGTATAGTAATGTCCTATAGGGCATAGATATAACTAACACTTCTCTGGTCATCTGCGTCCTCAGCACAGCATTTCTTCGGAAACAGGTCGCATTCCAACGCCTCTGTAGACATATCCGACCTTTAACCTTAACGGGGAGTAACAACAGCTCATCAGCATCTCGCACGAACCTCTTGTCCCACTTGTCTATATCATCGTCTACTCTGATATGACATCTCTATCTGCGCACTGCAAATGTTCTCGGCTACGGTCAATCCGAAGTCTCTCACACGGACTCGAAATCACGAACTCGGTATGTTCATTACTCTGTAGAAGATATCTGGTCGAACTCGTCCCAACGTGCGGAGGTATACTCCATACTCGTCCTTTCTTGATCAATTCACAACGCATCTGGGTGAGGTCCTCTATCTTAACCTGGTCAACTATCTCGTCTACGATGCCGAACTCTGGCCTGCAGGGTGTGCGCAATATGACCACTCCTGGGTCCAAGTATTCTCGTATAGTATTCCAGAAAGGTCTCGTCGAAGTCTCTATCAATTCTCGTTTCTGCCGAATTGCCCGGAAGTTACCATCCTTCACTATATTTGTTTCTTGTTCCGAAACGGCTGCATACTCGTCGTGACCCCTTCTGGAAGGTATGTCCATAATCAATGCCTCTGCATGCGTATCGCATCTCTGATGTCAGCGGAGTGGCACGTCATCTCGTGCGAACTCTTTACTCCACTCGGTTCTAATGTCGACTGATTCAGACTCGTCTTCTCGTGGCTGCATGGACTGCGCTCCAACGGCTACACTCGTATCCGGAGTCTCCCAAGAAATGCATCCCATCACATGATATCCGAAAGATGTCGAACCTTTCGATCGATTTGTCAAAACCTCATAATCCCCCAAGAGCTCACCATCTTGGGTACAGCTTAATAGTGTCGAGTACATACCACAGCATCGGTGGACCAGCCGTTGAAGGGCAAACCCAAGCCTCACTAATGGCGCTGCGGAACTGCCGCAAACCCTAAGGTTCAAAGGCTTTCACATGGTCATTATGTCGAGTTAGGATTTCATACTTCTAGAGGGTCCATAGAATCACTTGCATGTCTTACCGAATACTTTAAACTTGGAATATGGTTTTCTGACATTCGATCGCCTCCATCGACTACCAACGAACCTTCGTGAAGTCGTCTCTAGCTGGAATCGATCAATCTGATGACCTCGCATCGGGGTAAGCGAACGAACCACATGTCTAGCCCTTCCTCCAAGGGTGACTAGCGACCTTCCATCATATCTCTGAGCATATTCTCATGCTGAAGTAGCTCCAACATCTAGGCGATATCTCGTTATTTGCAGCAGCAACTGGCTCATTCGTCTGTACGCTGAACAGTGCCTCTATCATCATGAATAAGCGATATATCAATGGTCATCACACTCTGGCTGGCCTCTAGCAGTAGCTTGATCCTCTGGTGCCGATCAGCACATCCGGGAAATCTCATAACAGCAATCTGTCAAATGCTCATGGTGCGAAAACACAATAAGACGACGCCTCCATATGCAATCGTATGTCTCTGGAATCACGCCCTAGTCAGTCCTCGTCCGTGACAAGCTCAAGCTGACGCAATTCTAGCCGTAGCTCTCTCTGCCCGTGTAATCGTGGCAGCAAAATCATAACCAATATCAATGAGGATAGATCATAGGAATGAATATAATACTGTGCAAGGAAATGTAGATCCTAAGGTTTCTTAAGCGGAGTAGCGTATCGTAAATATGCAGCGGAACATACGTACGGTACGTCACTCTACTCAAGCTACCTACTCCATCAACCAAGGGTCATCCTACGCGACGAAAGTTCGAGTATAATACCCCCTCGACTAAGTCTAAGTTCCGTAAGGTCAAGCCTAAGTTCTGTATATATATAAACGCTTTAGGCTCCACATAGTCAAACTTAGACTCGAACCAAGGTTAAACTAGCGCTCTGATACCAACTTTGTCATGACCCGAAATAGCCCATGACTGGCCCTTGAATCATATGAAATCTATAGGACCCCATCTAATTCAAGTAAGCCAAAAGCCCAGAAATCTAAAACCATTTTAAATAATAACTGAAGGAAAATAGTTTTAAGAAATGAAGAAAATATGTTTTAGAAACAAGGTTTTTAAATAAGTAAACCGAATATGCATTTTTAAATTCTATATTCTTTTCTGAAAATTTCGGCAGAGTTTCCTTTGTAAATAATGTAGGGTTCCTAGGCGCACTAATGAAGTCTCACAAGTGATCAAACATGGCCAATTCAAATTTTTCATGTGCCTACAAACCCTAATACGGATCGTTAACTAGATGTATAGGCGATGCAATGCGAGTTAACAACTTTAACTAAAAGGGAAGGGGCTACAACCTTTGTAGATCCGGTCCTCCACTTCCTTAGCTCCGCGTAGACGTCCCTCCGCTGTACAAATCGCAATCCTAGACTCTTGCGGTGGTTTCATCGGAGAAAAGATCGGGCTAGGTCGCCGACTTCGATGCCGAAGATGATCTACGTCGAGGCAACTCAAGATCAAACTCCAACATCACCAAGTCATGAAACTTGTGAAGAAAACACCCTATACTACTTGGCAAGAGGTAGAGAATGAAGAAATAGCAAGTGGGTTCACTTTAGAATTGGATTTCTCACTCTTTTTCTCAAGTTGCCATTGATGGAGGCAAGCTTTTCTTCTTGTTAATGAAGAAGAAGAAGAAGAAAGAATATATGATAAGTCTTATTCAAAATAGAAAATAAAATGAATACTTATCATATAGCAACCATGGTTATGTGTAGGGACTAAACTAGGGTTAGGTTGACTGGTTAGGTTAAGGCAAACAAACAAAATGGTCAAAGCTTCAAAGCTTCAAGAAGTTTCAAGGAAAAACAAAACAAGCCACCCTTTTGTTTCTTGCCTTAAAATTAAATAAATAAAAGAAATAGTTAAGAAAATGAAAACCCTAACCATTACATAACCATGGTTTAATCACACACACAAACTTTCATGTATCATCAAATATGATACAATCAAGTGCACAAAAAAATATATCACATATACAATGTGCACATCAAGTGAGAAAATCCATTTAAAGTGAACAAATACTAGTTAATGCAAAGTAATATCTCAAATATATAATTATACATTAAATCATTAAATCAAAACTTGATTCAATGATCCGGTCATGTCGCATATAACCGACTAGTATCCAATGTATCGACTTATCAAATCAATCTTCGATTCGATAACTAGGTTATATCGCATACAACCAATCGATACATTCATCGCGAGAATAGAATACGGTATCACATACATGCATTATTCTCGGTCCCGCACATATCTCATATGCGCTCCTATTTCGTTTCGCTTGAGCTAGGAAACCTCTGTGTAGGACTCTAAAGACTCGTCAATATGCCGGCAGTAGGTGATGATCATATCAAACACGCACAAGCCGCAAGCGGTCTGCTAAACGTAACGTCCACCCGGGTATTGAGCGATCAGAAGATCGACGAGCAAGCCCGCTCACACTCCTGTGAAGCCAACCAGTAACACTTACCGTACAGTCCGGTCTGTTCGTCTGATATGTCGCATATCTCGCCTAGGGGTGGTAAACGTCAGAACCCAGTAGCTCGTAAGGTCCATAACAATCGTGAAACTACTGATAACTCTTACCAGTATTTCACTGCAACCCTGGCCAGGGATTTCCTGTTATGGCCAGTCGTGCATAGCGCAACATCAACCCCCAATACCGGGAGAGACGAATCCCCTCCTATCGCTCATTGCCTCCATGTGAATCGGGACTGTAACCAAAAACCACCTGTTTGCATGACTCAGTAGAGCCGTGGTAGGGTGGAAATCAAAGCACAGTAGGTGACACACAAGACTCTATGACGAACTCGGGTCAACATACTAAGCTGTACCAGTGTCACCAGAGAACTGCCATCTGACGTAAGGTATAATACCATCTGGGAGTTCTCGGCGAGTCCGTCCAGTGTACCCACTCTCCACTGAGCACCCGCATACCATCTCTGATGTCAAACACCAATGGATATGGGATCATCCATCGCCCATCACATGGGTCAAGAAGATATACGCTAGTCTACTCTGGACTATCGATGCCCCGTCTCGATATTCCCACGACTAGGAACATTGAAGGATGTACTCATGGACTACCCAGGCCCCACTAGTATGATCTGCATCATAGTCCTGGAAGTCGAGTACACATCCTAAGGGCTTTATCAACATGTAACAGAGAGACAGAAATTATACATGTTAAGATAAAGAGCAACCGGATAGCGTACTATCATGTCGAGCAAGAAAGTCCTACCTATATATGACCCAGCATCCACTACAATATACATCCAATGTACAGTAATGGCCTCTAGGGCATACATATAAGTAACAATCTCCCACTTGCACTTGGGCCATCTGTAGTAGTAGTTGTAGTATCTAATACTCAACCATCCCCTAAAAGTCTCTCTTTGGGAAAAGGCCTTCGTGAGTGGATCCGCCGTGTTGTCCTCTGAGTCTACTCTCCTAACCTCGATCACCCTGGAGATCAACTATCTCCATGATCAGGTGATGCTGTCTCAGAATATGTCTGGGTCACTGATGGGACCGGGGTTCCTGAGCCAAAGCCACACTTTCATTGTCACACAATGATAGGAACCTAGTTCATCTTATGAACCAATATACACCCAAACTGCCTCTTTGGTAGTATCTTTAATAGCGATGTTACCAGCCTTTATCGTCCAGTTTGCCACGGTATCTAGCTTGGAACTCTTCCAACATACCGTCCCTTTACTGAGGGTAAAGACAATTCCTGTGACTGACATTCAGTCATTTTTATCACCCTGGAACCCTTCCAGTGATTCTCCCCAGGATCGACTGATACCATCTCACTACATCTAGTGAGAATCCTAGCATCCAATTACATCTATCTCATAGATGAAAACTCAGGATTTAGGAGGTATCACTTTGATCCTATTGGAGAATCCTTGTGATAAGCGGAGATTGACCGAGCGAAGTATAGGAAACCCCTTTCCTATCAAGAGTATGTTATCCACGTACAATACGAGGATGATGATTGATAGAGTATTGAAGTTAACCGCAATCAAGACGGTGTCGCTATGCAGCTAGCCGGTTGAGCACGGGTCGATCCACAGGGAGATGGTTGTATGTCCTTTCTTGTCTTAGACGAGTCAATAAAGAATCTGTATGAGTTTGTTCTAACCTATGTGTTTATTTGCAAGTATAAAGTTGTTAAGAAGAAGATACGAGATTCTAAGCTAAAGAAATCCGTACTCAAAACCTTTGAGCCGAGTCTTGACCAATTGAAGCTAAAGCAATCGGCAACAACGTGGATTATGGGATTTAAGCGCGGTATTCGTGGAATACGGCTTATTTACCCTTGTCCTTCCGTTCTTGTCTCTTGCTTTCGCCTCCGGCCAAACCGAACGCAACCGGTCGCGGTTAGGAATCACCGCTACCTTGTCAGGGTAGGGTGCCTAACGGAGCGCTTGCGTATGGTTCGGGCGAAGTTCAATGGAAAATAACGGGAAAAGGAAATGAGAAAAGAAAATCTTAACTTACAATACCGTATTTATTCTTAACAACGATAATTACATTCATTCACAAAAGGAACCAAAAAGAGAGCAAAAGAAAAGAACAAAGAAAAGAAAAGATTACAAGCAATTAAGTGCATGAATTAAATTGCAAGAAAGTAAAGCATGAATGTAAAGCAAGTAATAAAAAGCAAGAAAGAAATTACAAGAACATAGAAATCAAGACAAGTATGGGATCAATAGCCAACCCTTAAACTTGCAAGCTCAATCAAGAGGTTGCAAGATCAAGAGAAGGGTAAAGAACTCATGTGAAGTGAAGAACTTGTTCCATAAGAAAATACGACCCTTGAGATCAATAACTAACCCTTAACCATTCAAGCTCAATGAAGAGGTTGAATGATCAAGAGAAAGCAAGAATCTCAAAGGGAAGTTAAACAAAAGAGAATGATACAAAAACCCTCATCTTCATTGATCTTCCACTCAAAAAGCTCTCACTACAATTTTCATGGAGAAAGAATGAAGAAGAAGAAGAAAAAGACTAAATCCTAACAAAAAGAGGCTAAAGAAGTTAACACTTGGCTTTGCTCAGATCCGGGGTATTTATAGGAAGGGAACTGGAACCCTAGGGCCAAATTCTGATATAATATGGAGTACCCAAAGTGCCCCCAAAAAACCAGTAGATGAGGTGCCAACATGGCCGCGGATCCGCGGCCAATACCCCCTATTGGCCGCGGATCCGCGGCCCTTTAGTGGTGTTAGGGTGTCATCTTTTGGGGGATTCCCTGGTTTCCTGTTTCCTCGTGTTTGCCAACTCTATAATGCACAAAGTCTTCCAGAATATTTTCAGATTTCAAAGTCCAAGATTGCTTTCTTTTCATTACTTTTGACTTTATCTCCCTCGAGCTCCGCGCACCCATTGATTCTTGTGCAGCCCCCCTCGTGCTCTGTGCTTGTCCCAGACACGAATGACTACTATCATATGTCTTGTCTCTGGAACTGGTACTCGGCACTGGACGGATATGGATGACCGGAACTCGGCTTTTATCTGCTGTGACAGATGTTCTGTATTTTGACGTAACTGTAGAGATTTTGTCTTGAATTGCAATATTTGTACTGGAAACCTGTATTCTGTAAATATATAACAAACACGGATTAAAAGCACCTACCTATAAACATCCGAGAGTAAGAATGGGCGGTATAAAATGCAATATTCTGGTATGAACAAATACCCCCAAACTTATCTTTTGCTCGTCCCGAGCAAAACCAATTATTCACAAAAACAAAATCCTAACCGCACTTTCGCAGGGAACGCGATTGCACTGAGCGCGTGCAACAAGCCGTTAAACCTCTAGGTGTCCCTAGTAGGAGGAGTGTTGTCTCCTGAGGGTTTTCAGCGGATACTACCTACAAAATCCCGTCAAGCTAGTGTCATAAGTTAACATCGACTTTACTCCTACAGTTTAGTATTTACGTTAGAAACTCTATCATCCTAAGTTAGAAATATTCAACCCTAATGCTTCACACCTCTAATCTATTTTAACTTTAGATCCTATACGTTCCAAAAAAGTTTAGAAAGATGCTGGTTCTCCTGAGTTTTCCTTTTAAAGTGCGGCCTCAAATCAGGGATTTTTATCAACTTTACAGAAGACACAAGTCTTATTCTTTATTTCTATCTTTTATTCAAACATCGATTGTATACCCCTACGTGTGTGTATATTTGCACCCCTACATTCAAGAATTCAATTCAAGCTATAATACCCTTGCCCTAATACCTAATACTATTTCTTTTCATTAAGGATGGACGGATTTGCTCACACACCTTTCATGCGACTATTAATGCTTCTTGAGGCACTAACGACCGATTACTGAATGTGTGAACTTTAAAGCGTAAATAGCAGTTTCCAGGTCTTGACTTTATTCTATTTTTCTTTTTCTTTTTCTTTTTGAAGACCGGATATATTTTTCAACATGCTCTTTTGGTGTTTAGCTTTAAATACCGTTTTTTCTTTCATACTAGGCTTTCAGGCAAGAGTATTTCTAGGTATCCTCTACTATCCCAAGTTTCAAGGTGCGTGTAGACTGCCACACCCAAAACACCCATACGTCGACTGCTGACCTTCCTGGGGATAAGAGCTGAATAACCGGCTTCGTCCCACGTATTTGCTACTCCCTGAGTCTGAACGAACTCTGTCGTAGCATAGAAACCTCTGTCTCCATGCTGATACATCAGTACGAATCCTCTTCGGTTCCGGAACAACCAACGTCTCAGAAAGACGCTCCTCTACCAAAAGGGATGCGTCTACCGCCGCTGCATACGTGTCACAATGCTGTACACTAATAGTGAGGAACAACTGTGTAAGCAAGTCTCGAACAAACCTCTTTACCCGCATCTCCTCCGTGGATACCAGATAAGGAGCATACAAAGATAGCTCGGTGAACTGCAAATCGTACTCGGCCACCATCATACTAGGAGTATGGCGTAACGACTCGAAACTGCGCGCTCCAACATCCCTGACTGTGGAAGAAAACGTGCAAGAAACACTGTCACGAACTCAGCCCAGGTCATAGGGGAAAGACCTGCGGCTGTGCCCTTCTCTAAGGACTCGCACCATTTCTGGGCCAGACCTTCCAGACGAAAACTCACGAACTCTGCCTGTCTCGCGTTGTAGCATCTCAGCGAACGACATATCCTGGCCATCCGATCGATAAACGACTGTGGATCCTCAGCTGCATCGGTGCCAGCGAAAACCGGATGCCTCAGCCTTATGAACTCCGATAACGATACGGTGATCACCTCCGTAGCTGTAGGTACGACTGTCGGAACAGTAGGCACCAACACAGTCACCATAATGGGTGGAACAACCTCCTGTCTTTGCGCTCGAATGGCCTCAACTAACAACCCCATCATCTGGCGCAAATCCTGCATATCAGCCCCTAGCATAGCAATATGGGCTGTCAAAGGTGGATCAATCTGCTCCAGTACAATGGGTGTACCGCCCGGGTAAATCCTCGTCTCAGATGAGTTAACTCTGACCTCGGCTCTCGCGGCCGCTCTCTGCATCCTCATTGTCTTCGGCGGCATAAAGGCTGGAAATGGAAACAAGATTCGATAAGAACATTGAAATCGAATCACAAAGATGTATATAATCACGGAAGGAATTTCAAGCAATAAGTCCTAAGGTCACTTAGGAGGAGCACCGTGTCGTAAGTATTCCGCGGAACATACACACGCTACGTCACCCTGCTTAAGTTACCTACTCCATCATACCAAGGTCATGTTACACTCCGAAAGGTAAAACCTAGCGCTCTGATACGAACATTGTCACGACCCAAATTAGGAACATGACCGGCACTTAGACTACGTAATGTCAACGGGCGTAACGCAATTTAAGTAAGCAGAAAACCCAGCAATCTAAACCATTAAAAGAAGTAAAGGATAAAAACACTTTAAAAATCTCAAGCAAAGACTTAAAGCTTAAGTTGTTTTCATAAAAATTTCGGCAGCACCTATTTTGTAAAAGCTAGCCCCGAAACGGGTACAAACATAACATATAAGTAAAGCATCCCTAAATGGGAGAAAATCTCGCCCAAAGGCGTAAACAAACACCACAACAGATATACGACACCGTAGCGATGAAATGAGATAATCAACTTAAATAAAGGCCGGCTCACACGACCACGACAACCAGAGTCATAAGATTATACAACATCGATCCTCACAACTCGCCTCTAAGTCAATACATGAAGATAGTAGATGGAGTGTACTAGATACAAAAGATATACAACGAGATCATCGGATAACCGCAAACCCACCTATAGCAAAAGGCCTCACAGCTAACCGTAGCGGTATCCGCAAAAGTAGAGATAACAAGGCACCCTGCCGCGACTACCCTGAGGGTCAGACCTGCAGAATACTGTGGCACAACGGGGGTGAGTTGCCAACTCGTGAATAGTAAATAACATTATACAGTAATCACAAATATGCATGAACAGCGATAATCTATCATGAAATCTGATAGCATAAATATGGCAATATGGATATGCAACAATCATGTAAAGGTACATCATCAGGGTACTACAACTATATGAAGCAATGCATATCAAATGAAAGCTGAGTATAGGATAAAACATGTCATCCTCACGGAATCCTCATCGTGGGAAGACCAGTGTCCATCAATGACACTCCAAATCCCAATACCAAAGGCACCGCATCCTCAGATCGGCCATCATATCCTGTAAGACTCATGGAACCTGAGGGTCCAACATCGACATCCGAAAACATCATGAAAAACTAGTGTCCTGCATCGACACGTATATACTCATCTCTCAGGCGCCGTCACCTGGACCGGCCCTCATATCATGTCCGTACATCTCATGGAACCTAAGTGTCCAATGCTCGCAATCCACATAGCATGTCCATACACAACTCCGGTCAGTATCTCCCAGATAACTGCCGAATCCAAATAATATCACCGGTAGGTAGTGGTCCCTCTACCAGGCTCATCGTCTACACCACGAAATCATCTCTCGCCTAGGGGTACCATATCAGGCCACCATGTACCCACAGACGGTGCCTCCCGCTCCTCGAATCGGGTATCACATGCCAATCTTAGAACCGAGAATCACACGGTGGACGCACTGAAATATCATATCAAGAGAAACTGGGTTTTCAATACAAATGCACATTTCTTGAAATATCCCTGCGGTTCTCAAATCCAGAAATCATATGAAATCCGTATCTCAATGCGTAAATCCATGTAAATATGATATATGGAACATAAAACAATAATATGAGCAAGTTAAGGGAAAACTGCTATTTGAATGCATCGAGTTGTTAATTCCATCATGTGGTTCCCAATTCCTCCAAAATGCAACACAACATCATATAAGGGTGAACATGTAGTTATAGCAAGTTATATATGTAAGCATGTAGGTATGTATGTATGATATATTTCATATGTGCAAATGCACAAGAATCCATGTCAGTAACCAATACAACATCACTTATGCATATATGTATGTATGTCATGGCAATTACCGACGGTGTGTGTATAGCATGCAATTAGTGCTCGTATAACATGAACCGTCAGTAATAGTGTAGTGTCCAGTAGGTATAAGTCCAGGCACAACAAGTGATAATATGCAATGATGCTCATGCACAAGCTCTATATGTACATATAAACATGTGGCTAATATCATATCATATCCAGACCTGACGCATAATGCCATATGGGCGATCTCCCCGTAGATGTTAAATCTACTCACCAACGATGTCGAGCTAGGTAAAACCAATCACCCTCTTCCCTTTCTTCGCAGCATCCGAAGTCCCCGCCTGTGATCCTATTAACACAAACATAACAAGTGCAAATCTCAGAAATCGACCAATATCACGTACAACTACGTTTTGACCAACACACCAACTCCAAAACCAACCCAAGTGCTGCAACTACACAAGATCACGAACCATGTCGGATAACATAACGCGCGTAGTCGTAACACTAGATTATAGCAAAGTGATCCCAGATTTTGTAAACAGTCATAACATAAAAATCCTGCAGTACCAAACACTTCTAAACAACTGCAGACAGCTACCCTACAAAAACCAAACCCCAACTCCACTAAAAATCCGAGGTCGCCGAAATTTCCTTCATTGTCGCCGGCCAAAACCGATGGGATGGGGTTCGTTCTTCAGGTGTATACTTAGGGTCACTAGTACATCACTAATACATTGCTAGATTTTACAGTAAAGATTCCGGGTCATAGCAGATCACAGATACTCTAATATGACAGTAAAAATACGATATGTGCACGAAACTATACCTTTAGTATTCTAAACCACTACTACAAGGAAACAGAACAATATAAACACCTAATTAAGAGTTAGAGATCATTACCTAGCCACTCTTGCTAAAACATCCAATCTTTCCAAGCTTCAAGGCAAACTAGTGGCTAAAACATGACATGTGAAGTGTTTCAGTAGGATTTTATGAAGTTTTGCAAGGATTTGGTGAAGGGATAGTGAGGGTTCAGTTTAGAGTTGAGGGGATGAACAATAATTGGGAATGAGAGAAGAATGAGAGAGTGAGAGAAATACAATGATGAGAGGTGAGTGTAGGGTGAACCTTAGCTTTACACTCACTCTCTCCCTCGCCTCATTAATGCCACCATTAATGCCTCATGACTCACCTAGCCACCTCTCTCTCTCAATCCAAAACAAGTAGATATTTCTCAAACAAAAATATCTTGGCAAGATTAACTCAAGGCAAAGATTAGCTTAAGGTGTTATTGTTACTAAACAAGATTAACACTAACTAACCCCCACATTAAATTGCACAAGTATGTACAAGCCATAACAAATAATAATAAAATATTAATTAATTGTTATAAAATGTGAGGAAACCGATTTGGTAAACTTTTCCTTAAAACCCCGCATTAACGCTTAATTAACACTAATCGCATTCTAAGGTATTACAACTTGAGAAAAGCTTTGCCATCTTCGTCTTCCTCCTCCTTCAAGCTCTCTTGAGTTTTATAAAGAGTGAGGAACTTAAAAAGAAAGGGATTTTACGAGAGAACACAAACCACTTCATCATTCTACACTACCCTAGTCCTTTAGTGTAGGGTGTTTCCTTTACTTCTTCAAAGATCAAGTGAAGCTGGGAGCTTTCAGCAAAGGGACTTCGGGTGGATTGTCGTGGACAACGAAGGATTCAAGCGAGCCGGTTCAAACTCTAGGAGATCCAAGGAGTCACTCAAAGAGTTCTACAAAGGTTATAATCTCTCCACTTAGTGATAATTACTTATAGCACGTGATACTATTAGTTTTGTTACTCTAACTTTCTAGTTCGATCCATGGATGGTATTGTTTAGCACTCCTAAAATTTTGTTATAGCATGTTTGATGCAACCCAAACCCTAGGTGTGGTGCTAGAGAAGCCCAACAGTGGTATCAGAGCCTAGCTAGAAACTTAGTTGATGTTAAACGATACGAAACCGAAACAACTCCGCAAAATACGGATTTCTGGAACCCAGGATACTACTCTCTGTTGTTTTTAAAACGATCTAAAAAAATTATTTAAACAACAGGAGAATATTGTATGTGATACATATAGAACACCAGTGAAATATGAGGCCCATTGCTCGGATTAGACCCGAGCACCAAGCTCCAAAATCCGCCGATGCCGGCCCCCCATACTCTGCTTTGCCTCGTGTTTCACATGTGCTCTATGCTGTAGTATTTGGGATTTCAGGTATTGTTTGTTTAGTCCAAAATTGCATCTGATGTTAATTTGGATATGGGCTAATTGCAGAGTATTTCGTAGTCGTATATTTTAACATTGTAATGGTAACCTTGACAATGTTTAACAGTTTGAACGAACTCTAAACACCACGTCAAGACCCCCTCTGAAAATTTCAAGAGTTGGAATTTTCTTAGTTGAACATATCTGGAAGGCCGTGCAAGTATCCTTATGGACCCTATAGAAGAACATAACCCTAACTCAATCCAATGACCATGGAACCGCGGCTAAACCTTAGGGTTTGCCGTAGTCCTGTGGCTCCATAGGTGAGGCAAGGGTTGACCCTTCTACGGCCGGTCCATAGAAGATGTGGCAAGCTTTTTGGGTATTTTAAATTTGCTCAAGTGTTGAGCTCTAGAGGTAATTTGTGGGTGTTTGTTGATTTGATCGAAATGTTTAACATCATCTTGATATATGTGATAATTGCAAATGTTGTTGTTTTTCACCTTTTTTTCTGCGACTGTAAGTGTAGTATGTGGTGTATTGTCGGTTTTGTTGCTATACATCAACGACAATCGGGGTACGCATACTCACCTATGTTGATGATATGTGATATTATGTGTTGCTGAGATATGATGTGCAGGATCGTCGTGATTGAATAGCCGGGGTTTTTTATGTGAGATAGGAGTTTTTCTTTTCATTCATGTAATATTCATTGTATGTAATATTCTTTTATTGGGACACTTCCGGGTTGAGGATGATGTCACCATTGTTGTGTATTATTTACTTTTCCGCATTAGGATAGACCCAAAGAGGGGAGCACAAGTGACCGGATTCTATGGTTCAGTAGGAGGCCATCTCGAGGAGTCGAGACCGGGTCTCCTAAACTCTAGAATTGGTAGGGTCACTTGCCGCTCTCATAGGGGTCTAGGGGTGTGGGCTTAGCTATTCATCGCGACCGTGGAATCCGTATTTTCTATTGTTGGCTAGATACAAAATACGGGCCTCCTAGATATCCTATATTTTCATATGCGCTTCTGATGTTGATATTCAGTGATGTGATTACTTAATATCTGTGATGAATGGATTATTATTATATATATGATATATAATAAATGTTGCTTATGTTTTTCATCCCCGCTAGTCCAGCCCTGCTATGCCATTAGTTAAGTAACCTAACGGTGCATAACAGGACACTGTGGCGAATGCTAATGGCATAAGTGTACGTTCTATTTTCGTTTCTTTTCTATGATGGCTTAGGAACTTAAATGATGGGAACACATTAATGAGATTAATGTAAAGAAAAAGAAACCTAAAGATGTTGTAGAATCGGATTTGAAACACACTCGGCTTTTTTTTATGAAAAATGCAAGTTTCAAAAGATGCGGAGATTAAGCCACTCCTTTTCAAAATTATTTAGATTCTACAACGAGATCAAGTTCAAAGCGTTAAAGGTTTTCATAAAAACCATCCGTCAATTTAGGAAGCAGGGTACTTAGTATTCGTGCTACGTATGTTGATTATAGTCAAGGCGTAGTGTACGGTAGCTAAGTAATGTCTTCCTACAAAGTATATGATGTGATCAGTTAGGACATTCATGTGATTATGTTGATCATAGTCAAGAGTCATATGGGTGGGTCTAGTTAATCACAAAATGACGGGTAGAACTGGACTAGTGCTTATGATATGTTGACCATAGCCAAGGTCATAAGCAGCTAGGGGTAAAAACCACATCGGGGGTTTCAAGAGTTGAAATTTGCAATGAGATTGCATACCTTCTATATGATTGTTGGATCCCGATCCCACTGTGAGTAAAAATTACTCCCCGGAGAGTTTTGCACTTTACAATTAGCTAATCCAGTAGGTGTCTAAAAAGGTGTTAACGGGGCCACGCCTCTAGGAAGATGAGGTTTATATTAATTAGGTCCGTGCGAAAGCACGGGGAACCTCCCTCAAAGTACTGACACTGGCCTGGCTGAACGGTTAGCGAAATTGTAGATTGTAATAAATCCTGGCTAGTTTTTATTTTTGAGGTTTGGAAGAAAATTTGACAAAAGCAGTGGGAGACATCGATTAGATAAGATAAAAACCAATCTGATCTTTGCAAGAGCATTTCGCCGAGTGTATTCTTTTCTCTCTCCTAATGGTAGATACCGATGACGGGACTGAAACATCTGCTAGAGAAAAACAAACTAACTGGACCGAATTATAATGAATGGCTGAGAAACCTGAACATTGCACTCACATATGATAAAGTATCATATGTCCTCACTACCAAAGCCCCACCCACCCCAGGTCCTGAATCATCTATTTCGGATAAGGAGATCTGAAACATATGGGATATTGATTGTAACATGGCCAAATGCATTGCGCTTGCTTCTTTGGACAATGTACATCAGAAGCAGCATGAGAAGATGGATGTTCAAACCATCTTTCTTCATTCAAAGGAGTTGTATGGAGATCAATCTCGGGCTTTACGCTATATGGCATCTTGAAAGCTATTTCAGATTTGGATGGCTTCTGGTACATCAGTAGGAGAACATGTTTTGAAGTTGATTGGTCTTATAGAAAAACTTGAGGATCTAGGATGGACCATGGAAAACGAGCAATATATTGATACTGTTCTACAATCACTCCCTGCTGCCTTTGCTCCTTTCATAGTGAACATTAATAAGAATGATTTGGGGAAATCACTGCACGAACTTCTCAATATGTTGAGAAGTGCAGAAAGTACGCTTAAGATGGCAAAAACTCCCATTCTTCTTACTTGGCCATCTTCTTCTTCCATCCCAAAAGCTAAGGCCAAGGGAAGGAAGAAGAAGAAACCCACTAAGCCGAGAGGTGGAGTTGTAAAGGAAAAAGGGAAGGACAAGTCTGGGGCCGCGGGAAGTGGAAAAGGAGAATGTTTTTTCTGCCACAAGTCGGGTTACTGGAAACTAAATTTTGCTTTGTACCTTGCTGATCTCAAGAAGAAGAAGCATACTGATACTTCCGCTTCAGGTGTGTTTGTAACTGGAAACTGTTTTTCTATAAACTCTGCATCTTGGGTATTGTTCATATCATAATATTGCATTATTATATTTCCCAGTCCCAGTTATTTTACAAATAAACAGGTACTTTTGACCCATGTCTGCTACATAGTTGCAGGTTACAGGTTCTCAGAACAAAAACAGTGAAAACAATGAAAAGACGATGCAAAAGTGAGACTTCGACCAACAAATAGAGAATCTTGATAAAGCATACACGAAGATCAATTCACAAAATACAAGGCAGCGCAAGGTTCAAGACTTCGTCACGAAGCAACGGTAAAAGTCCACTACAATTATTCACTGTGGAATCTGGAAGAGAACTAGAAGCCAACCAGAAGAACAAACTGAAGAAAATAGAAGTAAATAAGAAACAGAACAAGCCCAAAGAAAATGAGCCATCAAAGCCCAACTACGGCCGTGGAACCGCGGCCAAACGTGGGCTTTGGCCGCGGATCCGCGGCCGCGAGAAGCCCGTGTCAGCGGAAAATTCCAGAGGCGGCGCGGATCGTTGACTAGGTCTTTTTCTTAGGGGGTATTTTTGTAATAGCAGATATGCGAGTCAATTGTAACCCTAGGGTTTCTATCCTATAAATAGAGACCCAAATTCTTGTATTAGGTTATGCCTACTTTCATTAATAAAATTCAAATTTCTTTTGGAGTGCATCGATGCCTCTTTTCATTTCATAAATTCAGATCTGTACTGTGTTGATGTTTGGAGAGAGCGATCAATAAAAATTAGTAAGTTCTTTTGTTTCTTTGCCTTATTTTACTCTTAATTTAGAACGTCTTTTAATCCCCTAATGAGTGAGTAGTCTCCTCGCTTGTTAGGGTTAGCTTTAGGGAAAGGTTTGAAAGATGAGATCTCTCACCCCTTTCTTGCCCCTTCACACATAATAATTAGAACTCCATGCATACACGCACACACCGCTCCCTGCGGCACCTTACCCCTCTAGGTAACGGTGATACCGTAGTATAAAGGACCGGTTGCGCGTGTTTTCCATGGAGGTTAGGGTAAGGATCGATAAAGGAAGGGCAAGAACCTAGAGGAAGAAACATCTTCCCAAATGATTCTAATCCACTTCATTGATAATTACCATAACATCTATCTAAAATAGGGCATTCAAAGCGGTGAGGAAACCTTTAATCTCTCAACTTACCCTAGACTTAACCCTGGCAAGACTTAGATCTAGATAATCTTAATATAAAAATCTATAAATCAAATGGCGCCGTTGCCGGGGATGGCGTGTTATTTTCTTTTTGCAATTTCGGGTTAATCTAAAATTAAAAAATCATAAAAAATCAAAAATCAAAAAAATATAAAAATTTATCATCTTTTATTTTGTGAAGGGTATTTTTTGTGTGAATTTTGCAGGATCGACATACGATTACGGATCTGGAAATCTCCAGAGATCAAAACAGCAAATATCAAATCTGAACAAATAGAGCAATATCACAACAGACAACAGAAGAAATTTGGAGGACCAAGTCAACAAGTCAACCGCGGCGATCTAGTGACATCAAAAAAAAAAACCTGCCGAAGCGACCAACCCGCGGAGGATTAGCGGTCGCAAGTGGCAATTAGCGGTGGTTCCGCGGTGGAGGCGACGAATCGGTTCCTAAAAAAAAATCTGTAAGTCTTCTGATCTCCTCCTCTGCAAATCTCTGATATCTCCTCTGAAAAATCTCCTGCAGGATTCTTTGCGCATAAAAATCTTCCCCCTTCTAATAACAAATCTTGTGCAGGATTCTTTGCGCCGTGCTTAAAATAAAAAAATTGATTGCAAGTGATTTTTTTCTGTTTTGTATATCTTTAATCGGACTTTAAGGGGCTTGAGGCCAATCCAGATTGGGTGGGGATTTCATCACCCTTCCTAGGACCCCAGAAATCATATAAGGCATTTGCATTGACCAATCTTTAATTAAAAATACTAGACTCAGCCCTAAAGACGTCACGCTCAATAGGATAAAGGACTAGTTGTAGGCATCGGCCGTTGATCCTAACATGACTTTGCGGTGTCTAGACAAGTGTGTCTAAGGCGAGTGGTTACTTAATTAGGGCCACTACTTGTAGTGGAGAGCCTCCCACTCACCTGGCACTTACCTGGCCGCAATTGGCGGTGAAGAGGCGGTTTGAGGTCCTATTTCTAGCCCTTTGGAACAGTTAGGAGCTGTCTAGTAGACCTAGGTGACCCTAGATCTAGGCATGATTGTGCATTTGTGGTTGATTGAAAGTGTGTTTAAGCCCTTTATAAAAAAAAAATTTGCAAAAAAAAAGGTTCCAAATAAAAAAAAAGGAATTTTTTTTATAAAAACATGCAAAATTTTGTCGCTAAGAACTCCTTGCACCACCCACCCTCTTTCTTTTCTCCTTTTTACATCATGGGTACCCCACTTCATAAATCTCTTGCCGAACTTTGGTACCCTGAACCAAACTTTTCCTGTTACGCGAATTGTTTCGGTCAATTTAAGGATGACCCCGCCATGCCCAAAATTTCTTTGAAAGATCGAATAGAAGCGTCTAGGAGAAACAGTTCGACTTTGCAATCCACTTTGTATCAACCATCTCAACCTTCACCGCCTTTGTACGTTGATACCACTTTTTCGAGTCCTGTTGTAACTCCTAAATCCATGTCTATTGCTGAGCATATTGAACAATTTCGTAGCCGATCTTTCACTCCTCTCCACACATCCAGTTCTAGGGATCAACAAGTCCATTCACCTTTTTATCCAAATGTTGATCCTACTCCTGTCCAACCATCCAATTACTACCAGTCCTACCCGACTTTCCCACCTTCACTAGATATTGCGTCTACACAGCCATTTGGGAGTTTCACGTATCCAAAAAATTTTGAATCTCTTACCGAAACCCCTTCACAACCCATGTCTAGTTTGGAACAGTCGTTGGAAGCTTATATTTTAGCAACAAACAAAATGATTAGGAATGTGGATGCGTACATTGCCGCCCTTATGCAACCTAATGAACCGGTAGCTAGTTTCCAACTAGCTCCAAATTTTCCTATGTATGAGGAGGCGGTTGGACAGAGTGACAATTTGAGAGGAGAGAGTAAGTTCTACAACTTTCCAAATCAAACCAACCCATACCCAATTGAATCCAACAATTCCAGTTTTCAAACATGTGTCCAAAATGATGAGTTGTGCGACATTGTAGTGATTGATTTGCTAGATTGTGAAGAGTCCCTTTCGAGTGAAACCACACTTAATCCTTTCGATCTTTACACCTCCAATCTAGAACCTGAATTGATAAAGATCCATGCTTTTGATGAGGTGTCCAAAAAAATTGATTTTCACTTGATTGAGGATATAGACGCCGGGAATATTTTGGATGATGAACCCGTAAATTTGACTGAAATTTTATCTTCAATTCATCATCCCGAGTCATTAATTGTTTCTCCCGAATCTCATATGCGTCTTGATTTTGATGATAATGGCATGGATAGGCTAAATTTTGAGGAGAATTATGAGGATAGTATTGAGGAGAGTATTGAGGATAATATTGAGGATGAACCATTTTTGTTTGATGTGTCGGATTTTCCAATTCATCCTCCTGAACCTTTAACTGTTATACTTCCTAAATCACCCTACTTCCTTTCCATTGTTCTGACCATGCAAAAGAACACGCTTGAAGACTGTGAGCTTGAAAAATTTCTCTTTGAATCTGACACAGTTCTCACAGACGATAACGATTACGAGTGCTTAACTTTTTTGGACGATGTTGAAAACTCACCTCCCGAGTTTGAGTCCTTTACATTTTCAGATGAGTTAGTTGAACCATCAGACTCGGTTGCGTACAGTCATTTCGAACCATTGATGGAATCCTTCAAGTTCGAGATAGATTACTTAGGTGAGATTAAGAGTATCCCTAAATCACTCCCTCTCGTCCTTCCTATCGCTTCGACCGAGCAAGAATTCGTCACAATTCCATTTCCAATGGATGGTTTACCAAGTTCGATGTACCCATGTTTTCTTGCGAATCTTGAGGGATTTGACCCCATTTCTCGACGGGTTGATAAATTAGCACAATCGCTTTTAACACATCGGTCATCACATATTGCGCTAATTTATTCACTCGATTTACACCCTCAAGATCGTACTACACTTCTTTCTCTTTTCCACCATTCTCTTCCACCACCGAGACCATATTCTACTCTTCTTCCCATGCGGTCTCGCGTGCGTCTCATTTCTTTTCTTTACACTCCATTCTTTCACCAACCCACCATTATCACGATAGAATTTTTGAATGGTTGGTGCTAATCTTTGGCCTATGTAAGTCCTTGTTTAGTTTGGGAAGGACCTTGTTGTATATATGTATATATATTTTTGTTTTTTTTAGCAATAAATTTTTTTATAAATAAATAGACAGGGGAGTGCCGACATTCTCAACCATCTTGGTATAGCATGACAGTGAGGACACTGTCAAAGTTAAGTTTGGGGGTATGCTCGGTAAGCCTTCTTCCTTTGCATTCATGTGTATATTTTTGCATTTGCATACTTATTTTTAAAACCCATAAAAAGTTGCAAAAATTTCAAAAATTATAAAAATTAAAGTATTCAATTTTGGCCATAATTGACTTGAGTTTGACAAAAAGGTTAACTAGCTAGGAAGAACTAGATCTTATACTTAGTAAATTAAAAACCCTAAAAATAACATTTCTTAAAGTTTAACGGTAGAAAGTATATGTCTTTGTAGTTTATCTAGAAATAGGCAAATTTTGAGTTCACTTCGTGGGCTAAGTTAAAACAAGGGAAAAATATTGATATTTTTATTAGAGTATAAGTTTGAAAAATAATTCCTAGCTTAAGTCTAAATTCTGAAAATACATACCCTACAAATTGCACAAACACACACCTCGAAACTTGGAATAGTAGAGGAGACCTTGAAATGCTCTTGTTTAAAGTCCTTGGTATGAAGAAAATAAAAATAAAAATACAAGTGTGAATAAAGAGATAATAAAAAAAAACGAACACTGGTTTTTGTGATTACTTAAGGTTGTAAAAATAGAAAAATATTTAGCGAGGGTGCTTCATCACCGAGTGCCTTAGACCAACTGGTTTGGGAGTCACTGCTAAAGCCTTAGGTGTTGCAAGACTAGGAATTACGCTTTAATGTGCAAACACATCTTGTAATCGTTTGTTGGTACCTCAAGAAGTATTAATGGTCGCATGAAGGATGTGCGAGAAAAATTCATCTAAAAATTCACCAATTAAGAAGTGCTTTGGACAACGGACAAGAGTATGATTGCTTGATTTGAATTTCCAAGTGTAGGGGTGATTTATACACGCACGTAGGGGTATATGATTGGGGTTTAGATAAGAGATAGGAAAGAAGAATAGAACTTGTATCTTTAATAGAGATGTTAAAAATTCCTAAGTTGAGATGGAACCCTAGAAGGAAAACTTAAGAGATGCCGAAAGCTAAGTAAATTCACAAAAATATATATAATGTTAAGTTAAATGATAAGGAAGCGTGATGAATACGGGTGGATAATTTATGAGTCGAAGATAATAGAATTCCTTTTTGGAAAACCTAATTGGAGAATATAAGTCAATGGGCCTAATTGATAGGATTTTATGGGTAGTATCCGCTGAAAACCCTCAGGAGAAAACACTCCTCCTACTAGGGACACTTAGAGGTTTAACGTCTTGTTGCACTAGCTCAATGCAATCATGATTCCCTGCGAAAGTGAGGTTAGGATTTTGTCAAGAATAAAACTAAGTTTGCTCGAGGACGAGCAAAAGATAAGTTTGGGGTATTTGTTTATATCATAATATTGCATTATTATATTCCCCAGTCCTAGTTATTTTACAAATAAACAGGTGTTTTTGACCCATGTCTGCTACATAGTTGCAGGTTACAGGTTCTCGCAAAAATACAGTGAAAACAATGAAAAGACGATGCAAAAGTGAGACTTCGACCAACAAACAGAGAATCTTGATAAAGCCTACACGAAGATCAATTCACAAAATACAAGGCAGCGCAAGGTTCAAGACTTCGTCACGAAGCAACGGTAAAAGACCACTACAATTATTCACTGTGGAACCTGGAAGAGAACTAGAAGCCAACCAGAAGAACAAACTGAAGAAAATAGAAGTAAACAAGCAACAGAATAAGCCCAAAGAAAATGAGCCATCAAAGCCCAACTACGGCCGCGGAACCGCGGCCAAACGTGGGCTTTGGCCGCCGATCCGCGGCCGCGAGAAGCCCGTGTCGGCGGAAAATTCCAGAGACGGCGCGGAACATTGACTAGGTCTTTTTCTTAGGGGGTATTTTTGTAATAGCATATATGCGAGTCAATTGTAACCCTATGGTTTCTATCCTATAAATAGAGACCCAAATTCTTATATTAGGTTATGCCTCCTTTCATTAATAAAATTCAGATTTCTTTTGGAGAGCATCGATGCCTCTTTTCATTTCATAAATTCAGATCTGTACTGTGTTGATGTTTGGAGAGAGCGATCAATAAAAATTAGTAAGTTCTTTTGTTTCTTTGCCTTATTTTACTTTTAATTTAGAATGTCTTTTAATCCCCTAATGAGCGAGTAGTCTCCTCACTTGTTAGGGTTAGCTTTAGGGAAGGTTTGAGAGATGAGATCTCTCACTCCTTTCTTGCCCCTTCACATATAATAATTAGAACTCCATGCATACACGCACACACCGCTCCCTGCGGCACCTTACCCCTCAAGGTAACGGTGATACCGTAGTATAAAGGACCGGTTGCGCGTGTTTTCCATGGAGGTTACGGTAAGGATCGATAAAGGAAGGACAAGAACTTAGAGGAAGAAACATCTTCCCAAATGATTCTAATCTACTTCATTGATAATTACCATAATATCTAATAGATCTAAAATAGGGCATTGAAAGCGGTGAGGAAATCTTTAATCTCTCAACTTACCCTAGACCTAACCCTAGCAAGACTTAGATCTAGATAATCTTAGTATAAATCAACTTAGTTTTTGATTAAAACAATCCGACTCCCATCGGAATTAACTCGTTAGAACGATTAGGAAAACACAAAATCCCTGTGGACCGACCCGTACGCGCCGGCTAGCTACCAAGCGACGCCGTTCTTGATTGCGGTATTATATTTTTGATCGTAAAACATTTAAATCGGGTATTAGATACCGGTTCTTGTTCTCATATCTGCAATTGTGTACAGGGATTGTGAAACAGTAGAGTTTTGAATACTGGGGACCACAATCTATGGGTTGGAAATGGTTCCAATGTACATGTTGTATCCGTAAGAGAATATCATCTGGGGTTGCTTTCACGATGTATTTTGGTTTTGAACCCTTGTTATTATGTACCTTGTATGCTATGTAATATAATATCCATTTCTTTGTTAGACAATGAAGAATGTCATTTTGTGTTGCAAAATAATGTTATGAGCATTAACCTTAATCAACAGTTGATTGGGTATGGTACACTAAATAACGGTATTTACGTCCTAAACCAACACACAGTTTTCAACATACAACACACAAGTAAAAAAAAATTCAGACATAAATGAATCTTTTCTTTGGCATTGTAGACTTGGTCATATTAATGAAACAAGACTAAATAAGCAACATAAAGATGGATATTTGAATCCTTTGAATATAAATCTTATGCGACTTGTCAGTCCTGTATCAAAGGTAAAATGACCAAAACTCCGTTTATTGGACACGGAGAGAGAGCTACAGAATTCTTAGGCCTCATACATTATGATGTATGCGGACCAATGTCTACACATGCTAGAGACGGTTTTTCATACTTCATCACTTTTACTGATGATTTCTCAAGATTCGGACACGTGTTTTTATTGAAGCATAAATCTGAAGTTTTCGAAAAATTCAAGCAGTACAAACTTGAAGTAGAAAAACAAACTGGCTCGAGCATCAAAAAACTTCGATCAGATCGAGGTGGAGAGTATTTAAGTACTGAGTTTTCAGACTTCTTAAGAAAGAATGGGATTCTCTCTCAGCTCACTCCTCCTTACACACCACAGCACAACGGTGTGTCGAAACGGAGGAATCGTACCATGTTAGATATGGTATGTTCCATGATGAGTGAAGCTGAGTTACGCTTTCCTTTTGGGGACATGCATTAGAGACAACAATTTATCTATTGAACAGGATTCCAACTAAGACCGTGTCTACCACTCCATATGAGATATGGTGTGAAAAGAGACCATCTCTTAAAAGAGTTAGGATATGGGGTTGTCCAGATTTTGTCAAAAAGCAGAATCCGGATAAACTCGAGACACGATCAATCATGTGTACATTTGTGGGATATCCAAAACATTCATATGGATATCTTTTCTATAATAAGGAGGAACAAAAGGTATTTGTTTCTCAACATGCCACATTTTTAGAAAATAAAATTTTTACAAATAGTACTGATGGCAATGCTGTAGAACTAGAAGAGGTTTTAGAGACACAAATTACTCATGATGAATTTGTTGAACCTGATGTTGCAGTAGAACATCAAGAAACTCAGCCACTCCGGAGATCTAGTAGAACTTCTCGCCCACCGGAGAAATACTATGGTTTTCTTATTGATGGTGATAGAGAAGATTCCATCATGGATGATTATGACCCTACTAGTTTTTAGCAAACTATCATGAGTAGTGACTCAGTGAAGTGGCTGGATGCCATGAGATAAGAAATGGAGTCCATGTATACCAACAAAATATGGACTTTGGATGTTGCACCTCCTGGGATAAAACCCGTAGGTTGCAAATGGATCTTTAAGAGAAAGATTGGTGTAGATGGACAGGTGGAGACCTATAAAGCAAGGCTTGTAGAGAAAGGTTTTCATCAAAGACCAGGATTAGACTGTGATGAAACTTTCTCTCCAGTAGCAATGCTTAAATCCTTTGGGATCCTACTTGCTATTTCTGCTCACTACGACTATGAAATCTGGCAGATGGACGTTAAAACTGCATTTATAAATGGTGATTTAGAAGAATACGTTTTTATGAATCATCCAGAGGGCTTCATTGACAGTGGGAGCATCGAAAAGGCATGTTCGTTGCTTAAATCCATATATGGATTAAAACAGGTATCTCGGAGCTGGAACATCTGCTTTGATGATACAATCAAAGAGTTTGATTTTATCAAAAATATAGATAAACCATGCATTTATAAGAAGATTGTAGGGAGTACTGTCACTTTCCTCGTATTGTACGTGGATGACATTCTCTTGATAGAAAATGAAATTCTTATGCTACAATCGGTCAAACTATTCTTATCACAAAGGTTCTCCATAAAGGACATAGGTGATGCCTCATGCATTTTGGGCATAAGGATCTATAGAGATATATCCAAGAGGTTATTGGGATTGTCCCAATCAAAGTACATTGAACCATCCTAAAAAGGTTTAGTATGGAAGATTCCAAGCATGGTGCCTTGCCCGCTTGCCATGGAATCACTCCCTCCAAGGACTTCTTTCCGAAGACTGATGAAAAGAGAGCTCTCATGAGTATAATGCTCTACGCTTCAGCCGTAGGATCTATAATGTATGCAATGATATTTACTCGCCCTGATGTACCTTATGCACTAGCTGTAGTAAGCAGGTATCAATCTAACCCAGGGGAGCAACACTGGATAGCTGTGAAGAACATAGTTAAGTAGTTGCAAAGGACTAAAGAATTATTCTTGGTGTATGGTAATGGAGATTTACAAATGGAGGCTTTTACCGATTCCAGCTTCAAAAGTGTTAAGGATGACAATAAATCTATCTCAGGGTTTTTATTTACCCTCAATGGATGGGCGGTGTGTTGGAAGAGTTCCAAACAGGATACCATTGCAGACTCCACGATGGAAGTTGAGTATATTGCTGCAAACGATGCTGCCAAGTAAGCAGTCTGGATGAGGAAGTTTGTCGCCGAACTAGGAGTAGTTCTAACCATTCTTAATCCAATACCAGTGTATTGTGATAATAATGGAGCTATGGCAATGGCCAAAGAACCTAGATCCCATCAGAAGTCCTGACACATCCTGAGGCGATATCATTTGATCCGGGAGATTGTAGATCACCAAGAAATCGAGATTCAGAGAGTAGATTCAATGGATAACACCGCGGATCCACTCACCAATGCCCTTCCACAGCCGCAACATGAGCGACTTTTTGAGATGTTGGGTATGAGATACGCTAATAATTGGCCTTAGTGCAAGTGGGAGATTGTTGGATATATGTATGCCCTAGAGGCCATTATATGGATAGTGGATGCTTGGACATGTATATATGTATAGATGACTTTCTTACTCGACATGATAGTATGCTATCTGGTTTTACTTTATCTTGACATGTTTACTTGATACTGTTCATTGCATACATGTGGATAAAGCCCTCATGATATCTGCTTGACTTCCATGGCTATGATGAAGATCAAACTAGTAGGGCATGAGTGGTCTATAAGCATATCCTTAAATTTTCCTAGTCGTAGGTATATCGAGACAGGGCATCGATATTCCAGAGTAGACTAGCGTATACATTTCTTGACCCATATGATGGGCGATGGATGATCCTATATCCCTTGGTGTGGTGACATTAAAGATTGTATACGGGTGCTCAGTAAAGACTGGGGACACTGAACGGACTCATCGAGAACTCCTATTTGGTATTATATCTATCGTCGGATAGCAGTTCTCAGGTGACACAGGTACATGTTAGTCTGTAGACCCGAAATCATCATAAAGTCTTGTGTGTTCTGCCACTATGCTTTGATTTCCACCTTACCACAGCTCTACTGAGTCATGCAAACAGGTGGCTTTTGGGTACAATCCCGAGACACATGGAGACAATGAGCGATAAGAGGGGTTTCGTCACTCCTGATATTGGGAGTTGATCTTGTACTATGCGCGATTGGTCTTGACTCGAAGTCCCTGGCCAGGGCTGATGAGATTTACTTATAAGTGTTATCAGTAGTTTCTCGACCTATCATAATCCATATCGGAATAACTTATTAAGTTATTAGGGCTAGAAGATTCCATCCCTAGACTTAATAAGCAACATACCAGATGAAGAGACCGGACTGTACGGTAAGTGTTACCAATGGCTCGACAGGAGTTTTGACAGGTTCGCTTGTTTTTCTTCTGATCGCTCAATACCCGGGTGGCCGTTACGTTTAGTTGAATGCTTGCGGCTTGTGTGTGTTTTGATGTGATCATCACCTACTGCCGGCGTATTGACGAGTCTTAGAGTCCCACACATGAGTTTCCTAGCTCAGGCAAAACGATGTGGTGTGCAAATGAGATATGTATGGGAGCACGATTAAATGCGTGTATGTGATACTGTATTTTAATCGGACGTTTACTATTTGTTGGGTCGTATGTGATGTGACCGGTTTATTAAATCAAGTGTTGATTTAATATTGACTTTTAGCTCACTTTTATTAAACCTTTTCTTTTTGGATGTATGCATATATGTATATATATACACATAATGATGTGAAAGTACACATACATGCATGCATGTGTATCATGGTTGATGATACATAGAAGATGGCAATGCAAGACTCACATGGTTTGTTTATATGTGTATTTTTGTTTTGAGATAAAAGAATAAAGGAAATAAAGTAGTGACTCATTGTTTCTACACAATTCTTGAGTTGACCATTGACTTTAACCCTAGATTGTTTTCCTTTGTTCTTTTAACTCACTACAAAATATCTAGATATTTATTTAACCATGGTTTGTTATGAGAGTGTCTCACATAAATATCATTTTGTTTTTCATTTTCATTATCATTATCATTAAACATGAGAAAAGCTTTGCCATCTTCATCTTCCTCCTCCTTCAAGCTCTTTTGAGTTTTATAAAGAGTGAGGAACTTAAAAAGAAAGGGTTTTTAAGAGAGAACACAAACCACTTCATCATTCTACACTACTCTAGCCCTTTAGTGTAGGGTGTTTTCTTTACTTCTTCAAAGATCAAGTGAAGCTAGGAGCTTTGAGCAAAGGGACTTCGGGTGGATCGTCGTGGACAACGAAGGATTCAAGCGCGTCAGTTCAAACTCTAGGAGATCCAAGGAGTCACTCAAGGAGGTCTATAAAGGTTGTAATCTCTCCACTTAGTGATAGATACATAAAACATGTGATACTATTAGTTTTGTTACTATAACTTTCTAGTTCGATCCATGGATGGTATTATTTAGCACCCCTAAAATTTTGTTATAGCATATTTGATGCAACCCAAACCCTAGGTGTGGTGCTAAGCCCAACAAAACCTAACTAGCATGTAAGGGTACTATCTACTAGGATAGAAAGTATACCTAAAGAAACTAAGTCATTCGAGTCTTTGATCCTCTTCTTAAGCTCCTCGATGGAAGTATGGATCGTGCTTGAACTTTGGCCTCCTCGCGTCAATGATGATCCATCCGAGAGTACCAACTAAGAGCTCCTACCTCCTAATTGAGGTTACTAGAATATTTAGCTTTCTAATCTAAGTAGAAAACAGTGTGTAGAGTATGATTATGGAATGCTTTGTCTCACTAACCCTAGGTTTCTCAACTCATGAGACAATTAGGGTTAGTATTAGAAGAAGAGAGCAAGGAGAAGATGAGAGTGTAGAATGAGCTAGAATAAAAATGAAGAATGGCTAAGTGAATGAGATAATAATGCAATAAAAAATATCTCCACAAAATATCAATCATAGAAGAATAGTAAACCATGAGTCATGTAATGAGTCATCAAGCTAGCAATGCTTCATTGAATAAAAATGTACACCTCATTTCTCCACCTCATTAATCCATTATCAAAAATGGTAAATCTAAATAATGAGGTGTCTTCATCAAGAAGCATCTTGTAGAATTACAAGAATGCCCCTCATCATATATACATACCCGTATTCGTATTCCAAAAAATATGAATACTGATTGATCTAAATTTCGGATCGTGTTTTGAAATGTAATCACAACCAAAGAATTTATAACCGCAATCAATTAACGGTGTCGATGTAGCTCGTTAATGAATACGGATCGTTCACTGAGATGCATGTACTTATTCGACCTTCTTTTAGATGAGTCGAAATGAAAATATAAAAGAAAATTCAAGAAAATAATTCGAGATTTAATCGAGTTGTCATTTCAAAAAAATCAAGAATATATTCAAGAATTAGAAATCGAGAAAATGTCCAATATCAATTTGAATTATCAAGAATATGAAGAATAGCTTGTGGAATTCGATCAAATTAGTACTAATGATGAATCTAACAATGACTTATCTTATCTATGATGAATTGTTGCTAAGACGATGGTGATGAATGAAGATTAGGAATCTATTGAGGAATCTAGGGTTTATCCTTCTCTATCCCTTGTCTTTTCATTGATCATCATTCGGATCGAGCTTTTAGCAAAGAGAGTCGTCAAATATTTAATCTCTAATTTGCAACGAAATTAGCAAGAATGTGATCTCGTTCCAAATTAGGTCATTGATAATTCTTTTTCCTAAAGTTCACAAATCACATAAGACTTAAGATTTGTATTATGATTTTATCATCACTTAATCTATCGATTCTCTAAAATCCTTTACAAGCGGAGATTTCACTCACGCATCATGAAAATTAAAGAATCAAGAACGAAGAATTTCATAACGCAAGAATGTAAAGAAAGCGAGAATTACAATTATCACCTTTATTAAATCTCCTACAAATTACACCTCCCAATTTGAGTTTATAAGACTAGCTTTCGATCGCTCCTTTGAAAGGAATTTGTCGTCGATCTTTGCTTGGCTCGATCGCCGTGAGACTTGGATCGTCACAGATCTCTTTCTCATGATGACGATTCGGCGTTGCGATAAAAGATCTTCGATTGTCGCTTGATTTTGCTCTCAATGGATCTTGATTTGATTGGATTTTAATTGGATCTCAAGTTGTGTCACTCAACTTGAATTGAATTGTAATTAGAATTTTACCACAATCAACCAACAACCTCTTTACATTAGATCTAGATCCCCTGTTATAGATCTAAAATTAAGCTTCCCTCATAAGCTAAGTTGTTAGAGAGTGCCTTCTAGAATAAGCTAGGTTGTTAGAGAGAGCCTTCAAGAATAAAGTTGTTATAAGAAGCCTTCTAGAATAAAGTTTTTGTAGAGAAGTTTCCAGAAGAAGTTTGTTACAATGGAGTGTCTCAAGGAAGCAAGATTCTTGAGATAAGGCTTCTGGAGAAATGACTTCACTTGATGCCCTAACTCGGCCGCGGAACCGCGGTAACTCAGCCAACTAGGCCGCGGTTCCGCGGCCATTTGATGAGCTCCCTGCATAAGTTTTCTGTGGTCTTCTTCAGTTGGTCTCTTGGTGTAAAATTGATACCTGGAATCTTTTTATCCCTTCTAAATCACTGCCAGATTTGAATTCTTTGACTTGTTGCATTTTATCGGCATATTTGTGATTCCGGTTCTTTAACCTGAATAATTTCTGCATAAGATCTTGCTAAAGATTGTCGAGATATATAATATCATGCATGAAATAATAAACTCACAATTTCTTGTAAAGAATGTTGATTATATATATAACATGGGTTAATTAGTATTTTCCAGACAAACTGGTAATATGTGTTATATTTATATCAACTATCCTTAGATGATTAGAATAATGAGGAAATTGATGTATTACATAATGCAATATTTTCGACTGAACAAATTCCCCCAAACTTAATTTTCGTCGTCTCGAGCAAACCTCTTTTATTCAAGAGAAGGAGAAAAATTTAAAAAGAAAAACTAACTAGCACACTTTCGTAGGTAACACGATTGCCCTGAGCACGTGCAACAAGCCTTTAAACCTCTAGGTGTCCCTAGTAGGAGGAGTGTTGTCTCCTGAGGGTTTTCAGCATATTGCACCCACACAATTCTATAATAAAAGGAAGACTGTGAAAGTTACATGTAAATATAAGAATTGTAAAAGAAAGACTTTGAAAATCAGAGTTTCCAACTACATTAGCTTTTCGGTTGTCATGAGCCCTATCTTAATAGTCTTGAAAAGATATTAGAAATCACATCATCCCTCAATAAAACATCGCCTTTATTCTTCATCCCTAGCTTTCTTCCAAACACCGATCATATACCCCTACGTGTGTGTAAAAGACATCCCTACACTCGGAGAATTCAATTTAAGCTATCATACTCTTGTCCATCTACCTCACTACCTTTTAGTCGGTGAATATTTTAGATGGAATTGCTCACACATTCTTCATGCGAACGTTAATACTTCTTGAGTTACTAACCGACCGATTACTCATGTGCTTACATGTGAGGCGTAAGTAGTAATTTCCTCGTCTTGCAACACCTAAGCCTTAGCAGTGACTCCCAAACCAGTTGGTCTAAGGCACTAAGTGATGAAGCACCCTCGCTATATTTTTTTTATATTTCCTTGGTGATTACAAAACCAGTGTTCATTTTCATCACCATTTTATACTTTTATACTTCATTTATTATTTTCTTCATACTTTGGCTTTTAGACAAGAGCATTTCAAGGTATACTCTACTATCCCGAGTTTCAAGACGTGTGTAAGTGCGTATCGTAGGGTATCAACATTCAAATGTTTGGCTTCCAGAATAGGAACTATTTTTCAGACTTATTTTTATCCTCAGATTAGTGACTTCTTTCCTCTTACTAGCCTTTGGGACAACGGCTCATAACTACTTATTACTAGTTTCGTTTAAGAAAACTTCTAATTTTCTTGGTTTTCTTAAATTTTTCCAATCTTTTAAATGTAATTTTTCACTTTCTAATCTTTTATTATCTTATTTATGTACACATTTTTTTATATGTTTTGTGCTTATGCAAAGTATGATGCAAAGTGATACGCAAATAAGCACAAATCTCACCCAAACTTGTTTAGAACAGCGTCCTCACTATTGTCATCTGTTAAATCTCAAAAACCTGCAAGCATGGGAGGAAAATTTATTAATGGGGACAAGAATATGTGAACGTGAAAATCACTCCCAAACTTATTTTTGGCTCACAATTTTGAGGAAAACTTTTAATTTCAAGAGCAAAATATACACCCCCCAAACTTGAGTTAAACAATATTAAGCATTTTAAGAGGGGGTAATGTTATTTGGTCTATATAAGGCTTTACAAAGACCAAAAATTAATACCAACCATTCGATAATTTGATCAATGTAACGTATAGGTCGGTGAAAGAACATGTTGTATAGAGTCAAGAAGAAGTGGGGAAGAAATAAGTGGTGTGATGGAAAGGGTTTGAGTCTTAAATTATAGAAATGAAGGAATGAGGATGAATGATAGAGAGAATGTGAATGATTAGGAATGAGTGAAGCATTTGAATTCTCGTATCTTAGAAGGAGTGGGGGCGGTTCAACTTCCTTAGGTGGAGGTTGATTAATCATAAAATCCGTGTCTGTTAGGAATACGTGTTCATCGGCGAAAATTTCTTCGAAACTTTCATCGATATATTAAAGAATAATGTCACTAAATGTTTTTCTAGAACTCGAAATATTGGATTATGATTCATCAACACTCGCTAACATTACAGGAACAAAAGAAGAACCAGAGAGAGTGGAAGATGAAATGGGTAAACAAATTGTTGTATTGAGGATCGCTAAACCAGATGTGGGAGATGTAGGATGAATTTTGGTCTGCTGTTCGGTTATACCATTATTATCAACTTCAAGATGCATTTGGGGTTCAAGAAGATTAATTAAAGGTTCGAGATGATGACCACAAGGAAGTGAAAGGACCTGATGAATTGGTGGGACAAACTCATCCAAAATTTCAGGTACATGAATCAATATATCCCCAACGTCAATTTCCTCATTCAAGTGAAGGTTACAATTCTCAAACACTTCATCAAAAGTATGGTTTTCAATCAATTTTGGTTCAAGAGTAGGGGTGTAGAGATCACAAGGTTGGTTATGGTTTCACTCGAAATGAACCCTTCACACTCAGGTAAATCAAACACTTCAAAGTCACACAACTTATTACACATTCTATCTTCAATTGATGAATCATTTGGCGTACTCGATGAATCTGTGAAACTGGAGCTGTGGATTTCAGTTTGGAATGGGAAGGTTTGATTAGGAAGGGTGTACAGTTCTCACTCACTTCCCAAATTCTCACTTTGTTCTGTGGCCATATTAGACATTGAAAATTTTTAAGCTGGTTCGGAACTAGTTGCTCTTTCATATTTAGCCATGCTTCCCTTTCATTCCTCTCTGATGCGGTTCAATATCACTATACCTTCTTCTAATTTCCGCTCAAGACTAGACTTGGGTTGATAAGGGATTTCAGGATAAGATTGAAATTCTTGTGGACAAGTAAAACTCATAAATGATTGGTTAGAATGAGTGTCTAGGGAAGGTGTAAAAGTCGTATAAGATTAATAGGAATTGAATGGTTGTGAAAATTGGGTAGGAGTAGGATCAACATTATGATAAGAAGAATATTGATATTGGTTGGTTGGCTGGCTATTTTCAATAGACATCATATATACCACAAACCGATTATGAAATTCTTCTTTGGAATGTTTTGGTGATGGTTGATATTGGTCCAGATTAAAACTTTGGCCTTTAGCCCTAGCTATATGCTCAGCAATGGACATGCGTCTAGGGGCATCCTCACTAGGAGTATCAATTGAAACAGATGTAGAATTAGGATACGGTTGATAAGACCTGGACTGAGGTGGCCAACTGTTTCTACCCACTTGTTCTATCCGATCTCTTAAAGACATGGGAGAGTCGGATGGTATACTGAAGCGATTACAAAGACAAGAAATATCTTGTTGTGGATAGCAAAGCTCGTCAAGAGTTCGTCTGTTTGGGTCACCTATTATAAGAAGAGAAGAGGGTAAAAAAGGTAAAAAGGAGAGAAAATAATTGGTTTATTTTAGAAAAAACACGGATTTATGAAAATTCACACAAAAATGCATAAGCAACCCTATATCTAATGGTCACCTAGGTCAAGTCACAAGACCGCTCCTAGACTTCCAGAAGACAAATCACAGGATAAATGCTCTACTGCCTCTTTATCCCTTCTGTGGCCAGGTAAGTGCCAAGTAAGTGGGAGGTTTTCCGCTACGTAAGTAACGGGCCTAATTAAGTAACCACTTGCCTTAGACACGCTTGCCTTAGACACCACAAAAGAAATGCGGATAAGCAATAGATTACCCACGACCTTTTTCTGTCCTAATTGAGCACGACAGTCCTTAGAGTCTTGTCTAGATACTTTTTAGTTAATGAGGGTGATGTAGATACTAATTTTATGATTTTTGGGGCTTAGGAAGGGTAATGAAATCCCTACCTAATCTGAATTTGGTCTTCGCCCCTTAATTTCCGTATTAAAATTATGCACAAAACAACCACTTTCAAGAAACGCAATAAATTTTTATTTTAGCGGCGCTGTTTTTGCAAAGAATCCTACAGAAAATGGTTATTGAACAAGGTCAGGGAGAAGAGGAGAGAACAGAGAATATACCACAGAAGTTTAGAACACTGAAACGCCTAAACGGCGGCGGAACCTCCGGAAAAACCTAAATATGGTCGCGGATCCACGGTGGAATGGAGGAATTAGGGTTTCAAAATTTTCCTGTAGCTTCTTATACGCCTCTGGAATCTTCAGAAAGTCTCTAAATCTTGATGTCCCATCTGTAGTGATGCCAAATTCTCTCGCAAAAATTCAAACACTAATCGTTAAGCACTTGAAGCAATTCTTGAATTAAAATTTGTTGGAATAATAATTTTTCAACTCAAATAGCAAGAACGAACAAATTACGCACGCGTCCCCGGCAACGGCGTCATTTGATTGATCTAAATTTCGGATCGTGTTTTGAAATGTAATCACAACCACAGAATTTATATCACATTCAATTAACGGTGTCGATGTAGCTCGTTAATGAAAACGGATCGTCCACTGAGATGCGTTTACTTATTCGATCTTGCCTTAGATGAGTCGAAATGAAAATATAAAAGAAAATTCAAGAAAGTAATTCGATATTTAATCGAGTTGTCATTTCAAGAAAATGAAGAATAAATTCAAGTATTAGAAATCGAGAAAGTGTCCAATATCAATTTGAATTATCAAGAATATGCAGAATAGCTTGCAGGATTCAATCAAATTAGTAGCAATGATGAATCTAACAATGACTTATCTTATCTATTGATGAATTGTAGCTAAGACGATGGTGATGAATGAAGATTAGGGATCTATTGAGGAAACTAGAGTTTCTCCTTCTCTATCCCTTGTCTTTTCATTGATCGTCATTCGGATCTAGCCTTAAGCAAAGAGAGCCATCAATTATTTAATCCCTAATTTGCAACGAAATTAGCAAGAATGTGATCTCGATCCAAATTAGGTCATTGATAATTCTTTTTCCTAAAGTTCACAAATTTCATAAGACTTAAGATTAGTATTAGGATTTTATCATCACTTGATCTACCGATTCTCTCGAATCCTTTACAAGAGGAAATTTCACTCATGCATTATGAAAATTAAAGAATCAAGAACGAAGAATTTCATAATGCAAGAAAATAAAGAAAATGAGAATTACAATTATCACCTTTATTAAATCTCTTTCAGATTACACCTCTCAATTTGAGTTTACAAGACTAGCTCTCGATCGCTCCTTTGAAAGGGAATTTGTCGTCGATCTTTGCTTGGCTCGATTGCCGTGAGAAGTGGATCATCGCGGATCTCTTTCTTTTGATGACGATTCGGTGATGCGATAAAAGATCTTCGATTGTCGCTTGATTTTGCTCTTAATGGATCTTGATTTGATTAGATTTTAATTGGATCTCAAGTTGTGTCACTCAAATTGAATTGAATTGTAATTAGAATTTTACCACCATCAACCAACAACCTCTTTCCATTAGATCTAGATCCCCTTTTACAGATCTCAAATTAAGCTTCCCTCATAAGCTAGGTTGTTAGAGAGAGCCTTCTAGAATAAGCTAGATTGTTAGAGAGAGCCTTCTTGAATAAGGTTGTTATAAGGAGCCTTCTAGAATAAGGTTGTTGTAGAGAAGTTTCCAGACGAAGTGTTGGAGATAGTGCCCTCAGAGTCAATTATTGGATCACAGGTAAGTGATTGCAATGATTGAGGGAGGACCTATCCCGGTAGGACAGTCTTACTCGAGATGATAGTATGCTATCTGGTTTACCTTTATCATCGTGTACTGTTTTAGGTGACCTGACACGTCGCTATTACACGTTGATAGAGCCCCTAGGATTCTTGCTTGACCACCAGCAGTATGAGGGCGATCATATAAGTGGGAGCTGGGGGTCTACAAGCATATCCTTAAAAGGTCCCTAGTCGTGGGAGTTTCGAGACCGGGCATCGATACTCCATTAGTAGACTAGTGTATACAGTCGAGACCCCGACGAGGGGCGGTGGCCGGTCTCACAAGCCACTGGTGTCAGTTGGATCACCTAAGATGTATACAGGTGCTCATTGGGTTATGAGTACACCGGACAGGACTCGCCGGGAACATGCTAGTTGGTCATATACCAGACGTCAGATGGCAGTTCCCTGGTGACATGTGTGCAGGTTAGTTCATCGACCTGGGGATCGTCATTTGTCTCGTGTGAGTTCCCACTGTACTTTGATTACTACCCTACCACGGCTCAAAGGAGTCGTGCAAACAGGTTTTAGTTGGGTACAGTCCCGAGCCACATGGAGGCAGTGAGCGTATCTTCAGGGGTTCGTCTCTCCCGGTATTGGGGGTGAGGTCGTGCTGTGTCTAGGAGAGCCATTACACAAAGTCCTTGGCCAAGGCGAGGAGATTTACTGGTAGGTATTCCAGTAGTATCTCAGGGTGTTCTGGGCTACACTCCGACACGACTTGTACCGCTTTTGGGGGTCTGACTTTTACCAACCCCCTAGGCCCGCCATGCGATACTCATAGACGAACGGACCGGACTGCACGGATATTGTCACTGACAGGCTCAGTTGGGTGTCGGGGTGAGCTTCCTCATCGACGTCTCTTTTGGTCAATAGCTGGTGGCCCGTCACGTATTGGCATATACCTCTGACGTGCTAGTGGTTAAATCCACAGCCATAGTATTGACGAGTCTTTAGAGTCCACCACATTCAGTTACTCAGCTTTCGGGCGAAAAGTTGTAGAGGCCGTATGGAGATATGGCAAGGTCCGATCAGATACGTGCGGTATTGCACGGATCAGGATCGGACAGTTTGTACTATAGGCCGTATGGATATATGGCAGGGTTCGATCAGATACGTGCGGTATTGCACGGATCAGGATCGAACAGATATTACTAGCCGACTTTGGTATAAGCCGGATCCTAGTATAGTACAGTGTAGACTTTGTCTCTTTGCATTTGTATTTCGGTCGAAATACAGATGCGGGTGTGTATGCACAGTATCGGGGTTTTCCTGTAATTTATTACAGGACCAGTTTTTGGAGTTGCCAGTTTGCTTTCCGTTTCGGCCAATTTCGATTGTTCCGTTCATTGGCCGAAGATTGGTGGAGGAGGGTTTATTTGCATTGTTGCAAATAGGCATTTGTGGAGGGGGTTCTTTGCATCTTGTTGCATCATGATGGTTTTCATGATGAGCACCATCATTGACTTCTCCTTCTCATGATGGATTGACTTTGGTTTTGTTGATGGTTGTTTTGAGTGTTGGACTTACCTAGCTATCATTCCTTCACATCATAACTTCACACTCCCTTGTATGATGGTTCAACCACTCCCCCTTGACCTTGTTCAGTCTCTCTCTCCAATCACAAAAAGAGAAATGTGTGGCCGGCCATTCAAAAGAGGAATGGGATTGATTTTCATTTTGTGAGTGGAAAATGTTACTCTCATTTTGGTATGCTACAATTTCCCCACCTCTCTCCAAGCTCTCTTTTCCTCCACCACAATGGCATCTCCATAAACCCCAAATGAGACTTCTTCTACTACATATTCTACAACGAACCTTGGGCACGTCGAGTAGCCGGCTTCGTGCCCGAGTTGCCTCGGCATTGAGGTGGGAGCCCGTAAACGCAGAAGGCGATGTGGTGCACTTCCGGCGACGAGGAGGAGACGGGACTTTTCCGCAGGAGATCGGGACCATGACGAGAAGACCGGAGGACTTGGATCGTCGGTATATCTCTAACCCATCTTCTAGTTAGCTTAGACTAGTTAATGGTAACGATCCCGGGTGTTTAGTGCGCGGTGGTGCCGGTTTGCCAAGTCCGCAAAATTAAAGTTATTCACCGCTTCCGCTTTCCGGCGTCGGATTGACGGCCGGGGCGCCGCCGTGCACTTACAGTGGTATCAGAGCCTCGCCATTAACTTCGTCTAGCTTCGTTTGATGTGTTTTTCAGTTCCGATCGACCAAAATTCCGAAAACCCAATTTATGTTCACATCAGTTTTCTGTTAAGATTTTTTGGTGTCCAAAAATTTTTCAGGTGACAGAAAAGTGATCTACCAAAAAATATAAGAGTTCTGTAAAAATTCGACGATGTAAAGCTACAGTGTGAGCGCGGAACCGCCGCGGAAACCCCATACATGCCGCCCTTCCGCCGCGCACTGTGCACGTCACATCACCAAATTTTTACAGATGCCTTCTGGGTTTATTTCAGGGGTTTTGGAACATTAAAATTGGGCCCATATTTTCTGTAACTGCTACAGTATTGTTTTGGGGCCCACTTGTTAAAATTTTGATCGGTCGGATATTTTAAACACATTTTTCACAGTATTTACATTATATCTGCGACCGTGAATGTCACTCGATCGGTAAATCCGGTCTAACTGCTATAGCCCGGTTAGACGGATTTGCGAACGTGACTTTCACGTTGATGTTCTATGTATTTGCTGTGATGTTGCGGATCGGTCGTGGGGGATAGCCTGGATGCAATGCTAGTACAGTTTTGTGGTATTATGTACATTTGATATTGCGGGGCGAGCGTCCGACATGTGGACTGCCGTCACTGCCTGATTGTATTATTATTTTGGGGCACGACCTGGTTGCGGTCGATGTACCCGGTGTATGTATATTTTACTTTCTGTACTAGGATTACCCCGCGGAGGGGTGCACGGATAGCCGGGTTCTAGAGGGCAGCAAGCCCGCATCTCATGGCATTGAGACGGAGGGGGCTTCACTCTAGGATTGGCGGGCTATTCGCCGCACTCGTAGGGGGTACAGGTTGACCCAGGAGGGGTGCCCAAGTTGCCGGATTCCGTGAAGTGCTGGGTGGTCCATTCACGGCGCTGAAGGGGGCTGCCTCACTTCAGGTTTTGACGGGTGACTTGCCGCGCCCGTAGGGGTCTAGGATTTCATTGCACAGGCTATCCACACGACCAGGGGAACGTCGGGTTTCAGTAGTGGCTCTGTGAAACCCGGGGATCCCAGATATCTATATTGTTTCTGTGATGCTGTTCATTCTCTGTGATGTTGCATTTCTTTCACGCCTTGAGCGAATATAATATATTGGTATATATATTAGTAGATGTTGTATATGTTTTGCATCCGCGCTAGTCCAGTCCCCGCTCTGTCGTTAGTAAGCTAACCTAACGGGTAATGACGGGACCCAGTGGCGAATGCGGATGGCATATACGTACATCAGTATATTTTCGTTCTTTTTGGTGTGATCAATTGATGGGACTGCATTGATTCGGATCAGTGCAAGTTAAAAACAAACCTAATCTGATGTTGTTGGAACACTTTTCAAAAAGCTGTTATTGCAAGGACGTTTACTTTTGTTTTGCATCGTGGTATTCATTGGAATATCCTGCTCCTCAGTCGACGAGGCAAGGGCCGAGATCCCTTCACCGGGAGTGACCCCTTGGACAGAAATTTGCGTCAGGGCATTGACTTCACTATAGCCGATTACTTTTGCTTTGCACCGTGGTATTCAGTTGGAATATCCTGCACCCCATTCTACGGGGAAAGAGCCGAGATCCCTTCACCGGGAGTGACCTCTTTAGCAACGGTTTTCGTCACTATATTTTCAAAAAGCTATCCGTTCCTTCAACGATATCAAGTTCATTACGTTAAAGGTTTTCGCCAGAAACCATTCGTAGCCCTCCATCATTTCAGTTAAATATTCGGTAGTATTCAAGCTATGTATTTTGACCTCACGCCAAGGCATAGTGTTTGGTAGCTGCCGGGTATTTATCTGTTGCATAGATAGATGCGTTGGTTTGGGACAGTCGTACTACTATTTTGGCCTACGTCAAGGGTATGTACGGGTGGATTCAAATTAACCTGGATAATGATGGGCAGAACTTGACATGTGACTTATGATATTTTGACCTCACGCCAAGGTCATAAGAGCATGGGGCAGAAATCACATCGGGAGTTTCAAAAGAACTGAAACTTGCCAGATATGCGCATACCTTCTGGAGTGTGATACCGTGAGCGGATTCCGTCACGTTGTCATGCGATGAGAGTTGGATCCCGATTCCCACTGATGAGTTAGTATACTCCTTGGGTGACCCCGACTAATTCTTCTTTCAGGTTTGGAGGAGAATTTGAGGTACAGTGGGAGGATTCCAGATTAGATAAATTGGTGACCATTCTGATCTAGGTTAGAGTGCACGCTGAGTGTTTCTTTTCTCTCTCTCTTTGGCAGCGACCATTGACCCGACCCTAAGACTTTGACTCAGTGACCAAGTTGACCGAACCTTCTAAACACTGGCTTTTGGATTGTCAGAGTTGCAGACCTCATTGCCACTCCTACTTTTACCCTTTTCTCCAGGACACCCCGTATTACTACGAACGTCCACTTCCATTGGACAAAACCATCGTATGGTTAGATACGAACTCGAAAGAATTATTCGAGGATGGTTTCCGGTTCTGGAGAAAACGGATAGGATTATTCAGTTGTCTTTTCCTTTTACCCTCTCTCAGGTTACGAGTACTCCTTGGTTTAGGGGTAGTACACCTATTACGCAAATTGGATTGTCTTCTTCCAAACCTTAGGCTGGTGCCGACCGGTAGGGAATGAAGAAAACCAATTAGCATAACGATGGTGTGCAGAAGGTATTAAGTTCAGACAAAGCAAGGGATTAGTAGGAGGGCAAAGTAAATTGCAACAGATATTCACGACCAAACCAAATATTTCGTTACCACTCCCACATCACCTTTGTATTTCTCCAGGACACTCCGTATCACTACGAAGATCCACAGTTTATTTGGATATTCCATCGTATGGTTATATACGAACTCGAAAGGAACTTGTTCCAGTTCGGGGATGGATCCTGGTTCAGGAGAAATAGGAATAAAGTACATTCAGGTGTCTTTTATCTTCACCTTCTCTCGTGTTGCGAGTGTTCCTAGGATTGGGACAGTACACCCATTATGCTTATTGGATAGTCTTCTTCCAAACCATAGGCTGGTGCCGAACGGTAGGGAAGGAAGAAAACCATTTGGCCTAAAAGGGTGTGCAGAAGGTAAAACCTAAAGACATATGAAGGGATTTGGAGAGGTGGCAAAGAACTATACGGTTACAGTCGTGAATCTGGAAGAGGGATTACTAGGAATACCAGAATACCCCATCGAAACATTTCAATGTTTCAGTTTCACTGTGTACTGTTAAAGGAAAACTGATTTCCCGATTAGACGCTTACTCCAGGGTATGTATTTACCAGGTATGATTCTCACATCTGTATGGTTTTACAGATGATGAGTGGGAGTAAATTATTGGGAATTGGGTGATCATCCTCATTATATCGGGATTCGTTGTAATCGGTGATATTTGAGGAAGTCACCTGGGCTGTTTGCCGGTCGGCAAATATTTGGTTTTGAATATCCGCTGTTATGCACCAATTTCAAATTGATATATCTGTATGTCTATTTTCATAGAGTGAGATATACCTTTCTGAAATTATGTCTACGACATTTACCTATATCAGTGGATGGTTAGGTAAGGAGCATTAAACAGCGGTGTAATTCTTCTTAACCATAAGTACAGTTTTCAACCTACGACACACAGTGAATGAGTTATTAGACTCAAGGGACTTATACAGAGTATTGTATGTTGTCCAGGGTCCATCAGGACAGAGGGGTTGGTCCTCGTACTATATTCGGTTTACTTATGACTTCTCTAGTTTTTAGACAGGTGTTTCGTGGAAACACAGGGTCCGAATTTGAAGAAGTTATAGGTATTTGAATACAGTAGAGAACCAGGTGTAGCAAGTATCGGGATTCTTCAAAGTGATCGAAGATGTAGATACTTGTATGTGGTATTCAGTTGATAGTAGTGATTAAGAGAAATTGCTTCTCTTTCAGGTTACTCATAATTGGAAGCATTCCTAAGTTGAGTAACGCTGATCGGCCTCCTTCCATTTAGTTGACATGCGCTGGAGACAGCTGCATGTTTTGAATCTAGTTCAATTAAATCAGTGCCTCTGGTCCTATATTGGATATAGAACAGTTCGTATCTTAACGATGTTAAGGTACGGGGAGTTGCCCGGATTATGCTTAAAACCAGACTCTGGATAACTCAAGGCACGTTTCTGTAATGGCTGTTTGTGGGTTGACCCAGGCTATGACGCGGGTTGACTTTCTACCATCTGGATGAACAATAGCAATATTGTTCTAGACTCGCCACAGTTTTATTAAAAATGGACTTTTTCAGAAAACAGTAGTGGGAGTATGGTAGAACTGGAAGTGATTCCAGAACCACAAACGATTACTGAAGATTTGATAAGGAACCTAAAGATTCAATCTGGATTGACATTCCATTGGCCACTCCGCAGATAAGGTGGGTAACTTCAGGCACCCGAGAGGTACTACGGTAGCCTCAAGGACGGTGACAGGGAAGTTCTTGTTTACCCACAATTGCCATTGCTGTTGTTCCAGGTTACGAGACCCGGCGGGAGGATGAGTATAGCGTCGTTCTAAACCAGTTTTAGAAGTGTACGTCTATATGACTCTGCCAGAGGGTTGTCGTAGTCAGTGGGAGCAACGGAAGCATTGGTGGACAGGTTGCTTATGTCTATTTATAGACTAGAGCAGATGTAGCGGAGATAGATCATCTATTTCTGACGTGACAGTCATGGGTTTGACTTCGTCAGAATAGGGGATGGATCTGTTGAGAAGGTAGTAGGGTGTGATATCCTGGTATTTGGATGATATACACAGAGTAGGAAAAGAAACTCCTACACTACGATCGGTTATACTTTGGTCGTCACACAGTTGTTTCTCCACAAAAGAAATGGATTTTATATCAGACATACTGGTTACTAGATCTATGGTTTTAGATCTAGATTTGGGTGGTTTCCCAATCAGGGTACTTGACAGCATTCTAAGAGTATTTAGGATGGACGACTCCTGGCACGGTAGTGTACCTGCAGGTAATGGAGTCACCCTCTCCAAAGGTGTCTTACAGACTAAAGGGGAGAGGGATGTGCATGATTGGCAGATCACTTGCTCAGGCAATTGAGTCAATCATGAGATGTCAAGTACCACACCAGATGTTGTTCTTGCACTAGATGCAATAAGTTGACATTAATCCAATCCTGGAGAAACAGTCGGAAGCAGTTTTAGAACATAAGTGGATGTTCTAGGGATATGATAACGACAGCCTCATTCGGGAAACAGTTATCATTCCAGGCTTCCAAGGTGACATGGACGACAAGGAGGTTGTCAGAGCTATAGTTTTTCCTTCTGATGAGGGGCAGTATTTTGGATAGGTGGTCCAAGGCAATACTGAGGGTGGCATGGCGCAGGATACTGATTAAGTTCAGTTGACGATACAGTCTAAGAAGTTTGGATTTGGAGCTCATTTATGAGCTATGTCCCATCAGACATCCAGACACATTCTAAGACAGGTATTGCTCATTTCGGGAGATGGGTTTCTCCGCGAACTTGAGATTTAGAGAGACATGGAAAGAGACAACTAAGCGGATCCACTCACTGAGGCTATTCCTCGAACGCAATAGTTTCGCAAACGAGCTTTGTGAGACTGACTAGTAGAGGAGTTGGGTGTTCGGTATCACACGGGCTGTGAGTATGCGACATCGCAATAATTAGCCTTGAGTGCAAGTGGGAGATTGTTGGAGATAGTGCCCTCAGAGTCAATTATTGGATCACAGGTAAGTGATTGCAATGATTGAGGGAGGACCTATCCCGGTAGGACAGTCTTACTCGAGATGATAGTATGCTATCTGGTTTACCTTTATCATCGTGTACTGTTTTAGGTGACCTGACACGTCGCTATTACACGTTGATAGAGCCCCTAGGATTCTTGCTTGACCACCAGCAGTATGAGGGCGATCATATAAGTGGGAGCTGGGGGTCTACAAGCATATCCTTAAAAGGTCCCTAGTCGTGGGAGTTTCGAGACTGGGCATCGATACTCCATTAGTAGACTAGTGTATACAGTCGAGACCCCGACGAGGGGCGGTGGCCGGTCTCACAAGCCACTGGTGTCAGTTGGATCACCTAAGATGTATACAGGTGCTCATTGGGTTATGAGTACACCGGACAGGATTCGCCGGGAACATGCTAGTTGGTCATATACCAGACGTCAGATGGCAGTTCCCTGGTGACATGTGTGCAGGTTAGTTCATCGACCTGGGGATCGTCATTTGTCTCGTGTGAGTTCCCACTGTACTTTGATTACTACCCTACCACGGCTCAAAGGAGTCGTGCAAACAGGTTTTAGTTGGGTACAGTCCCGAGCCACATGGAGGCAGTGAGCGTATCTTCAGGGGTTCGTCTCTCCCGGTATTGGGGGTGAGGTCGTGCTGTGTCTAGGAGAGCCATTACACAAAGTCCTTGGCCAAGGCGAGGAGATTTACTGGTAGGTATTCCAGTAGTATCTCAGGGTGTTCTGGGCTACACTCCGACACGACTTGTACCGCTTTTGGGGGTCTGACTTTTACCAACCCCCTAGGCCCGCCATGCGATACTCATAGACGAACGGACCGGACTGCACGGATATTGTCACTGACAGGCTCAGTTGGGTGTCGGGGTGAGCTTCCTCATCGACGTCCCTTTTGGTCAATAGCTGGTGGCCCGTCACGTATTGGCATATACCTCTGACGTGCTAGTGGTTAAATCCACAGCCATAGTATTGACGAGTCTTTAGAGTCCACCACATTCAGTTACTCAGCTTTCGGGCGAAAAGTTGTAGAGGCCGTATGGAGATATGGCAAGGTCCGATCAGATACGTGCGGTATTGCACGGATCAGGATCGGACAGTTTGTACTATAGGCCGTATGGATATATGGCAGGGTTCGATCAGATACGTGCGGTATTGCACGGATCAGGATCGAACAGATATTACTAGCCGACTTTGGTATAAGCCGGATCCTAGTATAGTACAGTGTAGACTTTGTCTCTTCGCATTTGTATTTCGGTCGAAATACAGATGCGGGTGTGTATGCACAGTATCGGGGTTTTCCTGTAATTTATTACAGGACCAGTTTTTGGAGTTGCCAGTTTGCTTTCCGTTTCGGCCAATTTCGATTGTTCCGTTCATTGGCCGAAGATTGGTGGAGGAGGGTTTATTTGCATTGTTGCAAATAGGCATTTGTGGAGGGGGTTCTTTGCATCTTGTTGCATCATGATGGTTTTCATGATGAGCACCATCATTGACTTCTCCTTCTCATGATGGATTGACTTTGGTTTTGTTGATGGTTGTTTTGAGTGTTGGACTTACCTAGCTATCATTCCTTCACATCATAACTTCACACTCCCTTATATGATGGTTCAACCACTCCCCCTTGACCTTGTTCACTCTCTCTCTCCAATCACAAAAAGAGAAATGTGTGGCCGGCCATTCAAAAGAGGAATGGGATTGATTTTCATTTTGTGAGTGGAAAATGTTACTCTCATTTTGGTATGCTACATTTTCCCCACCTCTCTCCAAGCTCTCTTTTCCTCCACCACAATGGCATCTCCATAAACCCCAAATGAGACTTCTTCTACTACATATTCTACAACGAACCTTGGGCACGTCGAGTAGCCGGCTTCGTGCCCGAGTTGCCTCGGCATTGAGGTGGGAGCCCGTAAACGCAGAAGGCGATGTAGTGCACTTCCGGCGACGAGGAGGAGACGGGACTTTTCCGCAGGAGATCGGGACCATGACGAGAAGACCGGAGGACTTGGATCGTCGGTATATCTCTAACCCATCTTCTAGTTAGCTTAGACTAGTTAATGGTAACGATCCCGGGTGTTTAGTGCGCGGTGGTGCCGGTTTGCCAAGTCCGCAAAATTAAAGTTATTCACCGTTTCCGCTTTCCGGCGTCGGATTGACGGCCGGGGCGCCGCCGTGCACTTACACGAAGGTTGTTACAATGGAGCGTCTCATGTAAGCAAGGTTGTTGAGATGAGGCTTCTGGAGAAATGATGTCACTTGATGCCCTAACTCGGCCGTGGAACCGCGGAAACTCAGCCAACTAAGCCGCGGTTCCGCGGCCATTTGATGAGCTCGCTGCATAAGTCTTCTGTGGTCTTCTTCTGTTGGTCTCTGGGTGTATAATTGATATCTGGAATCTTTTTATCCCTTCTAAATCTCTGCCAGATTTGAATTCTTTGACTTGCTGCATTTTATCGGCAAATTTGTGATTCCGGTTCTTTAACCTGAATAATTTCTGCACAAGATGTTGCTGAAGATTGTCGAGATATATAATATCATGCATGGAATAATAAATACACAATTTCCTGTAAAGAATGTTGATTATATATATATCACGGGTTAATTAGTATTTTTCAGACAAACTGGTAATACGTGTTATATTTATATTAACTATCCTTAGTCGATTAGAATAATAAGGAAATTGATGTGTTACAGAATGCAATATTTTCGACTGAACAAATAAAAAGAGACAAAATAATCCAAGAATATAATATTAGGATCCGGCTTAAACCAAAGCCCACTAGTATTATCCGCCCGAACATCATACGTCCACAAGTGTACATTTGTGATCGAACCTTGCCGTAAAACCATACGACCTCTACATCATTTCGCCCGAAGCAGGGAAACCCTCTGTGTGGGACTTTAAAGACTCAACAGTACAATGGCAGTAGGTCTAACCACAAGCACGTCAGCAGCACTAGCTGTACGTAACGGCTACCCAGGTACCTGTCATAAAGGAAGGCCGACGAGCAAACTCGTCCGAACTCCTACTGAGCCTAACCATGAGAATCTCCGTACAGTCCGGTCTCTTCATCAAAGAGTATCGCATACCGGGTCTAGGGGGTGGTATACGTCAGACCCTAATAACCTAGTAATTTAGGCTAATGTGGATCAAGACCAATCCGGGAAACTACTGATCAACCTATCTATAAATCCTAACTGTCTTGGTCAAGGTCTTATGGTCCTGACCAATCAATCACTTTGCGATATCAACTTCCAATACCAGGTGAGACGATTCCCCAACAATCGCTCACTAACTCCATGTGGATCAGGATTGTACCCAACCAAAACCTGTTTGCACGACTCAGTAGAGCCGTGGTAGGGTAGTGATCAAAGCTCGGTGGGAACTCACATGAGACAAATGCCAATTTCATGTCTGAAGACTAACCTGTACACATGTCACCTAAGAACTTCCATCTGACGATAGGTATAATACCATCTAGAAGTTCTCGGCGAGTCCGTCGAGTGTACTCACACTTAATGAGCACCTGTATACGATCTTAGGTGCATCAGACTAATGGCTACGGGACCAACCATCCCCCGACGGGGCTAGAAACGTATACACTAGTCTACTCTGGAGTATCAATGCCCAGTCTCGATACTCACGCGACTAGGGACCATTTAAGGATGTGCTTATGAACTACCCTGCTCCCAAAAGTATGATCTCCATCACAACGCAGGTAGTCAAGCAAGATCCTACGGGCTTTATCAACATGTAACCGCAATATGTAGTAACGAGTATAACATATGCCATGTTAAGATAAAGACAAACCATAATAGTATACTACTGTATCACGTCTTTATCAATATGTGCAAGCTGGATAAAACATCAATAAAAACAAATATACATATCAGATAAAGACAACTGAAATAATATACTATAAAACTAAGCAAGATTGTCCTGTACATATATATCCCTAGCATACATATGTATACATATACAATACTGGCCTCTAGGGCATACATATCCAACAGTCCGGGAGTTCACTACTTCGAGCGAAGGGACTACTACACGGAGCTATTGAAGTGAAGGACCGGTCTACAAAGGTCGTATTCCTTGTTCACTTATATGTAAAGTTGATTACATTGTTGTTTCGTCTAAATCTCTAGTTATGATTCTTGGTTAGGGTTCTTTAGTACGGCAATTTTTTGAAAATGGCATGGACGATGCCTCCCGAAACCTTGCTGTCGTGCTACGCATCCCTACAGTGGTATCAGAGCCAAGCTAGAGAATTAGATAATATTTGTAGGATTACGAAACCGAAACAACTCTGAAACACATGAAATAAAAATCTAGTTTATGTCGAAATTTTTAAAGTGTCTAAAAAGTTTTTAAGCAATTGCAGAATGTTATATGAGATGTAACATGAACACTGGAAAAACACAAACTCATTTGGTCGGATTTCACCCGGCGAAATTAGCAATATTTTCGGCCTGGCCGGTCGTGGTGAGGCTTCTGGGGTTCATTTATGTTGTGTGTTCCAGTCTCTTGGTTTTGGTGTTTCAGGTGTTGCTTGTTTTTACTCAAATTGCATGTGATGTTAATTTTCTGTAAAGGCAATTCGGAGTGTTTTGTATTCGTAATTCTAACATTGTTTCGGATAACTTTAGACGGTGTTAAAAAGATTGAACGGATATCAATAACCCAATTTTTCTCTTGCTGGAAATATTCCAAGAGTTGAATTTTTCCGAGTATAAAATCTTCAGAAAATTATGCAAGCGATTCTGTGGACCCTCTAGAAGAACGATACCCAAACTCGACATTTTGGTCTCTGAACCGTGGTCATACCGTAGGGTTTGCGGCAGTTCCGCGGCGACATGAGTGAGGTATGGGTCGACCCTTCTACGGATGGTTCATAGGTGTTGTGGCATGTTCTGGGTATTTTTTAAACTCTGCTCAAGTGTTGAGATCTTTGGGAAATTTTGGGTGTTTGTTAATTCGATCGAAAAGTTTAAAATCGTCTAGCTATCCGTGATTATGATACAATAATTGGAATCCACATATTTAGTTTTGTGAAAACTAATTTGAATTTTTTAAATCTAGCAGTTTAGTCTTATTTGATCGGTTGCCACGGAATTTTTATGTGGATCAAAAGTCTGTCACAATCACATAGCGTATGCGGATACTCGCTGGGTAACCTTTCTAGATAGCCATGCACCATAGCCCTGACTAAGTGACTGTAGGAGAACCCAATCGCCAAAAGCATCTGTTTGGGTGCTCGCTGCTGCAGTGTTCCGCCTAAGTGCACTTCGTCGACGACATCGGGGGTGCGGCCATCTGATAAAGTTTCCGACGAGCATTCGATCAGGTTATCGGGAATCTTGTTGAATTACTCGACTGGTTATTGGAAAGTGTTTTAAATATCGAGACTAAAATGCGGGGTTTATAATTGTTAGGCATGTGATGTCTAAGGAATTCATTTTGTAAAGCTTGAAATCTAAAGTATTTGATACATTGGGTTTATGATGTCTAAGGTGGTTGCGGATTCCAATTGTTGTAGTTTTTCACTTTTTTTCTGCGACCGTAAGTGTAATATGTGGTGTATTTCCGGTTTCGTTGCTATACGTCAACGACAATTGGGATTCGCATATTTACTTACATTGATGACATGTGATTTTATGTGTTGCTGTGATATGTTATATTGGATCGTCGTGTTTTCAATAGTCGGGTTTTTTTATGTGAGATGATAATTTTTCATTTTCATTCATGCAAAAGCGTGTATGTAATATTCTTTTATTGGGGCACTTCCGGGTTGAGAATGATGTCACCATTGATGTATATTATTTACTTTTCCGCATTAAGATAGACCCAAGGCGGGGAGCATAAGTAACCGGGTTCTAGGGTCCAGTGGGAGATCATCTCGAGGAGTCGAGACTGGGTCTTCTAACTCTAGAATTGGTAGGGTTGCTTGCAGCTCTCATAGGGGTATAGGGATATGGGTTTGTGTATTCATCACGACTGTGGAATCCGTGTTTTTACTGGCTTAATTAAAACACGGAATTCCTAGTATATCCAATATTTCATATGTGTTCTTCTGCTGCTGATATTCTGTGATGTGATCACTTGATATGTTGAGATGAATGCTTATATTGTTAGTTATATGTATGCCCTAGAGGCTATTACTGTACATACGTTGTATATTGTAGTAGATGCTTGGACATATATAGGGAGGACTTTCTTGCTCGACATGATAGTATGCTATCTGGTTACTCTTTATCTTAACATGTACTCTGATTGTCTCTATATCACATGTTGATAAAGCCCTTAGGATGAGTACTTAACTACCAGGACTATGATGCAGATCAGACTAGTGGGGAAAGTGTAGTCGCCAAGTACATCCTTCAAATGTTCCTAGTCGTAGGAGTACCGAGACAGGGCATCGATACTCCAGAGTAGACTAGTGTATGCGCTTCTTGACCCATATGATGGGCGATGGACAATCCCATATCCATTGGTGTTTGATATCAGAGAAGGTATATAGATGCTCAGTGGAGACTGGGTACACTGGACGGACTCGCCGAGAACTCCCAGATTGTATTATACCTCACGTCAGATGGCAGTTCTCTGGTGACACTGGTACAGGTTAGTCTGTAGACCCGAGATCGTCATAGAGTCTTGTGTGATTCCCACTGTGCTTTGATTTCCATCATACGACGTCCAAGAGGGCATGCAAAACGGTGGCTTTTGGGTACAGTCCCGAATCACATGGAGGCAATGAGAGATAGGAGGGGTTTCGTCTCTCCCGGTATAGGGAGTTGATGTTGCGCAGTGTTCGATTGGCTATAACTGGAAATCCCTGGCTAGGGTTGCTGAGATTTACTGGTATGTGTTATCAGTAGTTTATCGAACTGTTATAGACCTCATATCGACACGACTTATCAAGCTACTGGGGTCTGACGTTTACCACCCCTAGGCGAGATATGCGACATATCAGACGAAGAGACCGGATTGTACGGGAGTGTTACTGGTTGGATTCACGGGAGAATGTACAGGCTTGCTTGTTGATCTTCTGATTGCTTAATACCTGGGTGGCTGTTACGTTTAGCTGACCGCTTGCAGCTTGTGGGTGTTTGATATGATCATCACCTACTGCCAGCGTATTGACGATTCTTTAGAGTCCTACATAGAGGTTTCCTGGCTCAGGCAAAACGGAGTACGAGCACATATGTGATATGTGTGGGACCGAGAACAATACGTGTATGTGATACCGTATTAGATTCTCGCACTATGGGATATCGGCCGGGTATATATGTTATAGCCGGGTCATCGGATCAAGTGTTGATTCGATGAACTGATACAGATTATATTAGTCGGTTATTTGTGAAATAGCCGGATTATCGGATCAAGTGTTGATTCGATAATTTAATGTATAATTATATATTTGATATGTTAAATTACATTAACTAATATAAGCTCACTTAAAGATTCTTTTTCTCACTCGGGTAATACATTGATATATATGTCATATATGTTAATTGTATTATTTTATTTTGTTAGTAAATATATTATATATGTGATATATAATATTGTAACAAGTTAAGGTTACAAATGCAACAAGTTTTGTGGAGTTTAAACATGGTTAGGGTTCGGATTAGGGTTAAGCTTTCTTGAACCTTCTAGAAGCTTTGATTTTGTTTTAAGCAAAGATATTTTGCATAGATATTTCTTTAACCCAACCCAACCCTTTACCATAGTTAATTGTATACATGGGTTATGTTTTCATTCTTAACCCATGGTTGCATTTCTAACCACACACAAGTTTCATTATTCATCACAAATGAGATTCTTCATCTTCTTCCTTCTTCTCTCCATGAAAAGCTTTCTAGCTTTTTATTTAGTGATGAAAATGAGTGAGATAAAGAAAACAAATGAGAGCTAAATTCCTACTTCACCATCCTCATCTATTCTATCCACTTAGATTAGGGTGTTTGCTTTGCTAATACTTGATTAGTGAAGCAAAAGCTTGGGCTTGAGTTTTTTCAAGGTCGATCATCTTTGTTATTGATGATCGGAAGCAAGCTTGCGTCTTTCTCTTCATGGAGCCTCTCTAGAGTCCGGGTACTCGATGATCGCAGCGAAGGGACTTTAACACGGAGCTTTAGAGGTGAAGGAACGGACTACAAAGGTTGTAATCCCTAACTCTTAGAAGTAATGTTGTTTACTTGCATGTTTAACCCTAATTATCTAGCAAAGATCCTCGCTTTAGGTTGTTAAGAACTTCTAAATTTTAAATCGGGCATGGTTGATGCCTTATAGACCCTTGTGACAATGCCTAGTAACCTTACAGTGGTATTAGAGCCTAGCTAGAGCATTAGGCGACGTGTATACGAAGTTAAAAGTCCGACCGAACCCCGAAACATCGTGTTTTACCCCCTATCTGGAATTTTTTTAAAATGTTGATTTTTTCTGTATTAAAAATACTCCAAAAATTAAGCAGGGAATTCTAAGGATAACTGTAAAATAAGACCACCTAATTCCATTAAAGCGCCGCGGAACCACGGCAATACCATGCATTGCGCGGCGGTTCCGCGGCCGTACGTGGATATTAGGGACTCATTTTTCTACCGTAACATCCGTAGTTATCTCTATATGCTTCTAGGAATTTTTAATATTACTCAAGTGTTGAGTTTTCTGGAGAACTTTTGTATTCGTTGATTCGATCGGAAATTTTAACTTCGTTTAATTTTTTCCGGGTAATTTAGAAGGTGTTAAAAAGTTCGAACGGATATCAATAACTCACTTTTTCCCCTGCCGGAAAATTTCCAAGTGTTGCATTTTTTCCTTAATTAAAGAACATTCATAGTCGTGCAAGTAACGCGGTGGACCCTCCAGAAGAACACAAACCTTAACTCGATTATGTGACCGTCTGAACCGCCTATAAACCTTAGGGTTTGGAGCAGTACGGCGTTACCACATGTGAGGCATTGGTTTTACCCTTCTACGGCTGGACCATTTGTACTGTGGCATGTGATGGATACTTTTTGAACTCCGCTCAAGTGTTGAGCTATTTGGGAAATCTTGGGTGTTTATTTATTCGATCGGAAAGTTTAACATTGTCTATTTATCTGGAATGTGATACAATATTTTGAATCCACAAGTAGTTATGAGATAACTAATTTGAATGTTGTAAATCTAGTAGTTTAGTCTCATTTGATTGATTGCCACGGGATTTTGATGAGATCAAAAGTCCGTCGCAATCATGTAGCGTACGTGGATACTCTCTGAGTAAACTTAATAGATAGCCACGCCCCATAGCCCCGACCAAGTGACTGTAGGAGAACCCCGTCACCAAAAGCATCCGTTCGGGTGCTCGCGGCAGCAGTGTTCCGCCTTAGTGCACTTCATCGACGGCATCCGGGGGTGCGGCCGTCTACTAAAGTTTGCGACGAGCATTCGATCAGGATGTCGGGAATCTTGTTGAATTTCCCGACTATATATTGAAAAGTGTTTTCGAGATCGATACTAAAATGCGGGGTTTATAATTGTTAGGCATGCGATGTCTAACGAATTCATTTGGCTAGGCATGAGATGTCTAAGGAGGTTGCGGATTCCAACTGTTGTAGTTTTACACTTTCTTTTCTGCGACCGTAAGTGTAATATATGGTGTATCGCCGGTTTCTTTGCTATACATCAACGACAATGGGGATACGCATATTTATTTACGTTGATGACATGTGATGTTATGTGTTGCTGTGATATGTTATATTGGATCGTCGTGTTTTGAATAGCCGGGGGTTTTATGTGAGATGAGGTTTTTTTTTTATTTTCATTCATGTAAACTTCATTGTATATAATATTCTTTTATTGGGGCACTTCCGGGTTGAGGATGATGTCACCATTGTATATTATTTACTTTTCCGCATTAGGTAGACCCAAGGCGGGGAGCATAAGTAACCGGGTTCTAGGGTCCAGTGGGAGACCATTCGAGGAGTCGAGACCGGGTCTCCTAACCCCAGAATTGGCAGTGTTGCTTGCCGCTTTCGTAGGGGTCTAGGGATATGGGTTTGGCTATTCATCGCGACCGTGGAATCCGTGTTTTATATAGGCTCGTATTAAAACACGGACATCCTAGTATATCCAATATTTCATATGTTATCTTCTGCTGCAATGTTCTATGATGAGATCATATTACTGCGTGAGACGAATGTTTATATTATATATATGAGATATATATTGTATATTGTTGATTTCGTTTCAAATGTGATGCTTGTGAAGCATAATAAAATGGGACTTTATTAATGAGATTAATGAAACTAAAAGAAACCTAATGATGTTGTAGAAATTTGTCTCAAAAACTGGTAGCTCTAGTTCTTGCTTTACATAGCGGTGTTCCTTGTAGAACATCCAGCACCTTATTCGATAAGGAAAGAGCCGAGATCCCTTCACCGGGAGTGACCTCTTTAGCGAAACTAGGAGATGCTACAAACTCGGTTTGTCTTTTGATTGTTTTTATAGTTTTTGCTTTGCATAGTGATATTTGTGAAATATCCTGCACCTTATTTGATGAGGAAGAGCTGACGATCTCTTCACCGGGAGTGACCTCTTTAGCGAAACTAGCAAAGGCCTCAAAAACACTCCATTTAAAATCACTCGATTCTACAACGATATCAAGTTCTTTACGCTCATGGTTTTCTTAAAAACCAGCGTAGCCCTCCGTCATTTTAGATAAGTACTACTTAGTATTCGTGCTGCGGTAGTTTGGCATGCGTCAAGGCGTAGTGTATGGTAGCTAACTAGTGCTTATCTGCTAGCATACGATGCGATTGGATTAGGGTATTCGTACGGCGTTGTTTGGCATGCGTCAAGGGTCGTACGGGTGGGTTTAATTCAATCAGGAAATGCACGGGTTGAACTTGACTAGCGGACTATGGGTTGTTTGGCATGCGTCAAGGTCATAGCACACTAGGGGTAAAAGAATTATCGGGAATTTCAAGTGTTGAAATTTGCAATGAGATTGCATACCTTCTATGAGATAGTTGGATCCCGATACCCACTGCGAGTAAGAGTTATTCCTGGGAGAGTTTTACACATTACAATTTGCCGATCAAGTAGGTGTCTAGAAAAGTATCAACGGGGTTACGCCCCTGGGAAAATGAGGTTTACTTTAATTAGGTCCGTGCGAAAGCATGGGGAACCTCCCTCAATGTACCGGCACTGGCCTGGCTGGAAAATTGGCGAACTTGTAGAGTGTAATTAATCCCGCCTAATCTTTCTTTTTAGGGTTTGAAGGAAGATTTGACTAAAACAGTGGGAGACATCCTGATTAGATATATTAATAACCAATCTAATCTTGCAAGAGCATACGCTAAGTATTTTCTTCTATCTCTCTCCAGGTAGCGACCATGTCACGCCTTAATCAAGATAATAATACGGATGTATTGACCGAACCCGCTTATTATACTGCGCTACGGAATGTTGGTCCCGCTCCAACTTATAATTGTTATAAGACAGAGCAGGAAATAGGGGATTACCAGAATTCCCGTGCCGCCCAAACAAAGAAAATGCATGCTGATGCATCATCTTCAGGTGTGTTCATTACCAAGAACTGTTTCTCAGTATCCTTTACGTCCTGGGTATGAGATACCGGATCAGGATCCCGCAAATGTAATCTGTTAAATGGGCTACAAAAAGGTAGAGAACTGAGAACGGGTGATAAGTTTCAAGAGTTGGAAATGATGCAAGTGTTGCAGCCAAGTCTGTTGGCAGTTATCACCCTGTATTATCAGAATACATTGATTCTGAACGAATGTTATTAGATACCGAACCTGACATACAACATCATATCAGTCTCTTTATTAGTAAAGAAGGATATAATTTTGTATTGTTGGATAATGTTTTAAAAATTTCCTATATCAAAAGTAGATCGGTTCAAGTACGTTATTTAAAAGCATAGACGTTCTAAATCAAAACCACAGTTTTTAACGTACAGAACACACACAAGAGGAAGAGTTCAGAAATAAACGAATCCTTCTTGAAGTATTGTAGACTAGGTCATATCAATGCGACCCGACTAGCTGAAGTTACATTTAGATGCATATTTAAATTAGTTTGAATTTACATCTTGTGAAACTTGCCGGTCAGGTCACAGAGATAAGATGACCACAGCTCCGTTTATTGGAAACAGAGAAAGAGTTAGTGAACTCTTGGGATTGATACATGCTGATGTATGAAAGTCCCCTGTCTACATATGCCAGGACCGGTTCTTTGTACTTCATTACATTCACTGATGATCTCTCAAGATTCAGACATAAGTTCCTGTTGAAACACAAGTCCGAAACTTTTGAGATAATCACAGAATATAAGTTAGAAGTAGAGAACCAAAAACGAGTAAAAGTATTATGTCCTTTGATGAGATCAAGGAGGAGAATCCTTGAGCACGGAATTCCTGGACTATTCTAAAGGAGAATGAGATTCTCTCTCAGTATTACTCCTCTGTATACACCACAACACGTCAGTATATCGGGGCGGAGCAATCGCACCCTATGTGATATGGTGTGCTCAATGATGAGTACTACGGAGTAGCCTATTTTCTTTTGGGGTTATGCACTTGAGAAGTTGTAAACCTATTGAATAGTGTTCCAACCAAATCAGATGCCTACCACTCCATATGTGATATGGTATGGGGAGAGCCCATCTCTTAAGGATGTTAAGATTTGGGGTTGTCCGGCCTATGTCAAAAGCAAAATCCGGACAAGCTCGAGGCAATGTCAGTTCTGTGGATGTTTGTTGGATATCCCAAGCATTTGCAAGGGAATATCTTCTACCATACCGAGGAACAAAAGATGTTTTATTTCTCGGCATACCACTTTTTGAGAAAAAGGGATTTTCTTATGAAGAAATTGTTGGAGATAGTGCCCTCAGAGTCAATTATTGGATCACGGGTACGTGATTGCGATGATTGAGGGAGGACCTATCCCGGTAGGACAGTCTTACTCGAGATGATAGTATGCTATCTGGTTTACCTTTATCATCGTGTACTGTTTTAAGTGACCTGACACGTCGCTATTACACGTTGATAGAGCCCCTAGGATTCTTGCTTGACCACCAGCAGTATGAGGGCGATCATATAAGTGGGAGCTGGGGGTCTATAAGCATATCCTTAAAAGGTCCCTAGTCGTGGGAGTTTCGAGACTGGGCATCGATACTCCATTAGTAGACTAGTGTGTACAGTCGAGACCCCGACGAGGGGCGGTGGCCGGTCTCACAAGCCACTGGTGTCAGTTGGATCACCTAAGATGTATACAGGTGCTCATTGGGTTATGAGTACACCGGACAGGACTCGCCGGGAACATGCTAGTTGGTCATATACCAGACGTCAGATGGCAGTTCCCTGGTGACATGTGTGCAGGTTAGTTCATCGACCTGGGGATCGTCATTTGTCTCGTGTGAGTTCCCACTGTACTTTGATTACTACCCTACCACGGCTCAAAGGAGTCGTGCAAACAGGTTTTAGTTGGGTACAGTCCCGAGCCACATGGAAGCAGTGAGCGTATCTTCAGGGGTTCGTCTCTCCCGGTATTGGGGGTGAGGTCGTGCTGTGTCTAGGAGAGCCATTACACAAAGTCCTTAGCCAAGGCAAGGAGATTTACTGGTAGGTATTCCAGTAGTATCTCAGGGTGTTCTGGGCTACACTCCGACACGACTTGTACCGCTTTTGGGGGTCTGACTTTTACCAACCCCCTAGGCCCGCCATGCGATACTCATAGACGAACGGACCGGACTGCACGGATATTGTCACTGACAGGCTCAGTAGGGTTGTCAGGCTGAGTTCGCTCACAGACATCCCTTTTAGTCAATACCTGGTAGCCCGTTACGTATTGGCTTATACCTCTGACGTGCTAGTGGTTAAATCCACAACCGAGGTGTTGACGAGTCTTTAGAGTCCCCCACATTCAGTTACTCAGCTTTCGGGCGAAAGGTAGTAGAGGCCGTATGGAGATATGGCAGGGTCCGATCAGATACGTGCGGTATTGCACGGATCAGGATCGGACAGTTTGTACTAGTGGCCGTATGGTTTTATGGCAGGGTTCGATCAGATACGTGCAGTATTGCACGGATCAGGATCGAACGGATATTACTAGCCGGCTTTGTTATAAGCCGGATCCTAATATAGTACAGTGTAGATTTTGTCTCATTGCATTTGTATTTCGGTCGAAGTACAGATGCGGGTGTGTATGCACAGTATCGGGGTTTTTCCTGTAATTTATTACGGGACCAGTTTTCTGGAGTTGCCAGTTTGCTTTTCGTTTCGGCCAATTTCCTTTATATCGTTTATTGGCCGAAGTTTGGTGGAGGAGGGTTTATTTGCATTGTTGCAAATAGGCATTAGTGGAGGGGGTTCTTTCCATCTTGTTGCATCATGATGGTTTTCATGATGAGCACCATACCTTGACCTTTTTGACTTGATCACTTCATGATGGCTTGACTTTGTAAGCATCATGGTTGTTGATGATTAGTGTGTGGAGTATGGGTTTGATTTGGTGATCATTTCTTTTCATGATGAGTTTTCTTTTCTCTCTCTTTTGGATGATATGAGATGGCTCCCATTATCTTTGCTACAACACAACTCTCATTCTCACCCTCCCCTCACTTGTATTGGCCGGCCAAGCTCCTAGTGGGCTGTCCAAATTTTTGTGTGTGGGATTTTGGTTCATTTCATATTGCAAAATCCCCACAAGATCAATCTCAAAAGCTCCAAGTTCAATCCTTCCACCAATGGCAATTCCTACAACCCCAAAGTGAGACTTGAGGACTCATATTCTACAGCGAACCTTAGGCACGTCGAGTAGCCGGCTTCGTGCTCGAGTTGCCTCGGCATTGAGGTGGGAGCCCGTAAAAGAAGTAGGCGATGTGGTGCACTTCCGGCGACGAGGAGGAGACGGGACATTCCGCAGGAGATCGGGACTATGACGAGAAGACCGGAGGACTTGGATCGTCGGTATATCTCTATTCCCTTTCTTGTAGATAGCTAGGACTAGCTAATGGTTCGATCCGGTATTAGTGCGCGGCGGTTTGCCAATTCAAGAAAATTAAAGTTATTCACCGCTTCCGCATTTGGCCGTCGGATTGACGGCCGGGGCGCCGCCGTGCACTTACAGTGGTATCAGAGCCTCGCCATTAACTTAGTCTAGCTTGGTGTAGTGTGTTTTTCTGTTTCGATCGATCGAATATTCCAAAAGTACATTTTTGTTAGCATTAGTTTTCTGTTGGAAATTTTTGGTGTCCAAAAATTTTTCAGGTTGTAAAATATTGATGTACTGGAAAATCTAAGAACTCTGTAAAATTTCGATGAAGTGATTCCACAGTCAGAGCGCGGAAGCGCCGCACAAACCCCCATTTCGCCGCCCTTCCGCCGCGCACTGTAGACATCACTGCACCATTTTTTTCAGAGGCTTTCTGGGCTTAAAATATGGGTTTTGGAATATTAAAATTGGGCCCAGGTTTTCTGTGAGTGCTACAGTTTTGATTGGGGGCCCACTTGTTAATTTTTGGTCAATCGGAAAATTTTAAACACATTTTTCACAGTATTTACATTATATCTGCGACCGTGAATGTCACTTGATCGGTAAATCCGGTCTAACTGCTACAGCCCGGTTAGACGGATTTGCGAACGTGACTTTCACGTTGATGTTTTGTTTTTGCTGTGATGTTGCGGATCGGTCGTGGGGGATAGCCTGGATGCAATGCTAGTACAGTTTTGTTGTATTATGTACATTTGATATTGCGGGGCGAACGTCCGACATGTGGACTGCCGTCACTGCCTGTTTGTATTATTATTTTGGGGCACGACCTGGTTGCGGTCGATGTACCCGGTGTATGTATATTTTACTTTCTGTACTAGGATTGCCCCGCGGAGGGGTGCACGGATAGCCGGGTTCTAGAGGGCAACAAGCCCGCATCTCATGGCATTGAGACGGAGGGGGCTTCACTCTAGGATTGGCGGGCTATTCGCCGCACTCAGAGGGGGTACAGGTTGACCCAGGAGGGGTGCCCAAGTTACCGGATTCCGTGAAGTGTTGGGTGGTCCATTCACGGTGCTGAAGGGGGCTGCCTCGCTTCAGGTTTTGGCGGGTAACTTGCCGCGCCCGTAGGGGTCTAGGATTTCATTGCACAGGCTATCCACACGACCAGGGGAACGTCGGGTTTCAGCGGCTCTGTGAAACCCGGGGATCCCAGATATCTGTATTGTTTCTGTGATGCTGTACATTTCTGTGATGTTGCATTTTATTCACGCCTTGAGCGAATATAATATATTGGTATATATATTAGTAGATGTTGTATATGTTTTGCATCCGCGCTAGTCCAGTCCCCGCTCTGTCGTTAGTAAGCTAACCTAACGGGTAATGACGGGACCCAGTGGCGAATGCGGATGGCATATACGTACATCAGTATATTTTCGTTCTTTTTGGTGTGATCAATTGATGGGACTGCATTGATTCGGATCAATGCAAGTTAAAAACAAACCTAATCTGATGTTGTTGGAACACTTTTCAAAAAGCTGTTATTGCAAGGACGTTCACTTTTGTTTTGCATCGTGGTATTCAGTTGGAATATCCTGCTCCTCAGTCGACGAGGCAAGGGCCGAGATCCCTTCACCGGGAGTGACCCCTTGGACAAAAGTTTGCGTCAGGGCAATGACTTCACTATAGCCGATTACTTTTGCTTTGCACCGTGGTATTCAGTTGGAATATCCTGCACCTCATTCTACGGGGAAAGAGCCGAGATCCCTTCACCGGGAGTGACCTTTTTAGCAATGGTTTTCGTCACTATATTTTTAAAAGCTATCCGTTCTTTCAACGATATCAAGTTCATTACGTTAAAGGTTTTTGCCAGAAACCATTCGTAGCCCTCCGTCATTTAATATGGATGGTCAATAGTATTCAAGCTGTGTATGTTGGCCAAAGTCAAGGCACAGTGATTGGTAGCTATTGGGTATTCATATGCAGCATAGATAGATGCGTTGGTTTGGGACAGTCGTACTGCCATTTTGGCCAAAGTCAAGGGTAGGTACGGGTGGATTCAAATTAACCTGGAGAATGACGGGTAGAACTTGACATGTGACTTATGATATGTTGGCCAAAGTCAAGGTCATAAGAGCATGGGAAAGAAATCACATCGGGAGTTTCAAAAGAGCTGAAACTTGCCAGATATGCGCATACCTTCTGGAGTGTGATAGCGTGAGCGGATTCCGTCACGTTATCATGCAATGATAGTTGGATCCCGATTCCCACTGATGAGTTAGTTTACTCCTCGGGTAACCCCGACTAATTCTTCTTTCAGGTTTGGAGGAGAATTTGAGGTACAGTGGGAGGTTTCCAGATTAGATAAATTGGTAACCATTCTGATCTAGGTTAGAGTGCACGCTGAGGGTTTTCTTTTCTCTCTCTCTTTGGCAGCGACCATTGACCCGACCCTAAGACTTTGACTCAGTGACCAAGTTGACCGAACCTTCTTAAACACCGGCTTTTGGATTGTCAGAGTTGCAAACCTCATTGCCACTCCTACTTTTACCCTTTTCTCCAGGACACCCCGTATTACTACGAACGTCCACTTCCATTGGACAAAACCATCGTATGGTTAGATACGAACTCGAAAGAATTTATTCGAGGATGGTTTCAGGTTCTGGAGAAAACGGATAGGATTATTCAGTTGTCTTTTCCTTTTACCCTCTCTCAGGTTACGAGTACTCCTTGGTTTAGGGGTAGTACACCTATTACGCAAATTGGATTGTCTTCTTCCAAACCTTAGGCTGGTGCCGACCGGTAGGGAATGAAGAAAACCAATTAGCATAACGATGGTGTACAGAAGGTATTAAGTTCAGACAAAGTAAGGGATTAGTAAGAGGGCAAAGTAAATTGCAACAGATATTCACGACCAAACCAAGTATTCCTTCGCCAATCCTAAATCACCTTTGAATTTCTCCAGGACACTCCGTATCACTATGAAGATCCACAGTTTATTGGATACTCCATCGTATGGTTATATACGAACTCGAAAGGAATTTGTTCCAGTTCGGGGATGGATTCTGGTCCAGGAGAAATAGGAATAAGGTTTATTCGGTTGTCTTTTATCTTCACCCTCTCTCATTGCGAGTGTTCCTAGGATTGGGACAGTACACCCATTATGCTTATTGGATAGTCTTCTTCCAAACCATAGGCTGGTGCCGAACGGTGGGGAAGGAAGAAAACCATTTGGCCTAAAGGGGTGTGTAGAAGGTAAAGACTAAAGACATATGAAGGGATTTGGAGAGGTGGCAAAGAATTATACGGTTACAGTCGTGAATCTGGAAGAGGCATTACTAGCAATACCAGGATACCCCATCGAAACATTTCAATGTTTCAGTTTCACTGTGTACAGTTAAAGGAAAACTGATTTCCCGATTAGACACTTGCTCCAGGGTATGTATTTACCAGGTATGATTCTCACATTTGTATGGTTTTACAGATGATGAGTGGGAGTAAGTTATTGGGAATTAGGTGATCATCCTCATTATATCGGGATTCGTTGTAATCGGTGATATTTGAGGAAGTCACCTGGGTTGTTTGCCGGACGGCAAATATTTGGTTTTGAATATCCGCTGTCATGCACCAATTTCAAATTGATATATCTGTACGTCTATTTTCATAGAGTGAGATATACCTTTTTGAAATTATGTCTACGACATTTACCTATATCAGTGGATGGTTAGGTAAGGAGCATTAAACAGCGGTGTAATTCTTCTTAACCATAAGTACAGTTTTCAACCTACGACACACAGTGAGTGAGTTATCAGACTCAAGGGACTTATACAGAGTATTGTATGATGTCCAGGGTCCATCAGGACAGAGGGGTTGGTCCTCGTACTATATTCGGTTTACTTATGACTTCTCTAGTTTTTAGACAAGTGTTTCGTGGAAACACAGGGTCCGAATTTTGAGAAGTTATAGGTATTTGAATAGAGTAGAGAACCAGGTATAGCAAGTATCGGGATTCTTCAAAGTGATCGAAGATGTAGATACTTGAGTATGGTATTCAGTTGATAGTAATGATTAAGAGAACTTGCTTCTCTTTCAGGTTACTCATAATTGGAAATGTTCCTAAGTTGAGTAACGCTGATCGGCCTCCTTCCATTTAGTTGACATGCGCTGGGGACAGCTGCATGATTTGAATCTGGTTCAATTAAATCAGTGCCTCTGTTTGTATATTGGATATAGAACAGTTCATATCTTAACGATGTTAAGGTACGGGGAGTTGTCCGGTTTATGATTAAAACCAGACACTGGACAACTCAAGGCACGTTTCTGTAATGGCTGTTTGTGGGTTGACCCAGGCTATGACGAGGGTTGACTTTCTACCATCTGGATGAACAATAGCGATATTGTTCTAGACTCGCCACAGTTTTATTAAAAATGGATTTTTTCAGAAAACAGTAGTGGGAGTATGGTAGAACTGGAAGTGATTCCAGAACCACAAACGATTACTGAAGATTTGATAAGGAACCTAAAGATTCAATCTGAATTGACATTCCATTGGCCACTCCGCAGATAAGGTGGGTAACTTCAGGCACCCGAGAGGTACTCCGGTAGCCTCAAGGACGGTGACAGGGAAGTTCTTGTTTACCCACAATTGCCATTGCTGTTGTTCCAGGTTACGAGACCCGGCAGGAGGATGAGTATAGCGTCGTTCTAAACCAGTTTTAGAAGTGTACGTCTATATGACTCTGTCAGAGGGTTGTCGTAGTCAGTGGGAGCAGCGGAAGCATTGGTGGACAGGTAGCTTATGTCTATTTATAGACTAAAGCAGATATAGCGGAGATAGATCATCTGTTTCTGACGTGACAGTCATGGGTTTGACTTCATCAGAATAGGGGATGGATCTGTTGAGAAGGTAGTAGGGTGTGATATCCTGGTATTTTGATGATATACACAAAGTAGGAAAAGAAACTCCTACACTACGATCGGTTATACTTTGGTCGTCACACAGTTGTTTCTCCACAAAGGAAATGGATTTTATATCAGACATACTGGTTACTAGATCTATGGTCTTGTTGGAGATAGTGCCCTCAGAGTCAATTATTAGGTCACAGGTACGTGATTGCAATGATTGAGGGAGGACCTATCCCGGTAGGACAGTCTTACTCGAGATGATAGTATGCTATCTGGTTTACCTTTATCATCGTGTACTGTTTTAAGTGACCTGACACGTCGCTATTACACGTTGATAGAGCCCCTAGGATTCTTGCTTGACCACCAGCAGTATGAGGGCGATCATATAAGTGGGAGCTGGGGGTCTATAAGCATATCCTTAAAAGGTCCCTAGTCGTGAGAGTTTCGAGACAGGGCATCGATTCTCCATAGTAGACTAGTGTATACAGTCGAGACCCCGACGAGGGGCGGTGGCCGGTCTCACAAGCCACTGGTGTCAGTTGGATCACCTAAGATGTATACAGGTGCTCATTGGGTTATGAGTACACCGGACAGGACTCGCCGGGAACATGCTAGTTGGTCATATACCAGACGTCAGATGGCAGTTCCCTGGTGACATGTGTGCAGGTTAGTTCATCGACCTGGGGATCGTCATTTGTCTCGTGTGAGTTCCCACTGTACTTTGATTACTACCCTACCACGGCTCAAAGGAGTCGTGCAAACAGGTTTTAGTTGGGTGCAGTCCCGAGCCACATGGAGGCAGTGAGCGTATCTTCAGGGGTTCGTCTCTCCCGGTATTGGGGGTGAGGTCGCGCTGTGTCTAAGAGAGCCATTACACGAAGCCCTCGGCCGAGGCAAGGAGATTTACTGGTAGGTATTCCAGTAGTATCTCAGGGTGTTCTGGGCTACACTCCGACACGACTTGTACCGCTTTTGGGGGTCTGACTTTTACCAACCCCCTAGGCCCGCCATGCGATGCTCATAGACGAACGGACCGGACTGTATGGATATTGTCACTGACAGGCTCAGTAGGGAGTCAGGCTGAGTTCGCTCACAGACATCCCTTTTGGTCAATACCCGGTAGCCCGTTACGTATTGGCTTATACCTCTGACGTGCTAGTGGTTAAATCCACGACCAAGGTGTTGACGAGTCTTTAGAGTCCCCCACATTCAGTTACTCAGCTTTCGGGCGAAAGGTTGTAGAGGCCGTATGGAGATATGGCAAGGTCCGATCAGATACGTGCGGTATTGCACGGATCAGGATCGGACAGTCTGTACTATAGGCCGTATGGTTATATGGCAGGGTTCGATCAGATACGTGCGGTATTGCACGGATCAGGATCGAACGGATATTACTAGCCGGCTTTGGTTTAAGCCGGATCCTAGTATAGTACAGTGTAGATTTTGTCTCATTGCTTTTGTATTTCGGTCGAAATACAGATGCGGGTGTGTATGCACAGTATCGGGGTTTTCCTGTAATTTATTACGGGACCAGTTTCCTGGAGTTGCCAGTTTGCTTTTAGTTTCGGCCGATTTCCTTTGTTCCGTTCATTGGCCGAAGATTGGTGGAGGAGAGTTTATTTGCATTGTTGCAAATAAGTATTTGGAAGGGGGTCCTTTGCATATTATTTGTATCATGATGGTTTTCATGATGAGCACCATCACTTGACTTCTTCTTCTCATGATGGCTTGACTTTTTGAAGCCATCATGCATGAGATGATGGTTGCCTTGGAGTGTTGGATTTGTTGTGATCATTCCCTTTTGCATGATAGCCTTCTCTCTCTCTCCTTTGTATTATTGAGAATGGCTCCCATTATTTTTGAGACTCTCCCTCATTCTCACACTCCCTCTCCTCTAGTGATGGCCGGCCACCATGAGGGTGGGTTGCCCATTTTTGTAGTGGGGATTTTTGCTCTCTTGATGCTAGAAAAATCCCCGAGTTCCTCCACAAAAGTTCATACCTCATTTCCTCCACCAAAATGGCACCTCCATAAACCCCAAATGAGACACTAGTTCTACTATTTTCTACAGCGAATCTTGGGCACGTCGAGTAGCCGGCTTCGTGCCTGAGTTGCCTCGGCATTGAGGTGGGAGCCCTTAAAAGAAGTAGGCGATGTGGTGCACTTCCGGCGACGAGGAGGAGACGGGAAATTCCGCAGGAAATCAGGACTATGACGAGAAGACCGGAGGACTTGGATCGTCGGTATATCTCTATTCCCATTCTTGTAGATAGCTAGGACTAGTTAATGGTTCGATCCGGGTAGTAGTGCGCGGCGGTTTGCCAGTTCAAGTAAAATTTAATGTTTATCACCGCTTCCGCTTTTGGCCGTCGGATTGACGGCCGGGGCGCCGCCGTGCACTTACAGTGGTATCAGAGCCTCGCCATTAACTTAGTCTAGCTTGATTAATGTGTTTGCATTTCCGATCGATCAAAAAGTTCCAAAACCGTGTTTTTCCTATCGACAGTTTTTTGTTGAAAATTTTTGGTCTCGAAAAATTTTTCAGGTTGTAAAATATTGATGTACTGGAAAATATAAGAGCACTGTAAAAATTCGATGATGTGACTCCACTATGAGAGCGCGGAACCGCCGCGAAAACCCCCTTCCCGCCGCTGTTCCGCCGCACACTGTGGAGATCACTGCACCAAATTTCTACAGTGTCTTTGTGGGCTTAAAATTGGGGTTTTGGAATATTAACATTGGGCCCAGAATTTCTTTAACTGCTACAGTATTGCTTGGGGGCCCACTTGTTAAAATTTGATTGATCGGATATTTTAAACACATTATTTCACAGTATTTACATTATATCTGCGACCGTGAATGTCACTTGATCGGTAAATCCGGTCTAACTGCTATAGCCCGGTTAGACGGATTTGCGAACGTGACTTTCACGTTGATGTTCTGTTTTTGCTGTGATGTTGCGGATCGGTCGTGGGGGATAGCCTGGATGCAATGCTAGTACAGTTGTGATTGTATTATGTACATTTGATATTGCGGGGCGAGCGTCCGACATGTGGACTGCCGTCACTGCCTGTTTGTATTATTATTTTGGGGCACGACCTGGTTGCGGTCGATGTACCCGTTGTATGTATATTTTACTTTCTGTACTAGGATTGCCCCGCGGAGGGGTGCACGGATAGCCGGGTTCTGGAGGGCAACAAGCCCGCATCTCATGGCATTGGGACGGAAGGGGCTTCACTCTAGGATTGGCGGGCTATTCGCCGCACTCGTAGGGGGTACAGGTTGACCCAGGAGGGGTGCCCAAGTTACCGGATTCCGTGAAGTGCTGGGTGGTCCATTCACGGAGCTGAAGGGGGCTGCCTCGCTTCAGGTTTTGGCGGGTAACTTGCCGCGCCCGTAGGGGTCTAGGATTTCATTGCACAGGCTATCCACACGACCAGGGGAACGTCGGGTTTCAGCGGCTCTGTGAAACCCGGGGATCCCAGATATCTGTATTGTTCTGTGATGCTGTACATTTCTGTGATGTTGCATTTTATTCACGCCTTGAGCGAATATAATATATTGGTATATATATTAGTAGATGTTGTATATGTTTTACATCCGCGCTAGTCCAGTCCCCGCTCTGTCGTTAGTTAGCTAACCTAACGGGTAATGACGGGACCCAGTGGCGAATGCGGATGGCATATACGTACATCAGTATATTTTCGTTCTTTTTGGTGTGATCAATTGATGGGACTGCGTTGATTCGGATCAATGCAAGTTAAAAACAAACCTAATCTGATGTTGTTGGAACACTTTTCAAAAAGCTGTTATTGCAAGGACGTTCACTTTTGTTTTGCATCGTGGTATTCAGTTGGAATATCCTGCTCCTCAGTCGACGAGGCAAGGGCCGAGATCCCTTCACCGGGAGTGACCCCTTGGACAAAAAGTTTGCGTCAGGGCATTAACTTCACTATAGCCGATTACTTTTGCTTTGCACCGTGGTATTCAGTTGGAATATCCTGCACCTCATTCTACGGGGAAAGAGCCGAGATCCCTTCATCGGGAGTGACCTCTTTAGCAACGGTTTTCGTCACTATATTTTTAAAAAGCTATCAGTTCCTTCAACGATATCAAGTTCACTACGTTAAAGGTTTTCGCCAGAAACCATTCGTAGCCCTCCGTCGTTTCAGACGGGTAGCACGTAGTATTCATGCTATGTTTGTTGGCCTTCGTCAAGGCATAGTGTATGGTAGCTGCTTGTTGCCTTTCTGCAGCATAGATAGATGCATTGGTTTGGGACAGTCGTATAGCCTTGTTGGCCTTCGTCAAGGGCTTCTGCGGGTGGGTTCAAATCAACCTGGAGAATGACGGGTAGAACTTGACATGTGACTTATGATTTGTTGGCCTTCGTCAAGGTCATAAGAGCATGGGGCAAAAATCACATCGGGAGTTTCAAAAGAACTGAAACTTGCCAGCTATGCGCATACCTTCTGGAGTGTGATGACGTGAGCGGATTCCGTCACGTTATCATGCGATGAGAGTTGGATCCCGATTCCCACTGATGAGTTAGTTTACTCCTCGGGTGACCCCGACTAATTCTTCTTTCAGGTTTGGAGGAGAATTTGAGGTACAGTGGGAGATTTCCTGATTAGATAAATTGGTAACCATTCTGATCTAGGTTAGAGTGCACGCTGAGTGTTTCTTTTCTCTCTCTCTTTGGCAGCGACCATTGACCCGACCCTAAGACTATGACTCGGTGACCAAGTTGACCGAACCTTCTTAAACACCGGCTTTTGGATTGTCAGAGTTGCAAACCTCATTGCCACTCCTACTTTTACCCTTTTCTCCAGGACACCCCGTTTTACTACGAACGTCCACTTCCATTGGACAAAACCATCGTATGGTTAGATACGAACTCGAAAGAATTTATTCGAGGATGGTTTCCGGTTCTGGAGAAAACGGATAGGATTATTCAGTTGTCTTTTCCTTTTACCCTCTCTCAGGTTACGAGTACTCCTTGGTTTAGGGGTAGTACACCTATTACGCAAATTGGATTGTCTTCTTCCAAACCTTAGGCTGGTGCCGACCGGTAGGGAATGAAGAAAACCAATTAGCATAACGATGGTGTGCAGAAGGTATTAAGTTCAGACAAAGCAAGGGATTAGTAAGAGGGCAAAGTAAATTGCAACAGATATTCACGACCAAACCAAATATTTCGTTACCACTCCCACATCACCTTTGTATTTCTCCAGGACACTCCGTATCACTACGAAGATCCACAGTTTATTTGGATACTCCATCGTATGGTTATATACGAACTCGAATGGAACTGGTTCCAGTTCGGGGATGGATTCTGGTTCAGGAGAAATAGGAATAAGGTTTATTCGGTTGTCTTTTATCTTCACCTTCTCTCGCATTGCGAGTGTTCCTAGGATTGGGACAGTACACCCATTATGCTTATTGGATAGTCTTCTTCCAAACCATAGGCTGGTGCCGAACGGTAGGGAAGGAAGAAAACCATTTGGCCTAAAGGGGTGTGCAGAAGGTAAAACCTAAAGACATATGAAGGGATTTGGAGAGGTGGCAAAGAACTATACGGTTACAGTTGTGAATCTGGAAGAGGCATTACTAGGAATACCAGAATACCCCATCGGAACATTTCAATGTTTCAGTTTCACTGTGTAATGTTAAAGGAAAACTGATTTCCCGATTAGATACTTACTCCAGGGTATGTATTTACCAGGTACGATTCTCACATCTGTATGGTTTTACAGATGATGAGTGGGAGTAAGTTATTGGGAATTGGGTGATTATCCTCATTATATCGGGATTCGTTGTAATCAGTGATATTTGAGGAAATCACCTGGGCTGTTTGCCGGTCGGCAAATATTTGGTTTTGAATATCCGCTGTTATGCACCAATTTCAAATTGATATATCTGTACGTCTATTTTCATAGAGTGAGATATACCTTTCTGAAATTATGTCTACGACATTTACCTATATCAGTGGATGGTTAGATAAGGAGCATTAAACAGCGGTGTAATTCTTCTTAACCATAAGTACAGTTTTCAACCTACGACACACAGTGAATAAGTTATCAGACTCAAGGGACTTATACAGAGTATTGTATGTTGTCCAGGGTCCATCAGGACAGAGGGGTTGGTCCTCGTACTATATTCGGTTTACTTATGACTTCTCTAGTTTTTAGACAGGTGTTTCGTGGAAACACAGGGTCCGAATTTGGAGAAGTTATAGGTATTTGAATAGAGAAGAGAACCAGGTGTAAGTATCGGGATTCTTCAAAGTGATCGAAGATGTAGATACTTGTATATGGTATTCAGTTGATAGTAGTGATTAAGAGAAATTTTTTCTCTTTCAGGTTACTCATAAATGGAAGCATTCCTAAGTTGAGTAACGCTGATCGGCCTCCTTCCATTTAGTTGACATGCACTGGAGACAGTTGCATGATTTGAATCTGGTTCAATTAAATCAGTGCCTCTGGTTCTATATTGGATATAGAACAGTTCATATCTTAACGATGTTTAAGGTACGGGGAGTTGTCCGGTTTATGATTAAAACCAGACACTGGACAACTCAAGGCACGTTTCTGTAATGGCTGTTTGTGGGTTGACCCAGGCTATGACGAGGGTTGACTTTCTACCATCTGGATGAACAATAGCAATATTGTTCTAGACTCGCCACAGTTTTAATAAAAATGGATTTTTTCAGAAAACAGTAGTGGGAGTATGCTAGAACTGGAAGTGATTCCAGAACCACAAACGATTACTGAAGATTTGATAAGGAACCTTAAGATTCAATCCGGTTTGACATTCCATTGGCCACTCCGCAGATAAGGTGGGTAACTTCAGGCACCCGAGAGGTACTACGGTAGCCTCAAGGACGGTGACAGGGTAGTTCTTGTTTACCCACAATTACCATTGCTGTTGTTCCAGGGTGCGAGACCCGGCGGGAGGATGAGTATAGCGTCGTTCTAAACTAGTTTTAGAAGTGTACGTGTATATGACTCTGCCAGAGGGTTGTCATAGTCAGTGGGAGCAGCGGAAGCATTGGTGGACAGGTAGCTTATGTCTATTTATAGACTGAAGCACCAGTAGCGGAGATAGATCATCTATTTCTGACGTGACAGTCATGGGTTTGACTTTATCAGAATAAGGGATGGATCTGTTGAGAAGGTAGTAGGGTGTGATGTCATGGTATTTGGATGACATACACAAAGTAGGAAAGGAAACTCCTATACTACAATCGGTTATACTCTGGTCGTCACACAGTGGTTTCTCCACAAAGGAAATGGATTTTATATCAGACATTCTGATTACTAGATCTATGGCTTTAGATCTAGATTTGGGTAGTCTCCCAATCTGGGTACTTAGACAGCATTCTAAGGGTATTTAGAATGGACGACTCCATGCACGGTAGTGTACCTGCAGAAAATGGAGTCACCCTCTCTAAAGGTGTCTTATAGACTAAAGGGGAGAGGGATGTGCATGATTGGCAGATCACTTGCTCAGGCAATTGAGTCAATCATGAGATGTCAAGTACCACACCAGATGTTGTTCTTGCACTAGATGCAATAAGTTGACATTGATCCAATCCTGGAGAAACAGTCGGAAGCAGTTTTAGAACATAAGTGGATGTTCTAGGGATATGATAACGAAAGCCTCATTCGGGAGACAGTTATCATTCCAGGCTTCCAAGGTGACCTGGACGACAAGGACGTTGTCAGAGTTATAGTTTTCCCTTATGACGAGGGGCAGTAATTTGGACAGGTGATCCAAGGCAATACTGAGGGAGGCATGGCGCAGGACACTGATTAAGTTCAGTAGTCGATACAGTCTAAGAAGTTTGGATTTGGAGTTCATTTATGAGCTATGTCCCATCAGACATCCAGACACATTCTGAGACAGGTATTGCTCATTTCGGGAGATGGGTTTCTCCGCGAAATTGAGATATAGAGAGACATGGAAAGAGACAACAAAGCGGATCCACTCACTGAGGCTATTCCTCGAACGCAATAGTTTCGCAAGCGAGCTTTGTGAGACTGACTAGTAGAGGAGTTGGGTGTTCGGTATCACACGGGCTGTGAGTATGCGACATCGCAATAATTAGCCTTGAGTGCAAGTGGGAGATTGTTGGAGATAGTGCCCTCAGAGTCAATTATTAGGTCACAGGTACGTGATTGCAATGATTGAGGGAGGACCTATCCCGGTAGGACAGTCTTACTCGAGATGATAGTATGCTATCTGGTTTACCTTTATCATCGTGTACTGTTTTAAGTGACATGACACGTCGCTATTACACGTTGATAGAGCCCCTAGGATTCTTGCTTGACCACCAGCAGTATGAGGGCGATCATATAAGTGGGAGCTGGGGGTCTATAAGCATATCCTTAAAAGGTCCCTAGTCGTGAGAGTTTCGAGACAGGGCATCGATTCTCCATAGTAGACTAGTGTATACAGTCGAGACCCCGACAAGGGGCGGTGGCCGGTCTCACAAGCCACTGGTGTCAGTTGGATCACCTAAGATGTATACAGGTGCTCATTGGGTTATGAGTACACCGGACAGGACTCGCCGGGAGCATGCTAGTTGGTCATATACCAGACGTCAGATGGCAGTTCCCTGGTGACATGTGTGCAGGTTAGTTCATCGACCTGGGGATCGTCATTTGTCTCGTGTGAGTTCCCACTGTACTTTGATTACTACCCTACCACGGCTCAAAGGAGTCGTGCAAACAGGTTTTAGTTGGGTGCAGTCCCGAGCCACATGGAGGCAGTGAGCGTATCTTCAGGGGTTCGTCTCTCCCGGTATTGGGGGTGAGGTCGCGCTGTGTCTAAGAGAGCCATTACACGAAGCCCTCGGCCGAGGCAAGGAGATTTACTGGTAGGTATTCCAGTAGTATCTCAGGGTGTTCTGGGCTACACTCCGACACGACTTGTACCGCTTTTGGGGGTCTGACTTTTACCAACCCCCTAGGCCCGCCATGCGATGCTCATAGACGAACGGACCGGACTGTACGGATATTGTCACTGACAGGCTCAGTAGGGAGTCAGGCTGAGTTCGCTCACAGACGTCCCTTTTGGTCAATACCTGGTAGCCCGTTACGTATTGGCTTATACCTCTGACGTGCTAGTGGTTAAATCCACGACCAAGGTGTTGACGAGTCTTTAGAGTCCCCCACATTCAGTTACTCAGCTTTCGGGCGAAAGGTTGTAGAGGCCGTATGGAGATATGGCAAGGTCCGATCAGATACGTGCGGTATTGCACGGATCTGGATCGGACAGTCTGTACTATAGGCCGTATGGTTATATGGCAGGGTTCGATCAGATACGTGCGGTATTGCACGGATCAGGATCGAACGGATATTACTAGCCGGCTTTGGTTTAAGCCGGATCCTAGTATAGTACAGTGTAGATTTTGTCTCATTGCTTTTGTATTTCGGTCGAAATACAGATGCGGGTGTGTATGCACAGTATCGGGGTTTTCCTGTAATTTATTACGGGAACAGTTTCCTGGAGTTGCCAGTTTGCTTTTAGTTTCGGCCGATTTCCTTTGTTCCGTTCATTGGCCGAAGATTGGTGGAGGAGGGTTTATTTGCATTGTTGCAAATAAGTATTTGGAAGGGGGTCCTTTGCATATTATTTGTATCATGATGGTTTTCATGATGAGCACCATCACTTGACTTCTTCTTCTCATGATGGCTTGACTTTTTGAAGCCATCATGCATGAGATGATGGTTGCCTTGGAGTGTTGGATTTGTTGTGATCATTCCCTTTTGCATGATAGCCTTCTCTCTCTCTCCTTTGTATTATTGAGAATGGCTCCCATTATTTTTGAGACTCTCCCTCATTCTCACACTCCCTCTCCTCTAGTGATGGCCGGCCACCATGAGGGTGGGTTGCCCATTTTTGTAGTGGGGATTTTTGCTCTCTTGATGCTAGAAAAATCCCCGAGTTCCTCCACAAAAGTTCATACCTCATTTCCTCCACCAAAATGGCACCTCCATAAACCCCAAATGAGACACTAGTTCTACTATTTTCTACAGCGAATCTTGGGCACGTCGAGTAGCCGGCTTCGTGCCCGAGTTGCCTCGGCATTGAGGTGGGAGCCCTTAAAAGAAGTAGGCGATGTGGTGCACTTCCGGCGACGAGGAGGAGACGGGACATTCCGCAGGAAATCGGGACTATGACGAGAAGACCGGAGGACTTGGATCGTCGGTATATCTCTATTCCCACTCTTGTAGATAGCTAGGACTAGTTAATGGTTCGATCCGGGTAGTAGTGCGCGGCGGTTTGCCAGTTCAAGTAAAATTTAAAGTTTATCACCGCTTCCGCTTTTGGCCGTCGGATTGACGGCCGGGGCGCCGCCGTGCACTTACAGGTCTTAGATCTAGATTTGGGTGGTTTCCCAATTAGGGTACGTGACAGCATTCTAAGAGTATTTAGGATGGACGACTCCTGGCACGGTAGTGTACCTGCAGGTAATGGAGTCACCCTCTCCAAAGGTTTCTTACAGACTAAAGGGGAGAGGGACGGGCATGATTGGCAGATCACTTGCTCAGGCAATTGAGTCAATCGTGAGATGTCAAGTACCACACCAGATGTTGTTCTTGCACTAGATGCAATAAGTTGACATTAATCCAATCCTGGAGAAACAGTCGGAAGCAGTTTTAGAACATAAGTGGATGTTCTAGGGAGATGATAACGACAGCCTCATTCAGGAGACAGTTATCATTCCAGGCATCCAAGGTGACATGGACGACAAGGAGGTTGTCAGAGTTATAGTTTTCCTTCTGATGAGGGGCAGTATTTTGGACAGGTGGTCCAAGGCAATACTGAGGGAGGCATGGCGCGCAGGATACTGATTAAGTTCAGTTGACGATACAGTCTAAGAAGTTTGGATTTGGAGTTCATTTATGAGCTAGGTCCCATCAGACATCCAGACATATTCTGAGACAGGTATTGCTCTTTTCGGGAGATGGTTTTCTCCGCGAACTTGAGACATGGAGAGACATAGAAAGAAACAACTAAGCGGATCCACTCACTGAGGCTATTCCTCGAACGCAATAGTTCCGCAAACGAGCTTTGTGAGACTGACTAGTAGAGGAGTTGGGTGTTCGGTATCACACGGGCTGTGAGTATGCGACATCGCAATAATTAGCCTTGAGTGCAAGTGGGAGATTGTTGGAGATAGTGCCCTCAGAGTAAATTATTGGATCACGGGTACGTGATTGCGATGATTGAGGGAGGACCTATCCCGGTAGGACAGTCTTACTCGAGATGATAGTATGCTATCTGGTTTACCTTTATCATCGTGTACTGTTTTAAGTGACCTGACACGTCGCTATTACACGTTGATAGAGCCCCTAGGATTCTTGCTTGACCACCAGCAGTATGAGGGCGATCATATAAGTGGGAGCTGGGGGTCTATAAGCATATCCTTAAAAGGTCCCTAGTCGTGGGAGTTTCGAGACTGGGCATCGATACTCCATTAGTAGACTAGTGTGTACAGTCGAGACCCCGACGAGGGGCGGTGGCTGGTCTCACAAGCCACTGGTGTCAGTTGGATCACCTAAGATGTATACAGGTGCTCATTGGGTTATGATTACACCGGACAGGACTCGCCGGGAACATGCTAGTTGGTCATATACCAGACGTCAGATGGCAGTTCCCTGGTGACATGTGCGCAGGTTAGTTCATCGACCTGGGGATCGTCATTTGTCTCATGTGAGTTCCCACTGTACTTTGATTACTACCCTACCACGGCTCAAAGGAGTCGTGCAAACAGGTTTTAGTTGGGTACAGTCCCGAGCCACATGGAGGCAGTGAGCGTATCTTCAGGGGTTCGTCTCTCCCGGTATTGGGGGTGAGGTCGTGCTGTGTCTAGGAGAGCCATTACACAAAGTCCTTGGCCAAGGCAAGGAGATTTACTGGTAGGTATTCCAGTAGTATCTCAGGGTGTTCTGGGCTACACTCCGACACGACTTGTACCGCTTTTGGGGGTCTGACTTTTACCAACCCCCTAGGCCCGCCATGCGATACTCATAGACGAACGGACCGGACTGCACGGATATTGTCACTAACAGGCTCAGTAGGGTTGTCAGGCTGAGTTCGCTCACAGACATCCCTTTTAGTCAATACCTGGTAGCCCGTTACGTATTGGCTTATACCTCTGACGTGCTAGTGGTTAAATCCACAACCGAGGTGTTGACGAGTCTTTAGAGTCCCCCACATTCAGTTACTCAGCTTTCGGGCGAAAGGTTGTAGAGGCCGTATGGAGATATGGCAGGGTCCGATCAGATACGTGCTGTATTGCACGGATCAGGATCGGACAGTTTGTACTAGTGGCCGTATGGTTTTATGGCAGGGTTCGATCAGATACGTGCGGTATTGCACGGATCAGGATCAAACGGATATTACTAGCCGGCTTTGTTATAAGCCGGATCCTAATATAGTACAGTGTAGATTTTGTCTCATTGCATTTGTATTTCGGTCGAAGTACAGATGCGGGTGTGTATGCACAGTATCGGGGTTTTTCCTGTAATTTATTACGGGACCAGTTTTCTGGAGTTGCCAGTTTGCTTTTCGTTACGGCCAATTTCCTTTGTATCGTTCATTGGCCGAAGTTTGGTGGAGGAGGGTTTATTTGCATTGTTGCAAATAGGCATTAGTGGAGGGGGTTCTTTGCATCTTGTTGCATCATGATGGTTTTCATGATGAGCACCATACCTTGACCTTTTTGACTTGATCACTTCATGATGGCTTGACTTTGTAAGCATCATGGTTGTTGATGATTAGTGTGTGGAGTATGGGTTTGATTTGGTGATCATTTCTTTTCACGATGAGTTTTCTTTTCTCTCTCTTTTGGATGATATGAGATGGCTCCCATTATCTTTGCTACAACACAACTCTCATTCTCACCCTCCCCTCACTTGTATTGGCCGGCCAAGCTCCTAGTGGGCTGTCCAAATTTTTGTGTGTGGGATTTTGGTTCATTTCATATTGCAAAATCCCCACAAGATCAATCTCAAAGGCTCCAAGTTCAATCCTTCCACCAATGGCAATTCCTACAACCCCAAAGTGAGACTTGAGGACTACATATTCTACAGCGAACCTTGGGCACGTCGAGTAGCCGGCTTCGTGCTCGAGTTGCCTCGGCATTGAGGTGGGAGCCCGTAAAAGAAGTAGGCGATGTGGTGCACTTCCGGCGACGAGGAGGAGACGGGACATTCCGCAGGAGATCGGGACTATGACGAGAAGACCGGAGGACTTGGATCGTCGGTATATCTCTATTCCCTTTCTTGTAGATAGCTAGGACTAGCTAATGGTTCGATCCGGTATTAGTGCGCGGCGGTTTGCCAATTCAAGAAAATTAAAGTTATTCACCGCTTCCGCATTTGGCCGTCGGATTGACGGCCGGGGCGCCGCCGTGCACTTACAGAAATTAGTGGTCACGGGGTAGAACTGGAAGGAGTTCCAGCTATACAAACTGCAGCTGATGATTTGGTAAAACCCGGAGGATTCAATAGTTTCCAACGAACCTCAGCCTCTCCGCAGATCTGGTAGGGTTCCTCATCCACCTGAGAGATACTTTGGTTTCTCTATGACAATGGGAGAGAGGATTGCATCATGAGATGATGACCCAACTAGTTTCGAGCAGGCCATCAGGAGTGGGGACTCTGTGAGAATGGCTGGATGCTTTGGGATCTGAGATGGAATCCTCATACACCAACAAAGTATGGACTTTGGTTGCTTTATCTGAAGGGTTAAATCCCCATCAGGAGCAAGTATATCTTGAGAAGATTACTTGGTGTACAAGGAAAGGTTGAGACTTTCAAAGCTATGCTTAAGTCCATCCAGATCCTACTTGCCACGGCTACATACCATGACTACGATATCTGGCGGTTGGGTGTCATGACAACTTTTCTAAATGATGATTTGGAAGAGAGCGTCTATAAGTACACAGCTAGAGGGCTTCATAGACAGTGGGAGCAGCGGAAACGTAAGAAAGATGTTTTATTGGATAAATCAGGCATCGCGGAGTTGGAACGTCTGTTTTGATGTGCTAGTCAAAGAGTTTAACTTCATCAAAATGGTAGATGAACCAAGTATATACAAAAAGGTAGTAGGGAGTACGGTGGTGATCCTCGTATGGTACATGGATGACATACTCTTGATAGGGAAGAAGTTTCCTATGCTACGCTCGGTTAATCTCCTCTTATCATAAAGATTCTCTATAGGATCAAGGTGATACCTCTTAAATCCTGAGTTTTGGATCTATGAGATTGATCTAATTGGATGTTAAGATTCTCACTAGTTGTAGTGAGATGGTATCAATCGATCCTGGGGAGAATCACTGGAAAGGTTCCAGGGTGATAAGGACGACTGAATGTCTGTAGCAGGCATTGTCTTTACCCTCAGTGGAGGGACGGTATGTTGGAAGAGTTCCAAGCTGGATACCGTGACTTACTAGACGATTAAAGGCAAGCTACATAGTTACCAAGGATACTACCAAAGAGCCAGTCTGGATATATTTAAGTTCATGAGATGAACTTCGTTCCTGCCATTGTGTGACAATGGAGCTGTGGCTTATGCCAAGGAAACCCGGTCCCTTCAGAGATCCAGACATATTCTTAGGCAGTATCAGCTGATCATGGAGATGATTGATCTCCAGGGACATCGAGGTCAGGAGAGAAGACATAGAGGACAACAGCGTGGATCCACTCACAAAGGCCTATTTCCCAGTAGAGACTTTTATGGGATGGTTGAGTATGAGATACTTCAACCACAGCTTATTGTTGGGTATGAGATACTTCAACAGATGGCCCTAGTGCAAGTGGGAGATTGTTAGTTATATGTATGCCCTAGAGGCCATTACTGTACATACGTTGTATATTTTAGTGGATGCTTGGACATATATAGAGAGGACTTTCTTGCTCGACATGATAGTATGCTATCTGGTTACTCTTTATCCTAACATGTACTCTGATTGTCTCTATGTCACATGTTGATAAAGCCCTTAGGATGAGTACTTGACTACCAGGACTATGATGCAGATCATACTAGTTGGGATATTGTAGTCGCCAAGTACATCCTTCAAATGTTTCTAGTCGTAGGAGTACCGAGACAGGGCATCGATACTCCAGAGTAGACGAGCGTATGCGCTTCTTGATCCATAGGATGGGCGATGGATGATCCTGTTAGTGTATATGCCCTAGGGGCCATTATTGTATCATACTAAATTGTATATTACTTAATGGAAGCTTGGGATATTCACAGTTATATATGTAGGGTTGCTAGGCACGCGCACAAGGGTCTACGAGGCATCAACCATGACCGATTAAAAATTTAGCCGTGCTGAACAACCCGAATACGGATCTTTAAACAAGAGATTAGGCGAAAACTAACATGCTAAACACTTTAACACTAAGTGAGAGGGATTACAATCTTTGTAGATCCGGTCCTTCACTTCATATGCTCCGTGTTGAGGTCCCTTCGCTGCGATCATCGTGCTCTGGACTCTCGAGAGGCTTCACGAAGAGAATGATGCAACCTTTGCTTCCGATCTTCGATACAAAGATGATCTACCTTGAAGTTTCATTAACACAAGCTAACACTCACTAAAATTGAGTGAACACTCTCATCTAAAGGGCAAGGGAAGATGAGGATGATGAAGTAGGATTTTTGCTCTCTTTATTTATCTTTTTCTCATATTTATTCATCACTTAGAAAAAGCTAGTAAGCTTTTTCCATGAAAGAGTGAAGGAAGAAGAAGAATAGTGATCCATTTCTTTTTGTGATGAATAATGAAACGATTAATATGATAAATAATGCAACCATGGTTTACTTAACCATTGTAGAGAATTAACCAAGGGCTAGGGTTTGGGTTGAGTTAAGAGTGAGTCACACAAAAATATCAAGACAAATATCTTTATCATGACAAAAAGAAACCTTCTAGAATCTACTAGAAGTCTTAACCCTAATCCAAACCCTAATCATGTTTAAACTCCACTAAAAAAGTTGCATTAGTTATCATATCATGTTACAATATTATATATCACATATATAATATTTATCGTAACAAAATAAAATAATACAATTAACATATATCGCATATATATCAATGTATTACCCGAGTGAGAAAAAGAATCTTTTAGTGAGCAAATATTAGTTAATGTAATTTAATATATCATATATATTATTATACATTAAATTATCGAATCACCACTTGATCCGACAATCCGGCTATATCGTATATAACCGACTAATATTTATCCGTACCGATTCATCGAATCAACACTTGATCCGATGACCCGGCTGATATCATATATCGCGAGAATAGAATACGGTATCTCATATCGCATTATCCTCGGTCCCGCACATATCACATATGTGCCCCTACTCCGTTTTGCCTGAGCCAAGAAACCTCTGTGTAGGACTCTAAAGAATCGTCAATACGCCGGCAGTAGGTGATGATCATATCAAACACCCACAAGCTGCAAGCGGTCAGCTAAACGTAACAGCTACCCAGGTTTTGAGTGCTTAGAAGATCAACAAGGAAGCCTGTACATTCTCTTATGAATCCAAACAGTAACACTCCCGTACAGTCCGGTCTCGTCGTCTGATATGTCGCATATCTCGCCTAGGGGTGGTAAACGTCAGACCCCAGTAGCTCGATAAGTCGTGTCGATATGAGGTCTATAACAGTTCGAGAAACTACTGATAACACTTACCAGTAAATCTCTGCAACCCTGGCCAGGGATTTCCGGTTATAGCCAATCGAACACAGCACAACATCAACTCCCTATACCGGGAGAGACGAATCCCCTCCTATCGCTCATTGCCTCCATGTGATTCGGGACTGTACCCAAAACCCACCTTTTTGCACGCCCTCTTGGACGTGGTATGATGGAAATCAAAGCACAGTGGGAATCACACAAGACTCTATGACGATCTCGGGTCAACAGACTACTCTGTACCAGTGTCACCAGAGAACTGCCATCTGACGTGAGGTACAATACCATCTGGGAGTTCTCGGCGAGTCCGTCCAGTGTACCCAGTCTCCACTGAGCACCCATACACCATCCTTGATGTAAAACAACGATGGATATGGGATCATCCATCACCCATCATATGGGTCAAGATGCGTATACGCTAGTCTACTCTGGTGTATCAATGCCCTATCTCGATACACCCTCGACGAGGAACAGTTATAGGATGTACTCGTCGACTACCGTGGCCCCACTAGTATGATCTCATCATAGTCCCAGTAGTCGAGTACACATCCTAAGGGCTTTATCAACATGTAACATAGAGACAATCAGAGTACATGTTAAGATAAAGTACAACCAGATAGCATACTATCATTTCGAGCAAGAAAGTCCTCCCTATATATGTCCTAGCATCCACTACAATATACATCGTATGTACAATAATGGCCTCTAGGGCATACATATAACTAACAATCTCCTACTTGCAGTAGGGCCATCTGTTATGGTATCGCATACCCAACAATTAGCTGCGGTTGAAGTATCTCATACTCAACCATCCCATAAAAGTCTCTACTGGGAAAAAAGGCCTTTGTGAATGGATCCGCGCTGTCGTCCTCTGTGTCTACTCTCCTAACCTTGATCTCCCTCGAGATCAACCATCTCCATGATCAGGTGATACTGCCTAAGAATTATATCTGGATTTCTGATGGGACGGTAGTTTCTTGGCTAAAGCCACAACTCCATTGTCACACAATGGTAGGAATGAAGTTCATCTCATGAACTTATATATATCCAGACTGCCTCTTTGGTAGCATCCTTGGTAACGATGTATCTTGCCTTTAATCGTCTAGTAAGTCACGGTCTCTTGCTTGGAACTCTTCCAACATACCGTCCCTCCATTAAGGGTATAGACAATACCTGCGACTGACATTCAGTCGTCCTTATCACCCTGGAACCTTTCCAGTGATTCTCCCAAGGATCGATTGATACCATCTCACTACAACTAGTGAGTATCCTAACATCCAATTAGATCTATCTCATAGATCCAAAACCCAGGATTTAGGAGGTATCACTTTGATCCTATATGGAGAATCCTTGTGATAAGCGGAGATTGACCGAGCGTAGCATAGGAAACTCCTTCCCTATCAAGAGTATGTCATCCACGTACTCTACGAGGATCACCACCATACTCCCTACTACCTATTTGTATATACAAGGTTCATCTACCATTTTGATGAAGTCAAACTCTTTGACTACCACATCAAAAAAGATGTTACAACTCCGCGATGCCTGTTTTATCACATAAAACATCTTGCTCACGTTTCCGCTGCTCCCACTGTCTACGAAGCCCTCTGGCTGTGTACTTATAGACGCTCTTTTCTAAAACATCATTTAGAAAAGCAGTCATGATACCCAACCACCAGATATCGTAGTCATGGTATGTAGCCGTGGCAAGTAGGATCTGGATGGACTTAAGCATAGCTTTGAAAGTCTCAACTTTTCCATGTACACCAAGTAATCTTCTCAAGATATACTCGCTCCTGATGGGGATTTAACCCTTCAGATAAAGCAACCAAAGTCCATACTTTGTTGGTGTATAAGGATTCCATCTCAGATCGATAAGCATCCAGCCATTCTTACAGAGTCTCACTCCTGATGGCCAGCTCGAAACTAGTTGGGTCATCATCTCATGATGCAATCCTCGCTCCCACTGTCATAAAGAAACCGAAGTATCTCTCAGGTGAGTGAGGAACCCTACTAGATCGGCGGAGAGGCTGAGGTACGTTGGAAACTATTGAATCCTTTGGTTCTACCAAATCATCAGCTGCAGTTTGTATGGCTGGATCATTTCCAGTTCTACATAACAGACCTTTCCTCGAGCTTGTCCAGATTTTTCCTTTTAAACATAGGCCGGACAACCCCAAATCTTAATGAACTTAAGATATGGGCTCTTCCCTTTCCATATCATATATGAAGTGGTAGGCAACTGATTTGATTTGAACTCTATTCAATAGGTATGAAGCTTCTCAAGTGCATAACTCCCAAAAGGAAATAGGAAACTCAGTATTACTCATCATAGAGCACACCATATCAAATAGGGTGCTATTGCTCCTCCCCGATATACTAACGTGCTGTGGTGTATATGGAGGAGTAATGCTGAGAGAGAATCTCATTCTCTTTTAGAATAGTCCAGGAATTCCGTGCTCAAGTATTCTCCTCCTTGATCACATCAAAGGACATATTACTTATACCCGTATTGGTTCTCTACTTCTAACTTATATTCTGTGAATATTTCAAAAGGTTTGGACTTGTGTTTCAACAGGAACATATGTCTGAATCTTGAGAGATCATCCGAGAATGTAATGAAGTACAAAGAGCCGGTCTTGGCATATGTAGACAGGGGACTTTCATACATCAGCATGTATCAATCCTAAGAGTTCACTAACTCTTTCTCTGTTTCCAATAAACATAGCTATGGTCATCTTATCTTTGTGACATGACCGGCAAGTTTCATAAGATGTAAATTTAAACTAATTTAAATATGCATCTAAATGTAACTTGGCTAGTCGGGTCGCATTGATATGACCTAGTCTACAATACCTCAAGAAGGATTCGTTCATTTCTGAACTATTCCTCTTATGTGTGTTCTATATACTAAGAACTGTAGTTTGATTTAGAACGTCAAAGCTTTTAGATAACGTGCCTGAACCGATCAACTCTTGATATAGGAAATGTTCAAAACATTATCCAACAATACAAAATTATATCCTTTCTTTACTAATAAAGAGACTGATATGATATTGTATATCAGGTTCGGTATCTACTAACATTTGTTCAGAATCAATGTATTCTGGTAATACAGGGTGATAGTGACCAACAGACTTGGCTGCAACACTTGCACCGTTTTCTGCCTCATGAAACTTATCACCCGTTCTCAGTTCTTTACCTTTCTGTAGCCCATGTAATATATTATATATGCGGGATCCTGATCTGGTATCACATACCCAGGACGTAAAGGATACTGAGAATCAGTTCTGTGTAACGAACACACCCGAAGATAATGCATCAACATGTACTTTCTTCGTTTGGGTGGCACGGGAAATCTGGTATTCCCCAATTTCCTGCTCTGTCTTATAACAATTATAAGCTGGAGCGGGACCAACGTTCCCCAGCTCAGTAAAATAAGCGGGTTCGGTCAATTTATCCGTATTATTATCTTGATTAAGGCGTGATATAGTCGCTAGCTGGAGAGAGAGAGAAGAAAACACTCAGCATATGCTCTTGCAAGATTAGATTGGTTATCTAATATATCTAATCAGTATGTCTCCCACTGTTTTAATCAAATCTTCCTTCAAACCCTAAAAGGAAAGACTAGCCGGGATTAATTACACGCTACAAGTTCGCCAATCTTTTGGCCAGGCCAGTGTCGGTACTTTGAGGGAGGTCCCCCGTGCTTTCGCACGAACCTAATTAAATTAAACCTCGTTTTCCCAGAGGCGTAACCCCGTTAACACCTTTCTAGACACCTACTTGATCGGCTAATTGTAATGTGTAAAACTCTCCCAGGAGTAACTCTTACTCGCAGCGGGTATCGGGATCCAACTATCTCATAGAAGGTATGCAATCTCATTGCAAATTTCAACACTTGAAATTCCCAATAATATTTTGCCCCTAGCGATCTATGACCTTAACTAAGTCAACAAACCATAAATCGCAAGTCAAGTTCAACCCGTACATTTCCCGATTAAATTAAACCCACCCGTACGACCCTTAACCGAGTCAACAAGGCCGTACGAATACCCTAATCCAATCACATCTCATGTTTTAGCAGATAAACATTACTTAGCTACCGTACACTATGCCTTAACTAAGTCAACAAACATAGCACGAATACTAAATAATATCTATCTGAAATGACGGAGGGCTACGCAGGTTTTTCAGAAAACCCTGAGCGTAATGAACTTGATATCGTCGTAGAATCGAGTGATTTTAAATGGAGTGTTTTTGAGACTTTTCTAGTTTTGCTAAAGGGGTCACTCCCGGTGAAGGGATCGTCGTCCCTTTCCTCATCGAATAAGGTGCAGGATATTTCACAAATATCACTATGCAAAGTAAGAACTATAGAAGCAATCAAAAGACAAACCGAGTTTGTAGCATATGCTAGTTTCACTAAAGTGGTCACTCCCGGTGAAGGGATCTCGGCTCTTTCCTTATCGAATAAGGTACTGGATGTTCTACAAGGAACACCGCTATGCAAAGCAAGAACTAGAGCTACCAGTTTTTAAACAAGTTTCTACAACATCTTTAGGTTTCTTTTATTTCGGTAATCGCATTAATGAAGTCCCATTTTAATATGCTTCGCAAGCATCACATTTGAAACGAAATCTGCAATATAACATATATCTCATATATATAATATAAACATTCATCTCAGGCAGAAATATGATCTCATCACAGAACATTGCAGCAGAAGAAACATATATGAAATATTGGATATACTAGGACGTCCGTGTTTTCAATACGAGCCTGTATAAAACATGGATTCCACGGTCGCGATGAATAGCCAAACCCACATCCCTAGACCCCTACGAGAGCGGCAAGCAACAGTGCCAATTCTAGGGTTAGAAGACCCGGTCTCGACTCCTCGAGATGGTCTCCCACTGGACCCTAGAACCCGGTTACTTATGCTCCCCGCCTTGGGTCTACCTATTGCGGAAAAGTAAATAATATACAACAGTGACATCTTCCGCAACCTGGAAGTGCCCCAATAAAAGAATATTACATACAAATGAATTTTACATGAATGAAAAAGAAAAAAATCTCATCTCACATAAAACCCCCGGCTATTCAAAATGCGACGATCCAATATAACATATCACAGCAACACATAATATCACATATCATCAACTTAAGCAAGTATGCGTATCCCGATTGTCGTTGATGTATAGCAACGAAGCCGGCGATACACCACACACTACGCTTACGGTCACAGAAAAGAAAGTGTAAAACTACAACAGTTGGAATCCGCAACCTTCTTAGACATCGCATGCCTAACCAAATGAATTTCTTAGACATCACATGCCTAACAATTATAAACCCCGCATTTTAGTCTAATTATCGAAAACTCTTTTCAATATCAAGTCGGGCAATTCAACAAGATTCCCGATAAATTTGATCGCATGCTCGTCGCAAACTTTAGTAGACGGCCGCACCCCCGATGCCGTCGACGAAGTGCACTAAGGCGGAACACCACTGCCACGAGCACCCGAACGGATGCTTTTAGCGACGGGGTTCTCCTACAGTCACTTGGTCGGGGCTATGGGGCGTAGCTGTCTATTAAGTTTACCCGGCGAGTATCCGCGTACGCTACGTGATTGCGACGGACTTTTGATCACATCAAAATTCCGTAGCAACCGATCAACTGAGACTGAACTGCTAGATTTATAACATTCAAATTAGTTATCTCATAACTACCTGTGGATTCCAAATATTGTATCCCATTCCGGATAAATAGAAAATGTTAAACTTTCCGATAGAACAATCGAACACCCAAGTTTCCCCGAAACAGCTCAACACTTGGAATAAGTTTGAAAACATTCATTTCATGCCACAGAACCAACGGTCCAGCCGTAGAATGGTCAAGCCAACGCCTCACATGTAGCACGCCGTACCGCCCCAAACCCGAAGGTTCAAAGGGCAGTTCAAGATGGTCACATAATCGAGTTAAGGTTTGTTGTCTTCTAGAGGGACCATCGCGTTACTTGCACTACTTGGAACATTCTCAAACTACGGAAGAATCCAACACTTGGAAATTTTCCGACAGGGGAAAAATGAGGTATTTATATCCGGTCGAACTTTTTAACATATTCAAAAATCATCCGGAAAAACACAAACGAAGTTAAATAAACCGATCGAATCATCGAATCCCCAAAACAACCCAGAAAATTCAACTGTTGAATAAGTATTAAAAATTCCCAGAAAATACAAAATTAAAAGATAGGAATTACTGTGCAAAGCACGTGCCAAGAATCGATTTTATGGCCGCGGAACCGCCGTACATGCTGGGGTGGGGCCGCGGTTCCGCGGCGCTTTAGTCGAATTGCGCTCACGTGCTTCACAGTAACTCTTATAATTCCCTGCTGTAATTTTTGGATATTTTTAATTTGGAAAAAACCACATTTTCAGAAAATGTACAGAGAGGGTTCCGTATCGGGGTTTTGACGTTCGATCGGACATTAAACATCGCCTAGACTTCGCCTAAAGCTCTAGCTTGGCTCTGATGCCACTGTAGGGTTGCTAGGCACGCGCACAAGGGTCTATGAGGCATCAACCATGCCCGATTAAAAATTTAGCCATGCCGAACAACCCGAATACGGATCTTTAAACTAGAGATTAGGCCAAAACTAACATGCTAAACACTTTAACACTAAGTGAGAGGGATTACAACCTTTGTAGATCCGGTCCTTCACTTTATATGCTCCGTGTTGAGGTCCCTTCGCTGCGATCATCATGCTCTGGACTCTCGAGAGGCTTCACGAAGAGAATGATGCAACCTTTGCTTCCGATCTTCGATACAAAGATGATCTACCTTAAAGTTTCATTAACAAAAGCTAACACTCACTAAAATTGAGTGAACACTCTCATCTAAAGGGCAAGGGAAGATGAGGATGATGAAGTAGCATTTTTGCTCTCTTTATTTATCTTTTTCTCATATTTATTCATCACTTGGAAAAAGCTAGTAAGCTTTTTCCATGAAAGAGTGAAGGAAGAAGAAGAATAGTGATCCATTTCTTTTTGTGATGAATAATGAAAGGATTAATATGATAAATAATGCAACCATGGTTTACTTAACCATTGTAGAGAATTAACCAAGGGCTAGGGTTTGGGTTGAGTTAAGAGTGAGTCACACAAAAATATCAAGACAAATATCTTTATCATGACAAAAAGAAACCTTCTAGAATCTACTAGAAGTCTTAACCCTAATCCAAACCCTAATCATGTTTAAACTCCACTAAACAAGTTGCATTAGTTATCATATCATGTTACAATATTATATATCACATATATAATATTTATCGTAACAAAATAAAATAATACAATTAACATATATCGCATATATATCAATGTATTACCCGAGTGAGAAAAAGAATCTTTTAGTAAGCTAATATTAGTTAATGTAATTTAATATATCATATATATTATTATACATTAAATTATCGAATCAACACTTGATCCGACAATCCGGCTATATCGCATATAACCGGCTAATATTTATCCGTACCGATTCATCGAATCAACACTTGATCCGATGACCCGGCTGATATCAGATATCGCGAGAATAGAATACGGTATCTCATATCGCATTATCCTCGGTCCCGCACATATCACATATGTGTCCCTACTCCATTTTGCCTGAGCCAAGAAACCTCTGTGTAGGACTCTAAAGAATCGTCAATACGCCGGCAGTAGGTGATGATCATATCAAACACCCACAAGCTGCAAGCGGTCAGCTAAACGTAACAGCTACCCAGGTATTGAGCGCTCAGAAGATCAACAAGCAAGCCTGTACATTGTCCTGTGAATCCAAACAGTAACACTCCCGTACAGTCCGGTCTCGTCGTCTGATATGTCGCATATCTCGCCTAGGGGTGGTAAACGTCGGACCCCAGTAGCTTGATAAGTCGTGTCGATATGAGGTCTATAACAGTTCGAGAAACTACTGATAACACTTACCAGTAAATCTCTGCAACCCTGGCCAGGGATTTCCGGTTATAGCCAATCGAACACAGCACAACATCAACTCCCTATACCGGGAGAGACGAATCCCCTCCTATCGCTCATTGCCTCCATGTGATTCGGGACTGTACCCAAAACCCACCTTTTTGCATGCCCTCTTGGACGTGGTATGATGGAAATCAAAGCACGGTGGGAATCACACAAGACTCTATGACGATCTCGGGTCAACAGACTACTCTGTACCAGTGTCACCGGAGAACTGCCATCTGACGTGAGGTACAATACCATCTGGGGGTTCTCGGCGATTCCGTCCAGTGTACCCAGTCTCCACTGAGCACCCGTACACCATCCTTGATGTCAAACAATGATGGATATGGGTTCATCCATCGCCCATCATATGGGTCAAGATACGTATACGCTAGCCTACTCTGGTGTATCGATGCCCTATCTCGATACACCCTCGAGTAGGAACAGTTATAGGATGTACTCGTCGACTACCGTGGCTCCACTAGTATGATCTCATCATAGTCCCAGTAGTCGAGTACACATCCTAAGGGCTTTATCTACATGTGACATAGAGACAATCAGAGTACATGTTAAGATAAAGTACAACCAGATAGCATACTATCATGTCGAGCAAGAAAGTCCTCCCTATATATGTCCTAGCATCCACTACAATATACATCGTATGTACTGTAATGGTCTCTAGGGCATACATATAACTAACAATATATATATACAATCTTGCTAAAAATGGTAGTATGCTACTTGGTTTGTGTCTACTTTAATATGTTTCTTGCAACGTATCACTTATACATATTAGTAGAGCCCATAGGATCTTTACTTGATTACCAGCGTTGTGATGGCAGTCACACCAGTGGGGGGCTGGGTAGTCTGTAAGCAACATCCTATACAGGTCCCTGGTCGTTGGATTATCAAGATAGGGCATCGATATTCCGGAGTAGACTAAGTGTGTACGCTTCTCATCCCAGTTGGGGAGATGGTCTGTCCCACAGCCATCAGTACGTCGTACTGGAGATAGTATACAGGTGCTCGTTAGGTTACGGGTACACCGGACAGGACTCGCAGGGGAACTGATTAGTTGGTATTATACCAATCGTCAGTTACCAGTTCCCAGATGACATGAGTACAGCATAGTCCGCAGACTTGACACTGCTACTTCGCCTCGAGTGTGTCCCAATGTTCTTAGATTGCTACCCTACCACGGCTCAAAGGAGTCGTGCAAATAGGTAGTAGTTGGGTGCATTCCCGAGCACTTGGAGACAGTAGTGGTTAGACAGGATTCATTTCTCCCGGTATTGGGAGATGATATCGCGCTGTGTCAGAGAGCCATTACGCAAAGTCCCTGGCCAGGGCAAGCGAGATATACTGGTAGCTTCCAGTAGCTTCTCAGGGTGTAATGGGCTTCGCTCCGACTTATACAGCTATTAGGGGACTGACGCTTGCCGCCCCCTAGGCTTGATATGCGATAGTCTTAGACGAACAGACCGGAATGTACGGAGATTGTCACATCAAGCTCAATGGGAGATCGGATGATTTTCCTCATCGGCCTTCTTATCGACATCTACCTGGGGACCGTTACAAACAGCTAGTGCCGCTTGCGGTCTGTGGTTAAACCCAGTGCCAGCGTAGTGTCGAGTCTTTAGAGTCCCACACAGAGAGTTTCCCTGCTCCAGGCGAAACGATATAGAGGTTGTATGGTTTTACGACAAGGGTTCGGACGCGTACGTGTGTTTACGCACGTACGAATTTTCAGACAGTTTTTACTAGCCGGCTTTGGTTTAAGCCAGATTCTGGTATCGGGTTATTGGATTTATACAGTCTAAAGTTTTTCCGTGTTTTCACGGATTGGAAGGGCATTCTCGTAATTTGTCGAGAAGCTTCTAGAAGAGTGGTGACTAAGGGGTTAAGGTGGCATTGCGTTAAATGAGATTAGTGACTCATTTGTGTGATTCATCCATGTCATTAATGCATCATAAATGCTTAATGACTCATGGTGATGAATCACTCATAGATATTTATGAAGCATGGTTGTTAATTCAATTATTTCATTTTTGGATAAATAATAATGCTTCATATATATTATGATAACATCAGTATCTCATTTCATTCTCATCTTCACCTTCTCTCTCCTCAAGCTCACTCTCTCTTCAAACCCTAACCCTAGCCTCTCATGTGTTGAGATCAAGGGTTAGCTAGACTAATACATCCATAACCTCATTCTATATCCCCTAGGTTGCTTAGATTAGCACTTTAAGCAACCTAGTTATCTCAAGTTTGTGATTAAGCTTGGTGTACGAGCTTTCGGGTGGATCGTCTTTGATTCGAGGAGGCCGTTGAGGTGCCGGTGTTCCAAGGAGTCTACGAGGAGTGGAGGACCGCAATGAAGACCCAAAGGACTAGTATCGTGAGGTATAACTTCGTATCCGAGTAGTTAAACCTCTAGTATTTAGTTAGCAATGGTTTAGATAACGATTCATGCGCTCAAATCCGTGTTACGAAGCTTTGATAATCGTTTTTCATATATTCCGCCTCCCCGCAAGTTCGTGGGGTGCGTGACATGGACTTACAGTGGTATCAGAGCCAACTAAACCATTACTAGCTTGTTAGCAACTGATTAGAAGTTCGATCGACGAAAAATACGAAAAACGAAAAACCAAAACCCTCTGTTTCTGTTAATTTTAAAACTGTCTAAAAAAATATTTGACATACCTTAAAATTCACAGCAGGGAAATTAATGAATACTGGGAAAATACGAGCCAGTGAGTCGGCAAAACGGCCGCGGTTCCGCGCAATAGTGTGCTTCTGCCGCGGATCCGCCGCCGAATCAACGCCGAGTTGACTCGGAGTTTCACAGTAATTCATAATTTTTGGTATTTTGTCTTCCTGTATATTCTTTTTCTACCCAGGTTACTTCAGTACAGGCTTGCTTTTGGGGTACTGTTCATAACATAATATTGCATTTTGTATTCCCCATTCTTATGAATTTAAGAATAAAAACAGGTGCTTTTGACCCATGTCTGTACATGTTACAGATTACAGGTTCTTGGAGCGAATACAGTGAAAAAGACGAAAGTTGATACAGGAAAGGGATTTTTGACCAACAAGTAGACGGATCCTAGTCAAGCCCAGACTAATAACAGTTCAAGAACAATTCACAAGGCAATGCATGTCCGAAATGTTAAAGGAAACGGTTAGAAGACCACTACAAATTTCACTGAAGATCTGAAGAAGACTAAGAAGCCAAACAGAGAAAAGTTGTGAAGAACTAAGAAGCCCTAACAACCAAGATGCAGCTCAGAGAAGTTGGTGAACTGAGCTCACCAAAGGGCCGCGGAACCGCGGTCCAAGCCAACAAATGCCGCGGTTCCGCGGCCATTTAATGCCTGTGTCGGCACCGACTTCTTGTGTCGGTGCGTCGATGCGGGTGTTGGGATTTTCCGTGGGCATATCTGTAAAATCATGTGTGCGAGAATTTGTAACCCTAGCTTCCCTGTTTTCCTATAAATTGTACTCACAAAGCTGTAAAACGTATGCCTCTTTTCTATTAATAAAAATCAGAATTGTTGGGAGATCAAGAGCATCATTTTAGTAAGTTTTTATTTCTTTAAATTCTGCCGTGGTGTTAATTTAATTGTTGCCCTAGTTCTCTCGTATAATTCTTGCAGTAGATCAATCATATCACTACCCTAGTTAATTTAGTGTAGTCTTTCAAATGCAATCGGTAAGTGCTTTAAAAATGTCACTTTTAAAAGACACCCTAATGAGCGAGTAAAATCCTCGCTTGTTAGGGTTAGGAATAAAGGAGGGAATGAGAGATGAATATCTCTCATCTCTTTCAACGCCGAATATTTTTAAATAGAATTTCAGGCACGCATGCATGATCCGCTCCCTACGGCACCCTACCCACGAGGTAACGGTGACACCGTAGTATAAAGGACCGGACATGCATGCTTCCATGAAGGTTATAGCAATTAGTAGGAAAGGACGGACAAGGATCAAGAGGAAGAAACTTTGTTTCTTCCCAATCATCCTAATCCCCTTTGCTAATAATTGATATAACTTCTAAAACAGGTTTGAATCAAAAGCATTGAAAGAGGTGTTAATCTTTATCTACTCAACCCTACTTTAGACCTAATCCTAACAAGTTCATTAATATCGTATAAATTAGTTTTTAAATCAATCAACAAAAACCAAACCACCATCGGAATCAACTCGTAAAAACAAAAATCAGAAAATTACACATCTCTGTGGATCGACCCGTACTCACCGGCTAGCTGCTAAGCGACGCCGTTTCTGATTACGGTTAAACTATATATTTTTGGATTAATCAAATGGCGCCGTTGCCGGGGATGGCGTAATATTTCTTTTTGTGTAATTTCGGGTTGATATAAATCTTAAAAATCATAAAAATCTGAAAATATAAAAAGTACAAATTTTTTTTTTCATTATTTTTATCTGTTTGAAGGGTTCCTCGTTTTCAATCTTGCAGAAACAGCGAAGACTCTCGGATCTAGAATTTTACAGAGGGCAAATCAGAAAAAATCACATCAGATTAGAGGAGAATTGGAGAACAGGAGCTGCACAATTTTTTCCAGAAGCTGATCTCTTCGTTGCACCGCGTTTCCGCGGCAAAGGTGGCCCTTATACCGCGGTTCCGCCGCCATCTTGACACGTCATCCCTTCAATTTTGCAGGGTTTGATCCCTCATTCTCCCCTCTGCAACCTCATATATCTCTCTGTAAAAATTTTCTGCAGGAATTCTTTGCGCTAAAAAAATCTTTCTCCCCCTTCTAAATAACAGAATTTTCTGCAGGTTTCTTTGCGCCGCGCTAAAAATTGATTGCAAGTGAATTTTATTGCTTTGCATAATTTAATCGGACTTTAAGGGGCTAATTGACCAAACTCAGATTGGGTGGGGATTTCATCACCCTTCCCAGGACCCCAGAAAACATCTAAAACATGTGCATTGACCACAATTAATTAAAAAATATTAGACTCAGACCTAAGGACATCGAGCTCAATAGGAAAAGGACTAGTATAGGCATCGACCGTTTATCCTAACTGACCTTGCGGTGTCTAGGCTAGTGGTTATTAATTAGGCCCACTGTTATGGTGGTTCCTTCCCACTTACCTGGCCGTACTTGTCGGTGAAGAGGCGATTTGATGTCCTATTTCTAGCCCTAGTTAGGAGCTGTCTAGCAGACCTAGGTGACCCTAGATCTAGGCCTGATTGTGCATGTGTGATTGATACATTTGTGTCACGAGTCCCTTTCCAAAAACCTCTTTTGCAAAACTCTCACATGAAAAAAAAAGAAAAAAATCTTTTCAAACTTGCAACTTGTCGCTAAAAAAACTTGCAACTCACTTCCACCACTTCCCTCCACTGACGTTATCTTACCTCCACATTCTGTCTTTCTTCTTTTTTCTGACTACACTACCCCTTTAGTGTATGTCACTTTGGACTAGGGATACTAACGCCCGATTAGTCCGTGTTTCGTTGGTACCGACCGACGAACCCTTCGACACCGAAGTCGACATTCCGTCCACTTTCTTACCCTCACCTTCAAATTCTTTCACCGAAGGCATGTCGGGATTCAACCCCAACAATACCTTACCGACGGGAAGGATTCCACCTCCTTTAGGTGTGAATAACCCAAACCAACCGCCTGTGGAAGCGCCCGCACGAGTTGCGCTCCAGGATCTCTTTTACCCCGTCCGCACTTCCTTACCTACCTGTCTTTCACCCCCACCGGCAAATGGGGCCAATTTTGAAATAAAACCACATTTCATCAATATGCTGCCAAAATTTCATGGTTTGGAATCTGAAGATGCATATATCTTTATCAATAAATTCCAAAATGTGTGCGCTATGATGAAAACAACCCAATTAAGTGATGACGCTATAAGGCTAAGGGTCATTCCTTTTACCTTATGTCACCTAGCCGAGAAGTGGCTATACAGCACCGCATCACATTCCATTAGAAATTGGGATGAGTTTGTGAAAGCTTTTCTAAAAAAGTTCTATCCTCATCACAAAACTGCCAGAATCCGCAATGAAATAATTCAATTCTCACAACTTCCTTCCGAACCATTTTGGAAGTGCTTCGAGAGATTTAAGGACCTACTCGTTCAATGCCCTCATCATGGAATCGAAAGTTGGCAACTCTGCCAAACATTATACGAGGGATTGAACTCGGCAACGAAGCAGTTGCTAGAAACCATAAGTCAAGGTCATTTTCTCTCCAAGTCTAGTGACGAAGCATGGCAGTTTCTTGAGGATCTTAGTGAGCAAACAATTCAGTGGGAGAGTACCAAGACCACATCATCTTCTTCTAGTGGTCAATCTAGGGCAGGCGTACATCAAGTGGAAATGTCGATTGCTATGAAGGCCGAGATGGCCGCTCTTACGAAAAAGCTAGAAGCAATTGAGACCAAAATCTCGTCGTCTTCTCCTGCCCCTGTTATGCCTCCACGAACTGTTTGTGCTTGTTGTGCGGATCCGTCATACCTAACCGAAGAGTGTCCTTATAATGCATCTACTCAAGGACAGGATCAAGTCAATGCTGCATTTCAGCAACGACAAAGAAACGATCCTTACTCTTCGACATACAATCCGGGGTGGAGGAGTCACCCAAATTTCGCTTGGAACCAAAATCAACAATTCCAAGGAAATAACAATTTTCAAAGACCTCCTCCCCCACAACAACAACAAGCACCTTCACAAACTCAATTTCAACAGCAACCTTTTCAACAGCAACCATACCCTAATCAGGTGAACAATTTTGTGCCTAACAATGCTTACCAGCCAAACAATTATGTTCAACCTAATAATGATATGGTTAGCTCGCTCGAAAGAAGTCTAGATGCGTTCCTTAAGCAATCTACACAGTCTACAGCAAGACTTGAGACTTCTATTCAATCTTTGGTGCAAAATAGTGCCTCACACGATCAAAGTATCAAATCTATTGAGGCACAAATTGCACAACTCAATGCAGCTTTGAGCGAGCGCAAAAAAGGAAAACTCCCGTCTCAACCACTGCCCAATCCCGGTCACGCGCATGCTGCAAATCAACAGCAGAATCATAACGTAAATGCGGTGACCACGTTGAGATCGGGAAAAGTGTTGCAAAACAATGTGGGTATTAACAATAACACCCCTGCCGGTGGCCCTTCTTCATCTTCTTCACCATCTACTTCTTCTTCAGAGCCTATTCTCCACCCTGCACACGGCTCTACTTCTTCTAGCTCGAACGGACATATTTCTCACAACACGAACACATCTACACGGGGTGCCGTTCCAACTCGACAATCTGATCCGCAAAAATTAGACTCAACCACCTTTCAAATTGTTCCTTTTTCTAATCGGTTGAGATCCAATAAACCAACTCCACAGATGGAAAAGATTGTTGAGTTGTTCAAACTGGTTAGCATAAATATCCCTCTTTTGGATGCAATCTAACAAGTTCCTTCATATGCAAAAATTTTAAAGGACTTATGCACCAAAAAGAGGAAGTCGCAAGTGCCAAAGAAAGTTTTTGTGGCTAGTGCTATTAGTGATGCTCTTGTAAATTCCTTACCCCCAAAGCAAAAGGACCCCGGTTGTCCTACCATTTCGATAACAATTGGAGACAAGAACATCAATAGAGCAGTATTAGATCTTGGCGCGAGTGTCAATTTGCTACCTTATTCTGTATACGAGCAATTAGGCGTTGGAGAGCTTAAGCCCACTCGCTGTACTCTCCAAATGGCCGACCGGTCAATAACCCATCCTAGGGGAGAGCTTGAGGATGTGTTAATTAGAGTAGGGGATTTCATTTTCCCCGTTGACTTTATCGTGATGGATACACAACCTGTCGCTAACCCCCGGAACCAAATTCCGGTAATACTTGGTCGACCATTTCTGGCAACTTCCAACGCAGTAATAAATTGTCGTAACGATTCAATGAACCTATCTTTTGGCAATATGACAATTGAGCTCAATATTTTCAAGTTGGGAAGTCAGCCTGCTGAGCCTAATGCTAGTGTACTCGATGTTTGCTCGATCAATGGGATCGCGGAGGAGGACTGTGAGTTCGAGAATTTTTTGTTCGATCACAGCAATGTTAACGCCACTAGTTCGTTCCTCCTAGAATCCGATACAGCTTTCATGGCGGATAACGATTTTGAGTGTTTTACCTTCGTTGACGACTTTGAAGACTCATCACATGAATTGGAGTCTTTTGCTTTTTCGGATGAGTTAGTCGAACCATCCGACACAGTTGCATACACTCGGTTCGAACCTTTGATGGAATCCTTCGAGTTTGAAACAGTTACCCCATTACCACCATCTATTGTTTCACCTCCTAAACTCGAATTGAAGCTTTTGCCGTCGCACCTAATGTAACCCTTCGAAAATCGTTTAGGCAGTTTTTCGGTAATCGGTTAATTTTTCGGCTTTTTCCGTAAAAAGTCGAAATAGGTATTTTTCATTGTAGACCTAATTATACAAAATTTAGATAAGATATTACTATAATTTTGTCACTAAAATGTCACTTATAATTTTCTAGTTAAATAAAAAAAAATTTCGTAATTAATTATTTTTTATATTATTTTAAGCTTTTTAAAATACATTAAATTAGTGATAAATACAAATTTAATTAGGTAAATTTCATAGTTAGGAGTCTTTATAAGCTAAAATATGGTGTTAATAAAATTATATCATGACTTGCAAAATTTTGGTTTTAGGGTTGGAAATTTAATGGAAAAATGATGTAAAATGAGGTTTTTTTTGTAAAATGTTGATATGAAAGCATTAAATGAGAACATGGGATGTTTTTAGACCTAGAAACTTCTCCAAATTTCCCCACCTTCTCTCCCTTACCTTCTGGCCGACCCCATTGCTGCAGATATCCTCTCTTCTCACTTCTTTTTTGCTTCAAATTTCATGCCAAAATTCATAAAAATCCACAAATTTCATTCACCCATTCAAAGCCAAACCCCAATCTACTCTCTCCTCAACCAAATTTAGTTCAAAACTAGGAGAAAGGAGGCTTTCTTGGTGACTTGATCATGCTAGGGTTCCACTTGTGAGGTAAAATCCTAAACTAGTTTGCTAACTTGTAGTTATATGTGCTAAAATTCAATTTTGAAGTATTAATTTAGTTGTAAATTCTTGTTCATGAAAATCAAGAATGGGATTTGGTGTTGAACTAGGGTTTGAAGCATGGTTGTTAGAGTTAAGTTATGGCTTTGGTTACCTATTTGATTAGAATGGTTAATTGCGTAAGGTTACGCTCGCTAAATCGTTAAATTGCGACGTTTGCATCGAATCGGTTTGAAATTTGCTTACTAGATTTTTACAAAAATTAGAATGCGATCAAATTGTGTTATGTTAGCGATATAATTAGCTTCGTATAGGACTATTACAGTGCACGAATGTGGGGTTTCGTCTAGTCGTGTTTTAGTTTTGTCGATTTCCCCGAAATGACGATTCTAGTTAACGATTAGCGATTTTCGTGCGTTTTCCCGCGCACCGAGTGTATGTTAGGTTTAATTCGAGAGCGTCGATAATTTTATATTGTGACTTGCATCGTTTTAGGTTTTGTAATCTTATGCTTGGTGTTGTGCAAATATAGGATCGGTCGGGGAAACATCGGACACGGCGCGTAAAGGCAAGGCGGTGGTCGGATCGGATTAGCAAGGCATTCAGGTGAGTAGATGTATTCATCTATGGGGGAATCGTCTGAATGGCGCGAGGCGCCCCCTAGTTAGGATTACCCTACTTTTTGAAAGATTTATATTGTTAGCTAGCTTATCCATTCATGTACACTGCATACCCTTATAGCGAACATATATTAGATTGCATGGACATTCATCTATACTTATGTGATATCACTTCGTAGGACACGAACACCATTACCATTGGCATCTGTTGCACGCGCACTATTCATGTGACACACATGCCTTTGGTAATTGCCATGCCACGTGCACGATAGAACCTGTTTAACTTAATAACGCCATTTGTATTCATACATGATATATGGAATTGCATAGCATGCATATACCTCGCATTACCATCATATCTACATAGATTTCTAGCCAAAACTCACATCATATACATTGATATCATAGACATTTATCATATATAACATGTGAACAATATGATTTTCTTGAGGATTTCAGTATTGCTGCGATTTCTGGATTTTTGGGGAAAACCGCAAGAATTTAACAAAAGCTTATATTTATCATTTTTAAAACAAAGTTGCGGTTTTCTCGTGATGTATGTGTCGTCCACCATGAGTTTTCATGTTTTCTGTTGGATTTCGAGACCCGATTCGAGGAGTGGATGAACCGTCTCGGGTACATGGTGGGCCCGGTATGGTACCCCGGGGCAAGAAGATCGAGTTGTAGATGATGATCCTGGCAGGGGAAGACTACCTACCGGTGATGTCTGGCGCGGTGGATATCCTGAGGATACCGACCGTTGTCGTGAGATTTATGATATGGGCCGATCCGGACTGACGGAGCCCGATATTGAGATAGAAATGATTCCTATTTGGTGTCGATGCTTGACACGAGTTTTCAGATGATTTCTTGATGGTACTTAGCTATTATACAGATATTCATTTTCTAAAGTTAAGAACGCAGTACCCTTAGCATTTAAAACACTTAAAGAGTTAGAAATGACATTGCATACATGTGCATGCATACTAGAGCTATTATATCACATATGGACATGCATGTTGTGGTGCATTGCGTGCATTCTTACGATTGCCTTATTAGATGTCATATTTACTCACGAGCTGGCAACTCACCCCCGTTGTGCCGCAGTGTCTTGCAGGTCGGACTCATCAGTCTTGTAGCAGCGGCTATCTTATCATCAGATCCTTTTGCGCAGACTCGCGACATCGCCCGTAGGTGGGTTGCGAGCACACTTTATTTCTTTTGCTTTATCATTGTATCTAGTATTCTCCATCTACCACTTTATATTGTATATGCGACCTAGTGATGAGACTGAGAGATTGTACATATGTGGTTTCTTTTGGATCGAGCTCGCTTGAGCCGGCGTTGTGTTTTGTAATATTTTGCGTTTCTTTATGCTCTTTTCTTGATATTACTATTATATTGCATGTGGTTGTGATCCGCCTTGGGTGAAGAGCTAGCTCCCGCTTGGGGATGCCATTTTTATGATTACAGGTTTATTATCTTGTTGTACCCATTTTGGGGGATAGAAAATACAGGGGAGACTCTGCCGAAATTTTCGGGAATTTTTGATGTTTTTTTTTTAAAAAGGGATTCTATGCAACTTAATTGATTTCAAAACCGTTTTCATTTAAGGTTTTCCTTCACTCTCTTTTGATTTGGTTTAGATTTTTCTGGGCTTTGGCTGACTTAGGTTACGTTACGCCTTTAGACGTCTCGTAATCTAAGTGCCAGTCACGTTCCGTACTTTCGGGTCGTGACAAAGTTGGTATCAGAGTGTAGGTTTTACATTTCTGAGTGTAGGACGACCTTGGTAGATGGAGTAGGTGACTTAAGCAGAGTGGCGTACCGTGGGTATGATCCGCGGCATACTTACGATACGGTACACCGCCTAAGTGACCTTAGGACATAATTGCTTGTATTTCCTTTCTTGATTCCTTGCATTCCTTGATCCAATTGCGATGTTCTTATCAGTCCTGTTTCTTATTCCAGTTTCGATGCCGCCAAAGACTACGAGAGCTCAGCGGGCTGCCGCTAGGGATGAGATTCAGGCGGGCCCGTCTGAGGCGAGGATCGAGCGGGAGGATACGCCTACCCCTCAGGGTCATACTGATCCGCCTTATCCTGATCGTATTGCCAGATTAGAGGCCGGCATGCAAGAGTTGCGGCAGATGATGGGATCTTTAGTTGAGTCCAGCCGGGCACAGAGATCCGAGGACGTTCCTTCCACCGCACAGACCACGATCGTACTTGCTGCACAGATGGTCACTCCTGCTGCTACTATGGAGACTATCCCTGTTTCACTACAGGAGTTCATGAGATTGAGACCTCCAGCTTTTACCGGTACAGATGCTACAGAGGACCCACAGACATTTCTTGATAGGATGGCTCGGATTTGCCGTTCGTTGAGGTGTTCCGAGGATAGATTGGTGGAGTTTGCGAGTTTTCGTCTGGAAGGTCTTGACCAGACATGGTACGATTCAGTAGAGGGAGGCCGAGCTGCAGGTCTACCTTCTATGACCTGGGATGAGTTTACAGCTGCATTTCTTGCCCGTTTTCTTCTGGAGAGTGTCCGAGATGCTCGAGCCCGTAGTTTTGAGTATTTGCGGAAGACTCCTGGGATGACGGTGTCGGAGTATGATATACAGTTTACCCAGTTGTCTCGATATGCTCCGTACCTAGTCGACACAGAAGAGAAGAGAATAAAGAGGTTTGTACGAGGGCTTGATACACAGCTATTCCTTGCCATCGGCACCCAGCACTTTGATATATACGCAGCCGCGATGGATGCAACCTTACTTTTGGAGGAGCGTATTTCTGAGACTCCGGTCGTTTCTGGGCCGAAGAGGATCCGCACTGATACGCCAGCTCAGCGGCAGATGGGTAGACACCGCGATAGATTATTTCCGGGAGATGGTGGAGGCAGAGGTTTGAGACGAGGTCAGTTATTTGGTTCATATCCAAAGACCCAGCAGTCGTCGCCAGGATGTTTTCGGTGTGGGAGTCAGTACCACCATGTCAGAGACTGTACCATGGGACGTCCGGGCGTGGCGACAGTCCCGCATGTGACTTTACCACCCTCACCACCTTCTCAGAGAGCTTTACTTCCTACTCCTGACGATGCTCCACGTCAGTCAGATGCTTCTAGAGGCCGTGGGCATAGCGGTCCAGTTCCGAGAGGACGATGCGACAGAGGCAGAGGCAGAGGCCGAGGTAGAGGCAGAGGACAGCCAGCTATTAGTGGCGGACAGGCCTGTGTGTTCGCGTTGACTCCTTAGGATGCACAGGTATCCAATGCCGTCGTGATAGGTACTCTCCCAGTATGTTCTTTTGATACACGGGTATTATTTGATACAGGTTCCACACATTCCTATGTATCCACGTACTTTGCACCGAGGTTGGGCCGAGAGTCTTCTCCGTTAGATCAGCCGCTTATCGTTATTACCCCGGTAGGCGAGTCTTTTGTTGCCCGTTTTGTGTACCGATCGTGTTCCGTTCGTATCGGGGAGAGAGATTCTTCAGTTGATTTGATTCTCCTCGATATGCTAGACTTTGACGATCTTCTTGGTATGGACTGGCTAGCCACCTGTTATGCATCCATGGACTGCCGTGAAAAAGCAGTCAGATTCAGTTTTCCTGGTGAGCCGGTTCTTGTTATTCAGGGAGATCGTAGTGCTACCCTTCCCAGCTTGATTTCTTCTCTTCGCGCTGGTCAGCTCTTAAGGAAAGGGTGTCAGGGATTCTTAGCCTATATTTGTGATACTAGCTCCACAGAGGTTCCGTTGGACCAGGTCCCTGTTGTGAGAGAGTTTCCTGATGTATTTCCTGACGAGCTGCCTGGTCTGCCACCAGAGCGCGAGATTGAGTTCTGTATTGACTTGATCCCCGGCACGGGGCCTATTTCTATACCGCCTTATCGGATGGCCCCGGCAGAGCTGAGAGAGCTAAAGGATCAGTTACAGGACTTGCTGGACAAAGGGCTTATCCGACCGAGTGTGTCACCTTGGGGTGCTCCCGTCTTGTTTGTTAAGAAGAAGGACGGAAGTATCCGTTTATGCATTGATTATCGTCAGCTGAACCGGGTTACTGTGCGGAACAGGTATCCCCTACCCCGCATTGATGACTTATTTGATCAGCTCCAGGGTGCAGGGTTCTTCTCGAAGGTTGATTTACGATCAGGTTATCACCAGTTGCAGGTTCGGAAGGAGGATATTCCGAAGACCGCTTTCCATACTCGATATGGTCATTATGAGTTCTTGGTGATGTCGTTCGGGCTCACGAATGCCCCGGCAGCATTTATGGATTTGATGAACCGTGTATTCAGGCCGTATCTCGATCAGTTCATTATTGTGTTCATTGAAGACATCTTGGTTTATTCTCGGAGCCGGGAGGAGCATGAGCATCACTTACGTATCACCTTGCAGACTTTGAGGGAGCATCAGCTGTTCGCCAAATTCTCCAAGTGCGCATTCTGGCTAGACAGTGTCTACTTCTTGGGTCATGTGGTGACGAAAGACGGTATTTGTGTGGACCCAAAGAAGATCGAGGCAGTTCAGCGTTGGCCTAGACCAGTATCAGTTACAGAGGTTCGCAGCTTTCTAGGTCTGGCAGGCTATTATCGACGTTTCGTCCAGGATTTCTCCCGCATTGCTTCACCATTGACCGGGTTGACACGGAAAGGGGTTCCTTTTGATTGGACCCAGGCATGTGAGGATAGCTTCCAGCAGTTGAAGACTCGTCTGACTACTACACCAGTGTTAGCATTGCCTTCAGGATCAGGCGGGTTCGTGGTATATTGTGATGCTTCTAGAGTGGGGCTGGGATGTGTATTGATGCAGCACGACAGAGTTATCGCGTATGCTTCTCGGCAGCTGAGGAAACACGAGCAGAACTACCCCACCCATGATTTAGAGATGGCTGCAGTGGTATTTGCACTTAAGATCTGGAGACATTACCTATACGGTGAGTCGTGCCAAATATTCACTGACCATAAGAGTTTGAAGTATATTTTCCAGCAGCGAGATCTGAATCTGAGACAGCGCCGTTGGATGGAGTTGGTGAAAGATTATGACTGCGAGATTTTATACCATCCGGGCAAGGTGAATGTGGTGGCGGATGCTTTGAGTAGGAGGCCCGGAGGTAGCTTATCTTGTTTGAGCGCAGTACAGATGCAGTCGACGGCGGATTGGCAGGTGTTATGTGATAGCAGAGTGCAGTTCGAGTTTACTCCTACAGGGGGACAGCTGGCCCATTTCAGAGCACGCCCACAGTTACTTGACCGTATCAGCGAGGCACAGTCCGGCGATGCCCGTATCTTAGAGATTATTGAGCAGATTCGGCAGGGCAGAGTTTCTGAGTTCGTGATTGATGATCAGGGGATACTTCGATTTGGGACTCGACTGTGTGTGTCAGATTCAGAGAGACTGAGGCATGATATTCTCGAGGAGGCACATAGATCAGTATACAGTGTTCACCCAGGTTCCACCAAGATGTACCGTGATTTGAGAGAGGTTTACTGGTGGGACGGGATGAAGAAGGATATTACAGACTTTGTGTCGAGATGCCTGACTAGTCAGCAAGTCAAGGCCGAGTACCAGAGGCCAGCCGGCGAGTTACAGCCTTTGCCCATCCCTGAGTGGAAGTGGGAGAAGGTCTCCATGGACTTTATTGTGGGTCTACCCAGGACCAGTCGAGGGTATGACTCTATTTGGGTGATTGTGGATCGACTGACGAAAGCGGCTCACTTCCTGCCAGTGAAGACCACTTTTGGATTTTCTCAGTACACCCAGGTTTATATTGATGAGATAGTGCGACTGCATGGCGTTCCGACTTGCATCGTGTCCGACCGTGGCACCCAGTTTACCAGCCGATTGTGGCAGAAACTCCAGGAAGCTTTGGGCACCCGATTGAGTTTTAGCATAGCCTTTCATCCTCAGACTGACGGTCAGTCGGAGCGTACGATTCAGACTCTTGAGGACATGCTTAGAGCTTGTGTTTTAGATTTCGGTGGTAGCTGGGATCGTCATTTGCCTTTGATCAAGTTTTCCTACAATAATAGCTTCCAGGAGACGATTCAGATGGCACCTTTTAAGGCTTTATATGGGAGGAGATGTCGATCGCCTGTATGTTGGACAGAGCTCAGGGAGAGCAGTATTTTGGGGCCGCAGATCGTACAGGAGACGACCGAGAAGATACAGCTGATTCGGGACAGGATGAGAGCGGCACAGAGCAGGCAGAAATCATATGCTGACAGGCGCCGTCGCCGACTCGAGTTCGCTGTTGGCGATCATGTTTTTCTGAAGGTCTCTCCGATGAAAGGTGTGATGAGATTTGGGCGGAAAGGGAAACTGAGTCCTAGATATGTTGGTCCTTTCGAGATCCTAGAGCGTGTTGGTCCAGTCGCTTATCGGTTAGCTCTTCCGCCTAGCTTCCCCGATGTTCACCCCGTATTCCATGTCTCGATGCTCCGCAAGTACCTTCATGATCCTTCCCAGGCGATTCACCACCAGACGATCCAGCTAGAGCGTGATCTTTCTTTCACCGAGCAGCCGGTGGTCATTTTGGATCGGCAGGTGAAGAAATTGATGTCGAAGGTTATACCGTCCGTCAAGGTCCTTTGGCGTGGCCCGAATAGCGAGGAGGTCACCTGGGAGACCGAGGTCGAGATGAGGAAGAGATATCCCCATCTTTTTGAAGGTACGCGTAGTTAAATTCTAAATTCGGGGACGGAATTTCTTTAAGCGGGGAAGATTGTAACCCTTCGAAAATCGTTTAGGCAGTTTTTCGGTAATCGGTTAATTTTTCGGCTTTTTCCGTAAAAAGTCAAAATAGGTATTTTTCATTGTAGACCTAATTATACAAAATTTAGATAAGACATTACTATAATTTTTTCACTAAAATGTCACTTATAATTTTCTAGTTAAATAAAATTTTTTTCGTAATTAATTATTTTTTTATATTATTTTAATCTTTTTAAAATACATTAAATTAGTGATAAATACAAATTTAATTAGGTAAATTTCATAGTTAGGAGTCTTTATAAGCTAAAATATGGTGTTAATAAAATTATATCATGACTTGCAAAATTTTGGTTTTAGGGTTGGAAATTTAATGGAAAAATGATGTAAAATGAGGTTTTTTTTGTAAAATGTTGATATGAAAGTATTAAATGAGAACATGGGGTGTTTTTAGACCTAGAAACTTCTCCAAATTTCCCCACCTCCTCTCCCTTACCTGCTGGCTGACCCCATTGCTGCAGATTTCCTCTCTTCTCACTTCTTTTTTGCTTCAAATTTCATGCCAAAATTCATAAAAATCCACAAATTTCATTCACCCATTCAAAGCCAAACCCTAATCCACTCTCTCCTCAACCAAATTTAGTTCAAAACTAGGAGAAAGGAGGATTTCTTGGTGACTTGATCATGCTAGGGTTCCACTTGGGAGGTAAAATCCTAAACTAGTTTGCTAAGTTGTAGTTATATGTGCTAAAATTCAATTTTGAAGTATTAATTTAGTTGTAAATTCTTGTTCATGAAAATCAAGAATGGGATTTGGTGTTGAACTAGGGTTTGAAGCATGGTTGTTAGAGTTAAGTTAGGGCTTTGGTTACCTATTTGATTAGAGTGGTTAATTGCGTAAGGTTACGCTCGCTAAATCGTTAAATTGCGACGTTTGCATCGAATCGGTTTGAAATTTGCCTACTAGATTTTAACAAAAATTAGAATGCGATCAAATTGTGTTATGTTAGCGATATAATTAGCTTCGTATAGGACTATTCGAGTGCGCGAACGTGGGGTTTCATCTAGTTGGGTTTTAGTTTTGTGGATTTCTCCGAAATGATGATTCTAGTTAACGATTAGCGATTTTCGTGCGTTTTCCCGCGCACCGAGTGTATGTTAGGTTTAATTCGAGAGCGTCGATAATTGTATATTGTGACTTGCCTCGATTTAGGTTTTGTAATCTTATGCTTGGTGTTGTGCAAATATAGGATCGGTCGGGAAAACATCGGACACGGCGCGTAAAGGCAAGGCGGTGGTCGGATCGGATTAGCAAGGCATTCAGGTGAGTAGATGTATTCATCTATGGGGGAATCGTCTGAATGGCGCGAGGCGCCCCCCTTAGTTAGGATTACCCTACTTTTTGCAAGATTTATATTATTAGCTAGCTTATCCATTCATGTACACTGCATACCCTTATAGCGAACAGTATATTAGATTGCATGGACATTCATCTATACTTATGCGATATCACTTCGTAGGACACGAACACCATTACCATTGGCATCTGTTGCACGCGCACTATTCATGTGACACACACGTCTTTGGTAATTGCCATGCCACGTGCACGATAGAACCAGTTTAACTTAATAACGCCATTTGCATTCATACATGATATATGGAATTGCATAGCATGCATATACCTCGCATTACCATCGTGTCTACATAGATTTCTAGCCAAAACTCACATCATATACATTGATATCATAGGCATTTATCATATATAACATGTGAACATTATGATTTTCTTGAGGATTTCAGTATTGCTGCGATTTCTGGATTTTTGGGGAAAACCGCAAGAATTTAACAAAATCTTATATTTATCATTTTTAGAACAAAGTTGCGGTTTTCTCGTGATGTATGTGTCGTCCACCATGAGTTTTCATGTTTTCTGTTGGATTTCGAGACCCGATTCGAGGAGTGGATGAACCGTCTCGGGTACATGGTTGGTCCGGTATGGTACCCCGGGGCAAGAAGATCGAGTTGTAGACGATGAGCCTGGCAGGGAAAGACTACCTACCGGTGATGTCTGGCGCGGCGGATATCCGGAGGATACCGACCGTTGTCGTGAGATTTATGATATGGGCCGATCCGGACTGACGGAGCCCGATATTGAGATAGATATGATTCCTATTTGGTGTCGATGCTTGACACGGGTTTTCAGATGATTTCTTGATGGTACTTAGCTATTATACAGATATTCATTTTCTAAAGTTAAGAATGCAGTACCTTTAGCATTTAAAACACTTAAAGAGTTAGAAATGACATTGCATACATGTGCCTGCATACTAGAGCTATTATATCACATATGGACATGCATGTTGTGGTGCATTGCGTGCATTCTTACGATTGCCTTATTAGATGTTATATTTACTCACGAGCTGGCAACTCACCCCCGTTGTGCCGCAGTGTCTTGCAGGTCGGACTCATCAGTCTTGTAGCGGCGGCTATCTTATCATCAGCTCCTTTTGCGCTGACTCGCGACATCGCCCGTAGGTGGGTTGCGAGCACACTTTATTTCTTTTGCTTTATCATTGTATCTAGTATTCTCCATCTACCACTTTATATTGTATATGCGACCTAGTGATGAGACTGAGAGATTGTACATATGTGGTTTCTTTTGGGTCGAGCTCACTTGAACCGGCGTTGTGTTTTCTGATATTTTGCGTTTCTTTATGCTCTTTTCTTGATATTACTATTATATTGCATGTGGTTATGATCCGCCTTGGACGAAGAGCTAGCTCCCGCTTGGGGATGCCATTTTTATGATTACAGGTTTATTATCTTGTTGTACCCATTTTGGGGGATAGAAAATACAGGGGAGACTCTGCCGAAATTTTCGGGAATTTTTGATGTTTTTTTAAAAAAAATGGATTCTATGCAACTTAATTGATTTCAAAACCGTTTTCATTTAAGGTTTTCCTTCACTCTCTTTTGATTTGGTTTAGATTTTTCTGGGCTTTGGCTGACTTAGGTTACGTTACGCCTTTAGACGTCTCGTAATCTAAGTGCCGGTCACGTTCCGTACTTTTGGGTCGTGACACCTAAAATATGCTTATCTAGGTGATAATGAGACCTTACCCGTCATTATATCAACCTCTCTAGCTCTTGAGCAAGAGAAGGCTCTTTTGACGGTCTTACATAATAATCGGCAAGCTTTCGGCTGGTCTATGGCGGACATTAAGGGGATTAGTCCCCTCATAGTCGAACATCATATATACTTGATGGATGATGCCAAGCCAGCAAGGGATCCTCAAAGACGCCTCAACCCCATTATGAAAGAGGCTGTTAAGAAGGAGATTGTCAAGTGTCTGGATAGTGGTATCATTTACCCATCTCGGATAGCCAATGGGTTAGCCCAATCCACGTCGTGCCAAAGAAATCGGGCATTACGGTCATTACTAATGAGGCAAATGAGTTAATTCCCAGTCGCACCCAAACTGGGTGGCGAGTCTGCATAGACTATAGGAAACTCAATGCCGCAACAAGAAAAGACCACTTTCCTTTACCTTTCATTGACCAAATGCTCGAGCGATTAGCAGGGAATGAATTCTATTGCTTTCTAGATGGCTATTCCGGTTACAACCAAGTCCCCATCGCCAAAGAGGATCAAGACAAGACAACATTCATGTGCCCCTTTGGCACTTTTGCTTATCGTCGCATGCCCTTTGGGTTATGCAATGCACCCGCGACATTTCAGCGGTGTATGATGGGGATCTTTTCAGACATGGTTGAAAAGTTCCTGGAGATCTTTATGGATGATTTCTCCATCTTTGGCGACTCCTTCGACATGTGTTTACGACATTTGGACGCTGTTCTTACCCGCTGTAGGGATAAGAACCAAACATTGAATTGGGAGAAGTGTCATTTCATGGTGCGAGAAGGCATTGTCTTAGGACATGTCATCTCGCAAAACGGCATCGAGGTTGATAGAGCTAAAATCGAAGTGATTTCTAACCTCCCTCCCCCGAAATGCGTCAAAGATATCAGAGCCTTCCTTGGCCACGCCGGTTTTTACAGATGGTTCATCAAGGACTTAAGTAAGATCGCTAGACCCTTGACTCTCTTATTGGCTAAGGACACAACTTTTGCCTTCGACTCCACATGCAGTGAAGCATTCGAGTCTTTGAAACATTCCCTCATCTCTGCGCCCATCCTCTCATCTCCCGACTGGACGCACCCTTTCGAAATCATGTGCGACGCATCAGATTTTGCCATTGGCGATGTCCTTGGACAGCATATTAATAAGATGCCGCACGTGATTTATTATGCTAGCCGAACACTAAATGAGGCCCAACTAAACTACACAACAACAGAGAAAGAGTTTTTAGCTGTTGTGTTTGCACTCGAAAAATTTCGGCCTTATTTAATTGGCTCTCCAGTCGTTGTTTATACTGATCATTCAGCTCTTCGCCACCTTTTTGCGAAGAAGGATGCTAAGTCAAGGCTAATACGTTGGATCCTTTTATAACAAGAGTTTGACCTTGTCATTAAGGACAAAAAAGGATGTGAAAATGTAGTAGCTGATCACCTATCACGACTTCCTTCTTCGTCCACGCTCGATCTTCCAATCACTGATGTTTTTCCCGACGAGCAACTCTTGACCGTTTCTTGCGAACCATGGTTCGCCGATATTGTAAACTACTTAGCCACCGGCCTGATACCTAATGATTGGTCGAAAAAGGATAAACTTCGATTTTTATCCCAAGTAAAACATTTTTACTAGGATGAACCCTATCTTTTTAAATACTGTTCCGACCAAATCATTCGTCGGTGTGTACCTGAAAGTGAGGTCAAGAGCGTGCTGTCTTTTTGCCACGATAAAGCATGTGGCGGGCACTTTGGCCCAAAGAAGACAGCCGAAAAAGTTTTGCAGTGTGGTTTCTATTGGCCACGACTCTTCAAGGATGCATTTGAATACTGCGAAACTTGCTCCCGGTGCCAACACTTGGGCCGGATATCGCGGAGAAACGAAATGCCGCTCCAACCTATTTTGGTTGTGGACATTTTTGATGTTTGGGGTATAGATTTCATGGGACCATTTCCTAACTCTTTTGGAAATGTGTATATTCTTTTGGCCATTGACTACGTTTCAAAGTGGGTTGAGGCCGTGCCCAGCCGAACGAATGATAACAAGGTTGTCGTTCGATTTCTTAAAGAACAAATCTTTTCTCGATTTGGGCACCCTCGGGCGATAATAAGTGATAATGGTTCTCACTTTTGCAATAGGACTTTCGAGTCCTTAATGCGCAAATACTCTATCATCCACAAACTGTCAACGCCATATCACCCCCAAACATGTGGGCAAGCCGAGGTTTCAAATCGGCAAATAAAGCAAATCTTGGAGAAAACGGTTTCTAAAAACCGTAAAGATTGGTCACTTAAACTGATTGATGCACTATGGGCTTTCCGTACTGCATATAAGACCGATCTTGGTATGTCTCCGTACCGGCTTGTTTACGGGAAGGCTTGCCACCTCCCAGTGGAGATTGAGCATAAAACTTTTTGGGCTATCAAAGAGCTGAATTTATTTTTAGAAGATGCGGGCAGCAATCGAAAGCTGCAGTTGAATGAACTAGAAGAGCTGAGGGATGAGGTATATGATAATGCCCTAATTACTAAAAACCGAGCTAAGGTGTTCCACGATAAACACCTTTTGCGAAAAACTTTTGAACCTGGTCAACAGGTTTTACTTTATGACACTCGGTTACACTATCATCCCGGCAAGCTCCGTTCCAGATGGAGAGGACCTTTTGTAGTCCGCACCGTTTATCCTTACGGTGCGGTTGATCTTGAAAATCCTGAAGACGGTACCTTATTCAAAGTGAATGGGCATCGACTAAAACCGTTCTTCACAGCGGACCCTTCGGAGGAGCTCCTGTTCTTGCAGGAGCCGATCTACACTGAGTGATTTTCCTCCACTTTCACCGCCAAATTTCCTTTTTTTTTCCAAAACATTATTTCAAATAAGTTTGGGGGTGTGTATATAATTTGTTAATATATAATCCCAAAATAGCATAAAAAAAATAATATTTGGACCTAATTGCAAATTTTCAGAATTAAGAGCTGACTTTTTCTTAATTTACAAATAAAACCTCATTTTAAAGGGTGGTTTATGCAAATCACTTTCTTTCCCCCTCTATTTAAAGGAACCCGAGCCCCTGTTCTCTTAACCTAAATTTTTCCTCTTCATAAAACCCTAGCCGCTGCCCCCTATCGTCTCCATAAAAATTTCGCAGCGCCGCCACCAGAAAGCCGCGGTTCCGCCGCCGTAGCCGTCTCCTGCCGCTGAACCGCCGCACCTCTGAAACTTCAGCCCCTGTAATTTTCAGGGGAGGTAAATCTGTGTCCTTCCTCTCTGTTATTACATATTTTTTTCTGAAAAAAAATCTAAATGGCACATAAAATGCAATTTGAAAGGGATTTTTCCCCGGTTTTCACACACGAAGTATACGGTAGATATTTTGCACATGAAATCGAGCCAAGGGGCTGGAATTTCCTGCTCTATAATCATTCCTCTGTGTTTGCCCTACCTGAACTCGTTGCCCTATTTTATGAATCAATGGAGGATAATAGTCTAGACAACTTACGCTACATTAAAATAAATTTGGGAGATCGCGTAATTCACATTGATAGGGACATGATCCACGAGGTCACACTCATACCACGTGTACCCGCACCTGACCACCCCTTGCACTTTGAGGATTATATGCCCTTGATGGGAAATGACTGCGCGAGAGAGCCGCGTAAGGGTATCCAAGCACGGACCCTTTTCGCGAACGTTTTTACTGTGTGCCGGTGGGCACAAAACAATATCTTTGGTAGTTTGCACAGCACGACTTTCTTCACCCCCTCCTTACATGTCGTACACACACTAATGATGAAAAACCCACTGTTCGACATGTGCACCGTATTGCTCCATTCTATAGGTGCGGGGAAAAGAGGTACCATCTACCCATGTCCCATGCTAGTCACCCAACTCTGCCGTTATTTCCTCCCCGTCGAGGAATTTGACTCATACATGATAGACGATGTTCCGGTTCGACCACTCGTAGAGGGCGTTACGTCGTCCTATTCTAGACTTACTGATATTTGGTCATGAACGGAACCGGCAGAAAATATTCCCGCACACACCCCTAGCTCGAGCTCGACATCAAGCGGGGAAGAACTGACCCCTCAGGAGCATGCGCGATTGATGCGGAGAACAGTGAGATGAATTGATTCTTTGAGGGATGAGTTTCGGGCGACAGCACGAGATCATGACCGTCGGTTGACGGAAATTGAGAGGGGTATTCAAACCCTTTTGGCTAGAGGGGAACGATCACGTTCACGCTCACGAGCGCGACGTGGGGCCGGGCAGTGAGGGCACTGCTTTGCTCAAGTTTGGGGGAGAGGGTAGTGTATATAGTTATCATCTTTTGCAGTGCATATTGTATATATTTTTCTTTTCCTTTTACATATTTAATTTCTGCATTGCATCTTTATATAAATCATAAAAATTTGAAAAATTGAAAGATAAAAAAAAAAATTTGCAAAAAAAAAAAAAGGAAAAACCCATAAAAAATGAAAAAAATTTTAAAAAAATTTATAAAAATTAATGTACTCAATTTTGGTTAATTGACTTGAGTTTGATAAATAGGTTAACTGGCTAGGAACAACTAGATCTTAGACTTAGTAAATTAAAAATCCTAAAAATAACCTTTCTTAGAGTTTAACGGTAGAAAGTACATGTCTTTGTAGATTATTTGGAAATAGGCAAATTTTGGGTTCACTTCTTGAGTTAAGTCAAAACGAAGGAAGAGTACTGAAATTTTTATTAGAGTATAAGTTTGAAAAATAATTCCTAGCTTAAGTCTAGAGTCTGAAAACATATACCCTACAATTTGCACAATCACACACCTTGAAACTTGGAATAGTAGAAGAGACCTTGAATTGCTCTTGTCTAAAGTCCTTAGTACGAAGAAAATAAAAGAAAAAGAGTGAAAGAAAAAAATGGACACTGGTTTTGTAATTACTTAAGGCTAAAGCATAGAAAAAATATTTAGCGAGGGTGCTTCATCACCTAGTGCCTTAGACCAACTGGTTTGGGAGTCACTGCTAAAAGCCTTGGGTGTTGCAAAACTAGGAAGTACGCTTTAAAGTGCTAACGCACCTTTTAATCGGTTGTTGGTACCTCAAGAAGTATTAACGGTCGCATGAAGGATGTGTAAGCGAAATCCACCAATTAATAAGTGCTTCGGACAATGGACGAGAGTACGATTGCTTGATTTGAATTTCCAAGTGTAGGGGTGATATTTACACACACGTGGGGATATGTGATTAGAGTCTAGATAAGAGAAAGGAATGAAGAATAGAACTTGTATCTTTAGTAGAGTTGATACAAAATTCCTAAGCGGAGATAAAACCCTAGAAGGAAAACTTAAGAGATGCTGAAAGCTAAGTAATTCTATAGAACATATATAATCTTAAGTTAAATTATGAGGAAGTGTGAAAAATATAGGTGGATAATTTGCAGGTCGACGATAATAGAATTCCTTGTTAGAAAACCTAATTGGAGAACAAAAAGTCGAGAACCCGAATTGATAGGATTTTGTGGGTGTAATCCACTGAAAACCCTCAGGAGACAACACTCCTCCTACTAGGGACTCCTAGAGGTTTAACGGCTTGTTGCACGTGCTCAGTGCAATCGCGTTTCCCTGCGAAAGTGCGGTTAGGTTAGATTTTTATTGAGAATAAATAAAATAATAAGTTGCTCGAGGACGAGCAAAAGATAAGTTTGGGGGGATTTGTTCATAACATAATATTGCATTTTGTATTCCCCATTCTTATGCATTTAAGAATAAAAACAGGTGCTTTTGACCCATGTCTGTACATGTTACAGATTACAGGTTCTTGGATCGAATACAGTGAAAAAGACGAAAGTTGATACAGGAAAGGGACTTTTGACCAACAAGTAAACAGATCCTAGTCAAGCCCAGACTAATAACAGTTCAAGAACAATTCACAAGGCAATGCATGTCCGAAATGTTAAAGGAAACGGTTAAAAGACCACTACAAATTTCACTGAAGATCTGAAGAAGACTAAGAAGCCAAACAGAGAAAAGTTGTGAAGAACTAAGAAGCCCTAACAACTAAGAAGCCCTAACAACCAAGATGCAGCTCAGAGAAGTTGGTGAGCTGAGCTCACCAAAGGGCCGCGGAACCGCGGTCCAAGCCAACAAATGCCGCGGTTCCGCGGCCATTTAATTCCCGTGTCGGGGCCGACTTCTTGTGTCGGTGCGTCGGTGCGGGTGTTGGGATTTTCCGTGGGCATATCTGTAAAATCATGTGTGCGAGAATTTGTAACCCTAGCTTCCCTGTTTTCTTATAAATTGTACTCACAAAGCAGTAAAACATATGCCTCTTTTCTATCAATAAAATTCAGAATTGTTGGGAGATCAAGAGCATCATTTTAGTAAGTTTTTATTTCTTTAAATTCTGCCGTAGTGTTAATTTAATTGTTGCCCTAGTTCTCTCGTATAATTCTTGCAGTAGATCAATCTTATCACTACCCTAGTTAATTTAGTGTAGTCTTTCAAATGCAATCGGTAAGTGCTTTAAAAATGTCACTTTTAAAAGACACCCTAATGAGCGAGTAAAATCCTCGCTTGTTAGGGTTAGGAATAAAGGAGGGAATGAGAGATGAATATCTCTCATCTATTTCAACGCCGAATATTTTTAAATAGAACTTCATGCACGCATGCATGATCCGCTCCCTACGGCACCCTACCCACGAGGTAACGGTGACACCGTAGTATAAAGGACCGGACATGCATGCGTCTATGAAGGTTATAGCAATTAGTAGGAAAGGACGGACAAGGATCAAGAGGAAGAAACTTTGTTTCTTCCCAATCATCCTAATCCCCTTTGCTAATAATTGATATAACTTCTAAAACAGGTTTGAATTAAAAGCATTGAAAGAGATGTTAATCTTTATCTACTCAACCCTACTTTAGACCTAATCCTAACAATTTCTTTAATATCGTATAAATTAGTTTTTAAATCAATCAACAAAAACCAAACCACCATCGGAATCAACTCGTAAAAACACAAATCAGAAAATTACACATCTCTGTGGATCGACCCGTACTCACCGGCTAGCTGCTAAGCGACGCCGTTTCTGATTATGGTTAAACTATATATTTCTGGGCTAATCAGGTACACATGGAAAATGGTGATCGATCAATATTCTAAGATATTTGCTAATTGGGTTTTTATCTGTAATGTTTAATGTGTTCGTAAACTTCCCCTAACTGCTAGTATGTCGGTTGGCAGGGGGTTGCACATTTCTGAAATGTTTACTGTTTGTGTATATGAACTGTGTTGGACTGTTGTGATGATTAGCCGGGGTTTGAGATGTGTTTAATATTCATTCATTCAATGTAAATATAATTTGATGTAATATTCTTTTGCGGGGCACATCCAGGTTGTGGTTGTAGCCACCGTTGTATTATTATTTCTTTTTACTGTTTTGCTCCTAGGATAGACCCAAGGTGGGGTACACAAACTACCGGGTACGTTGAAGTGTTTAGTGGCCTACTCACGTTGTTGAGGGAGACCGCTTCACTTCAGGTACTTGACGGGTAGTTTGCCGTACCCGTAGGGGTCTAGGATGGGGTAATGGCTATTCATCACAACTGTGTAATCCGTCTTTTATTGCTGGCTCAAAGCAAATGCGGATTGCTAATAAATCCAATAAAGTTCATCTGTGATCTGGAATGCTTATTATTGCGTCTGACGAATGTACAATATCTATACATGATAGCTATTAGACGTCACTTATGTTTTACACCCGCGCTAGCCCAGCCCCCGCTCTGTCGTTAGTTAAGTAACCTAACGGGTGATGACGGGACCAAGTGGCGAATGCGGATGGCATAAGAGGACGTGATATTTTCGTTGTTTTCTGCAATGATAAGATTAAAAGATGGGACGCATTATTATAATGCAAAGAAAATAAACCAAAGTCAAATCGTTGGAACAAATTTAAAAGAAACCACTCGGTTATTTTAAAAGAGCAGAATTTTTAATTGCGGAGTTTTAACCACTCCTTTTAAAAAGTATCAGGTTCCTTCGATTATATCAAGTTCACTACGTTCACAGTTTTTCCAAAACCATTCGTAGCCCTCCGTCATTTCATTTGGGCATTCAGTAGTATTCAAGCTATGTATATTTGGCCCTTAGTCAAAACATAGTGTTTGGTAGCTGCTGGGGTATTCATTTGTTGCATAGATAGATGCGTTGGTTTGGAACAGTCGTATTACTTTTCTTGGCCCTTAGTCAAGAGTATATACGGGTGGGTTGAAATTAACCTGGATAATGACGGGTAGAACTTGACATGTGACTTATGACATATTTGGCCCTTAGTCAAAGTCATAAGAGCATGGGGCAAAAATCCATATCGGCAGTTTCTAAAGAAACTGAAATTTGCTAGTGTTGCATACCATTTTGGAGTTTGATGAATGTTGGTAGGATTCCTTCAACATTATCATACGATGATATTTTGGATCCCGATCCTACTGTGAGTATATACTACTTATCAGGAGATTCATCACTTAACGATCAATGCTATAAACCAAGTAGGTGCCTAGAAAGGTGTCACCGGGGTTACACCCCCAGAGAAAAGAGGTTATTTAATTAAGGAACTTCGCGAAAGCGTTGGAAAACCTCCCTTGAAGTATCGACACTGGTCTGGCTGAACGGTTAAGCAAGTATTGTACGGTGAGAATTGTCCTGGCTAATTCTTCTTTTATGGTTTGAGGAAGGATTCGAGAAACAGTGGGAGCCATTCTGTTTAGATAAACTTAAAACCAATCTAAACTTGCAACAGCATCATGCTAAAATATTTTCTTCTCTCTCTCTTAATTGCAGCGACCTTGTGACCACACCTAGCTTACATCTAGATAACAAATTGACTAAATCTGACTTATATGACTGGCAAACGTCTGTCCAGATGTCCATTTCCTATGACAAGCTAGACCACCCTATTACTACTCAAGATCCCGCCGTCCCAGGTCCAGTTTCCACTGTTGCGGATATGGATATCCGTCAGACAAGGGAAAAAGATAAAGCGAAAGCTAAGTGCCTCGTGTTAGCTTCAGTTGATGGTGTATACCAGAAGCAGCACGAGAAGATGGACTTAGTTTCCATCTTTCTCCATAACAAAGATTTATATGGAGAGCAATCTCATATCACTAGATATGAAACCTCGAACGAATTAATTCAAGCGAGGTTGGCTGACGGGTCATCTGTAGGGGACAACATGCTTACAATGACTAGCTATATTGATGAGCTCCAGGACCTGGAGACCACGTTGGGGAACGAGTCAGGTAGTGACTTGATTCTACAGTCTCTACCTTCTACCCTGAAGGAAACTAGGGAAGCAGAAGGAAAGAGAAGGGCAAAAGTTTCGGGACTTAATGTAGTAAAAGAGGGTAGTTCTTATTATTATAGGATTGGACATTGGCAGAAAGATTGCAGGGCTTTAGAAGCCAGTAACCAGGATATGAAGCATGTTGTGGCTTCAACCTCAAGTGTGTTTGTAATTGAAGACTGTATGTCAATAAACTCTACTTCCTGGGTACTACATACCGGAGCAGGATCTCATATCTGTAATTCATTACATGCTTTGAGAAACAGTAGATTATAAAGATAGGTGATTGGTCTCTCAAAGTTGCAAACGGAATGACAGTAAACGCTGAATCCGTGGGAGAATATCGCCTAGGTTTGACAAGTGGGCATATATTGATTTTACGTAACTGTTTATATATACCTAGTATGACTTGTAATATCATATCAGTGTCCTCACTTTCGAGAGAGAGATATGATTTTACATTCGAAAGCGATGTAGTTAACATCCACCTAAATCAAGTTCTGATTGGGTCAGGTACATTAGATAACGGTATATACGTATTAAGTCAAGCTCAGGTTTTCAATATCCAGAATACTCATTAAAGAAAGTCTCCAGAGATAAATCAGGCTTTCTTATGGCATTGTAGACTAGGTCACATCAATGAGAGAAGGTTGACTAAGTTACATAGAGAAGGATATTTGAATCCGTTCGAATATCAATCTTATGCTACTTGTGAATCTTGTCTCAAAGGAAAGATGACAAAGACTCCGTTCACTGGACACGGAGTAAGAGCAAGCGAGCTCTTAGGACTCGTACACAGTGACGTGTGCGGTCCAATGTCTACACATGCGCGAGGTGGTTATTCCTATTTCATTACTTTTACGGATGATTTCTCTAGGTATGGATATGTCTTCTTAATGAAGCATAAATCCGAGGCTTTTGAGAAATTCCAAGAATATAAGAATGAAGTGGAAAAACAAACAAGCAGGAGTATAAAGACACTTAGATCTGATCGAGGTGGTGAATACTTAAGTGCCGAGTTTCTGGGTTACTTAAAAGAGAATGGAATTCTCTCTCAGCTTACTCCTCCATACACACCACAACATAATGGTGTATCGGAAAGGAGGAATCGAACCCTATTGGATATGGTTCGTTCCATGATGAGTAACGCTGAGTTACCACGATCATTCTGGGGATATGCACTAGAATCAGCTGCATATCTTTTGATCCTGGTTCCCACCAAGACTGTGCCTACCACACCATATCAGATGTGGAGTGGGAAGAAACCCTATCTTCAGTATCTAAAGATTTGGGGATGTCCGGCTTATGTTAAAAAGCAGTATGCGGACAAACTCGAGGCACGATCAGTACTATGTAAGTTTGTGGGATATCCAAAGAACTTCAGGGGATATCTATTCTATTACGCAGAGGAACAAAAGGTTTTTGTTTCTCGTAATACCCATTTTCTAGAATATCAGTTTTTAGAAAAGGAAACTGATGGGAGCGAAATAGAACTGGAAGAAATTCCAGAAGCACAAACTACTACTGAAAGTTTGGTAAAACCAGAAGTTCAAGAAGAACAGGACATCCCAACACTACTCCGCAGAAGTATTAGGCAATCTCATCCGCCCGAGAGACAATACGGTTTTCTCATAGACGGGGATAGAGAGGATTGCATTATTGACTATGATGAGCCTACTAGCTTCCAACAAGCCATTCAGAGAGGTGACTCAGTAAAATGGCTGGATGCAATACGGACCGAAATGGAGTCCATGTACACTAACAAAGTTTGGACTTTGGACATTGCTCCAGATGGGGTAAAACCCGTAGGATGCAAATGGATCTTCAAAAAGAAGATTGGTGTAGATAGACAGGTTGAAACCTATAAGGCTAGACTTGTTGCAAAGGGTTTCCGTCAAAGACCTGGCTTGGACTATGACGAAACCTTTTCTCGAGTAGCTATGCTTAAATCTATTCGTGTCCTTCTTGCTATTGCTGCCTTCCACGATTATGAAATCTGGCAGATGGACGTAAAGACGGCCTTTCTAAATGGAAATTTGGAAGAAAACTTCTATATGGATCAGCCAGAAGGATTCACTCAGAGTGGGAGCAGCTAGAAAGTCTGCAAGCTGCTTAAGTCCATTTATGGACTAAAGCAGGAATCGCGGAGTTGGAACATCTGTTTTGATGATGCTGTATTGTGACAACAACGGCGCTATAGCTTTAGCGAAGGAACCCAGGTCCCATCAGAAATCCAGACACATCTTAAGGCGGTATCACCTGATCAGGGAGATCGTAGATCGCCGGGAGATCGAGGTGAAAAGAGTAGAGACAGAGAATAACATTGCTGATCCATTCACAAAGGCCCTTCCTCAGACGCAGTTCGAGAGGCTATTCGAGATGATAGGTCTTTGATATGCCAACTCATGGCCCTAGTGCAAGTGGGAGATTGTTAGTGTATATGCCCTAGGGGCCATTATTGTATCATACTAGATTGTATATTACTTAATGGAAGCTTGGGATATTCACAGTTATATATATATACAGTCTTGCTAAAAATGGTAGTATGCTACTTGGTTTGTGTCTACTTTAATATGTTTCTTGCAACGTATCACTTATACATATTAGTAGAGCCCATAGGATTTTTTCTTGATTACCAGCGTTGTGATAGCAGTCACACCAGTGGGGGGCTGGGTAGTCTGTAAGCAACATCCTATACAGGTCCCTGGTCGTTGGATTATCGAGATAGGGCATCGATATTCCGGAGTAGACTAAGTGTGTACGCTTCTCATCCCAGTTGGGGAGATGGTCTGTCCCACAGCCATCAGTACGTCATACTGGAGATAGTATACAGGTGCTCGTTAGGTTACGGGTACACCGGACAGGACTCGCAGGGGAACTGATTGGTTGGTATTATACCCATCGTCAGTTAACAGTTTCCATATGACATGAGTACAGCATAGTCCGCAGACTTGACACTGCTACTTCGCCTCGAGTGTGTCCTACTGTTCTTAGATTGCTACCCCACCACGGCTCAAAGGAGTCGTGTAAATAGGTAGCAGTTGGGTGCAGTCCCGAGCACTTGGAGGCAGTAGTAGTTAGACAGGATTCGTCTCTCCTGGTATTGGGAGATGATATCGCGCTTTGTCAGAGAGCCATTATGCAAAGTCCCTGGACAGGGCAAGCGAGATATACTGGTAGGTTCCAGTAGCTTCTCAAGGTATAATGGGCTTCACTCTGACACGACTTATACAGCTATTACGGGACTGACGCTTGCCGCCCCCTAGGCTTGATATGCGATAGTCTTAGACGAACAGACCGGACTGTACGGAGATTGTCACATCAGGCTCAGTGGGAGTTCGGATGATTTTCCTCATCGGCCTTCTTATCGACATCTACCTGGGGACCGTTACGTACAGCTAGTGCCGCTTGCGGTCTGTGGTTAAACCCAGTGCCAGCGTAGTGTCGAGTCTTTAGAGTCCCACACAGAGAGTTTCCCTGCTCCAGTAGAAACGATATAGAGGTCGTATGGTTTTACGATAAGGGTTCGGACGTGTACGTGTGTTTACGCACGTACGACTTTGCGGACAGTTTTTACTAGCCGGCTTTAGTTTAAGCCAGATTCTAGTATCGGGTTATTGGATTTATACAGTCTAAAGTTTTTCCGTGTTTTCACGGATTGGAGGGGCATTCTCGTAATTTGTCGGGAAGCTTCTAGAAGAGTGGTGACTAAGGGGTTAAGGTGGTATTGCATTAAATGAGATTAGTGACTCATTTGTGTGATTCATCCATGTCATTAATGCATCATAAATGCTTAATGACTCCTGGTGATGAATCACTCATAGATATTTATTAAGCATGGTTGTTAATTCAATTATTTCATTTTTGGATAAATAATAATGCTTCATATATATTATGATAACATCATTATCTCATTTCATTCTCATCTTCACCTTCTCTCTCCTCAAGCTCACTCTCTCTTCAAACCCTAACCCTAGCCTCTCATGTGTTTAGATCAAGGGTTAGCTAGACTAATACATCCATAACCTCACTCTATATCCCCTAGGTAGCTTAGATTAGCACTTTAAGCAACCTAGTTATCTCAGGTTTGAGATTAAGCTTGGTGTAGGAGCTTTCGGGTGGATCGTCTTTGATTCGAGGAGGCCGTTGAGGTGCCGATGTTCCAAGGAGCCTACGAGGAGTGGAGGACCGCGATGAAGACCCGAAAGACTAGTATCGTGAGGTATAACTTCGTATCCGAGTAGTTAAACCTCTAGTGTTTAGTTAGCAATGGTTTAGATAACGATACATGCGCTCAAGTCCGTGTTACGAGGCTTTGATAATCGTTTTTCATATATTCCGCCTCCCCGCAAGTTCGTGGGGTGCGTGACATGGACTTACAGATCCCATATCCATTGGTGTTTGACATCACAGAAGGTATACGGGTGCTCAGTGGAGACTGGGTACACTAGACGGACTCGCCGAGAACTTTCAGATGGTATTATACCTCACGTCAGATGGCAGTTCTCTGGTGACACTGGTACAGGTTATTCTGAAGACCCGAGATCGTCATAGAGTCTTGTGTGATTCCCACTGTGCTTTGACTTCCATCATACCACGTCCAAGAAGGCGTGCAAAACGGTGGCTTTTGGGTACAGTCCCGAATCACATGGAGGCAATGAGCGATAGGAGGGGTTTTCTCTCTCCCGGTATAGGGAGTTGATGTTGCACAGTGTTCGATTGGCTATAACTGGAAATCCCTGGCCAGGGTTGCTGAGATTTACTGGTAAGTATTATCAGTAGTTTCTCGAACTGTTATAGACCTCATATCGACACGACTTATCAAGCTACTGGGGTCTGACGTTTACCACCCCTAGACGAGATATGCGACATATCAGACGAAGAGACCAGACTGTACGGGAGTGTTACTGGTTGGATTCACGGGAGAATGTACATGCTTGCTTGTTGATCTTCTGATTGCTTAAGACCTGGGTGGCTGTTACGTTTGGCTGACCGCTTGCAGCTTGTGGGTGTTTGATATGATCATCACCTACTGCCGGCGTATTGACGATTCTTTAGAGTCCTACACAGAGGTTTCCTGGCTCAAGCAAAACGGAGTAGGAGCACATATGTGATATGTGCGGGACCGAGAAAAATACGTGTATATGATACCGTATTAGATTCTCGCGATATGAGATATCGGCCGGGTATATGTGATATAGCCGGGTCATCGGATCAAGTGTTGATTCGATGAACTGATACAGATTATATTAGTCGGTTATTTGTGAAATAGACGGATAATCGGATCAAGTGTTGATTCGATAATTTAATGTATAATTATATATTTGATATGTTAAATTACATTAACTAATATAAGCTCACTTAAAGATTCTTTTTCTCACTCGGGTAATACATTGATATATATGCAATATATGTCAATTGTATTATTTTATTTTGTTACTAAATATATTATATATGTGATATATAATATTGTAACAAGTTAAGGTTACAAATGCAACTAGTTTAGTGGAGTTTAAACATGGTTAGGGTTTGGATTAGGGTTAAGCTTTCTTGAAGCTTCTTGAAGCTTTGCTTTTGTTTTAAGCAAAGATATTTTGCATAGATATTTCTCTAACCCAACCCAACCCTTTACCATAGTTAATTCTCTACATGGGTTAAGTTTTCATTCTTAACCCATGGTTGAATTTCTAACGATACACAAGTTTCATTATTCATCACAAATGAGATTCTTCATCTTCTTCCTTCCACTACTACAAATAAGGGTTGCCCCTACGGATTTATCGGTAGGGGCAACCCACTGCCCCTACGGATATATACGTAGGGGCGAAAAAAGACCCCGTAGGTGCAAAGGCCGCAGGTGCAAGTTGAGTCCCTGAACTTGCCCCTACGGACAAATTTAAGCCCCTACGGATATAACAGTAGGTGTTATAGCCCCTACGGAGTACCCCGTAGGGGTAATAAAATCATATATGTAATTTTTTTTTTGAATATATTGTATATACCTACGGATATACCCGTAGGTCCTGTTTAGACCCCTACGGATACATCCGTAGGGGATATAACGTAGCCCCTACGGAGACATCCGTAGGGGCTACTCCCAACACCCTGCACTGAGATCGGGGGGGAAAATATCAGGAAACCTGATAATTTGCCCCTACGGATAAATTCGTAGGGGATAAACAGTTGCCCCTATGGACATATCCGTAGGGCTACTCCCAACACCCTGCACTGATATCAGGTGGGAAAATATCAGGTTTCCTGATAGTTTGCCCCAACGGATATGCCCGTAGGGGCAACATATATACCTACGGCTTAATCCGTAGGTACATATTGTCTGTATTTTTTTTTTAAAAATGGGCTGCTAGATTTTTTCCCGCCCTGTGCACAATACTATATACATCAATCAAATCATATATTGTAGTATTCATAATCACATCTCACGCATATATATAATATACAAAAGAAACCCAAAAACTGAATATGATATAAATACAAACCAATATCAATATCGTTTCAAAATGTAGTACAATGTGATATAAATACATGTTTCAAAAAATAAGAACCAAAAAGCTACCCTAGTTCGGTCCAGCTCCACCTCCGAATAACGTTAGAATAACGCGCGCCTGCTCATCGGTCAATACACTCTGCAATGCTGCATATAAGGGATTCTGAGCGGCATGTGGAGCTGGCGATGTGGTCTGCGCAGCCGCCGTCGAGGTAGTCGCTTGCGGAGCCGCGGCTGCGGGAGTCTGAGTGGGCGGTGGAGCTACAGGAGCTACATATAAATTGTAGGTTATGCTGACTATATTGATAAATATAAGAACGGGATAGTTACTGACAAAGGAGAAAATCCATGTATATGCTTTGTGTGTGCGTTTGTCGTTGAAAAGAATAAATTATCGCACGTTATGTTGACCGATAGACGGGGACTAAGTGGCGCTTTTAATTAGTTTCATATATGGGTATCGATGGAAATATGAAGGTTTCATATTATCATATATTGGTTTTAACCCGAACATCTCGAATCGCTCTCTGATTATGCGTTTGTATGTATGTGTTCCGGCTGTCGGGGGTAGGCTTCTATCCCATTAAGAATGTATAGAGCGAACGCCCATCACTTGTGCTTTCAACCGTTTCGAGTAAATTTCGGCAGCACCTCCCCGCTGTTCTCCGAGTACACTGTAATGGAATAGATAATCATTTCAAAGCTGTGAAACAACGTTGAAATGAACATCTAATCTATCTTTGTACACGGAGAACCAGCGGAAAGGTACCGACGAAATATCTCGAAACGGATGAAAACACAAGTGAATGAAGGCGTTTGCTTTATACATTCTTAACTTGTCCATACGGGACAAATCTATGGGTTACCATACGATTGAATTTTCTCGTCGCGCAGACTATACGACGGTTGTTAGTATCGAGCTATACTGTCCGATATTTAACAACCTTCGTATAGTTCTAGGTCACGACGAGCATCGCACGTATGTTAACCGATAGACGGGGACTAAGTGGCGCTTTTAGTTTCATATACGGGTATCGATGGGAATATGAAGGTTTCATATCATCATCGAGTATCATATATTGGTTTTAACCCGAACATCTCGAGTCGCTCTCTGATTATGCGTTTGTATGTATGTGTTCCGGCTGTCGGGGGTAGGCTTCTATCCCATTAAGAATGTATAGAGCGAACGCCCATCACTTGTGCTTTCAACCGTTTCGAGTAAATTTCGGCAGCACCTCCCCGCTGTTCTCCGAGTATACTGTAATAGAATAGATAATCATTTCAAAGCTGTGAAACAACGTTGAAATGAACATCTAATCTATCTTTGTACACGGAGAACCAGCGGAAAGGTACCGACGAAATATCTCGAAACGGATGAAAACACAAGTGAATGAAGGCGTTTGCTTTATACATTCTTAACTTGTCCACACGGGACAAATCTATGGGTTACCATACGATTGAATTTTCTCGTCGCGCAGACTATATGACGGTTGTTAGTATCGAGCTATACTGTCCGATATTTAACAACCTTCGTATAGTTCTAGGTCACGACGAGCATCACACGTATGTTAACCGATAGACGGGGACTAAGTGGCGCTTTAGTTTCATATACGGGTATCGATGGGAATATGAAGGTTTCATATCATCATCGAGTATCATATATTGGTTTTAACCCGAACATCTCGAGTCGCTCTCTAATTATGCGTTTGTATGTATGTGTTCCGGCTGTCGGGGGTAGGATTCTATCCCATTAAGAAAAAATAGAGTGTATTTCGCTGTGAGAGACTCTTCAAAGAAATGGAGGAAGAAGCTCTAAAGAAAAAAGAGAGAAAAATAAGAATATAAAGTTGAAACTAAACTTGAGCTATCCGCTGAAATCATATAGCATAGGAAAGTTGATTGAGTCTTGATCTATTGCTCTTTCTTTGCATTATCTCGTATGTCCATTTATAGATTTTAATGCCACATGAGATGTAATCAGTCAGCTCCCTATGGTTGTATTAATGTCAGCTCTTTCACAATATGGGTATCTGCCTTACCATTAAGACAACTATGGAATATGTTAATTTAAAATGTAAGGCTAGCTTTCTATGTATTCTGAGGGACTGCTTGCATAGAACTTAGCTTGATCCTCTCAATTATTACACATAAATATGCTGACATGCCTCTCATAACCCTAACCCCAGCCCCACAGTAACCCTAACCCTAGCCCCAACCCTAACCCCAGCCCACCCTAACCCTACCCCAGCCCCACAGTAACCCTAACCCCAGCCCCACCGTAACCCTAACCCCAGCCCCACCCCAGCAGCAGCCGAACCCCAACCCTAACCCTACCCCGACCCCGACCCCGACCCCGACCCCGACCGCCACCGCGCCCCTGCCCAAACCCAACTCTCGCGCGCGCAACCCAGACCCAGCCATGAATAATCCAAAATTACTTTAATTTACCTCGAGATTTATACCTGAACGGGTGCGCTGGTGGGCTGGAGCGACGACGGTGGCGAATTGGCGAAGAAACCGGCGGTGGCGACGAAACTGGCGGTGGCGACGACGGTGGCGAAGAAATCGGCGGTGGCGACGACGGTGGCGACTCTGCCCAACGACGGTGGCGACGCGACGGTGGCGATTTAAGGTTTTTCGCGCGCGTTTGAGGGAGAGAGAGAAAATGAGCGTAGGCTTTTCGATCTGGCTTTGTTTTAAAACGATATTTACTTGCCCCTACGGATATATCCGTAGGTCCTTTGTTTGCGCCACCGTAGGGGAAAACACCAAATTAAGAATTGATTTTTTTATTCTTGAACGTCAGTGCCCGTAGGGGCAACCCTTTAGCCCTACGGAGTAATCCGTAGGGCCAAGTAAAATCTGCCCCAACGGATAATTCCATCCGTAGGGGCAACCCCCTATTTTACTAGTGTTCTTCTCTCCATGAAAAGCTTTCTAGCATTTTATTTAGTGATGAAAATGAGTGAGATAAAGAAAACAAATGAGAGCTAAATTCCTACTTCATCATCCTCATCTATTTTAACACTTAGATTCGGGTGTTTTCTTTGCTAATACTTGATTAGTGAAGCAAAACCTTGGGCTTGAGTTTCGTCAAGGTAGATCATCTTTGTTATTGATGATCGAAAGCAAGCTTGCGCCTTTCTCTTCATGGAGCCTCTCTAGAGTCCGAGTACTTGATGATCGCAGCGAAAGGATCTCAACACGGAGCTTTAGAAGCGAAGGAATGGACTACAAAGTTTGTAATCCCTAACTCTTAGAAGTAAAGTTGTTTACTTGCATTTTTAACCCTAATTATCTAGCAAAGATCATCGCTTTAGGTTGTTCGGCACTTCTAAATTTTAAATCGGGCATGGTTGATGCCTTATAGACCCTTGTGATAGTGCCTAGTAACCCTACATATATTATATATATGATATATAATTAATAATGCTGCTTTCATTTCTTATGTGATGCTTAGGAAGCATAATTGATGGTTCTTCAATAATGAGATTAATGTAATAAAAGAAACCTAAAGATATTGTAGAATCTTGTTTTAAAAACTGGTAGCTCTAGTTCTTGCTATGCATAGCGGTATTCCTTGTAGAATATCCAGCACCATATTTGATAAGGAAAGAGCCGAGATCCCTTCACCGGGAATGACCTCTTTAGCTAAACTAGCAGATGCTACAGCCCACTCGGTTTTGTTTTTGATTGATTTTTTAGTCCATGCTTTGCACAGTGATATTCATGAATATCCAGCACCTCATTCGATGAGGAAAGAGCCGAGATCCCTTCACCAGGAGTGACCACTTTAGTAAAAATAGTAAAAGCCTAAAAAACACTCCTTTTCACAATCACTCGATTTTACAACGATATCAAGTTCATTACGCAAAAGGTTTCTTAAAACCTTTCGTAGCCCCCCGTCATTTCAGATAAGTGCTACTTAGTATTCATTCTACGTTTGTTGACTATGTTAAGGCATAGTGTGCGGTAGCTGACTAGTGCTTATCTGTTTAAGCATATGATGCGATTGGATTAGGGTAGTCGTACGACTTTGTTGACCTTGTTAAGGGTCGTACGGGTGGGTTTAATTCAATCATGAAATATATGGGTTGAACTTGGCTAGCGCTTATGATTTGTTGACCTTGTTAAGGTCATAAGTTGCTAGAGGTAGAATTTTATCGGGAATTTTAAGTGTTGAAATTTGCAATGAGATTGCATTCCTTCTATGAGATAGTTGGATCCCGATACCCACTGCGAGTAAGAGTTACTCATGAGAGAGTTTTACACATTACAATTAGCCGATCAAGTAGGTGTCTAAAAAGGTTTTAACGGGGTTACGCCCCTGGGAAAATGAGGTTTATTTTAATTAGGTCCGTGCGAAAGCACGGGGAACCTCCCTCAAAGTACCGACACTGGCCTGGCCGAAAGATTGACGAACTTGTAGGGTGTAATTAATCCCGGCTAGTCTTACCTTTTAGGGTTTGAAGGAAGATTTGATAAAAACAGTGGGAGCCATCCTGATTGGATAAAATAATAACGAATCTAATCTTGTAAGAGCGCACGCAGAGTTTTCTTCTCTCTCTTTCCAGGTAGCGACCATGTCAGGCCTTAATCAAGATAATAATATGGATGTATTGACCGAACCTGCTTATTACACTGTGTTGGGGAACGTTGGTTCCACTCTATCTTATAATTGTTATAAGTCCGAGCAGGAAATAGAGGAATACCAGGATTCCCATGCCACCCATTCGAGGAATGAGCATATTGATACATATTCTTCCGGTATGTTCATTACCGAGAACTATTTCTCAGTATCCTCTACGTCCTAGGTATGAGATACCGAATTAGGATCCCACATATGTAATCTGTTACATGAGCTACTGAAAGGTAGAGAACTGAGATTGGGTGATATGTCTCTAAGTGTTAGAGAATGATACAAATGTTGTAGCCAAATCAGTTGGCAAATATCACCATATATTACCAAATGGTAGATACATTGATTCTGAACGAATGTTATTACATACCGAACCTGATATACGATATTACATCGGTTTCTTTAATAAATTAAAGAAGGATATAATTTTGTATTGATGGATAATGTTGTGAACATTTTTCTTAATCAATAGTTGATTGGATCAGGCACATTATGTAATAGCAAATACGTTCTAAATCAAACCACAGTTCAAAGTAATTAGAACACACACAAAAGGAGTAGTTTAGAAATGAACAAATCTTTCTTATGGTATTGTAGACTGGGTCATATCAATGCGACACGACTAGCTCAGTTACATAAGGATTAATATTTGAATCTGTTCGAATTTTCATCTTCTGATACTTGCCAGTCTTGTCTCAAAGGTAAATGACCAATACTCCGTTTACTGGAAACAGAGAAAGAGTTACTGAACTCTTAGGACTGATACATGATAATGTATACAGTCCTATGTCTACAAATGCCAAGGTTGGCTCTTCGTACTTCATTATATTCACTGATAATCTCTCAGGATTCGGACATATATTCCTGTTGAAACACGAGTCTGAAACTTTTGAGAAATTCAAGGAATATAAGCTTGTAGTTGAGAACCAGACGGGTAGAAGTATTAAAGTACTTCGATGTGATCGGAGAAGGGAATACTTGGGAATGGAGTTCCTGGATTTTCTAAATAGAGAATAGGATTCTCTCTCAGCTTACTCCTTCGAGTACACCACAACACAACGATGTATCGGGATGGAGGTATCGCACCCTATGAGATATGGTGCGCTTTATGATGGGTACTGTCGAGTTACCTATTTCCTTTTAGAGTTATACACTTAGGAGCTGCATACCTATTGAATAGGGTTCCATCCAAATCAATGCCTACTACCCAATATGAGATATGGTATGGGAAGAGACTATGTCTTAAACGAGTTAAGATATAGGGTTGTCCGGCCTATGTTGAAAAGCAAAATCCGGACAAGCTCGAGATAAGGTCAGTTCTGTATATGTTTGTTGGAGATCCCAAACATTTGCGAGGGAATATCTTCTACCACACTGAGGAGCAAAAGGTGTTTTGTTTCTCAGCATGCCACCTTTTTTAGAAAATGAATTTCTTATGAAAAACTGGAAGGAGTTCCAGCAGGACAATCTAACAGCTAATGATTTGGTGAAACCAAAGGATTCAATAGTTTCCAACGAACCTCAGCCTCTTCACGAATCTGGTAAGGTTCCTCATCTACCTGAGAGATACTACGATTTCTTTGGTGACGGTGGGAGCGAGGATTGCATCATGGTAGATGATGACCCAACTAGGTTCAGGCAAGCCATCACGAGTGGAGACTTTGTGCAAATGGCGGGATGCTATGAGATCGAAGAAGGAATCCAATTACACCAACAAAGTATGACTTTGGTAGTTGCACCTAAAGGGGTAAAACACATCGGGAGCAAATGGATCTTGAGAAGATTCTTGTTGTAGATGGAAAAGTTAAGACTTTCAAAGCTATGCTTAAGTCTATCAGGATTAAAGCATGCATCGCTGAGTTGGAACATCTGTTTTGATATGACAGTCAAAGAGTTTGACTTCTTCAAAAAGGTAGATGAACCTTGTATATACAAGAAGGTAGTAGAGAGTAAGGTTGACTTCCACATATTATACGTAGATGACATACTCTTGATAGGAAATGGTTTCCTATGCTACACTCGGTCAAGCTCCTCTTATCACGATGATTCTCCAGGAAAGATCTGGATGATACCTACTACATCTTGTGGATTATGATCTATGGTGATAGATCTAAGTGGATGTTGGGAGTTTCCCAAATCTAGTTGCATTAACACCATACTAAAGGGGTTTAGTATGGAGGATTCTAAGCATGGTGGTTCACCCACTTACTTATGAATCACTCTATCCAAAAAGATGTCTCCCAAGACTGATTTGGAGAGAGCTCACGTGCAAGGGATACCCTATGCTTCAGCACTAGGGTCTGTCATGTATGCGATGTTACGTACCAGACCAGATGTAGCTGACTTACTAGGTGTAGTCACCAGGAATCAATCGGATCTAAGGAGAATCACTGGACAGTTGCGTAGGGCATTCTTAAGTACTTGAGAAGCACTAAAGAACTGTTCTTGGGGTTTGGTAACGGTGAACTCCAGTGGGAGTCCTTTACCAATTCCAGCACCCAGAGTGATAAGGTCGACTGAAAGTCAGTCACGGGCTCTGTCTTTACCCTCAGTGGAGGGACGGTATGTTGGAAGAGTTCCAAGCTAAATACCGTGGCAATCTAGACTACCAACGATGTTACCAAAGTGGATGTCTAGATAATTCTTGTTCATGAGATGAACATGGTTCCTACCATTGAGCGTCTAATAACTATTATTGTGACAACAATAGAGTTGTGGCTTTGGCCTAGGAACGCCGAACCCATCAGTGATCTAGAAATATTCTGAGGACAGTATCACCTGATCAGGGAGATAGTTGATCACCAAGGGATCGAGATAAGGAGAGTTGACGCGAAGGATAACACGATGGATCCACTCACAGAGGCCTTTCCCTAGAGAGACTTTTATGGGGCATTGAGTATGAGATACTGCAACAAATGGCCATAGTGCTAGTGGGAGATTGTTAGTTATATGTATGCCCTAGTTGCCATTTTTATACATATGATGCATATTATAGTGGATGCTTGGACATATATAGGAAGGACTTTCTTGCTCGACATGATAGTATGCTATCTGGTCGCTCTTTATCTTAACATGTACACTTATAGTCTCTTTATTACATGTTGATAAAGCCCTTAGGATGAGTACTTGACTACCAGGATTATGAAGTAGATCATACTAGTGGGGTAGAGGTAGTCAGTAAGTACATCCTTCAATTGTTCCTAGTCGTGGGAGTATCGAGACAGGGCATCGATATTCCATAGTAGACTAGCATATACGCTTCTCGACCCATATGATGAGCGATGGATGATCCCAAATCCATTGGTGTTTAACAACAGAGATGGTATACGGGTGCTCAGTGGAGACTGAGTACACTGAACGAACTCGCCGGGAACTCCTAGATGGTATTATACATATCGTCGGATAGCAGTTCTCTGGTGACACTGGTACAGGTTAGTCTTTCGACCCGAGATCGTCATAGAGTCTTGTGTGATTCCCACTGTGCTTTGATTTCCACCTTACCACGTTCAAGAGATCGTGCAAAACGGTGGTTTTTGGGTGCAGTCCCGAGTCATATGGAGGCAATGAGCGATAGGAGGGGATTTCGTCTCTCCCGGTATTGGGGGTTGATGTTGCGCTATGCTCGATTGGCCATAACAAGAAATCCCTGACCAGGGTTGCTGAGATCTACTGGTAAGTGTTATCAGTAGTTTCTCGAACCATTATTGACCATGCATCGGCATGAGTTATCAGGCTATTGGGGTCTGACGTTATACACCCCCAGGCTGAGGTATGCGACATATCAGACGAAGAGACCGGACTGTACGGTAGTGTTACTGATTGGATTCGCAGGAGTATGAGCATGCTTGTTTGTTGATTTTCTGATCGCTCAATACCAGGGTGTCCGTTACATTTAGCAGACCGTGTTAGTTTATATGCCCCAGGGGCCATTATTGTATCATACTAGCTTGTATATTACTTAATGGAAGCTTGGGATATTCACAGTTATATATCAGTCTTGCTAAAAATGGTAGTATGCTACTTGGTTTGTTTCTACTTTAATATGTGTATATGTTTCTTGTAACGTATCATTTATACTTATTAGTAGAGCCTATTGGATCTTTGCTCGATTACCAACGTTGTGATGGCAGTCACACTAGTGGGGGCTGGGTAGTCTATAAGCAACATCCTATACAGGTCCCTGGTCGTTGGATTATCGAAACAGGGCATCGATATTCCGGAGTAGACCAGTGTGTACGCTTCTCATCCCAGTTGAGGAGATGGTCTGTATTACAGCCATCAGTACGTCGTACTGGAGATAGTATACAGGTGCTCATTAGGTTACGGGTACACCGGACAGGACTCACAGAGGAACTGTTGGTTGGTATTATACCCGTCGTCAGTTAACAGTTCCCAGGTGACATGAGTGCAGCATAGTCCGCAAACTTGACACTGCTACTTCGCCTCGAGTGTGTCCCACTGTTCTTAGATTGCTACCCTACCACTGCTCAAGGGAGTCGTGCAAACAGGTAGCAGTTGGGTGCAGTCCCGAGCACTTGGGGGCAGTGGCGGTTAGACAGGATTCGCCTCTCCCGGTCTTGGGAGTTGATATCGCGCTGTGTCAAAGAGCCATTACGCAAAGTCCCTGGCCAAGGCAAGCGAGATTTACTGGTAGGTTCCAGTAGTTTCTCAGGGTGTAATGGGCTACGCTCCGACACAACTTATACCGCTATTAGGGGACTGACGCTTGCCGCCCCGTAGGCTCGATATGCGATAGTCTTAGATGAACAGACCGGACTGTACGGAGATTGTCACATCAGGCTCAGTAGCAGTTTGGATGGGTTTCATCATCGGCCTTCTTATCGACATCTACCTAGGGACCGTTACGTACAGCTAGTGCCGCTTGCGGTCTGTGGTTAAACCCACTGCCGGCGTAGTGTCGAGTCTTTAGAGTCCCACACAGAGAGATTCCCTGCTCCAGGCGAAACGATATAGAGGTCGTATGGTTTTACGACAAGGGTTCGGACGCATACGTGTCTAAACGCACGTGGGACGTTCGGACAGTTTTTACTAGTCGGCTTTGGTTTAAGCCAGATTCTAGTATCGGGTTATTGGATTTATACAGTCTAAAGTTTTTTCGTGTTTTCACCGAAAGGAGGGGCGTTCTCGTAATTTTAAGAGAAGCTTCTAGAAGCATGGTGACTTGGGGGTTAGGGTGGCATAAGCATTTATTGCTTTAGTGACTCATTTGTGTGATTCATCCATGTAGTTAATGATACATTTATTAGCTAATGACTCATGAGATGAATCACACAAGGTGAATAAATCAACCATGATGATTAATCATTTGAATTATTCATTTGATAAATGATTATGGTTGATATATTCAAATGAGTTCATTTTTCAATATCATTCTTATGCTCACCTTCTCTCTCCTCAAGCTCACTCTCTCTTGAAACCCTAATCCTCCCCTCTCATGTGTTGAGATCAAGGATTAGATAGACTAATTAATCCATAACCTCACTCTATATCACCTAGGTGACTTTGATTAGCAACTAAAGAAACCTAGTTATCTTAAGTTAGAGATCAAGCTTGGAGTAGGAGCTCTCGGGTGGATCGTCTTTGACTCGAGGAGGCCGTTGAGGTGCCAACGTTCCAAGGAGCCTACGAGGAGTGGAGCACAACGATGAAGACCCGTAGGACAAGTAACGTGAGGTATAACTTCAAATCCGAATAGTTAAACCTCTTGTAGTATGTTAGTAACGGTTTAGATACGATTCATGCGCTTAAGTCCGTGTTACGAAGCTTTGATAATCGTTTTTCATATATTCCGCCTCCCGGCAAGTTCGTGGGGTGCGTGATATGGACTTGCAGTGGTATCGGAGCCAACTAAACTATTACTAGCATGTTAGCAACTAATTAGAACTTCGATCGTCGGAAAAACGCGAAAACGATACCCCGGAACCTTATCAGTTTCTGTTAATTTTAAACGTGTCGAAAAATATATTTGATATGCCTTAAAATTCACAGCCGGGAATTATAAGAATACTGGGAAAATACGAGCACTCAACTCGACAAGGCGGCCGCGGATCCGCGGCCAAATGGTGCTTTTGGCCGCGGATCCGCCGAGGAGTCAAGCCCGAGTTGACTCGGTTTTACACTGTAATTCATATTGTTTGGTGTTTTGTTTTCCAGTATATTTTGTTTCTGCCAAGGTTACTTCTATGATGGCTTGCATTTGGGGTAGACACGGAAAAAGGTTGTCGATCGATGTTCTAAATTATTTGCTAATCGGGTTTTTATCTGTAATGTTTAATGTGTTCGTAAACCTCCCCTAACTGCTAGTATGTCGGTTGGCAGGGGGTTGCACATTTCTGTAATGTTTCTACTGTTTGTGTATATGAACTGTATTGGATTGTTGTGATGATTAGCCGGGGTTTGAGATGGGTTATTAAATTCATTCATTCGATGTAATTGTAATATGTTGTAATATTCTTTTGCGGGGCACATCCAGGTTGCGGTTGTAGCCACCGTTGTATTATTTCATTTACTGTTTTTTGGTCCTAGGATAGACCCAAGGTGGGGTGCACAAACTACCGGGTACTTTGAAGTGTTTAGTGGCCTACTCACATTGTTGAGGGTGACCACTTCACTTCGGGTACTTGGCAGGTAGTTTGCCGTACCCGTAGGGGTCTAGGGTGGGGTAATGACTATTCATCACAACTGTGTAATCCGTCTTTTGTTGCAGGCTCAAAGCAAACGCAGATTGCTAGTATATCCAATAAAGTTCATCAGTGATATGGAATGCCTATTATTGCGTCTGACGAATGTACAATATCTATATATGATAGCAATTAGACGTCACTTATGTTTTACACCCGCACTAGCCCAGCCCCCGCTCTGTCGTTAGTTAAGTAACTTAACGGGTGATGACGGGACCCCGTGGCGAATGCGGATGGCATAAGAGGACATGGTATTTTCGTTGTTTTCTGCAATGATAAGTTAAATGATGGGACACATTATTATAATGCAAAGAAAATAAACCAAAGTTGAGTCGTTGGAACAAATTTAAAAGAAAACACTCGGTTTTTTTAAAAGAGTAGAATTTTTAATTACGGAGCTTTAACCACTCCTTTTAAAAAGCTATCAGGTTCCTTCGATTATATCAAGTTCACTACGTTCACAGTTTTGCCAAAACCATTCGTAGCCCTCCGTCATTTCGTATGAATATTCAATAGTATTCATGCTATGTTTGTTGACCTTCGTCATGGCATAGTGATTGGTAGCTGTTGGGTGTTCATATGTAGCATAGGTAGATGCGTTGGTTTGGGACAGTAGTATTACCTTGTTGACCTTCGTCAAGGATATATACGGGTGGGTTCAAATTAACCTGGACAATGACGGGTAGAACTTGACATGTGACTTATGATTTGTTGACCTTCGTCAAGGTCATAAGAGCATGAGGCAAAAATCCAAATCGGGAGTTTCTAAAGAAACTGAAACTTGCTAGTGTTGCATACCATTTGGAGTTTGATGAATGTTGGTAGGATTCCTTCAACATTATCATACGATGATATTTGGATTCCGATCCTACTGTGAGTACATGCTACTTATCAGGAGATTCGTCACTTAACGATCAATGCTATAAACCAAGTAGGTTCCTAGAAATGTGTCAGCGGGGCTACGCCCCTAGAGAAAAGAGGTTATTTAATTAAGGAACTTCGTGAAAGCGTTGGAAAACCTCCCTCGAAGTATCGACATTGGCCTGGCTGAACGGTTAAGCAAGTATTGTACGGTGAGAATAGTCCTGGCTAATTTTCTTTTATGGTTTGAGAAAGGATTCGAGAAACAGTCGGAGCCATCCAGTTTAGATAAACTAAAAACCAATCTAAACTTGCAAAAGTATCATGCTAAAGTGTTTTCTTCTCTTTATCTCATTGCAGCGACCTTGTGACCACACATAGGTTACATCTAGATAACAATTTGACTGAATCTGACTTATATGACTGCTAAAGGTCTGTCCAGATATCCATTGCCTATGACAAGCTGGACCACCCTATTACTACTCAAGATCCCGCCGTCCCAGGTCCATTTTCCATCGTCATGGATATGAATATCCGTTAGACAAGGGAAAAGGACCTGGAGACTACGTTGGGAAACATGTCATATGATGACTTATTTCCACAGTCCCTACCCTCTACTTATACCCTGAAAGAAACCAGGGAGACACAAGCTCTGCTTAATGGGGAACCTTCTTCTTCTACATCCAGGGCGAAAGCAAAGGGTGAAAAGAAGAAGACCTCTACAAAGCCGATATACGGTGTCAGTAAAGTAGGAAGAAAGGGAAGAGCAAAAGTTTCGTGACCTGGTATAGGTAAGGAGGGATATTCCTATTGTTATGGGATTGGGCATTGGCAGAAAGATTGCAGGGCTTCGGAAGCCAGTAGCCAGGATACGAAGCATGTTATGGCTTCGGCCTCATGTGTGTTTGTAATTGAGAACTGTTTGTCAATTAACTCTACTTCCTGGGTACTAGATACCGGAGCAGGATATCATATCTGTAATTCATTACATGTTTTGAAAAATGGTAGAGTTATAAAGGTAGGTGATTTGTCTCTCAGAGTTGCAAACGGAATGAGCGTGGACGCTGAATCCGTGGGAGAATATCACCTAGGTTTGACAAGTGGGCAGATATTGATTCTACGTAACTATTTGTATGTACCTAGTTTGACTTGTAATATCATATCAGTGTCTTCACGTTCGAGAGAAGGATATGATTTTACATTCATAAGCGATGTAGTTCACATCCACCTAAATCAGGTTCTGATTGGGTCCGGTACATTAGATGACGGTATATACGTATTGAGTCAAGCTCAGGTTTTCAATGTCCAGAACACACTCAAAAGAAAGTCTCCAGAAATAAATCAGGCTTTCTTATGGCATTGTAGACTAGATCACATCAATGAAACACGATTAACTAAGTTACATAGAGAAGGATATTTGAATCCGTTCGAATATCAATCTTATGCTACTTGTGAATCTTGTCTCAGGGGAAAGATGACAAAGACTCCGTTTACTAGACACGGAGTAAGAGCAAACGAGCTCTTGGGACTCGTACATAGTGACGTGTGCGGTCCAATGTTTACACATGCACGAGGTGGTTATTCCTACTTCATTACTTTTACGGATGATTTCTCTAGGTATGGATATGTCTTCTTGATGAAACATAAATCCGAGGCCTTTGAGAAATTTCAGGAATACAACAATGAAGTTGAAAAACAAACAGGCAAGAGTATAAAGACACTGAGATCTGATCGAGGTGGTGAATACTTGAGTACCGAGTTTCTGGACTACTTAAAAGAGAATGGAATTCTCTCTCAGCTTACTCCTCTATACACACCACAGCACAACGGTGTATCGGAAAGGCAAAATCGAACACTATTGGATATGGTTCGTTCCATGATGAGTAAGGCTAAGTTTCCACGATCATTCTGGGGTTATGCACTAGAAACAGCTGCATATCTCTTGAACAAGGCTCCAACCAAGACTGTGCCTGCCACCCCATATCAGATGTGGAGTGGGAAGAAACCCTGTCTTAAGTATCTTAAGACATGGGGATGTCCAGCTTTTGTAAAGATGCAGCATGCGGACAAGCTCGAGGCACGCTCAGTACTGTGTAAGTTTGTGGGATACCCAAAGAACTCCAGGGGGTATCTTTTCTATTCCGAAGAGGAACAAAAAGTTTTTGTTTCTCAGCATCCCCACTTCTTGGAAACTAAATTTTTAGAAAATCAGATAAGTGGGAGCGCAATAGAACTGGAAGAAATTCCAGAAACACAAACTACTACTGAAAGTTTGGTAGAACCAGTAGTTCAAGAAGAACAGCACATTCCTGCACCCCTCCGCAGGAGTAGTAGTCCGTCTCATCCGCCTGAGAGATACTACGGTTTTCTCATAGATGGGGATAGAGAGGATTACGTCATTGATGATGATGACCCTACTAGCTTCCAGCAAGCCATTCAGAGTGGCGATTCGGTAAAATGGCTTGATGCATTGCGGACCGAAATGGAGTCCATGTACACTAACAAAGTATGGACTTTGGACATTGCTCCAGATGGGGTAAAACTCGTAGGATGCAAATGGATCTTCAAAGAGAAGATTGGTGTAGATAGACAGGTTGAAACCTATAAGGCTAGACTTGTTGCAAAGGGTTTCCGTCAAAGACCTGGTTTGGACTATGACGAAACCTTTTCTCCAGTGGCTATACTCAAATCCATTCGAGTCCTTCTTGCTATTGCTGCCTTCCACGATTATGAGATCTGGCAGATGGACGTAAAAACGGCCTTTCTAAATAGTAATTTGGAAGAGTGCGTCTATATGGATCAGCCAGAGGGATTCATTCAGAGTGGGAGCAGCGGTAAAGTATGCAAGTTTCTTGAGTCCATTTATGGACTAAAGCAGGCATCGCGGAGTTGGAACTTCTGTTTTGATGATGCTGTCAAAGAATTCAACTTTATCAAAAATCCAGATGAACCATGCATATACAGTAAGATTGTAGGGAGAGCTGTAGTATTCCTCGTCTTGTACGTGGATGACATTCTCCTAATAGGAAATGATATTCCAATGTTACAATCAGTCAAAAGATTCTTATCACAGAAATTCTCCATGAAAGACCTGGGTGATGCCACCTACATTCTGGGGATCCGGATCTATCGTGATAGATCAAAAAGGATGTTGGGACTTTCGCAGTCCAGGTACATAGGCACCATATTGAAGAGATTCAGTATGGATGATTCTAAGCGCGGTAACCTACCGGCTTGTCACGGAATCACCCTCTCCAAAGAGATGTCTCCCAAGACTGATTTGGAAAGGGATCGCATGTCGATTATACCCTACGCTTCTGCGGTAGGCTCTATAATGTATGCGATATTATGTACCAGACCAGATGTAGCATACGCATTGAGCGTTGTAAGCCGGTATCAGGCAAACCCAGGAGAGAAGCACTGGATAGCAGTAAAGAACATTCTCAAGTACCTGAGGAGGACTAAGGAGATGTTCTTGGTGTATGGCGGAAAAGACCTCCAGATCGAGGCCTTTACCGACTCCAGCTTCCAGAGTGACAAGGATGACACAAAGTACATGTCGAGTTATGTCTTTACCCTCAATGGAGGGGCGGTCTGTTGGAAGAGTTCCAAGCAGGAGACCGTTGCTGACTCAAAAATGGAAGCGGAGTACATAGCTGCTTGCGATGCCGCAAAAGTAGCTGTCTGGATGAAGAAGTTCCTTACAGAACTTCAGGTGGTTCCTACCAGTGTTGGTCCAATACCTCTGTATTGCGACAACAACGGCGCTATAGCTTTTGCGAAGGAACCCAGGTCCCATCAGAAGTCCAGACACATCTTATGGCGGCATCACCTGATCAGGGAGATCGTAGATCGCCGAGAGATTGAGGTAAAGAGAGTAGATATAGAGAATAACACTGCTGATCCATTCACAAAAGCCATTCCTCAGACGCAGTTCGAGATGATAGGTCTGCGATATGCCAGCACATGGCCCTAGTGGAAGTAGGAGATTGTTAGTGTATATGCCCTAGGGGCCATTATTGTATCATACTAGCTTGTATATTACTTAATGGAAGCTTGGGATATTCACAGTTATATATCAGTCTTGCTAAAAATGGTAGTATGCTACTTGGTTTGTTTCTACTTTAATATGTGTATATGTTTCTTGTAACGTATCATTTATACATATTAGTAGAGCCCATAAGATCTTTGCTTGATTACTAGCGTTGTGATGGCAGTCACACTAGTGGGGGCGGGGTAGTCTATAAGCAACATCCTATACAGGTCCCTGGTCATTGGATTATCGAGAAAGGGCATCGATATTCCGGAGTAGACCAGTGTGTACGCTTCTCATCCCAGTTGGGGAGACGGTCTGTCCCATAGCCATCAGTACGTCATACTGGAGATAGTATACAGGTGCTCGTTAGGTTACGGGTACACCGGACAGGACTCACAGAGGAACTGTTGGTTGGTATTATACCCGTCGTCAGTTAACAGTTCCCAGATGACATGAGTACAGCATAGTCCGCAGACTTGACACTGCTACTTCACCTCGAGTGTGTCCCACTGTTCTTAGATTGCTACCCTACCACGGCTCAAAGGAGTCGTGCAAACAGGTAGCAGCTAGGTGCATTCCCGAGCACTTGGAGGCAGTGACGGTTAGACAGGATTCGCCTCTCCCAGTATTGGGAGTTGATATCACGCTGTGTCAGAGAGCCATTACGCAAAGTCCCTGGCCAGGGCAAGCGAGATTTACTGGTAGGTTCCAGTAGTTTCTCTTGGTGTAATGGGCTACGCTCCGACACGACTTATACCGCTATTAGGGGACTGACGCTTGCCGCCCCGTTGGCTCGATATGCGATAGTCTTAGATGAACAGACCGGACTGTACGGAGATTGTCACATCAGGCTCAGTAGGAGTTCGGATGGGTTTCCTCATCGGCCTTCTTATCGACATCTACCTGGGGACCGTTACGTACAGCTAGTGCCACTTGCGGTCTGTGGTTAAACCCACTGCCAGCGTAGTGTCGAGTCTTTAGAGTCCCACACAGAGAGTTTCCCTGCTCCAGGCGAAACGATATAGAGGTCGTATGGTTTTACGAAAAGGGTTCGGATGCATACGTGTTTAAACGCACGTGCGACGTTCGGACAGTTTTTACTAGCCGGCTTTAGTTTAAGCAAGATTCTAGTATCGGGTTATTGGATTTATACAGTCGAAAGTTTTTCCGTATTTTCACGGAAAGGAGGGGCGTTCTCGTAATTTTACGGGAAGCTTCTAGAAGCATGGTGACTTGGGGGTTACGGTGGCATAAGCATTTATTGGTTTAGTGACTCATTTGTGTGATTCATCCATGGAGTTAATGATGCATTTATTAGCTAATGACTCTTGAGATGAATCACACAAGGTGAATGAATCAACCATGATGATTAATCATTTGAATTATTCATTTGATAAATGATTATGGTTGATATATTCAAATGAGTTCTTTTTTCAATATCATTCTTATGCTCACCTTCTCTCTCCTCAAGCTCACTCTTTTTTGAAACCCTAATCCTCCCCTCTCATGTGTTGAGATCAAGGATTAGATAGACTAATTAATCCATAACCTCACTCTATATCACCTAGGTGACTTTGATTAGCAACTAAAGAAACCTAGTTATCTCAAGTTAGAGATCAAGCTTGGAGTAGGAACTCTCGGGTGGATCGTCTTTGACTCGAGGAGGCCGTTGAGTTGCCGACGTTCCAAGAAGCCTACGAGGAGTGGAGGACAGCGATGAAGACCCGAAGGACAAGTAAAGTAAGGTATAACTTCGAATCCGAATAGTTAAACCTCTTGTAATATGTTAGTAACGGTTTAGATACGATTCATGCGCTCAAGTCTGTGTTACAAAGCTTTGATAATCGTTTTTCATATATTCCGCCTCCCCGCAAGTTCGTGGGGTGCGTGACATGGACTTACAGACCGCTTGCGGCTTGTGGGTGACTGATATGATCACTACTTATTGCCGACGTATTGACGAGTCTTTAAAGTCCTACACAGAGGTTTCCTGGCTCAAGCGAAACGAAGTAGGAGCATATATATAATTTGTGCGGGACTGAGATTAATACGCATATATCATATCGTATTCTATTCTCGCGATATGTGATATCAGTCGGTTATATGTGATATAGCTGGGTTATCGAATCAAGTGTTGATTCGATAAGTTGATACATATGATATTAGTCGGTTATATGTGATATAGCCGGATTATTAAATCAAGAGTTGATTTAATAATTCAATGTATAATTATATATGTGATATATTAATTTGCATTAACTAATATTTGCTCACTTAAGCATTTCTTTTTCTCACTTGGGTAAACTTAGTATATATGTGATATATATTAATGTACATTATTTTGTGTCATGCTAGATGTCACATGCTATATGGGTGTATGAGACTCACACCAAGCTTATGATAATCCTAGGGCTTTTATTTATAAAAGTAAATCTAAATTGGTTGGAAATTTGTCATGGCTAGAAGCTTGGAGAAGCTTGTTTTGTCCGTTGACTTAGTCCACTAATTTGTTTTACTTAAGATATTTATTAACGTAACCAATATCTTTAGCCATAGTTTAGTCTTTACATGAGTTAGTATATGATACAAACTAACCCATGGTTTCTATTCTCACCTCATGAGTTTCATTGTCATCTCTACTTTATCTTCTTCTTCATCAAGAGAAAGCATTCTAGCTTTTCTTATGGTTATGAAATATTGTGAGAAAAATAAATCTAAAGTGAACAAAATTCCTACTTCATCATCCTCTACTATACTAGTCATTTAGTTTAGGGTGTTTGCTTCACTAATTCCATATTAGTGAAGAGATAGCTTAGGTTTTCCTCGACGTAGATCATCTTCGGACTCGAAGACTTCAAGCAAGCATGTTTCGTTCATCTTGTGGAGCCTTTCTAGAGTCCACGAGTTCACTACTTTGAGCGAAAGGACTACTACACGGAACTATTGAAGTGAAGGACCGGTCTACAAAGGTTGTATTCCTTGTTCACTTATTTGTAAAATTGTTTACATTGTTGTTTCGTCTAAATCTGTTGTTAAAATTCTAGGTTAGGGTTCTTTAGTATGGCAAATTTTTGAAAATGGCATGGACGATGCCTCCCAAAACCTTGCTGTCGTGCTACGCATCCCTACACTTGCAACCATGCTCTCATTTTCCACCTCATTTCTATTTTTCTCAAAAATAGAAAATCAAGCCATGCTTCATTATTATATATATATATATATTAATATATATATATAATGAAGAATAATTAGTGTGCTAATGATATTAGTTAAGATATAATTATATCACATATAATGTATGTCACATTATTAAATAAACACTTGATTTAATAATCCGGTTATATCAAATATGACCGACTAATATCATTTATCTGCATATCACATTATCAAATCAACACTTGATTTGACAATCTGGTTATATCACATATAACCGAACCGATAACAGATAACTGCCAGATTACAATACGGTATCACATACACGTATTTAATCAGGCCCACACACATATCACATATGTGTTCTACTTCGTTTCGCTTGAACAAGAGAACTTCTGTGTGGGACTCTAAAGACTCGTCAATACGCCACCAGTAGGTAATGATCACATCAGTCACCTACAAGCCATCAGTGGTACTAGCAGGTCGTAACGGGTACCCGAGTTTGAGTGATATGAAGATCAACAAGTAAGATCGTCCATACTCTTTATGAAGACTATCAGTAACACAACCGTACAGTCTAGTCTCTTCATCTGATATGTCGCATATCATGTCGAGGGGTGCTAAACGTCAGGCCCCAGTAATGTGATAAGTCATGCCGATGTATGGCCTATAACGGTTTGAGAATCTACAGATAACTCTTATCAGTAAATCTCTGCAGTAGCCCTGTCCAGGGACTTCCAGTTATAGCCAATCGAGTATAGCACAACATCAACCCCGAATACCGGGAGAGACGAACCCCCTCCTATCGCTCATTGCCTCCATGTGACTCGGGACTATACCCAAAATCCACCTGTTTGCAAGACTCTTTTGATCTGTGGTAGGGAGGAAATCAAAGCACAGTGGGAGCCACACAAGACTCTATGACGATCTCGGGTCTACAGACTAACATGTACCAGTGTCACCAGAGGACTGCTATCTGACAATAGGTATACTACCATATAGGAGTCCTCGGCGAGTCCTGTTCGGTGTACCCATTCTCCAATGAGCACCTGTATACAATCTTTAATGTCACACACCAATGGTTATGGGATCAACCATCGCCCTCTAAGGGACAAGAAAGTACACACTAGTCTATACTAGAATATCGATGCCCTGCTCTCGATATTCCCATGACTAGGAACTGATTAAAGGATGTACTTGTGGACCACCTTGGCTCCACTAGTATGATCTCATCATAATCCTGGTAGTCAAGTACATATCCTAAGGGCTTTATCAACATGTGAGAGCAAGACAGTAAAGAATACCAGTCAACATGTTAAGATAAAGAGTAACCAGATAGCAAACTATCATGTCGAGCAAGAAAGTCCTCTCTCTCTCTATATGTGTGTCCAAGCATCCACTATAATATACATCTCATGTACAATAATGGACTCTAGGGCATACATATAACTAACAGCCTAGAGGGGGTACCCTACCCTCGAGGCCACCATGAGGTGGCCAGAGGGTGAGGCAGACCCGAAACTGCCCAATGTGGGGCAATTTCGGGTCCCCACCGCCAAGACCACCTTGTAGAGGTCTTTGGGAGTGGGCCCAGCCATTCGGTCCCACTCGGGGGTTCCCCGGGGTGCCCATGCACCAACCCGCGGCTTCTCAGTTCGAACCGTGAGCTCGTGGGGTGTGCAAACTTCTCAAACTTTCAGTTGTTGGAACTGTTTTTGTCGGCAGTTTTTGAATGACAAAAACGGCGGATTTCTTATGTCGCAATGAGTTAATTAAGGCTTTTAGAGTGGCTCTGATACCATGTTGGGTTACTTTAACTCCCTAGCCATCGAACGTGGTAGTTTGTGGAACAAAAATTTTCTTACGAGTTAAAATCGACGCTAAGTTAACCCAATGAAAACCCGGATCTTTCCATAAACCTGTCTAGCTCAAAAGGTAGAACTAACTACTATGAAGGAAATCTGACCAAACAATCCAAGTCCTTCTATCTTCTTTCCTCGTTGTTAGCTCCAACTGACCGTCTTGAACATGCTTGATCTTGTTTTCCTGTTCCATCGGTTCTCCGGGATCGAGCTTGTTCTCCGTTCCTCCTTTGTCGCAGATGATCCACCCGAGAGATGTGATCCATGGCTCTAGCTCCTAACTAAGTGTCAATAGGAGCAACTATAGAACTTGGGTTGCTAATCCAAGTTGTCTAGGATGTAGTGTGGAGTTCTATGTTTTCTACTATCTCTATCTTACCTCTTCACTTGTTTCTCAACTCATGAGAGGGTAGTGAAGAGGAAGATGATGAAGGTGGAGAAAACTAAAGAGGAGGGAGGAGGGTCAAGCAAAAATGGGAGCTCAAGAATAACGAAGCATGCATGTGAGAGAAAATCCAACACCATAGTTTTGTGTATCAATTTCCATGAATAAACAAGTGTAGACATGCTTCAATAGTAACCACAAATGAATAAAGAATTCATTTGTCAACTATTGAAGCCGTGCCTCTCACCATGCCCCCCTTCTCCTTAATTTCCACCTCATTTCCATTTATCAATAAATGGAAAAGTCCATGATGAGGTTTCCACCTTCTAGAATGAAATCTGTCATAAAATACGGATTACAGTCTGCTGTATATACATATCTGCATTCGGATAAAAACACGAATGCCCAAAGAGGTAGAATAACACGATAACGTAATACTAGAATATACATATCGAAATACATATACGTAAATTATCAAATCAATACCTGATTTAACAATCCGGCTCAAACCCGAGATAGCTAGTATTACCAACTGTCCGATCGAAAGTCCTGGTACAAAGTATATCAATAGATCGGAACCCTGCACATATCCAATATGGCTACTACATCATTTCGCCTGAACTAGGGAAACCCTCTGAGTAGGACTCCAGTGAGTTACTGGATAAATCCATAACCACAAGCACGTCAGTGGCACTAGCTGTATGTAACGGCTACCCGGGTACCTATCCAAAAGGAAGGCCGACGAGCAAACTCATCCGGATCCCTATTGAGCCTATCTATGACAACCTACGTACTGTCCGGTCTCTTCGTCTGAGAGTATCACATACCGGGTCTAAGGGTGGTAAACGTCAGACCCTAATAACCCGGTAATTCGTGCTGATGCGGCTCAGGACCAATCCGGGAAACTACTGATCAGCCTATTAGTAAATCCCAACTGCCTTGGCCAAGGTCATATGGTCTTGACTAATCGAACATAGTGCGATATCGAATCCCTATACTGGGAGAGACGAATCCATGACAATTGCTCACTGCCTCCATGTGGCTCGGGACTATACCCAACCAAAACCTGTTTGCACGACTTAGTAGAGCCGTGATAGGGTAGTGATCAAAGAACAGTGGGAACTCATATAAGACAAATTCCGATCTCAGGTGTAAGGACTAACCTGTACTCATGTCACCATAGAACGTCCACCTGACGATAGGTATAGTACCATCTGGAATTTCTCGGCAAGTCCGTCCGGTGTGCTCACTCCCAGTGAGCACCTGTATATGATCTTAGGTGCGAAAGACCAATGGTTGCGGGACCATCCCTTCGCCCCTCGTCAGGGTCTATAAACGTATACACTAGTCTACTCCGTAATATCGATGCCTAGTCTCGATACTCCCACGACTAGGGACCATTTAAGGATGTGCTTACCGACTACCCAGCTCCTACAAGTATGATAGCCATCACAACACGGGTAGTCTAGCAATGATCCTATGGGCTTTATCAACATGTATAAAAGATATGTAGTAGCATGTAAAATATACACATGTTAAGATAAAGACAAACCAGATAGAATACTATCATATCGAGCATGACTGTTATATACATATATATGTCCATGCATCCAAATGTATACATATACAATAATGGTCTCTAGGGCATTCATATCCAACAACCCAAAATCGAACCCTAAACCCTAATTGTAACCTTAACCCTACCTAATTAACCCTAGCCCTAACCTATACCCTAGACCGAACCCTAACTATAAGCAATTTTAGCAACCCAAAAAGCAACAATTTGTTCATGTGAGTGATATGCATTTAACTGAACTTAATATCTCATTACTCTCTATGTCGCACACGTCGAATTTTAGCTCAACAATTAATGTACATTCTTGTTGTTTCATCTTTGTCTTTTGAGTATTGTTTCTTTTATGATTCTTAACTTTCAAACTTTAATTACCCTAGTATAAAAAGCAAAACATTCTCAACTTAGGGATAATGAATTTTTTTTATAAAAAAAAGTAAGGAAAAAAAAAAGGAATAGAGTAAAATTTAGAAACACTAACTTATCTATAATCTTTGCCAAAAAAGGGTCAACAAACTGGCGATAAAAGTAACGAAATGTCAATTGAACCCCCATTTCAACATGTTGTTGTCTTCAGGATTTGTCATCACATCTATTTCATCATCATTTCCTTTATTTGTGTTTATTTTCAAGATATGAGCTTTCCACATGGAAATGTGCTTCTCTCTTAAATAAAACCCGATTAATTAAGACATTTGAAATGTACACTGCTTTAGTTTTTCAACTCAAAAACAGATCGTCGGTAAAGCTTATTTGATTACTTATCATCACCTTTATAAGTACTTAGCCAAGAAACTATACTTTTTGACATTAAGTTTTGCTCCTTAATTATAGCATAATTATAGCAAGAGTTGAATGAAAATGTAGCATTATATATAGTGCAAATTAAGTTTAACTTTGAAGAATTCATATATAGAAATGAAGAATTTAGAAGCCTACAAATACAATGAAGTAGAATTTTTAATTGGAAAGTAAACCTCACTCAAATATAGTCAAGGAAAAAGACTAGTTGACAAATTTCTAAAGTTATAACTTTTGATTAACCCAAGCATTATATATACATGATCTATACGCAGCAAGTGATAAATTATCAGGAATAGAGAGTATTGATCCATCACAATCTTAATTTTCTACCAACCACTAGTCTTTTTCTCTCATAGGTATATTGATAAAGACTTGTTATGATACCTATCTTTAGATGATGCACACAACGTGCATCATCGCTACATAACTTCCGATACATGAATCAATCAAAGAAAAGTTTTGATGTTGCACATCAGTCAAGCACTCTTTTCACATCGCTACATATCTTTAGATATGGTTTTAGATCAAGACACCCCTTACTCCTTTCTTTTTGATGGTTTTAATCCAAAGGTGATTAACTGCTGCCTTGTAATAAGTGTTTATTTTAATATACAATGACCAAATCAACCCTCATTCATTACCAATTTTACATAGACACCTAACCCAAACCCAAACCCAAATTCTTTGTTGTTATGGGATAGAAATCTATGTACCAAGTTATCACACATGAGACTAGCTAAGCCATTTGCATTTAACTTCCATTTTCCCTAATTAAGTAACATCTTTACCACCTTCTTAAATCTTGCCTTATTTTCCCTTTCACAAACATTTGCATTTATTTACCCCTTCCCTCCCATTTCCTCTCTATATAACACCTCTCACCACCTCCCTCCATAATTCTCCTCTCTTTTCCCTCCACATTTACTCATCATCATCATCATCTACTATCTCTAATGTCTCATCTCTCCCTTTAGAATTCAACATTAATTCTCCTCCTCCTCTTTATGTTAGAAATCAAGCCTATTACTACTAGTTTAGCCTCTACTTTCCTTCGAAACACAAAATTCTGTGCCGATGGCTCTCGAATTCATCATCGATCTAGAATTGCCATTGCTTGTGCCGATAAAGATAAAGATGTCCGCAACCGAACCTTGCACCATGACAATCGAAGAAGAAATAATTGATTGGTTTACTTTATAAACCAATAAATTAAACCTAACTCTAACCCTAACTCTACCCGAACTCTAACCCTAACCATACCTATATAACCCTAACGCTAACCCTAACCCTAAACCGAACCCTAACCCTAACCCTACCTAATTAACCTTAACCCTAGCCCAAACCCTAGACCGAACCCTGACTCTAAGCAATTGTAGCAACCCAAAAATCAGCAATAACACAAATAAAAGCATAATTAGAAATTAAAAATGAAATTAACTCACCTTAGGCCATCGATTGTACTGTCGACGAGGTGGAGGAGACCGGATAATATTCCACTGTCGATGACGCAAGCGGAAGATCGGTGATGAGAGGGATCCTACTGTCAACGAGGAAGTCGACGATGAAGTCGGTAACAATGAGGCGTGGCGATGACGAAGTGGCGAGGAGGCGGGCATGGGAGATCGGGTAGAGCGACTTGGGAAATTTTGGGAACGGGCAAATTTCTGGGCTTTTTTTTACATCAATGGTAACATCATTCTCAACCCAGAAGTGTCCCAATAAAAAAATATTTCAAATAAATTTTTACATGAATGATATTGAAAAACTCTCATCTCACGCAAAAGCCCCCGGCTATTCAATCATGACGATCCAATATAACATATCATAGCAACACATAACATCACTTGTCATCAGCATAAGTAAATATGCGTATCCCAATTGTCGTTGACGTATAGAAATGAAACCGGCGATACACCACATATTACACTTACGGTCGCAGAAAAGAAATGAAAACTACAATAATTAGAATCCGTAACAGCTTTGACATCATAAACCTGGAATATCTCATACTTCGGATTTCATGCCTAACACTATAAACCCGTCATTTTAGTCTCAAATTGAAAACACTTTTCAAGAACCAGTCGGGCAATTCAACAAGATTTCCAACAAATGATCGAATGCTCGTCGGAAAAATTAACAGATGGCTGCACCCTCGATGCTGTCGACGAAGTGGACTTAGGCGAAACACCGCGGCCGCGAGCACCCGAGCGGATGCTTTTGGCAACGGGGTTCTCCTACAGTAACTTGGTTGGGGCTATAGGGCGTGGCTATCTAGTAGTGTTACACGGCGTGTGTTCGCGTACTATACGAGATTCCGACGGAATTTTGATCCGAATCGAAACTCCGTGGCAATCTATCGAATGGGACTAAATTGCTAGATTTACAATATACTAACTAGTTTTCGCAAAACTAATTATTATCGATTCCAAATATTGTATCACAAATCATTATCTACTAGACGATATTAAACATTTCGATCAAATTATCAAACACCCAAAACCCCAGAGACCTCAACAGCTTGAGTCTCACTAAAAATACCCAGAAGATGCAAAATAACAAAATGGTGCACCACAAGAAATTACAACCAACAACTCCATGAAAGTGCGGCGGAACCACGGCCAAACAGGGGTTTGGGCCGTGGTTCCGCGGCGGTTCTATGGAGTCATGGCCTCTGTTTTCTTGGGGCTCCATTAAAACCACTGCATGATTTTCTGAATATTTTTAATTTCAAAATTTACAACGTTTGAAAAAATTTCCAGAAACCAGGGAAATATGGGTTTCGAAAAGTCAATCGAACACTTTAACAACGTTTAGGCCACTCCTTATGCTCTAGCTTGGCTCTGATACCATGAAAGTGTTGGCTTTAGTGCCCTCAAGGTAATTATCATAGTCACATGCAGGTGATTATTATGATTGAGGGAGGACCTATACCGGTAGAATAGTCTTACTCGAGATGATAGTATGCTATCTGGTTTATCTTTATCATCATGTATAGCATTAGGTGGCATTACAGATCACTATTACATGTTGATAGAGCCCATATGAATCTTTCTTGACTACAAGCATTATGATGGCGATCATATACATAGGAACTGGGTAGTCTATAAGCACATCCTTAAATATCCCTAGTCGTGGGAGTTTCAAGACTGTGCATCGATACTCCAGAGTATACATTAGTCTACCGATCGAGATCCCGACGAGGGGCAGTGGACAGTCACACAAACCATTGGTGTCAGTTTGTTCATCTAAGATGTATACAGGTGCTCATTGGGTTATGAGTACACCGGTCGGACTCACCCGGAACGTGCTTGTCACGACCTAAATGTGGCACGTGACTAGCACTTAAATCACGTGACATCTGAAGACGCCGACGCGGTTCAAGTAAGCCGAAGCCCGGAATTTAAACCCATTTCTTTTTTAAAACATTGGAGGTGAAGTTTAAATAATCATCTGAAGGAATCAATTTAAAATAACCACTTGATTTTCACTAAGTATGTTTAAAGAGCATCTATGTCATTTTGAAATTCGATAGCACCTCCTTTGTAAATTTTGCATAAAAACCCAATACAACATAATAATAAGATAGCATCCCAACGGAAGCTAGCTTCCACGCCCAAACGGTGGAGTAACCAAGTAAAATATATACAAAGTCGACTCCTATGAGTACGACACCACAACACACAAATTTCTATGTCTCGCTTGTAAGTCCACAAAATATACTTTCTATGTTGATGGAGTTTTTGCTAGATACAAGAATATATGAATAACCAAGAGTGAGTACGATACGATAATAGCTCACCTACCGAAACAATCACCGAAAGGAATATATGCCCAAACCGCTGATAATCCAAGCTGTAAAACCTGCAAGAAACTGTGGCACAACGGGGATGAGTTGCCAACTCAGTGAATAAAAGTACGTCACAAGGTAGAAATCGAAATGAACGATGATACCTAGGTCATAAGTATAGTACTGTCATAATCTGTACTAATATAATATATAATATGCATATGTATCATAATGCAGCACTATCTGTCATGAAATCCCGTATAGAACACATCAAATGCAAATGACCTGTATCTAGGTATAAGCCCAAGTATCCAAAAATATATGTATATAAAGCTCTTCTTTAAAATAGCAGCGAAATAGATATGTCACGGCATACAAACAGACGTGATGGTATGAAATATAATAAGTATCTTATTTTAGATATATGTCACGCTGTTTTAATAAAGAAGGTTTAGAAGTTTATAATTTAAAGATTTCAGTATCATATCAGACATATCCAAATATGGAGGCTATAGCTCTCTTTTGAATTACTTTTTAAATGCAAATTCCTGAAAATGATATGCAGGTACTGTCCCCCAGTTCAGTCCTGGACGGATACAATACTGTAATCTAACTATGTATCTCATGATATCAACATATATATATATATGGATGTCCAGTATCGACACCCAAAATCAAAATCTCTCATTTCTATCATCGACACGTAAATCCTCAAATCTCTCATGTCCATCATCGACACGCAAATGCAGATATCGTCAGCACCATCTCAATAGATGATCGCAACCCGATATCTCTGGCCCCGGTCGATATCCTCTGGATATCCGCCGTGCCCAATCGAACCCCGGTCAGTATTACCTATATATCTGTCATGCTCATCTCAATCTCTGGAATCGAATATACTCGCTAGGCTCCCTCCCCTCAATGCGGTAATCCTGCCCTTAGGTCTCGATCCGGGTCCATCATGTATCTGACTGTATATCTCCTCCCACTCATTTCGGATAAGAAATAAGTCTGAAATCGTATAACTCCCCCACTAGGTTCGGAATAAAACCATCATAAAATATCAAACACATGGTGGACGTCAATTCATCATATCCAGAAATATCAAGTAATGAATAAGAATATTTGCATAGAGCATTCTGATGATATATTATATATATACATATATAACAGTGTCCCATACTACTGAAATATATCATCAGGAGTAAAACATCCAGAAAATCCATAAGAAGCAAATATAACATCTATAGTACTGGTACTCGCAATACGAAACAAGAAATAAAGGAAGACTGCGTAAATAAATCATACAGGCATAACGATATCAACTCTACTGTGTCATGGCACTACTAATGATGTGTGATGTAATATATGCATTCGTGCTCGTGCAACATGGCAATCCTTAGTATTTGTGCAAGTGTTCTAAAGGTGTAATAACCTACTAATATCAACATCTATATACGCATTAGATAATATAACGATTCTACAGTGACATGGCAGTACCAATGAGGTGTAGTATAACATATATGTATGTGCTTATGCAGCATAATACTCATTGGTAGTTGTGCAGTGTTCTATCAGATTGTTCGTATTACGAAAACATATAATATCAATAATTATAACGTGAACAAGTAAAGTAAATATAAGCAAAACTAATAATTGTAACTACTTTCTATGAGCTATACCATTATCTTTGAAAATGAATGAAACGTTAGTTTTGAAATTAGGAAGCTGCCTCAGATTGAAAATGGATATTTGTTTTAGAAATTAGCATCGCATCCTTATCTTTTATCATAAAAAAGAAAACGAATCGTTAGTTTTTAAAAGAGTATAGCCCACTCAAGTATTTGCGTTCTAAAATGAAATAAACATTATTCTACGAGTATAAAGAAAACTGGGCCGCTATTCGGCATACGAAACTCATCGCCATCAATACGGTATAATTTCTCGTATAAAATCTCACATTATCACTATGTCTCAAATCGTCTCTAGCACGGCATGATCTTTCGTACCAACTTACCAAACCATCCGTAAACTATATGCAAATGAATATCATGCTAGATGCAAATTAATTACAATATCCATGTCTTGAATAATTACTAAAACTACTATATATCATAATAAAATTTATAAGGTTGCGGGGGTGCTATACGCCATCGACCCGACTTCCCCCGTAGATATAAATCTACTCACCAACTTGATAAGCTTGCTGAAATCCAAGCTGCTATGTCCGCCAATCTTCGTCTCGAAAACCTTCGCGATCGTACCTATAATCGTATTTATGAAGTATTGGCGTAAATATCATATCAATACTCAAAACATTGAGATAGGCATCCATAGGTTAGAACCTATAGCATACTTAACCCAAAAACAACAATATGCCACTGAAATTAACATACGAACGTCGAAATTTCAGTCGCAGTACAAAATACGAAAAGCCCGTATCGGAATATCGGAAACCTAAATAACAACCTAACGAAACATTCCCATATTTCTCTGTATGCATATTGGGACAAATCAAACAATACTATAATTCATAAAATACCCATACAAAGCCACAGAAGAAAACTAACACCAAAATGCCAAGTGGGGCCGACGAGCTCGGAAATTGGGTGTATGTAGCCGGATTAAGTAGGGAGTTCGGGGCTCGGGTTTTAAGTGGTGTCTCCTAGTGGTCTTATAATACTTATTGTATTGCTAGTTTTTCTAGGGGTTATACCTATTGGTTCAAGATTCAATTACAGTAGGCTAAATATCACAAAAAAACTGTTTTTTTAATATTGCACACAAAAACCGATATTGAACATAAATGATTAAGTGAAGAGAGAGGAAGATATACCCATGGAGATTGTGTACAATGGAACACCAGCACATGAAGTGCTTGTAGAATCATCTAGGTGTTATAGTGGCTTCTAGGTTGATGGTATGTACAAATTGATGAAGGGGTTAAGATCTTCTTCATTTGAATTGATGAATGATTGGTCTGTTTTTTTATGTGTAGTGGTTTACCGCAATCAATGACGGTGTCGCGTGTAGCTAGATCGAGATGAGTACAGGTCGTCCTTTGGGAAACGTTGAATCTTTTAATCTTATTTTAGGCGTGTTGAGAAAGAAAGGAGGACGAATAAATAATGGTGAAGAATGGTTGTAGGTTCTAGATCTACGTCAAACACGGATGCAGAATGTAGATCTAGATTAACTACGGATGTAGATTTTATAGTAGAAGGGGGCTTGTAGGGTTCGTTAAGATTTAGTTGCCATGGATGATTAATTAAATATTACTCTTTTTATCATTTAATAGATTTAAAACTAGATCGACAATGATGCATGTAGATTAGGGTTTCTGGAGGAAAAAGGATTCCCACTCTTAACCCCTATCTTGACATGGATCTCCGTTCATGTCTAGCCTTTACCAAAACAGTAGTTAATCTAATCTCTAATCGTGGTCGCGATTATCAAAGAATTGATAGCGCGCCCAATTAGGATGTTAACCATTCTTATGATAAAGTTTAGAAACTTTATAGGATTTAAAAAGAGTTTAAGGATCTTCATCATCCATTAACCTACCCTAATCCCGTGAACCCTAACAAGCGAAGAATTACTCGCGCATGTTGGGAGAAGAAGAGATGGAGAGAGAAATCATATTAAAAACTACAAAGAGATAGAATAAGAAAACTACAACCTTTATTAATCAACAAAAATCATTTACACTTTGTTCCCTTAGAAAATAATTACAAAATACTAGTTTGCTTCTCGATCTCTTCTAAGGAGGTAGATGAACAGTTGATGATCTTCCTGGATGCGTGAGCCTGTCGTGGACTTCGTGATCTCTTCAGCTTGATGATTTTTCCAAGAGGCTCTCGGTCCTTATTTATAGTCCCAGAGCCAGAACCCTGGTCTCCTAATTTGGAATCCAGTAGTTATGATCCAAACAGCAATATCCCAACTGCTAAATCTTTCAATACGCGGCGGATCCGCGGCCAATAGGTGGGTTTGGCCGCCGATCCGCGGCCTTATAGATGTATCACAGGATTTTCTTTTCTGGGGCCTGATCTTTATGACACGTGGTGATCTTTTTAATCTCTGGAAACTGAAAATCTTTTCTACGTCACTGCCAGACTAGATTTCTTTAGTTTACTTTCTTAATTTGGCAGGTTTGTTCTAACAGCTTTGATTTCCTTGATTTCAGCCCTGAAAATTCTGCACAACAAACTCAACAAATAATATTAGTAGAGTTTGTTTTATTGAGATATTAACTTAACCATTAAGACTTGGTCAAAGGTATTTAATAAGGTAAGCATATTTTAAATGGGCCAAATGTTACATGGATATTATATGCTTACCTTTTTCCTACCAAATGTTAATTATAATATATAAACACATGAAAATAGTATTTTTACAGATAAACCTTCATATATTATAATAAACACCTTTCTTTATATAGAAATAATAGGGAAAATGTCATATTAAATGTGCAGTTTTATCAACTGAACAAATACCTCCAAACTTATCTTTGATCGTCCCGAGCAAACTAGTTTATTCAAGAGAAGGAGAAAAAGGAAGGAGAAAACTAAGCACACTTTCGTAGGCAACACGATTGCACTGAGCACGTGCAACAAACCGTTAAACCTCTAGGTGTCCCTAGTAGGAGGAGTGTTGTCTCCTGAGGCTTTTCAGCGGATTACACCAATGAAATCCTATAATAAAAAAGAGATGGTGAAAGTTACATATAAAGATAAGAACTATAAAAAAAATACTTTGAAAACTTAGAGTTTCCAACTACACTAGCTTTTCAGTTGTCATAAGCCTTATCTTAATAGTCATGAAAAGATATTAGAAATCAGATCATCCCTCAATAAAACATCGTCCTTATTCTTTATTCCTACCTTTCATCCAAACATCGATCATATACCCCTACGTGTGTGTAAAAGACATCCCTACACTCGGAGAATTCAATTCAAGCTATCATACTCTTGTCCATCAGCCTTAGTACTTTTTAATCGATATTTATATGGAATTTGCTCACATATTTTTCATGCGACCGTTAATACTTCTTGAGGAACTAACCGACCGATTACTCATGTGCTTGCTGATTAGGTGTATTAGTATTTTCCTCGTCTTGCACCACCTAAGGCTTAGCAGTGACTCTCAGACCAGTTGGTCTAAGGCATTAGGTGATCAAGCACCCTCGCTATATTTTTTTATTGCTGCTTTGCTGAAAACAAAACCAGTGTTCATTTTTCTCCACCATTTTATCTTTTATTCATTTATAATTTTCTTCATACTTTGGCTTTTAGACAAGAGCATTTCAAGGTATCCTCTACTATCCCGAGTTTCAAGACGTGTGTAAGTGCGTATAGTAGCATATCAACAATCAAATCTTTGGCTTCCAGAATAGAAACTATTTTTCAGACTTATTTTTATCCTCAGATTAGTGATTTCTTTCATCTTACTAACCCTTGGGACAACAGCTCATAACTACTTATTACTCGCTCGTTTAAGAAAACTTCTAATTTTCTTGGTTTTCTTAAATTTTTCTAATCTTTTAGATGTAATTTTTCACTATCTACTCTTTTGTTATAAAACAAATTTTGAATGCCCAGTGTCAAAGATAATTCAGTGAATACAAACCTCCCCGCAAACCTGTTTTCAGCAGTGTCCCCACTGATGTTGCCTTTTGAGAGCATGGACCTGTATACTTAGGGAGAGGTAAAAGGGGTAAAATAATAGTTAAATGAAAACTACCACCAAACTTGTTCTTTGGAACGCACAGATATTCAGTTAAGTCCATTTTCACTCACTTCCATTCTTAAAATGAGAAAATGTTACCAAAACATGGAGGTGAGGCGGAGGAAATTCAGTTTTGATAAAGCGGCTCCTGTAAAAACATGAGCTCCTCCGCTGGGTCAGCAGAGAAATACGGTTTTAATCTATGCCCATTTACTTTAAAAATTGAACCGTTTTTCAAATTTCCAACTTCTACTGCACCGTGCGGGTGTACATACCGCACCACTAAAGGTCCTTTCGAACGAGATTTAAGCTTACCCGGATGAAGATGGGGATGAGAATCATAAAGAAGGACTTGTTGCCCCGATGTGAAAGTTTTTCTAACAAGGTTTTTATCGTGGAACACTTTAGTCCGGTTCTTTACTATCACCGTATTATCGTAAACTTCATCACGGAGTTCTCTTAGCTCATTCAATTGCAGCTTCCGATAGCTGCTCGCTTGATCAAAATCAAAGTTTACCTCTTTAATAGCCCACATTGCTTTATGTTCTATCTCGACAGGAAGGTGGCATGCCTTCCCAAACACAAGGAGGTATGGAGACATACCAAGATCGGTCTTATAAGCGGTGCGAAATGCCCAAAGAGCATCCGTCAATTGGGTTGACCAATCTTTACGCTTTTTAGAAACCTTCTTCTCCAAAATTTGTTTGATCTGCCTAGTTGAGTGTAGGGTTCCTAGGCACACTAATGAGGTCTCACATGGCATCAACCATGCCAATTTCAAATTTTACGGGTGCCGAGAAACCCTAATAAGGATCGTTAACTAGATGTCTAGGCGAAAGATGCAACTAGTAAACTACTTTACTAAGAGAACGGAAATACAACCTTTGTAGATCCGGTCCTCCACCTCCACGGCTCCGTGATGAAGTCCTCTCCGCTGTACTCATGCAATCCCGGGCTCTAGCGTCGGCTTCATCGGAGAAATGGGCGGGCAAGGTCGTCGGCTTCGTGCCGAAGATGATCTACGTCGAGGCATCGCTAGATCAACCTCCAACTTCACCAAGTCTTTAAACTTGTGAAGAAAACATACTCTACTACTTGGCAAGAGGTAGAGGATGAAGAAATAGGAAGTGGGTTCACTTTAGAATTGGATTTCTTACTCTTTTTCATCAATCACCATTGATGAATTCAAGCTCTTTCTTCATGAAGTGAAGAAGAAGAAGAAGATAATGAATATGTTAAGTTAATTAGAATAGAATAGAAAAATCCATTCTTATCATAATATTAACCATGGTAATGTGTAGAGAATTGACTAAGGTTAAATGAATGGTTAGGGTTAATAAGATGAAGACAAAAGGGTTTCTTTGGTCAAAGCTTCATGAAGCTTCAACAAGCTTCATGAAAGAAAGAAACCTTTTTGTTTTTCTTTTCTCTTATCTTTAATCCATAAACAAATAAATAAATGAATGAATAATCAAATAAAAACCCTAACCATTTATTTAAACAAGGTTTAATTCTTTACACAAACCCTAGCAATCATGTATCATCAAACATGATACAAACATGTGCACAAAAATATATCACATATACAATGTGCACAAACAAGTGAGAAAAACCATTTAAAGTGAACCAATACTAGTTAATGCAAAGTAATATATCAAATATATAATTATGCATTAAATCATTAAATCAACACTTGATTTAACGATCCGGTCATATCGCATATAACCGACTAATATCCAATGTATCGGCTTATCGAATCAACCCTCGATTCGATAACTAGGTTATATCGCATATAACCATTCGATACATTCATCGCAAGAATAGAATATGGTATCACATACACGCATTATTCTCGGTCCCGCACATATCTCATATGCGCTCCTATTTCGTTTCGCTTGAGCCAGGAAACCTCTGTGTAGGACTCTATAGACTCGTCAATACGCCGGCAGCAGGTGATGATCATATCAAACACCCACAAGCCGCAAGCGGTCTGCTAAACGTAACGGCCACCCGGGTATTGAGCGATCAGAAGATCGACGAGCAAGCCAGCTCACACTCCAGTGAATCCAACCAGTAACACTACCGTACAGTCCGGTCTGATCGTCTGATATGTCGCATATCTCGCCTAGGGGTGGTAAACGTCAGACCCCAATAGCTCGATAAGTCGTATCGATATGAGGTCTATAACAATTCGAGAAACTACTGGTAACACTTACCAGTAAATCTCAGCAACCCTAGCCAGGGATTTCCGGTTATAGCCAATCGAACACAGCACAACATCAACTCCCTATACCGGGAGAGACGAATCCCCTCCTATCGCTCATTGCCTCCATGTGATTCGGGACTGTACCTAAAAGCCACCGTTTTGCATGCCCTCTTGGACGTGGTAAGATGGAAATCAAAGCACAGTGGGAACCACACAAGACTCTATGACGATCTCGGGTCAACAGACTACTCTGTACCAGTGTCACCAGAGAACTGCCATCTGACGTAAGGTATAATACCATCTGGGAGTTCTCGGCGAGTCCGTCCAGTGTACCCAGTCTGTACTGAGCACCCGTATATCATCTCTGATGTCAAACACCAATGGATATGGGATCATCCATCGCCCATCTTCATGGGTCGAGAAGGTATACGCTAGTCTACTCTGGTATATCGATGCCCTGTCTCGATACACCCACGACTAGGGACCTTGAAGGATGTACTTATGGACTACCATGTCCCCACTAGTATGATCCGCATCATAGTCCAAGTAGTCAAGTACATATCCTAAGGGCTTTACCAACATGTAACAGAGAGACAATCAGTGTACACGTTAAGGTAAAGAGCAACCAGATAGCATACTATCATGTCGAGCAAGAAAGTCCTCCCTATATATGTCCCAGCATCCACTACAATATACATCCAATGTACAGTAATGGCCTCTAGGGCATACATATAACTAACAATCTCCCACTTGCACTAGGGCCATCTATAGCAGTGGTTGTAGTATCTCATACTCAACCATCCCATAAAAGTCTCTCTCTGGGAAAAGGCCTTTGTGAGTGGATCCGCTGTGTTGTCCGCTGAGTCAACTCTCCTAACCTTGATCACCCTGGAGATCAACTATCTTCATGATTAGGTGATACTGCCTTAGAATATGTCTGGATCACTGATGGGACCGGCGTTCCTTGGCATAAGCCACAACTCCATTGTCTCACAATGGTAGGAACGAAGTTCATCTAATGAACTAATATACATCCAGACTGCCTCTATGGTAGCATCTTAAGTAGCGATGTATCGAGCCTTTATCGTCTAGTATGCCACGGTATCTAGCTTGGAACTCTTCCAACATACCGTCCCTTTGCTGAGGGTAAAGACAATGCCTGCGACTGACATTCAGTCGTCTTTATCACCCTGGAACCCTTCCAGTGATTCTCCCCCGGATCGATTGATACCATCTCACTACAACTAGTGAGAATCCTAACATCCAATTAGATCTATCTCATAGATCCAAACTTAGGATTTAGGAGGTATCACTTTGATCCTATAGAGAATCATTGTGATAAGCGGAGATTGACCGAGCGTAGCATAGGAAACCCTTTTCCCTATCAAGAGCATGTCATCCACGTACTCTACGAGGATCGTCACTATACTCCCTATTACCTTTTTGTATTTACAAGGTTCATCTACCATTTTGATGATGTCAAACTCTTTGACTAACACATCAAAATAGATGTTCCAACTCCGCGATACCTGCTTTATCTTATAAAGCATCTTGTACACGTTTCCGCTGCTCCCACTGTCTACGAAGCCCTCTGGCTGTGTACTTATAGACGTTCTCTTCTAAAACATCATTTAGAAAAGCAGTCATGGCACCCAACCGCCAGATATCGTAGTCATGGTATGTAGCCGTGGCAAGTAGGATCTGGATGGACTTAAGCATAGCCACTTGAAAAGGTTTCATCATTATCCACGCCTGGTTGATGACGAAAAGCTTTAACAAGTCTAGCTTTGAAAGTCTCAACTTTTCCATCTACACCAAGTAATCTTCTCAAGATATACTTGCTCCAGATGGTGATTTAACCCTTCAGATATAGCAACCAAAGTCCATACTTTGTTAGTGTACATGGATTCCATCTCAGATCGCTAAGCATCCAGCCATTCTTACAGAGTCCCACTGCTGATGGCCAGCTCGAAACTAGTTGGGTCATCATCTCATGATGCATTCCTCGCTCCCACTGTCATAGAGAAACCGAAGTATCTCTCAGGTGGGTGAGGAACCCTTCTAGATCGGCGGAGAGGCTGAGGTTCGTTGGAATCTACTGAATCCTTTGGTTCTACCAAATTATCTGCTGTAGTTTGTATAGCTGGAACTTTTCCAGTTCTACATTACAGACCTTGCCTCGAGCTTGTCCGGATTTTGCTTTTAGACATAGGCCGGACAACCCCAAATCTTAACTAGCTTAAGACATGGGCTCTTCCTTTTCTATATCTCATATGGAGTGGTAGGCAACTGATTTGATTCGAACCATATTCAATAGGTATATAGCTTCTCAAGTGCATAACTCCTAAAAAGGAAATAGGTAACTCAGAATTACTCATCATAGAGCGTACCATATCGAATAGGGTGCAATTGCTCCGCCCCGATATACCATCGTGCTATGGTGTATACGGAGGAGCAATGCTGAGAGAGAATCTCATTCTCCTTTAGAATAGTCCAAGAATTCCGTGCTCAAGTATTCTCCTCCTTGATCTCATCATAGGACATAATACTTATACCCGTATTTTGGTTCTCTACTTCTAACTTATATTCCGTGAATATCTCAAAAGGTTGAGACTTGTGTTTCAACAGGAACATATGTCTGAATCTTAAGAGATTATCAGAGAATGTAATGAAGTATAAAGAACCGGTCTTGGCATATGTAGACAGGGGACCTACATACATCAACATATATCATCCCAAGAGTTCACTAACTCTTTATCTGTTTCCAATAAACAGAGCTGTGGTCATCTTATATTTGTGACATGACTGGCGAGTTTCACAAGATGTAAATTCAAACTAATTTAAATATGCATCTTTATGTAATTCTAGCTAGTCGGGTCGCATTGATATGACCTAGTCTACAATGCATCAAGAAGGATTCGTTCATTTCTGAACTCTTCCTCTTGTGTGTGTTCCGTATACTAAAGAACCGTAGTTTGATTCAGAACATCAACGCTTTTAGATAACGTGCCTGAACCGATCAACTTTTGATATAGGAAATGTTCAAAACATTATCCAACAATACAAAATTTTACCATTTCTTTACTGATAAAGAGACTGATATGATTTTGGATATCAGGTTCGGTATCTAATAACATTCGTTCAGAATCAATGTATTGGTAATACAGGTTGACAGTGACCAACAGACTTGGCTGCAACACTTGCCCCGTTTTCTGCCTCATGAAACTTATCACCCGTTCTCAGTTCTCTACCTTTCTATAGCCCTATGTAACATATTACATATCTGGGATCCTGATCTGGTATCACATACCCAGGATGCGGAGGATACTGAGAAACAGATCTTTGTAATGAACACACCCGAAGATGATGCATCAGCATGCACTCTCTTCGTTTGGGCGGCACGGGAATTCTGGTAATCCCCAATTTCCTGCTCTGTCTTATAATAATTATAAGATGGAGCGGGACCAACGTTCCCCAGCTCAGTATCACAAGCGGGTTCAGTCAATATTCCGTATTATTATCTTGATTAAGGCGTGATATGGTCGCTACCTGGAGAGAGAGAAGAAAACACTCAGCGTGCGCTCTTGCAAGAATAGATTGGTTATAATTTTATCTAATCAGGATGGCTCCCACTGCTTTTTATCAAATCTTCCTTCAAACCCTAAAAGGAAAGACTAGCCGGGATTAATTACACACTACAAGTTCGCCAATCTTTCAGCCAGACCAGTGTCGGTACTTTGAGGGAGGTCCCCCGTGCTTTCGCACGAACCTAATTAATGTAAACCTCGTTTTCCCAGAGGCTTAACCTCGTTAACACCTTTCTAGACACCTACTTGATCGGCTAATTATAATGTGTAAAACTCTCCTAGGAGTAACTCTTACTCGCAGCGGGTATCGGGATCCAACTATCTCATAGAAGGTATGCAATCTCATTGCAAATTTCAACACTTGAAATTCCCAATAATATTTTGCCCCAAGTGTCCTATAACCTTGACAGAGGTCAACAAACCATAGGCTGCTAGTCAAGTTCAACCCGTCATTTCCTGATTGAAGTAAACCCACCCGCACGACCCTTGACAGAGGTCAACAAGGTCGCACGACTACCCTAAATCAATCACATCATATGCTTATACAGATAAGCACTAATCAGCTACCGCACACTACGCCTTGACAGAGGTCAACAAACGCAGCACGAATACTAACCAGTACTTATCTGAAATGACGGAGGGCTACGACAGGTTTTTAAGAAAACCTATTGCGTAATGAACTTGATATCGTTGTAGGATCGAATGAATTTTGAAATGGAGTGTTTTTGAGGCTTTTCTAGTTTTGCTAAAGGAGTCACTCCCGGTGAAGGGATCGTCGGTCCTTTCCTCATCGAATAAGGTGCAGGATATATCATATATATCACTGTGCAAAGCAAAAACTCTTAAAAGCAATCAAAAGACAAACCGAGTGTGTAGCATCTGCCAGTTATTGCTAAATGAGTCACTCCCGGTGAAGGGATCTCGGTCCTTTCCTCATCGAATAAGGTGCAGGATATATCACATATACCGCTGTGCAAAGCAAGAACTGTAGCTACTTGTTTTATTTTTGAAATTCGATTCTACAACATCTTAGGTTTATTTTATTTCATTAATCATATTAATGAAGTCCCATCATTTAAGTTACCTAAACATTACAGATAAATACGACGTACACTTATGCCATCCGCATTCGCCTCGATGTCCCCTCATGCACCGTTAGGTTAGGTAACTAACGGCAGAGCATGGCAGGGCTAGCGCGGGTGTAAAACATAAGTAACATCTATATAATATATCATATATACTATATACAGCATTTATCACAGAACATAACATGATCACATCATAGATATCGCAGCAGAAGAAACATATGAAATATTGGATATACTAGGACGTCCGTGTTTTCAATACGAGCCAGTATAAAACACGGATTCCACGGTCGTGATGAATAGCCAAACCCACACCCCTAGACCCCTACGAGAGCGGCAAGCAACCCTGCCAATTCTAGAGTTAGGAGACCCGGACTCGACTCCTCGAGTTGGTCTCCCACTGGACTCCAGAACCCGGTTACTTGTGCTCCCCTCCTTGGGTCTATCCTAATGCGGAAAAGTAAATAATATACAAAAGGTGACATCTTCCGCAACCTGGAAGTGCCCCAATAAAAGAATATTACATACAAGTTTTTACATGAATGAAAATGAAAAACACTCATCTCACATAAAAACCCCCGGCTATTCAAACACGACGATCCAATATAACATATCCAGCAACACATAACATCACATGTCATCAACGTAAGTAAATATGCGCATCCCAATTGTCGTTGACATATAGCAACGAAACCGGCGATATCACATATTACACTTACGGTCACAGAAAAGAAAGTGTAAAACTACAACAGTTGGAATCCGCAACCTCCTTAGACATCGCATGCCTAATCAAATGAATTCCTTAGACATCGCATGCCTAACAATTATAAACCCCGCATTTTAGTCTCAAAATCGAAAACACTTTTCAATATCATGTCGGGCAATTCAACAAGATTCCCGACATCCTGATCGAATGCTCGTCGCAAACTTTAGTAGGCGGCCGCACCCCCGATACCATCGACGAAGTGCACCAAGGGGGAACACCGCTACCGCGAGCACCCGGACGGATGCTTTCGGCGACGGGGTTTTCCTACAGTCACTTGGTCGGGGCTATGGAGCGAGGCTGTCTATTAAGTTTACCCGGCGAGTATCCGCGTACGCTACGTGATTGCGACGGACTTTTGATCACATCAAAATTCCGTGGCAACCGATCAAGTGAGACTAAACTGCTATGTTTATAACATTCATTCAGTTATCTCATAACTACTTGTGAATTCCAATTATTGTATCCCATTCCAGATAAATAGAAAATGTTAAACTTTTCGATCGAACAATCGAACACCCAAGTTTTCCCAATACAGATCAACACATGAAATAAGTCTAACAACATTCAGTTCGTGCCTCAGTACCAACGGTCCAGCCGTAGAAGGGTCAAGCCAACGCCTCACATGTGGCACGCCGTACTGCCCCAAACCCTAAGGTTCAAAGGGCAGTTCAAGACGGTCACATAATCGAGTTAAGGTTTGTTGTCTTCTAGAGGGACCATCGCGTTACTTGCACTACTTAGAACGTCGTTAAACTACGGAAAAATCCAACACTTGGAAATTTCCCGACAGGGGAAAAATTGGGTATTTATATCCGGTCGAACTCTTTTAACATATTCTAAAATTTATCCGGAAAGCCACATAGACAAAATCTGATACTCCGATCGAAACACCGAATCCCCAAAACAACCTCAGAAAATTCAACTCTTGAATAAATATTAAAAAAACCCAGAAAATCCAGCATCTGAAAACATGAATTACTGTGCAAAAAGTATAGGACAATCTAATAATTTGGCCGCGGAACCGCCGCATAAGCAGGGCTTATGCTGCGGTTCCGCCGCACTCTGGAAGCTTCACTTGAAAAATTTTGCATCGTAATTCATAGAATTCCCTGCTGAATTTTTTAGCAATTTTTAATTTGGAAAAATCCACGTTTTCAGAAAAAGTCCAGAGAGCGCGGAAAAATGGGGTTTCGGGTTCGATCGGACTTCAAACTCCGTCTAGACTTCGCCTAAGGCTGTAGCTAGGCTCTGATACCACTGTAGGGTTCCTAGGCACACTAATGAGGTCTCACATGGCATCAACCATCCCAATTTCAAATTTTACGGGTGCCGAGAAACCCTAATACGGATCGTTAACTAGATGTCTAGGCGAAAGATGCAACTAGTAAACTACTTTACTAAGAGAACGGAAATACAACCTTTGTAGATCCGGTCCTCCACCTCCACGGCTCCGTGATGAAGTCCTCTCCGCTGTCCTCATGCAATCCCTAGCGTCGGCTTCATCGGAGAAATGGGCGGGCAAGGTCGTCGGCTTCGTGCCGAAGATGATCTACGTCGAGGCATCGCTAGATCAAGCTCCAACTTCACCAAGTCTTTAAACTTATGAAGAAAACACACTCTACTACTTGGCAAGAGGTAGAGGATGAAGAAATAGGAAGTGGGTTCACTTTAGAATTGGATTTCTCACTCTTTTTCATCAATCACCATTGATGAATTCAAGCTCTTTCTTCATGAAGTGAAGAAGAAGAAGAAGATAATGAATATGTTAAGTTAATTAGAATAGAATAGAAAAATCCATTCTTATCATAATATTAACCATGGTAATGTGTAGAGAATTGACTAAGGTTAAATGAATGGTTAGGGTTAATGAGATGAAGACAAAAGGGTTTCTTTGGTCAAAGCTTCATGAAGCTTCAACAAGCTTCATGAAAGAAAGAAACCTTTTTGTTTTTCTTTTCTCTTATGTTTAATCCATAAAAAAATAAATAAATGAATGAATAATCAAATAAAAACCCTAACCATTTATTTAAACAAGGTTTAATTCTTTACACAAACCCTAGCAATCATGTATCATCAAACATGATACAAACATGTGCACAAAAATATATCACATATACAATGTGCACAAACAAGTGAGAAAAACCATTTAAAGTGAACCAATACTAGTTAATGCAAAGTAATATATCAAATATATAATTATGCATTAAATCATTAAATCAACACTTGATTTAACGATCCGGTCATATCGCATATAACCGACTAATATCCAATGTATCGGCTTATCGAATCAACCCTTGATTCGATAACTAGGTTATATCGCATATAACCATTCGATACATTCATCGCGAGAATAGAATACGGTATCACATACACGCATTATTCTCGGTCCCGCACATATCTCATATGCGCTCCTATTTCGTTTCGCTTGAGCCAGGAAACCTCTGTGTAGGACTCTAAAGACTCGTCAATACGCCGGCAGCAGGTGATGATCATATCAAACACCCACAAGCCGCAAGCAGTCTGCTAAACGTAACGGCCACCCGGGTATTGAGCGATCAGAAGATCGACGAGCAAGCCCGCTCACACTCCAGTGAATCCAACCAGTAACACTACCGTACAGTCCGGTTTGATCGTCTGATATGACGCATATCTCGCCTAGGGGTGGTAAACGTCAGACCCCAATAGCTCGATAAGTCGTGTCGATATGAGGTCTATAACAATTCGAGAAACTACTGGTAACACTTACCAGTAAATCTCAGCAACCCTGGCCAGGGATTTCCGGTTATAGCCAATCGAACACAGCGCAACATCAACTCCGTATACCGGGAGAGACGAATCCCCTCCTATCGCTCATTGCCTCCATGTGATTCGGGACTGTACCCAAAAGCCACCGTTTTGCATGCCCTCTTGGACGTGGTAAGATGGAAATCAAAGCACAGTAGGAACCACAGAAGACTCTATGACGATCTCGGGTCAACAGACTACTCTGTACCAGTGTCACCAGAGAACTGCCATCTGACGTAAGGTATAATACCATCTGGGAGTTCTCGGCGAGTCCGTCCAGTGTACCCAGTCTGTACTGAGCACCCGTATATCATCTCTGATGTCAAACGCCAATGGATATGGGATCATCCATCGCCCATCTTCATGGGTCGAGAAGGTATACGCTAGTCTACACTGGTATATTGATGCCCTGTCTCGATACACCCACGACTAGGGACCTTGAAGGATGTACTTATGGACTACCATGTCCCCACTAGTATGATCCGCATCATAGTCCAAGTAGTCAAGTACATATCCTAAGGGCTTTACCAACATGTAACAGAGAGACAATCAGTGTACACGTTAAGGTAAAGAGCAACCAGATAGCATACTATCATGTCGAGCAAGAAAGTCCTCCCTATATATGTCCCAGCATCCACTACAATATACATCCAATGTACAGTAATGGCCTCTAGGGCATACATATAACTAACATTGAGATCTCAGCTTGCCCACTTGTTTGGGGATGATAGGGCGTAGAAAGTTTGTGAGTGATTCAATATTTCCGCAGTAAGGCCTCGAAAGACCGATTACATAAATGTGTCCCGTTGTCGCTAATTATAGGTCGAGGGTGTCCGAATCGTGAAAAGATATTTTCTTTAAGGAACTTAATGACAACTTTGTTGTCATTAGTGCGACACGGTATTGCTTCAACCCATTTCGAGACATAATCAACCGCTAACAAGATATATAAATTTCCAAAAGAATTGGGAAAAGGGCCCATAAAATCAATACCCCAAACATCGAATATTTCCATAACCAATTTAGGTTTGAGCGGCATCTCGTTTCTTCGTGAAATCCGACCCAAATGCAGACATCGCGGACAAGTTTTGCAATGTTCCTATGTATCTTTAAATAATGTTGGCCAATAAAAGCCACATTGCAAAACTTTCTTCGCCGTTTTTCGAGGACCAAAATGGCCGCCGCATGCCTGATCATGACAAAATGATAACACACTCTTGAATTCATCGTTAGGGACACACCTGCGGATGATTTGATCGGAACAATAATTAAACAGATAAGGTTCATCCCAGTAAAAGTATTTTACTTGGGATAGAAATCGAACGTTGTCTTGTTTCGATCAATCGCTAGGAATAAGTCCCATCGCAAAATAATTCATAATATCCACGAACCAAGGTTCGTAGGATACAGTCAAGAGTTGTTCGTCAGGAAATGAGTCATTTATCGGCACGGTCAAAGTTGGTGAAGAAGTGATGCGTGAATGATGGTCGGCTACAACGTTTTCACATACACTCTTGTCTCGGATGACAAGATCAAATTCTTGTAACAATAAGATCCAACGTATTAGCCTGGCCTTAGCATCTTTCTTCGATAAAAGATGTCGTAGGGCGGAGTGATCAGTGTAAACCACAATTGGCGAGCCAATCAAGTAGGGCCTGAATTTTTTTAATGCAAATACAACTGCCAAGAGTTCTTTCTCGGTAGTTGTGTAATTTATTTGTGCCTCATTCAAGGTACTACTTGCATAGTAAATTACATGTGGCATCTTGTCAATGTGTTGTCCTAAGACCGCACTAATAGCAAAATCTGATGTATCACACATAAGCTCGAACGGGTGGTTCCAATCCGGAGATGATAGAACGGGGGCTGTAGTGAGCGATCCTTCAAGCGATTCAAAAGCAGCCTCACAATCCGAATCGAAGTGAAATGTGGTATCTTTGGCCAATAGAAGGGTTAAGGGTCTAGCAATTTTGCTAAAGTCCTTAATGAATCTCCTATAAAATCCTGCATGACCAAAGAAGGATCGTATATATTTGATGCATTTGGGACGAGAGAAGTTATGGATGACATCAATTTTAGCTCTGTCAACCTCAATGCCTTTTCGTAAAATTATATGTCCAAGGACAATACCTTCTTGGACCATAAAATGGCATTTTTCCCAATTCAAAGTTAAGTTCTTATCCTTACAGCGGGTAAGAACCGCGTCAAGATTACGAAGGCAATCCTCAAAGGAGCCTCCAAAAATGGAGAAATCGTCCATAAAAATTTTCAGAAAATTCCAGAAAATTCTCAACCATATCTGAGAATATCCCCATCATACACCGCTGAAATGTAGCGGGAGCGTTGCATAACCCAAAGGGCATGCGTCTATAAGCAAAAGTACCGAAAGGAAAAGTAAATGTGGTTTTATCTTTATCCTTTTCGGCGATGGGGACCTGGTTATAGCCAGAGTATCCGTCCAAGAAACAATAGTATTCGTATCCACCTAATCGTTCTAATATCTGGTCAATGAAAGGTAGAGGGAAGTGATCTTTCCTCGTCGCGGCATTGAGTTTTCTGTAATCAATACATACGCGCCACCCAGTTTTTGTGCGTGTTTGGATTAACTCATTTGCCTCATTAGTTATGACCGTGATGCCAGACTTTTTAGGGACTACGTGAATCGGACTTACCCATTGGCTATCAGATATACGGTAAATTATACTATTATCAAGGCACTTGACGATTTCTTTCTTTACCGCCTCCTTCATAACGGGATTTAACCGTCTTTGTGGGTCTCGGGTTGGTTTGGCTTCATCCATCAGATGTATATAATGTTCAACAATTAAGGAACTAATCCCTTTTATGTCAGCCATTGTCCAACCAAATGCTTGCCGATTCGATCTCAACACTGGCAAAAGTGTGTTCTCTTGCTCTAAGGTTAGAGAAGCGGATATAATCACTGGAAAAGTCTCATTCTCACCTAAATATGCATATTTAAGATGAGAAGGTAGCGGTTTGAGATCAAGTATTGGCGGAGAGACAATAAAAGGTGGGGTAAGTGAATGATATTCGGACTCCCTAAGAGGTTCAAAACTTGCATAGGATATTGACTCGGAAAGTGCTACTGACTTTTGCGACGAGTCAACGGATTCAAACTCAAGTACGGACTCATTGAACATATCCTCACTAAGAAATTGTGCAAGATCAAACGATGTCTCACTAGTGTTGTCGAGATCATCAAAGCAAAGTTCCTCATCCATGCAGCTTTCGGGTGCTATCTCGTGGATGGAACAAACATCAAGCAAACGAGCAAAAGGTTCAGATGGTTGACTTCCTAGCTTGTAAATATTAAGCTCAATTATCATCTTCCCGAAGGATAAGTTCATAGAACCGTTACGACGATTAATTACAGCGTTAGAAGTTCCTAGGAAGGGTCGACCGAGTATCACCGAGATTTGATTGCGTGGGTTTGCCATAGGCTGTGTATCTAAAACAATAAAGTCCACAGGGAATATGAATTCCCCGACTTTAATTAACACATCCTCTAGTTCACCCCGAGGTTTGGTAATTGTTCGGTCTGCCATTGGAGAGTACAATGGGCGGGTTTCAACTCTCTAATCCCTAACTGCTCGTATACTGAATAAGGAAGCAAGTTAACGCTAGCGCCAAGGTTGAGTAAACCACGATTAATATTTTTACCCCCAATAGAAATAGAGATGGTAGGACAGCCAGGGTCCTTACATTTCTTTGGTATTTGCTGGGTAAAAGCTGTGCTAACATTACTCGTCATGAAAACTTTTTTAGGCACTTGAGTTTTTCTCTTCGTAGTGCACAAGTCTTTAAGGATTCTTGCATAAGATGGGACTTGTTGAATAGCATCTAGGAGAGGAATATTTACGTTAACTTGCTTAAATATTTCCACAATCTTCTCCATTTGTGGGTTAGGTCTGTTGGCCCTTAATCTGTTTGGAAACGGAGCTTGATCAATAAGTTTTGGGTCCAACATTTGTGGGGACGGATTCGATCCCAAAATTGGACTGGGAATCATCTTAGATAGATTGGGCGAAGTGTTCGAGCCTTGGGGAAAACGGAGAATAGGCTCAGATGAAGGTGGGAGACTAGACGAATTAGAGGAAGAAGTAGAAGCTGGGGTATCATTGGTGTCACTAACATCATCAAATTTCTCACCCACTCGGTTATTCAGCACTTTTCCCGATCTCAACGTAGTAACGACATTCACATTATAATTTTATGAGTGGCCAGGATTCGGTAGGGGTTGAGATGGGAGTTTCCCTTTCTCTCTCGCACTCATAGCGGCGTTCAACTGTGCAATTTGGTTTTCTATTGATTTAATACTCTCACCGTGGGAGGCGGAGTCTTTCTTTATGGTATCAATAGAAGACTTCATATCTGCCGACATTTGAATGGAATGTTTCATAAATAAATCCAAAGTTTGTGCGAGTGAAGAGTTATCAGTACCGGCCAGTTGCGGTGCGGATGTGTTGGCCGGATTTTGAAAATTTTGTGACTGAAAGGGGTGCTGACTTTGTGGTTGTGGTTGCTGTGGAGGAGGTCTTTGATAATTGCTTTGGAACTGGTTTTGATTTTGGAGTTGGTTTTGGTTCCAAGCAAAGTTAGGATGATTCCTCCATCCTTGATTGTACGTGGAAGAATAAGGATCGTTTCTAGGTCGCTGCTGAAAAGCAGCATTAGTTTGCTCGTGACCTTGAAACGATGCATTCATAGGACATTCTTCCGTCAAATGTGAAGGATCTGAACAGAAACCACACATGGTCTTGGGAAGCGTTACCTGATTTACGGAGACTGATGAGAATTTGTTCTCAATAGCGTCGAGTTTCTTCTGCATCGCTGCCATTTCGGCTGTTACTGCGATGGAAACACCGAGTTGATGAATAACTCCCCTAGATGAAGGTGGTCTTACGCTTTCCCACTGCAAATTGTTTTCAGCGAGGTCTTCCAGATATTTCCAAGCTTCACCATCGTCTTTGGACATGAAATTGCATTGACACATTGTTTCAAGCATCTGCTTTGTTGCTAGATTAATGCTCTCATATATAATTCGGCACAAATCCCATCTTTGTATTCCATGATAAGGATTATGGAAAAGCAGATCCTTGAAACGTTCAAAGCACCTCCAAAATGGTTCATTGGGAAGCTGGGTGAACTGGTTGATCTCGCTCCTAATATGGGCGTTCTTATGGTTTGGGTAAAACATCTTAAGAAATGCTATTAAGAATTCATCTCAATTAGTGATAGAGTGTGAGACAGTATTAAAAAGCCATTTTTCTGCCAAGTCGCACAGAGTGAATGGGAGAAGACGCAAGCGCATAGCATCCACAGTCAGTTGTGAAGTACCCGTCATTGCGCATACGTTTTCGAATTTAGTGATGAAAACGTACGCGTCTTCAGATTTAAGCCCATGAAATTTGAGCAACAGATTGATGTAGTGGGGTTTAATTTCTAAATTATCCCCGTTAGCTGGTAGAATAGATAGACAAGTGGAAAGTGGACCACGGATAAGATATCATCTCTCTTGGAGAGAGATGCGCGGTGGATTCTGCTCACCTACGGGCGGTGGCAGCGTGGTATTATAATTTGATGGAGTACCGTCCATCTCGGTCGATGTGGTGGGTGGTGCGAAAAAAGAAAATGAAGAAGCACCGACTTCGGAGTTGATAGCAGGAACGCGGACAAGACGGGCACTAGAATCCTGTGTCCAGCCAAGCATGCAGTAAGCGAGTTTAGCGCAAGTGGCAGCGTGTGCACCTTTGAAAATGGTTTGTTTTGAAAAGGTGTGTCAGACTTAGACAAATCACAAAAAAATGCACAAACAACCCTAGAACTAAGGTTACTTAGGTCAAGTCTCTAGACCGCTCCTAGACTTCCAAAGGACAAGCCGTAGGATCAATCCTCTACCACCTCTTTACTACTCATATGGCCAGGTAAGTGGGAGGTTCTCCACTACATAAGTAGTGGGCCTAATTAAGTAACCACTTGACTTAGACACACTTGCCCAGACACCACAAAAATAATGCGGATAAGCAATAGATTACTCACGACCTTCCTCTGTCCTTATTGAGCGCGACAGTCCTTAGAGTCTTGTCCAAATATTTTTTAAATTAATGTAGGGTTGATGCAGATGCTCGGTTTATGATTTGCGGGGCTTAGGAAGGGTGATAAAATCCCCACCTAATCTGGATTTGGTCTTTGCCCCTTAAAGTCCGTATTAAAATATGAAAAATAAACCAATCACAAAACATTGCAAAAAGATTTTTGAGCGGCGCTATTTTGCAAAGAATCCTCCAGAAAAGATATTTTATTGGATTTCAGAGGAGAGAGAAAGAGTTTATAATTTTACCAGAGAAGTTTGGAACCCTAGATCCTCAATCCCGCCGCGCATCCTCCGCGAATTAGGCTTATTTGCCGCGGATCCCCCGCAATGAAGAAAGATCGGTTGATGAAATTTTTCTCTGTGGCCTTCTGTACTCCTCTGGATCTCGATGAATGTCTCTGTCTTTCTGTTTCCTCAAGTATGTGACTCCAGATCTCCTTGCAAAATTCACACAATTCGTTAAATATACAATTTGCAGTTTTGTTTTAATTATGATATAGATCGAATAAGAATTCAACACAAATAGTAAGAATAAAAAAATTACGCATGTATCCCCGGCAACGGCGCCATTTGATTGGTCTGTTTTTTTATGTGTAGTAGTTAACCGCAATCAATAATGGTGTCACGTGTAGTTAGACCGAGATGAGTACGGGTCGTCCTCTGGGAAACGTTGAATCTTTTAATTTTATTTTAGGCGTGTTGAGAAAAAAAGGAGGAAGAATAAAGAATGGTGAAGAATGGTTGCAGCTTCTAGATCTACGTCAAACACGGATGCAGAATATAGATCTAGATTAACTACGGATGTAGATTTTATAGTAGAAGAGGGCTTGTAGGGTTCGTTAAGATTTAATGGTCATGGATGATTAATTAAATATTACTCTTTTTATCCTTTAATAGATTTAAAACTAGATCGACAATGATGCATGTAGATTAGGGTTTCTGGAGGGAAAAGGATTCCCACTCTTAACCCCTATCTTGACATGGATCTCCGTTCATGTCTAGCCTTTACCAAAACAATAGTTAATCTAATCTTTAATCATGTTCGCGATTATCAATGAATTGATAGCGCGCCCAATTAGGATGTTAACTATTCTTTTGATAAAGTTTGTAAACTTTATAGGACTTAAAAAGAGTTTAAGGATCTTCATCATCCATTAACCAACCCTAATCCCGTGAACCTAATAAGCGAAGAATTACTCACTCATGTTGGGAGAAGAAGAGATGGAGAGAGAAATCATATTAAAAACTACAAAGAGATAGAATAAGAAAACTAATACTTTTACTAATAAAAAAAAATCATTTACACTTTCTTCCCTTAGAAAATGATTACAAAATGCTAGTTTGCTTCTCGATTTCTTCTAAGGAGGTTGATGAATAGTTGATGATCAGCCTGGATGCGTGAGCCTGTCGTGGACTTCGTGATCTCTTCAGCTTGATGATATTTCGAAGAGGCTCTCGGTCCTTATTTATAGTCCCAGAGCCGGAACCCTAGTCTCGTAATTTGGAAACCAGTAGTTATGATCCAAACAGCAAAATCCCAACTCCCAAATCTTTCAATACGCGGCGGATCCGCGGCCAATAGGTGGGTTTGGCCGTGGATCCGCGGCTTTATAGATGGATCACAGGATTTTCTCTTCTTTGTCTTGATCTTTATGACACGTGGTGATCTTTTTAATCTCTCGAAACTGAAAATCTTTTCTACGTCACTGCCAGACTTGATTTCTTTAGTGTACTTTCTTAATTAGGCAGGTTTGATCTAACAGCTTTGATTTCCTTGATTTCGGCCCTGAAAATTCTGCACAACAAACTCAACAAATAATATTAGTAGAGTTTGTTTTATTGAGATATTAACTTAACCATTAAGATTTGGTCAAAGGTATTTAATAAAGTAAGCATATTTTAAATGGGCCAAATGTTACTTGGATATTATATGCTTACTTTTTTCCTACCAAATGTTAATTATAATATATAAATACATGAAAATTGTATTTTTACAGATAGACTCTCATATGTATCATATATTATAATAAACACCTTTCTTTATATAGAAATAGTAGGAAAAATGTCATATTAAATGTGCAGTTTTATCAACTGAACAATGAACACTTAGGAATTTTATTTTGGGAGCTGAACAATGTGTTGTGTTTAGTTTGTGGAGGCTAAAGAGATCACTATGTTGTGTGGTGTAGAGAGAGCATGAGGTAGAGGTTTAGAGGTGGAAGTGGCGTGGAGGAAGGAGGAGGTGTAATGTGAAGAAGGAGGAGGTGGAGGGAGTTAAGCAAGGTAATATATCAAATATATAATTATGCATTAAATCATTAAATCAACACTTGATTTAACGATCCGGTCATATCGCATATAACCGACTAATATCCAATGTATCGGCTTATCGAATCAACCCTCGATTCGATAACTAGGTTATATCGCATATAACCATTCGATACATTCATCGCGAGAATAGAATACGGTATCACATACACGCATTATTCTCGGTCCCGCACATATCTCATATGCGCTCCTATTTCGTTTCGCTTGAGCCAGGAAACCTCTGTGTAGGACTCTAAAGACTCGTCAATACGCCGGCAGCAGGTGATGATCATATCAAACACCCAAAAGCCGCAAGCGGTCTGCTAAACGTAACGGCCACCCGGGTATTGAGCGATCAGAAGATCGACGAGCAAGCCCGATCACACTCCAGTGAATCCAACCAGTAACACTACCGTACAGTCCGGTCTAATCGTCTGATATGTCGCATATCTCGCCTAAGGGTAGTAAACGTCAGACCCCAATAGCTCGATAAGTCGTGTCGATATGAGGTCTATAACAATTCGAGAAACTACTGGTAACACTTACCAGTAAATCTCAGCAACCCTGGCCAGGGATTTCCGGTTATAGCCAATCGAACACAGCGCAACATCAACTCCCTATACCGGGAGAGACGAATCCCCTCCTATCGCTCATTGCCTCCATGTGATTCGGGACTGTACCCAAAAGCCACCGTTTTGCACGCCCTCTTGGACGTGGTAAGATGGAAATCAAAGCACAGTGGGAACCACAGAAGACTCTATGACAATCTCGGGTCAACAGACTACTCTGTACCAGTGTCACCAGAGAACTGCCATCTGACGTAAGGTATAATACCATCTGGGAGTTCTCGGCGAGTCCGTCCAGTGTACCCAGTCTGTACTGAGCACCCGTATATCATCTCTGATGTCAAACACCAATGGATATGAGATCATCCATCGCCCATCTTCATGGGTCGAGAAGGTATACGCTAGTCTACTCTGGTATATCGATGCCCTGTCTCGATACACCCACGACTAGGGACCTTGAAGGATGTACTTATGGACTACCATGTCCCCACTAGTATGATCCGCATCATAGTCCAAGTAGTCAAGTACATATCCTAAGGGCTTTACCAACATGTAACAGAGAGACAATCAGTGTACACGTTAAGGTAAAGAGCAACCAGATAGCATACTATCATGTCGAGCAAGAAAGTCCTCACTATATATGTCCCAGCATCCACTACAATATACATCCAATGTACAGTAATGGCCTCTAGGGCATACATATAACTAACATTGAGATCTCCGCTTGCCCACTTGTTTGGGGATGATAGGGCGTAGAAAGTTTGTGAGTGATTCAATATTTCCGCAGTAAGGCCTCGAAAGACCGATTACATAAATGTGTCCCGTTGTCGCTAATTATAGCACAAGGGTGTCCGAATCGCGAAAAGATATTTTCTTTAAGGAACTTATTGACAACTTTGTTGTCATTAGTGCGACACGGTATTGCTTCAACCCATTTCGAGACATAATCAACCGCTAACAAGATATATAAATTTCCAAAAGAATTGGGAAAAGGGCCCATAAAATCAATACCCCAAACATCGAATATTTCCACAACCAATTTAGGTTTGAGCGGCATCTCGTTTCTTCGTGAAATCCGACCCAAATGCAGACATCGCGGACAAGTTTTGCAATGTTCCTATGTATCTTTAAATAATGTTGGCCAATAAAAGCCACATTGCAAAACTTTCTTCGCCGTTTTTCGAGGACCAAAATGGCCGCCGCATGCCTGATCATGACAAAATGATAACACACTCTTGAATTCATCGTTAGGGACACACCTGCGGATGATTTGATCGGAACAATAATTAAACAGATAAGGTTCATCCCAGTAAAAGTATTTTACTTGGGATAGAAATCGAACGTTGTCTTGTTTCGATCAATCGCTAGGAATAAGTCCCATCACAAAATAATTCATAATATCCACGAACCAAGGTTCGTAGGATACAGTCAATAGTTGTTCGTCAGGAAATGAGTCATTTATCGGCACGGTCAAAGTTGGTGAAGAAGTGATGCGTGAAAGATGGTCGGCTACAACGTTTTCACATACACTCTTGTCTCGGATGACAAGATCAAATTCTTGTAACAATAAGATCCAACGTATTAGCCTGGCCTTAGCATCTTTCTTCGATAAAAGATGTCGTAGGGCGGAGTGATCAGTGTAAACCATAATTGGCGAGCCAATCAAGTAGGGCCTGAATTTTTTTAATGCAAATACAACTGCCAAGAGTTCTTTCTCGGTAGTTGTGTAATTTATTTGTGCCTCATTCAAGGTACTACTTGCATAGTAAATTACATGTGGCATCTTGTCAATGTGTTTTCCTAAGACCGCACTAATAGCAAAATCTGATGTATCACACATAAGCTCGAACGGGTGGTTCCAATCCGGAGATGATAGAACGGGGGCTGTAGTGAGCGATCCTTCAAGCGATTCAAAAGCAGCCTCACAATCCGAATCGAAGTGAAATGTGGTATCCTTGGCCAATAGAAGGGTTAAGGGTCTAGCAATTTTGCTAAAGTCCTTAATGAATCTCCTATAAAATCCTGCATGACCAAAGAAGGATCGTATATATTTGATGCATTTGGGACGAGAGAAGTTATGGATGACATCAATTTTAGCTCTGTCAACCTCAATGCCTTTTCGTAAAATTATATGTCCAAGGACAATACCTTCTTGGACCATAAAATGGCATTTTTCCCAATTCAAAGTTAAGTTCTTATCCTTACAGCGGGTAAGAACCGCGTCAAGATTACGAAGGCAATCCTCAAAGGAGCCCCCAAAAATGGAGAAATCGTCCATAAAAATTTTCAGAAAATTCCAGAAAATTCTCAACCATATCTGAGAATATCCCCATCATACACCGCTGAAATGTAGCGGGAGCGTTGCATAACCCAAAGGGCATGCGTCTATAAGCAAAAGTACCGAAAGGAAAAGTAAATGTGGTTTTATCTTTATCCTTTTCGGCGATGGGGACCTGGTTATAGCCAGAGTATCCGTCCAAGAAACAATAGTATTCGTATCCACCTAATCGTTCTAATATCTGGTCAATGAAAGATAGAGGGAAGTGATCTTTCCTCGTCGCGGCATTGAGTTTTCTGTAATCAATACATACGCGCCACCCAGTTTTTGTGCGTGTTTAGATTAACTCATTTGCCTCATTAGTTATGACCGTGATGCCAGACTTTTTAGGGACTACGTGAATCGGACTTACCCATTGGCTATCAGATATAGGGTAAATTATACTATTATCAAGGCACTTGACGATTTCTTTCTTTACCGCCTCCTTCATAACGGGATTTAACCGTCTTTGTGGGTCTCGGGTTGGTTTGGCTTCATCCATCAGATGTATATAATGTTCAACAATTAAGGAACTAATCCCTTTTATGTCAGCCATTGTCCAACCAAATGCTTGCCGATTCGATCTCAACACTGGCAAAAGTGTGTTCTCTTGCTCTAAGGTTAGAGAAGCGGATATAATCACTGGAAAAGTCTCATTCTCACCTAAATATGCATATTTAAGATGAGGAGGTAGCGGTTTGAGATCAAGTATTGGCGGAGAGACAATAAAAGGTGGGGTAAGTGAATGATATTCGGACTCCCTAAGAGGTTCAAAACTTGCATAGGATATTGACTCGGAAAGTGCTACTGACTTTTCCGACGAGTCAACGGATTCAAACTCAAGTACGGACTCATTGAACATATCCTCACTAAGAAATTGTGCAAGATCAAACGATGTCCCACTAGTGTTGTCGAGATCATCAAAGCAAAGTTCCTCATCCATGCAGCTTTCGGGTGCTATCTCGTGGATGGAACAAACATCAAGCAAACGAGCAAAAGGTTCAGATGGTTGACTTCCTAGCTTGTAAATATTAAGCTCAATTATCATCTTCCCGAAGGATAAGTTCATAGAACCGTTACGACGATTAATTACAGCGTTAGAAGTTCCTAGGAAGGGTCGACCGAGTATCACCGAGATTTGATTGCGTGGGTTTGCCACAGGCTGTGTATCTAAAACAATAAAGTCCACAGGGAATATGAATTCCCCGACTTTAATTAACACATCCTCTAGTTCACCCCGAGGTTTGGTAATTGTTCGGTCTGCCATTGGAGAGTACAATGGGCGGGTTTCAACTCTCCAATCCCTAACTGCTCGTATACTGAATACGGAAGCAAGTTAACGCTAGCGCCAAGGTTGAGTAAACCACGATTAATATTTTTACCCCCAATAGAAATAGAGATGGTAGGACAGCCAGGGTCGTTACATTTCTTTGGTATTTGCTGGGTAAAAGCTGTGCTAATATTACTCGTCATGAAAACTTTTTTAGGCACTTGAGTTTTTCTCTTCGTAGTGCACAAGTCTTTAAGGATTCTTGCATAAGATGGGACTTATTGAATAGCATCTAGGAGAGGAATATTTACGTTAACTTGCTTAAATATTTCCACAATCTTCTCCATTTGTGGGTTAGGTCTGTTGGCCCTTAATCTGTTTGGAAACGGAACTTGATCAATAAGTTTTGGGTCCAACATTTGTGGGGACGGATTCGATCCCAAAATTGGACTGGGAATCATCTTAGATAGATTGGGCGAAGTGTTCGAGCCTTGGGGAAAACGGAGAATAGGCTCAGATGAAGGTGGGAGACTAGACGAATTAGAGGAAGAAGTAGAAGCTGGGGTATCATTGGTGTCACTAACATCATCAAATTTCTCACCCACTCGGTTATTCAGCACTTTTCCCGATCTCAACGTAGTAACGACATTCACATTATAATTTTATGAGTGGCCAGGATTCGGTAGGGGTTGAGATGGGAGTTTCCCTTTCTCTCTCGCACTCATAGCGGCGTTCAACTGTGCAATTTGGTTTTCTATTGATTTAATACTCTCACCGTGGGAGGCGGAGTCTTTCTTTATGGTATCAATAGAAGACTTCATATCTGCCGACATTTGAATGGAATGTTTCATAAACAAATCCAAAGTTTGTGCGAGTGAAGAGTTATCAGTACCGGCCAGTTGCGGGGCGGATGTGTTGGCCGGATTTTGAAAATTTTGTGACTGAAAGGGGTGCTGACTTTGTGGTTGTGGTTGCTGTGGAGGAGGTCTTTGATAATTGCTTTGGAACTGGTTTTGATTTTGGAGTTGGTTTTGGTTCCAAGCAAAGTTAGGATGATTCCTCCATCCTTGATTGTACGTGGAAGAATAAGGATCGTTTCTAGGTCGCTGCTGAAAAGCAGCATTAGTTTGCTCGTGACCTTGAAACGATGCATTCATAAGACATTCTTCCGTCAAATGTGAAGGATCTGAACAGAAACCACACATGGTCTTGGGAAGCGTTACCTGATTTACGGAGACTGATGAGAATTTGTTCTCAATAGCGTCGAATTTCTTCTGCATCGCTGCCATTTCGGCTTTTACTGCGATGGAAACACCGAGTTGATGAATAACTCCCTTAGATGAAGGTGGTCTTACGCTTTCCCACTGCAAATTGTTTTCAGCGAGGTCTTCCAGATATTTCCAAGCTTCACCATCGTCTTTGGACATGAAATTGCATTGACACATTGTTTCAAGCATCTGCTTTGTTGCTAGATTAATGCTCTCATATATAATTCGGCACAAATCCCATCTTTGTATTCCATGATAAGGATTATGGAAAAGCAGATCCTTGAAACGTTCAAAGCACCTCCAAAATGGTTCATTGGGAAGCTGGGTGAACTGGTTGATCTCACTCCTAATATGGGCGTTCTTATGGTTTGGGTAAAACTTCTTAAGAAATGCTATTAAGAATTCATCTCAATTAGTGATAGAGTGTGCGACAGTATTAAAAAGCCATTTTTCTGCCAAGTCACACAGAGTGAATGGGAGAAGACGCAAGCGCATAGCATCCACAGTCAGTTGTGAAGTACCCGTCATTGCGCATACGTTTTCGAATTTAGTGATGAAAACGTACGCGTCTTCAGATTTAAGCCCATGAAATTTGAGCAACAGATTGATGTAGTGGGGTTTAATTTCTAAATTATCCCCGTTAGCTGGTAGAATAGATAGACAAGTGGAAAGTGGACCACGGATAAGATATCATCTCTCTTGGAGAGAGATGAGCGGTGGATTCTGCTCACCTACGGGCGGTGGCAGCGTGGTATTATAATTTGATGGAGTACCGTCCATCTCGGTCGATGTGGTGGGTGGTGCGAAAAAAGAAAATGAAGAAGCACCGACTTCGGAGTCGATAGCAGGAACGCGGACAAGACGGGCACTAGAATCCTGTGTCCAGCCAAGCATGCAGTAAGCGAGTTTAGCGCAAGTGGCAGCGTGTGCACCTTTGAAAATGGTTTGTTTTGAAAAGGTGTGTCAGACTTAGACAAATCACAAAAAAATGCACAAACAACCCTAGAACTAAGGTTACTTAGGTCAAGTCTCTAGACCGCTCCTAGACTTCCAAAGGACAAGCCGTAGGATCAATCCTCTACCACCTCTTTACTACTCATATGGCCAGGTAAGTGGGAGGTTCTCCACTACATAAGTAGTGGGCCTAATTAAGTAACCACTTGACTTAGACACACTTGCCCAGACACCACAAAAATAATGCGGATAAGCAATAGATTACTCACGACCTTCCTCTGTCCTTATTGAGCGCGACAGTCCTTAGAGTCTTGTCCAGATATTTTTTAAATTAATGTAGGGTTGATGCAGATGCTCGGTTTATGATTTGCGGGGCTTAGGAAGGGTGATAAAATCCCCACCTAATCTGGATTTGGTCTTTGCCCCTTAAAGTCCGTATTAAAATATGAAAAATAAACCAATCACAAAACATTGCAAAAAGATTTTTTAGCGGCGCTATTTTGCAAAGAATCCTCCAGAAAAGATATTTTATTGGATTTCAGAGGAGGGAGAAAGAGTTTATAATTTTACCAGAGAAGTTTGGAACCCTAGATCCTCAATCCCGCCGCGCATCCTCCGCGAATTAGGCTTATTTGCCGCGGATCCCCCGTAATGAAGAAAGATCGGTTGATGAAATTTTTCTCTGTGGCCTTCTGTACGCCTCTGGATCTCAATGAATGTCTCTGTCTTTTTGTTTCCTCAAGTATGTGACTCCAGATCTCCTTGCAAAATTCACACAATTCGTTAAATATACAATTTGCAGTTTTGTTTTAATTATGATATAGATCGAATAAGAATTCAACACAAATAGTAAGAATAAAAAAATTACGCATGTATCCCCGGCAATGGCGCCATTTGATTGGTCTATTTTTTTATGTGTAGTAGTTAACCGCAATCAATAATGGTGTCACGTGTAGTTAGACCGAGATGAGTACGGGTCGTCCTCTGGGAAACGTTGAATCTTTTAATTTTATTTTAGGCGTGTTGAGAAAAAAAGGAGGAAGAATAAAGAATGGTGAAGAATGGTTGCAGCTTCTAGATCTACGTCAAACACGGATGCAGAATATAGATCTAGATTAACTACGGATGTAGATTTTATAGTAGAAGAGGGCTTGTAGGGTTCGTTAAGATTTAATGGTCATGGATGATTAATTAAATATTACTCTTTTTATCCTTTAATAGATTTAAAACTAGATCGACAATGATGCATGTAGATTAGGGTTTCTGGAGGGAAAAGGATTCCCACTCTTAACCCCTATCTTGACATGGATCTCCGTTCATGTCTAGCCTTTACCAAAACAATAGTTAATCTAATCTTTAATCATGTTCGCGATTATCAATGAATTGATAGCGCGCCCAATTAGGATGTTAACTATTCCTTTGATAAAGTTTGTAAACTTTATAGGACTTAAAAAGAGTTTAAGGATCTTCATCATCCATTAACCAACCCTAATCCCGTGAACCTAATAAGCGAAGAATTACTCGCTCTTGTTGGGAGAAGAAGAGATGGAGAGAGAAATCATATTAAAAACTACAAAGAGATAGAATAAGAAAACTAATACTTTTACTAATCAAAAAAAATCATTTACACTTTGTTCCCTTAGAAAATGATTACAAAATGCTAGTTTGCTTCTCGATTTCTTCTAAGGAGGTTGATGAATAGTTGATGATCAGCCTGGATGCGTGAGCCTGTCGTGGACTTCGTGATCTCTTCAGCTTGATGATATTTCGAAGAGGCTCTCGGTCCTTATATATAGTCCCAGAGCCAGAACCCTAGTCTCGTAATTTGGAAACCAGTAGTTATGATCCAAACAGCAAAATCCCAACTCCCAAATCTTTCAATACGCGGCGGATCCGCGGCCAATAGGTGGGTTTGGCCGTGGATCCGCGGCTTTATAGATGGATCACAGGATTTTCTCTTCTGTGTCTTGATCTTTATGGCACGTGGTGATCTTTTTAATCTCTCGAAACTGAAAATCTTTTCTACGTCACTGCCAGACTTGATTTCTTTAGTGTTCTTTCTTAATTAGGCAGGTTTGATCTAACAGCTTTGATTTCCTTGATTTCTGCCCTGAAAATTCTGCACAACAAACTCAACAAATAATATTAGTAGAGTTTGTTTTATTGAGATATTAACTTAACCATTAAGATTTGGTCAAAGGTATTTAATAAAGTAAGCATATTTTAAATGGGCCAAATGTTACTTGGATATTATATGCTTACTTTTTTCCTACCAAATGTTAATTATAATATATAAATACATGAAAATTGTATTTTTACAAATAGACTCTCATATGTATCATATATTATAATAAACAACTTTCTTTATATAGAAATAGTAGGAAAAATGTCATATTAAATGTGCAGTTTTATCAACTGAACAATGAACACTTAGGAATTTTATTTTGGGAGCTGAACAATGTGTTGTGTTTAGTTTGTGGAGGCTAAAGAGATCACTATGTTGTGTGGTGTAGAGAGAGCATGAGGTGGAGGTTTAGAGGTGGAGGTGGCGTGGAGGAAGGAGGAGGTGTAATGTGAAGAAGGAGGAGGTGGAGGGAGTTAAGCAAGGGTGAGGGTGTGTTGAGGGTTTAGACTTAGGTTAAGATATAACCAACCATAAAATAATTAAAAACCTTTTATGTAAAATCTAAGTTCAAATTCAAAAGGAATGAAATACTTATCTTAACACTTAAATACCATTATCTTATAATAACATCTCATGTCATGTTTAGAACAATTAAAATATCATATTTTTGATATCACATCTTTTCTTCATATTTACAAAAATAATAACAATTTTATGGATATAATTCCGATATCAAAATTCGTATGTTATATCACTTTGCAAAGTTTATTTAAATTCATATTTAAAATTATAAATTAAAATTTATAATTTTCCAAAATGTTACAGTCTCTCCCCCTTAAAGAAATTCGGTCCCCGAATTTAAATTAAATCCCCATAAAAAAACATTTTTCTCAATAAACCAACTTTTTTTTTCAAATCATTTTGTCGGGGTCCAAGATTTAAAATACATCGTCTGCTCAATATAATGGAATTCCAAAGTCCGACATGAGCTAAAACATAACATAACACAACAGTGTGCGTGAAAACTCCAATGATATAATTTCATATAACTGTAACATTAACGGTTGCTATGGGAATTACTCCAGTTATGATGCAAATTCTTAAATACGAAAACCGTTGTGTAACCCAAGTACACAATCAATGCTATAGTCGTAATGCAATATCGGTGCACACGACCAAGCGAAAATATAGAAATCAAATCTATAATATATCCTATCAAGTGAAAAGCACGAAAAAAAAATCACCCAATGTGTTTGCGTGCAAATCTTAAACCACACGTCACGGTGTGCATGAAAAAAAAACAGCGCTAAGTGCAATAGGCGTGCACGAAACGATATCTACTGCATCAACTATGTATGGAACAAAAGTGTACAAAATAGTATTAAGTGCATCTAAGTGCACGAAAATCAAATCCAAATGCATCAGGATGCACAATAAATCTCCAGTGCATCAGGGTGCACAAAACATCAAAACATGCAACTGGTGTGCACCAAAATCATACTGAGTATGCATAGAGTTTATATATAAAATCTCTTAATCATGTGCATCTGATGTGTAAGGAAAATATCAGTTTAGTGCATCCGGTGTACACAATGCTCCAATCGAGTGTAGTCATCTTGAACAAAAATCTCGAACAAGCGCACCTAGTGTGCAAAAAACATAAATCAAAGTGAAATTACCGTGCACGAAAATCTCATCAAGTGCACCTGGTGTGCACAAAACATTATGTGACCCTCAAATCCTTAAAAATACCCATGTCGAAATAAAGGAAATTGAGTTGTCCTTTCTTAAATGTTGAAAATGAATTATTTTAGATTATAAAAATTCACAAATCGAACTGAATAACATCGAAGCATATCATCTTCAATGTCAAAAGGTTTTTATACACCCGGAGTTGGCAGGGTAAGGATTACTACTTGCCATTTGCCACGATTTAACGTTCTCTGTCTCTGAAATTCTAGTTTTTCTTGCGGATCTCTAACGTCAAGGTCGCTTCAAACACTCGTCCGGTGAGGAGCAATGACACAATCAATCCTACTGCTGATACCTTTCACCACCTCTCCTTGACCAGTAGTCCAGTCTCCCGCAATGCAACATATTGATGACGGAAATCTCTATCCTCTGCTTATGTGTCAACAACTGATCCTGGGTCTAATCTTACTTGTTATCAACTTCTAGAAAGAAACCCTTCAAGTCTCCTGCTGATCTCAGCTATCCAGCCTGCCCAGAACTAGCACTCATTACTGAATCCACTTTCTCTTTAGTAAGAACTGTCATTTCCTCCAGGCTTTCCCTAAAAATGTGGTCGCACGCGCCTCTGCATATGCATCAAATCTTCAATGTCGACGGTGAAGAACTACTGTCCTCTGAAACTTCGCACCAATCTCCTGTTGCATTAATCTCCAATATCTACCACTTAAGGAGCGTCTTACGATAATCATGCGAATTGCAAGTCATACTCGGCTATGACTATGCTTGGAGTCTTACAAAACTCAGAAACACGAATCCGAAATCTCTGATACTCTGTAAAAGAATCTGGCTAAACTTATCTTCAAAACCTCGTCCCAATTCGTCGGAGGAAAACTTACTGCGCGATCTCTTTCTCGAGCGACTTGGATCCGGTCTAAGCAAGATCCATCGGAAGAAGTTAATGTATTTCACCGATCTCGTATCGGAGCGCTACAATGGATTAAAAGTCCTAACCACCCCACATCTGAACAGCTACGAATCCTGTTGATCCATCTATACTTGTAAACATTGTCAGCTTTTAACTTCATGAACTCTGGAAGTAACCTCTCGATAACCTCAGCAATGATTGGTACCGTAGTCTCAACAGTACACCACACCATGATCTTCGGAAAGGGTAAAGAATCAGGCCTCAAGTCCGGCTGATTTCCTGCAATGACTCGACCGTCTGGTGCGGATCCTGAAGAAACTCGCTTCAACATTAGAACCTGATCGAATATGAATAAAGGACATGTCTCTATATCACTAGAATGTCACCCTGGTCAGTCCTTGTCCCAGACAAGTCTGCCCTGACCGTATTTCTAATCGCAGTCCTCTCGGCTCACGTAGACATGGCGAACGGAACAATCAATATATATCAACAAGTATAGATCATCGGAACGAATAGAAAGAAGATCTCAAGATATAAATACTATGGTAACTTAGGCGGAGTACCATATCGTAAATATGCCGCGGAACATATGTACGGTACGTCACTCTACTTAGTACCTACTCCATAATCAAGGTCATCCTATATAATAAATGTTCGGATATAAGACCCCCAAAGTCGAGTCTAAGTCCTATAATGTAAAGTCTAGATAAACAAAGTGCATATCTTGACCCCATATAGCCAACCCTAGACTCGAACAAAGGTTAAACCAAATGCTCTGATACCAACTTTGTCACGCCCCAAATTTGGCATGTGACCGGCACTTAAATCACATGACATCTAAAGACGCCGACACGGTTCAAGTAAGCTGAAGCCTAGAATCTAAACCATTTTATTTTTTAAAACATTGGAGGTGAAGTTTAAATAATCATCAGAAGGAATCAATTTAAAATAACCACTTGATTTTAACTAAGTATGTTTAAAGAGCATCTATGTCATTTTGAAATTCGATAGCACCTCCTTTGTAAATTTCATATAAAAATGTAATACAACATAATAATAAGATAGCATTCCAACGGAAGCTAGCTTCCACACCCAAACGGCGGAGCAACCAAGCAAACTATATAAAAAGTCGACTCCAATGAATACGACACCACAACACACAAATTTCTATGTCTCGCTTCTAAGTCCACAATATATACTTTCTATGTTGATGGAGTTTTTGCTAGATACAAGAATACATGAATAACCAAGAGTGAGTAAGATACGATAGCAGCTAACCTACCCAAGCAATCACCGAAAGGAATGTGTGCCCAAGTCGCTGATAATCCAAGATGTAAAACCTGCAAGAAATTATGGCACAACGAGGATGAGTTGCCAACTCAGTGAATAAAAGTACATCACAAGGTAGAAATCGGAATGCATGACGATACCTGGGTCATAAATATAGTACTATCATAATCTATACTAATATAATATATAATATACATATGTAACATAATGCAATACTATCTGTCATGAAATCCAGAGTAGAACACATCAAATGCAAATGACCTGTATCTAGGTATAAGCCCAAGTATCCGAAAATATATGTACATAAACCTCTTCTTTAAAATATCCACGAAATTTATATGTCACGGCATACAAGAAGACGTTATGGTATGAAATATAATAGGTATCTTATTTTGCATATATGTCCAACTGTTTTAATAAAGAAGGTTTAGAGGTTTATAATTTAAAGATTTCAGTTTCATATCAGACATGTCCAAATATGGAGGCTATAGCTCGCTTTTGAATTCCTTTTTATCTGCAAATGCCTGAAAAATGATATTCAGGTACTGTCCCCCGAATCAGTCCACGACGGCTACAATAACTGTAATCTAACTGTGTACCTCATGATATCAACATATCAATATATATATATGGATGTCCAGTATCGACACCCGAAATCAAAATCTCTCGTGTCCATCATCGACACGTAAATCCTTAAATCTCTGATGTCTATCATCAACACGCAAATGCAGATATCTTCGACACCATCTCAAAAGATGATCGCCACCCGATATCCCTGACCCCGGTTGGTATCCTCTGGATATCCGCCGTGCCCAATCGAACCCCGGTCAGTATCCCGTGGATATCTGCCGTGCTCATCTCAATTTTCGGTATCGAGTATCCTCGCTAGGATCCCTCACCTCAATGCGGTAATCCTGCCCCTCGGTCTCGATCCGGGTCCGCCATGTATCCGACTGTATATCTTCCCCACTCAGTTCGGATAAGAAATAAGTCTGAAACCGTATAGCTCCCCCACTCGGTTCGGAATAAAACCATTATAAAATATCAAACTTATGGTGGACGTCAATTCATCATATCCAGAAATATCAAGTAAAGAATAAGAATACTTGCATAGAGCATTCTGATGATATTATATATATATATATACATATATAACAGCATCCCATACTACTGATATATATCAGCAGGAGTAAAACATCCTGAAAATCCATAAGAAGCAAATATAACATCTATAGTACTGGTACTCACAATACGCAACAAGAAATAAAGAAAGACTGAGTAAATAAATCATACAGGCATAACGATATCAACTCTACTGTGTCATGGCACTACTAATGATGTGTGATGTAACATACGCATTCGTGCTCGTGCAATATGGCAATCGTTAGTATTTGTGCAAGTGTTCTATAGGTGTAATAACCTACTCATATCAACATCTATATACGAATTACATAATATAACGATTCTACAGAGACATGGCAGTACCAATGAGGTGTATTGTTACATATATGTACGTGCTTGTGCAGCATAATACTCATTGGTAGTTGTGTAGTGTTCTATCAGAGTGTTCGTATTACGGAAACGTATAATATCAATAATTATAACATGAACAAGTAAAGTAAATATAAGCAAAACTAATAATTATAACTACTTACTATGAGTTATACCATTATCTTTGAAAATGAACGAAACGTTGGTTTTGAAATTAGGAAGCTGCCTCGGATTGAAAATGGATATTTGTTTTAGAAATTAGCATCGCATCCTTGTCTTTTATCATCAAAAGGAAAACGAATCGTTAGATTTTAAAAAAGTATAGCTCACTCAACTATTTATATTCTAAAATGAAATAAACATTATTCTACGAGTCTAAAGGAAACTGGGCCGCTATTCGGCAAACGAAATTCATCACCACAATACGGTATAATTTATCGTATAAAATATCACATTATCGCTATATCTCAAATCATCTCTAGAACGGCATGATCCTTCGTACCAACTTACCAAACCATCTGTAAACTTTATGCAAATGAATATCATGATATACGCAAATAAATTACAATATCCATGTCTTGAATAATTACTAAAACTACTATATATCATACTACTATTTATAAGCTTGCGGTGTGTTATACGCCATCCACCCGACTTCCCCCATAGATGTAAATCTACTCACCAACTTGATAAGCTTGCTGAAATCCACGCTGCTATGTCCGTCAATCTTCGTTTCGAAAATCTTTGCGATCGTACCTATAATCGTATTTATGAAGTATTGGTGTAAATATCATATCAAAACTCAAAACAATGAGATAGGCATCCATAGGTTAGAACCTACAGCATACTTAACCCAAGGGTGTTGTGTTCAGTTTGTGGAGGCTAAAGAGATCACTATGTTGTGTGGTGTAGAGAGAGAATGAGGTGGAGGTTGAGAGGTGGAGGTGGCATGGAGGAAGGAGGAGGTGTAACGTGAAGAAGGAGGAGGTGGAGGGAGTTAAGCAAGGGTGAGGGTGTATTGAGGGTGAGGGTTTAGACTTAGGTTAAGATATAACCACCATAAAATAATTAAAAACCTTTTATGTGAAATCTAAATTAAAATTCAAAAAGAATGAAATATTTATCTTAACACTTAAATACCATTATCTTATAATAACATCTCATGTCATGTTTAGAATTATTAAAATATCATATTTATTATATCACATCTTTTCTTTATATTTACCAAAATAATTACAATTTTACGGATATAATTCTGATACCAAAATTCGTATGTTATATCACTTTGCAAACTTTATTTAAAATTATAAATTAATATTTATAATTTTCCAAAATTTTATAATGCTAGTTAGTATTATACCTGTTGTCAGATAGCAGTTCCCAGGTGACATGTGAACAGCTTAGTCTATCGATCTGAGATCATCATTTGTCTTGTGTGAGTTCACACTGTGCTTTGATTACTACCCTACCACGGCTCAAAGGAGTCTTGCAAACAAGTTTTAGTTGGGTACAGTCCCGAGCCACAAGGAGGCAGTAAGCGGATCGTCAAGGGATCCGTCTCTCCCTGTATTGGGTGTTGATGTCATGTTGTGCATGGGTGGCCATCACTAGAAATCCTTGGCCAAAGTAGTCAAGAATTACATATTCGGATCAGTAATTTCTCAGTGGGTGATGGGATTCATACCGACATTAAATGGCGCATTGTTAGGGGTATGATTTTATCCACCCCCTAAACTTGATATGCGATATTCATAGACGAACGGACTGGGCTGTAAGGATATTATCACTGTCAGGCTCAGTAGGGGTTTCAGGATGAGTTTGCTCGTCGGCCTCCCTTTCTCTCAATACCTGGGTATCCTTTACATACAGCTAGTGCCGTTGACGTGCTTGTAGTTAAACCCTCTTCCAGCGTATTTACGAGTCTTTAGAGTCCCACACAGAGGGTTTCTCTGCTTCGGGCGAAACGATGTAGAGGCCGTATGGTTTTACAGCAGGGTTCGATCACATACGTGTACTTATGCACGGATGATGTTCGGACGGCTAATACTAGTAGGCTTTGGTTTAAGTCAGATCCTAATATTATATTGTTGGATTATTTTTGTCTCATTGTATTCATATTCTTCAGAATACAGATGCGGATATGTATATACGGATGAGAGGCATTCTTGTAATTTCATACAAGATTACTTTTAGAAGATTACACCTCACTATGTTTTAGACCTTTTTGGATTAAAAGGTTATTGAGGTGGAGGATGAGGTGTTTATTGTATTTTTGGTGGCATGGCTTAGTAGTGACCCATGGTTACTATTATAGCATACTTAGGGTTTTTTGTTTGTTGTGAGAATTTTGTTGACTTGAGATATTTTTTGTTGGCTAAGATATTTTGTAGACATGGACATTTATGTGATGGCTCCATTATTTCTTATCACACTCACACAACAAAAAAAAAGACTAAGCCATTTATTCGTTCTCTCTCCTACAACACTCTCATTCTCATGGCATCTTCTTTTTCCTCCATCCAAACCCTCTCATGTGTTGAGAAACCTTGGGTATCTTGAGACAAATTAATCCTTCATCACTATCTACTTCTTCTATGGTATCTAGCGTAGCGATCTAGGTACCTTAGTTACCTCGGATATGAGGTTGGAGCTCGATTCATAGAAACTCAGGTGGATCATCTTTGATGGAGGGAGACGAGAGATCAAGCATGATGAAGGAGGCCTCTAGGAGCTTGGGAAGATGGTTTAAGACCGAAGGACACGGATCATTTGGTATAACCATTCTAACTCCTTTGCATGTTTTGTTGTCTAGGGCGTATGGGTCGATCCGGGTTATCGGGTGATTCTAGCGCCGATTTTTTAAAAAATTTGTTCCGCAATGGCCACGGTTTGATGGCCGGGGCGCTTACATAACCCAACATGGTATCAGAGCCACTCCATAAGCCTTAGTTAACTCATTGCGATATTAGAAATCCGATGTTTTTGTCGTGCAAAAACTGCCAATAAAAACAGTTCCAAAAACTGAAAGTTTAAGATGTTTGCACACCCCGCAGGCTCACAGTTTGAACTGAAAAGCCACAGGGTGCTGCATGGGCACCCCGAGGAATCTCGAGGGGGGACTGAATGGCTATGCCCACTCCCTAAGACCACCACAAGGTGGTCTTGGCGGCGGGGACCCAAAACTGCCCTACCTTAGGCAGTTTTGAGTCTGCCTCACCCCCGGGCCACCTCGTTGTGGCCTCGGGTGTGGGATACCCCCTCTAGGCCCTTCGACTCGATGTTAATTTCATGCTATAACTCGCTGCGAAGGTTCGGGCGCGTTTCATTTTTATTCGGACTTCCGAATTGGCTTAAAATGGTCGGTTTTTGGAATTTTAGCTCACAGTTTTTTTCATGGTTTTAGAAATTGGTTTAGTTTTCTAATTGCGTGCAGAATTCTAATGTCGTATTTTTCAGTACATACATTACTATCTGCGACCGTGAATGTCATTAGAGCGGTACAACTCGTCTAACTGCTATATGCTCTTTTATACGGGTATGCGAACGTAACATTCATGTTGATGTTCTGTGTTGTGCCGTGGTTGTGGCGGGATCGTCGTGTGGATATCTTGGGTGCAATAGTAGTACAGTTTGGATTTATTTCTACATTTGATATTGCGGGGCAAGTGTCCGACATGTGGACTGTTAGTTATATGAATGCCTTAGAGGCCATTACTGTACATTTGATGTATATTATAGTGGATGCTTGAACATATATAGGGATGACTTTCTTGCTCGGCATGATAGTATGCTATCTGGTTGCACTTTATTTTAACATGTACACTTATTGTCTCTCTATTACATATTGATAACGCCCTTAGGATGAGTACTTGACTACCAGGATTATGATGCAGATCATACTAGTTGGACATTGGTAGTCGGTAATTACATCCTTAGATTGTTCCTAGTCGTGGGAGAATCGAGACAGGGCATCGATACTATAGAATAGACTAGTGTATACGCTTCTCGACCCATATGATGGGCGATGGATGATCCAATATCCATTAGTGTTTGACATCAGAGATGGTATACGGGTGCTCAGTGGAGACTGGGTACACTGAACGGACTCGCCAAGAACTCGTAGATGGTATTATACCTATCGTAAGATAGCAGTTCTCTGGTGACAAAGGTACAGGTTAGTCTATCTACCCAAGATCATCATAGAGTCTTATGTGATTCCCACTATGCTTTGATTTCCACCATACCACGATCAAGAGATCGTGCAAAAAGGTGGTTTTTGGGTACAGTCCCAAGTCACATAGAGACAATGAGCGATAGGAAGGGATTCGTCTCTCCCGGTATTGGGGGTTGATGTTGCGCTATGCTCGATTGGCCATGACATGAAATCCCTTGCCAGGGTTGCTGATATTTACTGTTTAGTGTTATCAGTAGTTTCTAGATTTGTTATGGACCTTGCATCGGCATGACTTATCAGACTATTAGGGTATGACGTTATACCACCCCAAGCTATGACATGTAACATATCTGACGAAGAGACCGGACTGTATGATAGTGTTACTGATTGGATTCGCAGGAGTATGAGTATGCTTGCTTGTTGATCTTCTGATCGCTCAATACCCGGGTGGCCGTTACGTTTAGCAGACAACTTGCGGCCTGTGGGTGTGTGATTTGATCATCACCTACTGCCCGCGTATTGATGAGTCTTTAAAGTCATACACAAAGGTTTCCTGCTTCATGCGAAATGAAGTAGGAGCACATATGTGATATGTGCGGGATTTAGATTAATACGCGTATGTGATACCACATTCTATACTCACGATATGTGATATCGGTCGGTTATATGTGATATAGCCGAGTTATCGGATCAAGTGTTGATTCGATAAGTTGTTACATTTGTTATTAGTCGGTTTTATGTGATATAGCCGGATTATTAAATTAAGTGTTCTTTTAATAATTTAATGTATAATTATATATGTGATATATTAATTTATATTAACTAATATTTGCTCACTTAAACATTTTTTTCTCACATGTGTACACTTAGTATATATGTGATATATTAATGTACATTATTTTGTGTCATGCTTGATGCCACATTCACATATATTAATGTACATTATTTTGTGTCATGCTTGATGCCACATGCTACATGGGTGTATGAGACTCACACCATACTTGATATAATGAATGGTTTTATTTATTTAAAGTTAATCAAAATTAATGGTAATTAGTCACATGGTTCAAGCTTGTAGAAGCTTGTGGAACCATTGACCAAGTCCACTAATTTTGTTTTACTTGTAGATATTTATTAACCTAACCATTATTGTTATCCATGGTTTAATCTCTACATGAGTTAGTGTATGACACTAACTCACCCATGCTTGCTATTCTCACCTCATGAGTTTCATTCTCATCTCCACTTCATCTTCATCTTCATTATGGAAAAGCTTTCTAGCTTTTGAAACGGTGATGAAATATTGTGAGAAAAATTAATCTAAAGTGACCCCGTTTCCTACTTCATCATCCTCTATTATATTAGCCATTTAGTTTAGGGTGTTTGCTTCACTAATCTGCCATTAGTGAAGAGGTAGCATGAGCTTTAGTCTCCTCGACGTAGATCATCTTCGGCCTCGAAGACTTCGAGCAAGCTTGTTCATTTCATCATGTGAACCCTTACTAGAGTTCGGGTGTTCACTTCTTGGAGCGAAGGGGCTACTACACGGAGCTTTAGAAGTGAAGGACCGGTCTACAAAGGTAGTATTCCTCGTTCACTAAGATGTAAAGTTGTTTACATTGTAGTTCATCTAAATCTCTAGTTAAGATTCTAGGGTTAGGGTTCTTTAGTACGGCAAAAATTTGAAAATTGTATGGATGATGCCTCCCGAAACCTTGTTGTCATGCAAGGTAACAACTGCAGTGGTATTAGAGCCAGACTAGAGAATTAGACGATGTTTGTTATATTACGAAACCGAAACTACTCCGAAACTTAAACCAACGAAATCCAGTTTCTGTCGAATTTTAAATGGCCTCTAAAAATTTTTTTAGCGGTTGCAGAATGTTTTATGTGATATGACATGAACACCATAAAAATTTCAGCCATCGTCGCCAGAATTTGGCCGGCCACAATGCTCCCAAAACCGTCCTCCTCGATTTTCTAATGGTGTTCAGGGTTGAAATTTCTAGTGTGTTCCAGTCTCTGGGTTTCTGTGTTTCAGGTGTTGCTTGTTTTTGCTAAATTTGCATGTGATGTTAACATTCTGCAAAGGCAATTCGGAGTGTTTCGTAATCATAATTCTAACATTTATTCGGGTTATTTAGACGACGTTAAAAAGTTCGAACGGATATCAATAACCCAATTCTTCCCTCGCTGGAAATTTTCCAAGAGTTGGATTTTTTCCGAGTTTAAAATCTTCAAAAAATCATGCAAGCAATTCTATGGTCCCTCTAGAAGAACGATACTGAAATTCAACTTTTTGGATCGCGGAACCGCGGTCATACCCTGGGGTTTGCGGCAGTTCCGTGGCGACATGAGTGAGGCATTGGTCGGCCCTTCTACGGGTGGTTCATAAGTGTTGTGGCATGTTCTGGGTACTTTTTGAACTTCGCTCAAGTGTTGAGCTCTTTGGGAAATTTTGGACGTTTGTTTATTCGATCGAAAAGTTTAACATCCTCTAGCTATCTGTGATTGTGATAAAATATTTGGAATCCAAAAATTTAGTTATGTGATAACTAGTTTGAATTTTATAAATCTAGCAATTTAGTTTCATTTGATCGGTTGCCATGGAATTTTGATGTGGATCAAAAGTCCGTCGCAATTACATAGCGTACGCGGATACTCGCCAGGTAACCTTACTAGATAGCCATGCCCTATAGACCCGACCAAGTGACTGTAGGAGAACCCCGTCGCCAAAAGCATCCGTTCGGGTGCTTGTGGCCGTGGTGTTCCGCCTTAGTGCACTTCATCGACGGCATTGGCGGTGCGGACGTCTACTAAAGTTTCCGACGAGCATTCAATCAGGTTATCGGGGATCTTGTTGAGTTACCCGACTGGTTATTGGAAAGTGTTTTCAATATCGAGACTAAAATGCAGGGTTTATAATTGTTAGGCATGTGATGTCTAAGGAATTCATTTAGTTAGGCATGAAATCCAAAGTATGTGATACATTGGGTTTATGATGTGTAAGGTGGTTGCGGATTCCAATTGTTGTAGTTTTTCACTTTCTTTTCTGCGACCGTAAGTATAATATGTACCGCCGGATTCGTTACTATATGTCAACGACAATTGGGATACACATATTTACTTGCGTTGATGACATGTGATGTTATGTATTGTTGTGATATGTTATATTGGATCGTCGTGTTTGAATAGCCGGGGGTTTTTATTTGAGATGAGAGTTTTTTTATTTTCATTCATGTAAAATCTTATATGTAATATTCTTTTATTGGGGCACTTCTGGGTTGAGGATGATGTCACCATTGATGTATATTATTTACTTTTCTGCATTAGGATAGACCCATGGAGGAGAGCACAAGTGACCGGGTTTTAGAGTCCAGTGGGAGACCATCTTAAGGAGTGGAGACCGGGTCTCTTAACTCTAAAATTGGGAGAGGATCTATAGTGCCCTCAAGGCAATTATCATAGTCGCGGGCAGGTGATTATGATGATTAAGGGAGGACCTATACCGGTAGAACAGTCTTACTCGAGATGATAGTATGCTATCTGGTTTATCTTTATCATCATGTATAGCATTAGGAGGCATTACAGATCACTATTACATATTGATAGAGCCCATAGGATTCTTGCTTGACTACCAGCATTATTATGGCGATCATATACGTGCGAGCTGGGTAGTCTATAAGCACATCCTTAAATGTCCCTAGTCGAGGGAGTTTCGAGGGCGGGCATCGATACTCCAGAGTAGACTAGTGTATACTGATCGTGACCCCGACGAGGGGCGGTGGCCGGTCTCACAAGCCATTGGTGTCAGTTTGTTCACCTAAGATGTATACAGGTGCTCATTGGCTTATGAGTACACCGGACGGACTCGCCGGGAACATGCTAGTTGATATTATACCTATTGTCAGATAGCAGTCCTCAGGTGACATGTGTACAGGTTAGTCTACCGACCTGAGATTATCATTTATCTCGTGTGAGTTCCTACTGGGCTTTTATTACTACCTTACCACGGCTTAAAGGAGTCGTGCAAATAGGTTTTAGTTGGGTACAGTCCCAAGCCACATGGAGGCAGTGAGCGGATCATCAGGGGATTCGTCTCTCCCGGTATTGGGGGTTAATGTCGCGTTGTGCACGGGTGGCCATCACTAGAAATCCTTGGCCAAGGTAGTTGAGAATTACTGATTCGGATCAGTAGTTTCTCACTGGGTGATGGGTTTCATACCGACACTAAATGTTGTGTTGTTAGGGGTCTGATTTTATCCACCCCCTAGACTCGATATGCGATACTCATAGACGAACGGACCAGACTGTATGGATATTGTCAATTTCAGGCTCAGTATGGGTTTTAGGATGAGTTTTCTCGTCGTCTTCCCTTTCGTTCAATACCTGGGTAGCCGTTACGTACAACTAGTGCCGCTGACGTGCTTGTGGATAAACCCGCTGCCAGCGTATTGATGAGTCTTTAGAGTCCCACACAGAGGGTTTTCCTGCTTCGGGCGAAACGATGTAGAGACCGTAAGGTTTTACGTCAGGGTTCAATCACATATGTGTACTTGTGCATAGATGATGTTCGAATGGATAATACTAGTGCTCTTTGGTTTAAGCTGGATCCTAGTATTATATTGTTGGATTTTTTTCGTCTCATTGTATTCGTATTCTTCGGAATACGGATGCGGGTATGTATATACGGATGAAGGGTATTCTTGTAATTTCTTACAAGATTACTTTTAGAAGATTACACCTCATTATGGTTTAGACCTTTTGGATTAAAAGGTTATTGAGGTGGAGGATGAGGTGCCCTAAGCCATAAATTCTTTGTTTTTTTTCTTTTAACAATAAATAAAAAAAATTTATAAATAAATAAACAAGTGAGTGCCTACATTTTTAACCCTCTTGGTGTAGCATTACAGTGAGGACACAGTCAAGTTTAACTTTGGGGGTGTGCTCGGTAAGCTTTCTTCCTTCGCATTCATGTGTATATTTTTGCATTTGCATACTTATTTTAAAACCCATAAAAATTGAAAAATTATAAAAATTATAAAAATTGAAACATTCAATTTTGGCCATATTTGACTTAAGTTTAACAAGACGGTTAACTAGCTTGGAAAAACTAGATCTTAGACTTAGTAAATTAAAAACCCTAAAAATAACCTTTCTTAAAATTTAACGGTAAAAAGTATATGTCTATACAGTTTATTTAGAAATAGGCAAATTTCGAGTTGACTTCTTGGGCTAAGTCAAGATAAAGGAAGAGTATTGATATTTTTATTAAAGTATAAGTCTGAAAAATAATTCTTAAGCTTAAGTCTAAATTCTGAAAATATATACCTTACAAATTGCACAAACACGAGCCTTGAAACTTGGAATAGTAGAAGAGACCTTGAAATGCTCTTGTCTAAAGTCCTTAGTATGAAGAAAAATAAAATAAAAACACAAGTGTGAATAAAGAGATAATAAAAAAAATGAACACTGGTTTTTGTGATTACTTAAGGCTGTATTAATAGAAAAAAATATTAGCGAGGGTGTTTCATCACCTAGTGCCTTAGACCAACTGGTTTGGGAGTCTGTGCTAAAGCCTTAGGTGTTACAAGACTAGGAATTACGCTTTAATGTGTAAACACATTTTGTAATCGGTTGTTGGTTCCTCAAGAAGTATTAACGGTCGCATGAAGGATGTGTGAGCAAATTTCATCTAAAAATTCACCAATTAAGAAATGCTTTGGACGACGGACAAGAGTATGATAGCTTGATTTGAATTTCCAAGTGTAGGGGAGATATATACACACACGTAGGGGTATGTGATTGGGGTTTAGATAAGAGATAGGAATGAAAATAGGACTTATATCTTTAATAGAGATGATAAAAATTCCTAAGTTGAGATGGAACCCTAGAAGGAAAACTTGAAAGATGCCAAAAGCTAAGTAAATTCACAGAACATATTTAATCTTAAGTTAAATGATAAGGAAGCGTGAAAAATACGGGTGGATAATTTCTAAGTCGAATATAATAGAGTTTCTTGTTAGAAAAGCTAATTGGAGAATAAAAGTCGATAAGCCTAATTGATAGGATTTTGTGGGTAGTATCCGTTGAAAACCTTCAGCAGACAACACTCCTCTTAGTAGGGACACCTAGAGGTTTAATGGCTTATTGCACGAGCTCAGTGCAATCGGGTTTCCCTGCGAAAGTGAAGTTAGGTCTTTTTCGAGAATAAAAACTAGGTTTGCTCGAGGACGAGCAAAAGAAAAGTTTGGGGGTATTTGTTCATACAATAATTTTGCATTATTATATTCCCCATTCTTATTTATTTTACAAATAAACAGGTGATTTTGACCCATGTCTGCTACATAGTTGCAGGTTACAGGTTCTCGGAACAAAAACAGTGAAAAAGATAAAAAGACGCTACAAAAGTGAGACTACGACCAACAAATGGAAGAATCTTGATCATGCCTACAGTTTGAAGACTAAACGAAGATCAATGGACAATTTCACAAAGAACAAAGGCAGTGCAAGGTTCAAGACTTCATCACGAAGCAAGCGGTAAAAGTCCACGACTATATTCACTGTGGAAATCTGGAAGAAATCTAGAAGCCAATCCGAGAAAACAACTGAAGAAAATAGAAGTAAAAATGCAACAGAAGAATACCTAGAAAATTGAGCCCATAACCTCTCTTTTTGGCCGCGGATCCGCGGCCAAACATGGGTTTTGGCCACGGATCCGTGGCCATGTGAAGCCCGTGTCGGTGCAGAAATTTTGAGGCGGCTGGTGTGCGTTGACTAGTTCTTTTCTTCGGGGGTAAAATTGTAAATGCAGACATGAATCAATTGTAACCCTAGGGTTTCTATGATATATAAATAGAAGCCCTAAACCTCTTTTGGAGGTATGCCTCTTCTTGTGCCTCATTGTAAATCTCAAATTCAGATCTGTAAATTTCTGTAAAGAATGAAGAGTGCATCAAATTAGAGTAAGTTTTCAATTCTTGCCCTAGTTAATTTTATTATCTGCCCTAGTATAATTTTCTATTCTTGCCCTAGTTTAGAATTCATTAATCACCCTAGTTAATTAGTATAGATCATGTTTTTCAATTCCCTAATGAGCGAGCAGTCTCATCGCTTGTTAGGGTTAGATTTTGGGAAGGCTTGAGAGATGAAGATCTCTCACTCCTTTCTTGCCCATCACACGTTTTTATAGGACTCCATGCATACATGCATACACCGCTCCCTACGGCACCCTATCCCACGAGGTAGCGGTGATACCGTAGTATAAAGGACCGTTTGAGCGTGTCTTCCATGGAGGTTAAGGTAAGGATTAAGAAAGGAAGGACAAGAACCTAGAGGAAGAAACACAGTTTCTTCCTGATGGTACTAATCCACTTTATTAATAATTAGCATAACACCTAATAGCTCTCAATATGGGCATAGAAAGCTGTGAGGAATATTGACTTTCCAAACGTAACCTAAACCTAACCCAAGCAAGATTTAGATAAACTTTAGTTTTTAGATTTAATTAATCCATTCACACCGTTTGGAATTAACTCGTTAGAACGATTAGAGAATACACAAAATCCCTGTGGACCGACCCGTACTCACCAGCTAGCTACCAAACGACGTCGTTCTTGATTGCGGTTAACAAATTCTTTGATCAATCAAGGTGTTTATTAGATTTTTGGTGGCATGGCTTAGTAGTGACCCATGGTTACTATTATAGCATGCTTAGGATTTTTTGTTTGTTGTGAGAATTTTGTTGACTTGAGATATTTTTTGTCGACTAAGATATTTTGGAGACATGGACAGTTATGTGATGGCTCCATTATTTCTTATCATACTCATACAACAACAAAAAAAAGACGAGGCCATTTATTCATTCTCATTCCTACAACATTCTCATCCTCATGGCATCTTCTTCTTCCTCCATCCAAACCCTCTCATGTGTTAAGAAAGCTTGGGTGTCTTGAGACAAATTAATCCTTCATCACTCTCTGCTTCTTCTACGGTATTTAGTGTAGAGATCTAGGTACCCTAGTTACCTCGGATATGAGGTTGGAGCTCGTTCATAGACTCTCGGGTGGATCATCTTTGATGGAGGGAGACCGGAGATCAAGCTTGATCAAGGAGGCCTCTAGGAGCTTAGGAAGATGGTTCAAGACCGAAGGACACTGATCATTCGGTGTAACCATTTCTAACTCCTGTGCATGTTTTGTTATCTAGGGCTTATGGGTCGATCCGGGTTATCGGGTTATTCTAGCGCCTGTTTTTGAAAATTTTTGTTCCGCAATGGCCACGGTTTGATGGCCGGGGAATTGCATAACCCAAAAGAAAGTATACTTTAGCACCACTACTGGGTTTTTAGAAGTATCAAGTATACATTTTTTTTAAAATCTAGTGTGCTAATGCATGCCATCCTAGAATCGAACTAGAGAATTAGGCTTTTTATACACTAAGTGAATAAGGAATACAATCTTTGTAGACCGGTCTTTCACTTCTAAAGCTCCAAGTAGTTTTCCCTTAGCTCCAAGTAGTGGTCCCCTGAACTCTTCTTAGGCTCCACTAGGAGAAAGGATCATGCTTTCTTAAGGAACTTCGAGCCCGAAGATGATCTACCTTGAGGAATCTCTAACACAAGCTATCTCTTCACTAACTAAGGAATTAGTGAAGGAAACGACCTATACTAAAGGGCTAGTTTGGTATAGATTGATGAAGTAGGAATTTTGCTCACTTTAGAATTTTGTTTCTCTCTTTCTTTTTCAACTCATGAAAAGCTAGAGAGCAAAAATGAGATGAAGAAGATGAACTTGTGAACAACTATGGTGAAAAAATATCTCAAATGATATTTGTAGAGACTTAACCATGGCTAGAGATAATGGTTCGGTTAATAAATATTTAGAGCAAAACAAAATTAGTGGACTAAGACAAGGCTTCTATATGCTTCCACAAGCATCTTAAGCCATGGCAATTTCCACATAATTTTGGTTTATCCCTTAATAATTAAATCACCAAAATTATCTTTAGTTTGGTATGAGTCTCATACACCCATGTCCAATGTATCATCTACCATGACATAATAATATATGTAATATATACACAAATATATATATATATATATGTGTATGTATGTATGTATATCATCATATATACAAATGAAGAGAAGAAATTCTTTAGTGTGCTAATACTAGTTAATACATATTTATATATCAAATATATTATTATATATCAAATTATTAAATCAACACTTGATTTAATAATCTGGCTATATCATATATAACCGACTAAAATTATTTATATGTATATCAAATATACATATAACAAATCATTGAATCAAAACTTGATTCATTAATCCGGTTATATCACATAAAACCTATATAGCGAGATCAGAATACGGTATCATATACACGTATTAATCAAGGTCCCACACATATCACATATGTGCCCTACTTCTGTAACATTTCAGAAAATATAAAATATTATTTTTGGATTTTAATATTAAAATAATATTTTTCCCGAAAACTGCCGGATTTGCGAAATTGGGGTTTTCGAAAAAGGGTATAAATATGTACCAATAATTGTTAAATAAATGGAAATTAAAATGATTTATTCATTTAATAATATATTTAAAGGATTTAGCAATTTTAAAATTTATTATATGTAGTTTTGATAAAAACCCGATTAATGCATTGCTAATCGCGATTTAGCCAAATCCGCATTTCTACAGTTTTTCGTGGCCAATGCACCATGTCATATTGCATTTGGTTACATGTAGTTTTCTTGTGAGGGTTTGGGTATTTTGTGTATTGGTTTTAAAGTTATAGGAGAAAAGAAAAGAAAAAGGGAATGGCAAAAGGGTAATTAGTGAGAGTAGGTGAGAATAAAAGAGAGAGGAGAGAGAGGGGCAGCAACAAAATCTCTTCCCCATTATTTCTTCCATCTTCTTCTTCCTCTCTTCCCTCCACTTCACCCCTAGAGATCCACCTCAAAAACTACACCAAAACCCTAATTCCCTTTCACAAAAAATGACCCCTCTACACCCTCTTCACATTGGACCAAGAAAAATGGGATTTGAACAACATTGGCAAACTAGGGTTTTTCTTGGGTTGCCCAAGTGAGTTAATTTCATCACCCTTAGCATATTATTTCTTTCACTTTAGCTTTCATGCAAGTTTAGAGGTGAAATGGTGATGTTTAGTGAGGTTAGAAAATTCCTAATTATGGTTTGAGTGTTGTTTGGAATTGGAGATGTGTAGTGGCTGCCTAAAAGCTTTAGTGGTGTTTTTACTGACCTGGAACGAGGGAAGAAACCCAAAACACGGATTTAGAAACCCGACATCGGATAAATATGTGAATTTGTAAGGGTATTTTGGAATCTAGAGCAACCCGAGACCACTAAAAATAATTTTGCAACCACAGTGACACATGTAGGCACCAGGAAGCTACCACAGAGACACGAGCCCAAACCTGCACATCCAGGCCATAGATTTATTGCAATTGGCTGCAAATTGCGGCCAAGTAGGGGTGTTTGGGTGTTATTTTTGGACCATAGCCTCCTTTTCTGATATCTAGAACAACCCCATATGCAGAATTGACCAATTTGGCCTAGGGTAAAATCTGGCAGCACTTGGGGTGTTTTTTTGGCTAGGATTTTCGTATTTTGAAATGTCAATTCTTGATATTTGGATTCGTTTTTGGTTGTCGCATGTTTGTACATCGACAACAAGGGATGTTTTGCAGATTTTGTACGCGTATGCTATAGGTTCTAACCTACGAGCAAGGCGCATGCCGTTTTGGATTTTAGAACTGTTTTTAATAAGCATTGGGATATTGTAACATTTCAAAAAAAAAAAAAAATTATTATTTTTGGGAATTTTTATAATTTAATATTATTTTATTGAATATTTTAATATTTTGTTATAATTAAATACAGAAAAATTTGGAAAAAAAAATTATGGAAAATTCTTAAATAGGGTATTTTAGGGAATTATGCCATTTTTAAGTTTTTATGATTAGTTATATGCTATTTTAGTACTAATCGCGATTAAAAATCACTAATCGGTTTTTAGCATTTTTGTGTAAAACATGCACATATCATTTTTGTTACACTTGTGCATTTTTCCACAATATTTCTTTTGGGGTTACTATTCTAGTGAGAAGGATTTAGAGAAAGAAAAGAAATGAAAAAGGAAAAGGATTATATTATGGGAGTAGGTATGGGTGAGAGAGAAAAGAGAGGGGCTAACTTTGACTTCGCCATTTCCCTTCACTTCCTCAACTCACTCCCTCTCTCCCTCTTCCCCTTCAGCTGCTGCTGCCCCTCATCTCCCTCCCCTCTTCAAGCCCCAAATCATCATGAATACATCACCAAAACCCTACACCCCTTTCATTAAAAGTGTGCACAAGCTCAAGATCTATATGTTGGACCAAGAAAGCGAGGATTTTGGCCACTAGGGGCAACTCAAGAAAATTCTTGAGTTGCCAAATGAGGTATTTACTAAACCCTTATCTTAGTTTTAGCATTACTTATACCCCCATGTTGTGATAGAACCGATATTATGTGTTTTGTGGATTTAAGGAAAACCTAGTTAGGGTTTGAGGAAATTTTGTGTTGTAATGTGAAATTGAGCTAAGTAGAGGTTGTATAAACACCCTAATGCATGATTTGAGACCCAAACCTGAGACAGAAGACCCAGAATAAGGATTTAGAAACCGATATCGGAAAGTTTGTGGAATCTATGAAGGTTATTCGGGATCTGCTATCAACCCGAGACTCTGAAAATTATTTTGAGTGGACAGTGAAGTGTGCAGGCACCCAGGAAGCTACCACCAGAACCTTAGCCCCTAACTCCATGACCCGGCCGCAGATTAATTCCCTCTGGCCGCAAATTGCGGCTAGACCTGGACCAAATTGTGTCGTTTGGGTTTTGTTGTTCCCTTATCAGTCGATGATATTGGGCATAGCGCCGCGAGATCGGTGATTTGATATGATTCGTAATTGGGATACGACATGTGATTTTAGCGGGCCTTTGGACGTGTGTTTTACACACGCATTCATACTTATATAGATGGTATCGATTTATACTAGACTTAGATCAGTACCCCAGATTATGTGATATGATGATAAGAATACCAGGTAATTGATGAGATGATGCGATATTGACCCGTACCCAGCTAATGGGATGTCGTACGACGATTTACCGTACGAGCTTTATATTGATGATAGATCCGCACTCATGACTTGAGGATTGTCATATGGTATGCTGTATCGTACGCGATACTATTGAGGCGGGATCACTGACTATTATACTTATATATATTTATATCGACTCAGACTTAGGTGGATTCCATACTCCTCCCGGTTGACTTGATCTTAAATCTGTAGTTTACATAGTAGATGTTAGACTATACCCGAGTCATACCTATTTCAAAAACTAACGAATCAGGAATCTCTTAAAAACACTGTAGCCCTTATTTTACAAAAAACCTTGATTTGTCTTATTTCAAATGGCAAGCTGCATTACTATTCATTTACCATTTATTCTACGGCTCGCATTGCATTGCATGCTTATATGTTATTGATTCATATTCCTTTGTGCATATGCCTTTACATAGTTGCATGCTCATATTAGTGTTTCATGTTGCATGTGTTGGAGATAGTGCCCTCAGAGTCAATTATTAGGTCACAGGTACGTGATTGTAATGATTGAGGGAGGACCTATCCCGGTAGGACAGTCTTACTCGAGATGATAGTATGCTATCTGGTTTACCTTTATCATCGTGTACTGTTTTAAGTGACATGACACGTCGCTATTACACGTTGATAGAGCCCCTAGGATTCTTGCTTGACCACCAGCAGTATGAGGGCGATCATATAAGTGGGAGCTGGGGGTCTACAAGCTTATCCTTAAAAGGTCCCTAGTCGTGGGAGTTTCGAGACTGGGCATCGATACTCCATTAGTAGACTAGTGTATACAGTCGAGACCCCGACGAGGGGCGGTGGCCGGTCTCACAAGCCACTGGTGTCAGTTGGATCACCTAAGATGTATACAGGTGCTCATTGGGTTATGAGTACACCGGACAGGACTCGCCGGGAACATGCTAGTTGGTCATATACCAGACGTCAGATGGCAGTTCCCTGGTGACATGTGTGCAGGTTAGTTCATCGACCTGGGGATCGTCATTTGTCTCGTGTGAGTTCCCACTGTACTTTGATTACTACCCTACCACGGCTCAAAGGAGTCGTGCAAACAGGTTTTAGTTGGGTACAGTCCCGAGCCACATGGAGGTAGTGAGCGTATCTTCAGGGGTTCGTCTCTCCCGGTATTGGGGGTGAGGTCGTGCTGTGTCTAGGAGAGCCATTACACAAAGTCCTTGGCCAAGGCAAGGAGATTTACTGGTAGGTATTCCAGTAGTATCTCAGGGTGTTCTGGGCTACACTCCGACACGACTTGTACCGCTTTTGGGGGTCTGACTTTTACCAACCCCCTAGGCCCGCCATGCGATACTCATAGACGAACGGACCGGACTGCACGGATATTGTCACTGACAGGCTCAGTAGGGTGTCAGGATGAGTTCGCTCATCGACGTCCCTTTTGGTCAATAGCTGGTGGCCCGTTACGTATTGGCTTATACCTCTGACGTGCTAGTGGTTAAATCCACAGCCATTGTATTGACGAGTCTTTAGAGTCCACCACACTTTCAGTTACTCAAGTTTCGGGCGAAACGCTGTAGTGGCCGTATGGAGATATGGCAGGGTTCGATCAGATACGTGCGGTATTGCACGGATCGTGATCGGACGGTTTTTACTAGCCGGCTTTGGCTTAAGCCGGTCCTAGTATAGTACAGTGTAGATTTTGTCTTTTTGCATTTGTATCCGGACGGAATACAGATGCGGGTGTGTATGCACAGTATCGGGGTTTTCCTGTAATTTATTACGGGACCAGTTTTCTGGAGTTGCCAGTTTGCATTCCGTTCCGGCCGGTTTTCCTTTGTTCTTTCCCGGCCGGACTTTTCCGATGGAGGGGGTTATTTGCAAGTTTGCAAATAACACTTTGTGGAGGGTTTTATTGCATAAGGATTTATTATGATAGCATTATTTCTTTTGCTCCATGCTTTTGCATTAAATGAGATTAGATGTGTAGGTATGGGTTTGTGTTTTTGTGTTGGAAATTGGGTTTGGTTTTGGCCGGCCACTGTTCTGGTCATGGAGTGAGATTTTAATTTGGATGGATTAATTCTTTTCATGCATTTTTAGTGGGCCCTCTCTTAGTGTGCTGTGAATGATTTTAATAATAGCATGGTTTTAATTCAATGGAATTGATTGATGCACAATTGATTTCTTATCATTCTTCCAGTGAGCTAATATGTGTGGTGGCTTCTTTGTTCTTAAAAAGAGCTTGCTTCATTCTTTTTCATTTTCCAGTGAGCACACATAGAAGTGGCCGAGCTCATTTCCAAGGAATGCTCCATTTTTTCCATCATCCTTCCATGAAATTCTTGTGCACATATTCCTCCAAAAAATTTGGCAACCTCCTAAACCCCAAAGAGACAACTACACTATACATTCTACAGCAAATCTTGGGCGCGTCGGCTAGCCTACTTCGCGCCCGAGTTGCCTCGGTATTGAGGCGGGAGCCCGTAAAAGATGCAGACGATGTGGTGCCCTTCCGACGAGGAGGAGACGGACGGAGATCCCGCGAGGAGATCGGAGTGGAGATGAAGACCGGAGGACTCGGATCAGTCGTTACATCTCTTCCCTTTCTTATTAGTAGCGTAGACTTGTTAATGGTTACGATCCGGAGTTTAGTGCGCGGTGGTGCCGGTTTGCAAAGTCCGCAAAATTTAAGTTTATCACCGTTTCCGCATTCCGGCGTCGGATTGACGGCCGGGGCGCCGCCGTGCACTTACAGTGGTATCAGAGCCACGCCATTAACTTCGTCTAGCTTTTGTGTAATGTGTTTTACGTTTCCGATCGAACAAAATCCCGAAAACCCGTATTTTTTTGCACATCAGTTTCTGTCGAATTTTTTTTGAGTCCAAAATTTTTTCAGGTGGTCTCAGAATGATGTGCAGGGAAAACTAAGCACACTGTAAAAATTTGGTACCTCGATCTCTCCATACCGCCGCGGAAGGGCGGCCAAAGCCCTGCTTTGGCCGCTCTTCCGCCGCGTATTTTACTGTTCACCACCCCAAATTTTTTCAGTGTGTTTCTGAGTGATAATTGTGGTTTTTGGAATATTAAAATTGGGCCCAGGTTTTCTGTGGTTGCTACAGTTTTGTTTGGGGGCCCACTTGTTAATGTTTGATCAATCGGAAAATTTTAAAAACATTTTTCACAGTATTTACATTATATCTGCGACCGTGAATGTCACTCGATCGGTAAATCCGGTCTAACTGCTATAGCCCGGTTAGACGGATTTGCGAACGTGATTTTCACGTTGATGTTCTATGTATTTGCTGTGATGTTGCGGATCGGTCGTGGGGGATAGCCTGGATGCAATGCTAGTACTGTTTTGTTGTATTATGTACATTTGATATTGCGGGGCGAGCGTCCGACATGTGGACTACCGTCACTGCCTGATTGTATTATTCTTTTGGGGCACGACCTGGTTGCGGTCGATGTACCCGGTGTATGTATATTTTACTTTCTGTACTAGGATTGCCCCGCGGAGGGGTGCACGGATAGCCGGGTTCTGGAGGGCAACAAGCCCGCATCTCATGGCATTGAGATGGAGGGGGCTTCGCTCTAGGATTGGCGGGCTATTCGCCGCACTCGTAGGGGGTACAGGTTGACCCAGGAGGGGTGCCCAAGTTGCCGGATTCCGTGAAGTGCTGGGTGGTCCATTCACGGCGCTGAAGGGGGCTGCCTCGCTTCAGGTTTTGGCGGGTGACTTGCCGCGCCCGTAGGGGTCTAGGATTTCATTGCACAGGCTATCCACACGACCAGGGGAACGTCGGGTTTCAGCGGCTCTGTGAAACCCGGGGATCCCAGATATCTGTATTGTTTCTGTGATGCTGTTCATTATCTGTGATGTTGCATTTCATTCACGCCTTGAGCGAATATAATATATTGGTATATATATTAGTAGATGTTGTATATGTTTTACATCCGCGCTAGTCCAGTCCCCGCTCTGTCGTTAGTTAGCTAACCTAACGGGTAATGACGGGACCCAGTGGCGAATGCGGATGGCATATACGTACATCAGTATATTTTCGTTCTTTTTGGTGTGATCAATTGATGGGACTGCATTGATTCGGATCAATGCAAAGTTAAAAACAAACCTTATCTGATGTTGTTGGAACACTTTTCTAAAAGCTGTTATTGCAAGGATGTTCTCTTTTGTTTTGCATCGTGGTATTCATTTAGAATATCCTGCTCCTCAGTCGACGAGGCAAGGGCCGAGATCCCTTCACCGGGAGTGACCCCTTGGACAGAAGTTTGCGTCAGGGCATTAACTTCACTATAGCTGATTACTTTTGCTTTGCACCATGGTATTCATTTGGAATATCCTGCACCTCATTCTACGGGGAAAGAGCCGAGATCCCTTCACCGGGAGTGACCTCTTTAGTAAAGGTTTTCGTCACTATATTTTCTAAAAAGCTATCCGTTCCTTCAACGATATCAAGTTCTTTACGTTAAAGGTTTTCGCCAGAAACCATTCGTAGCCCTCCGTCGTTTCATATGGGTGGTCAATAGTATTCAAGCTGTGTATGTTGGCCAAAGTCAAGGCACAGTGATTGGTAGCTATTGGGGTATTCATATGCAGCATAGATAGATGCGTTGGTTTGGGACAGTCGTGCTGCCATTTTGGCCAAAGTCAAGGGTATGTACGGGTGGACTCAAATTAACCTGGAGAATGACGGGTTGAACTTGACATGTGACTTATGATATGTTGGCCAAAGTCAAGGTCATAAGAGCATGGGGCAGAAATCACATCGGGAGTTTCAAAAGAACTGAAACTTGCCAGATATGCGCATACCTTCTGGAGTGTGATACCGTGAGCGGATTCCGTCACGTTATCATGCGATGAGAGTTGGATCCCGATTCCCACTGATGAGTTAGTTTACTCCTCGGGTGACCCCGACTAATTCTTCTTTCAGGTTTGGAGGAGAATTTGAGGTACAGTGGGAGGTTTCCAGATTAGATAAATTGGTAACCATTCTGATCTAGGTTAGAGTGCACGCTGAGTGTTTCTTTTCTCTCTCTCTTTGGCAGCGACCATTTGACCCGACCCTAAGACTTTGACTCAGTGACCAAGTTGACCGAACCTTCTTAACACTGGCTTTTGGATTGTCAGAGTTGCAGACCTCATTGCCACTCTTACTTTTACCCTTTTCTCCAGGACACCCCGTATTACTACGAACGTCCACTTCCATTGGACAAAACCATCGTATGGTTAGATACGAACTCGAAGGAATTCGAGGATGGTTTCCGGTTCTGGAGAAAACGAATAGGATTATTCAGTTGTCTTTTCTTTTCACCTTCTCTCAGGTTGCGAGTACTCCTTGGTTTAGGAGTAGTACACCTATTACGCAAATTGGATAGTCTTCTTCCAAACCTTAGGCTGGTGCCGACCGGTAGGGAATGAAGAAAACCAATTAGCATAACGATGGTGTGCAGAAGGTATTAAGTTCAGACAAAGCAAGGGATTAGTAAGAGGGCAAAGTAAATTGCAACAGATATTCATGACCAAACCAAATATTTCGTTACCACTCCCACATCACCTTTGTATTTCTCCAGGACACTCCGTGTCACTACGAAGATCCACAGTTTATTTGGATACTCCATCGTATGGTTATATACGAACTCGAATGGAACTTGTTCCAGTTCGGGGATGGATCCTGGTTCAGGAGAAATAGGAATAAAGTACATTCAGGTGTCTTTTATCTTCACCTTCTCTCGCGTTGCGAGTGCTCCTAGGATTAGGACAGTACACCCTTTATGCTTATTGGATAGTCCTCTTCCAAACCATAGGCTGGTGCCGAACGGTAGGGAAGGAAGAAAACCATTTGGCCTAATGGGTGTGCAGAAGGTAATGACTAAAGACATATGAAGGGATTTGGAGAGGTGGCAAAGAACTATACGGTTACAGTCGTGAATCTGGAAGAGGCATTACTAGGAATACCGGAATACCCCATCGGAACATTTCGATGTTTCAGTTTCACTGTGTAATGTTAAAGGAAAACTGATTTCCCGATTAGATACTTACTCCAGGGTATGTATTTACCTGGTACGATTCTCACATCTGTATAGTTTTACAGATGATGAGTGGGAGTAAGTTATTGGGAATTGGGTGATCAACCTCATTATATCGGGATTCGTTGTAATCGGTGATATTTGAGGAAATCACCTGGGCTGTTTGCCGGTTGGCAAATATTTGGTTTTGAATATCCGCTGTTATGCACCAATTTCAAATCGATATATCTGTACGTCTATTTTCATAGAGTGAGATATACCTTTATGAAATTATGTCTACGACATTTACCTATATCAGTGGATGGTTAGGTAAGGAGCATTAAACAACGGTGTAATTCTTCATAACCAAAGGTACAGTTTTCAACCTACGACACACAATGAATGAGTTATCAGACTCAAGGGACGTATACAGAGTATTGTATGTTGTCCAGGGTCCATAAGGACAGAGGGGTAGGTCCTCGTACTATATTCGGTTTACTTATGACTTCTCTAGTTTTTTAGACCGGTGTTTCGTGGAAACACAGGGTCCGAATTTTGAGAAGTTACAGGTATTTGAATAGAGTAGAGAACCAGGTGTAGCAAGTATCGGGATTCTTCAAAGAGATCGAAGATGTAGATACTTGTGGTATTCAGTTGAAAGTGATGGTTAAGAGAACTTGCTTCTCTTTCAGGTTACTCATAATTGGAAGTGTTCCTAAGTTGAGTAACGCTGATCCGCCTCCTTCCATTTAGTTGACATGCACTGGGGACAGCTGCATGATGTGAATCTGGTTCAAATAAATCAGTGCCTCTGATTCTATATTGGATATAGAACAGTTCATATCTTAACGATGTTAAGGTACGGGGAGTTGTCCGGTTTATGCTTAAAACCAGATATTGGACAACTCTAGGCACGTTTCTGTAATGGCTGTTTGTGGGTTGACCCAGGCTATGACGAGGGTTGACTTTCTACCATCTGGATGAACAATAGCGATATTGTTCTTGACTCGCCACAGTTTTATTAAAAATGGATTTTTTCAGAAAACAGTAGTGGGAGTATGGTAGAACTGGAAGTGATTCCAGAACCACAAACGATTACTGAAGATTTGATAAGGAACCTAAAGATTCAATCTGGATTGACATTCCATTGGCCACTCCGCAGATAAGGTGGGTAACTTCAGGCACCCGAGAGGTACTACAGTAGCCTCAAGGACGGTTACAGGGAAGTTCTTGTTTACCCACAATTACCATTGCTGTTGTTCCAAGCTGCGAGACCCGGCAGGAGGATGAGTATAGCGTCGTTCTAAACTTGCTTTAGAAGTGTACGTCTATATGACTCTGCCAGAGGGTTGTCGTAGTCAGTGGGAGCAGCGGAAGCATTGGTGGACAGGTAGCTTATGTCTATTTATAGACTAAAGCAGATGTAGCGGAGATAGATCATCTATTTCTGACGTGACAGTCATAGGTTTGACTTCATCAGAATAGGAGATGGATCTGTTGAGAAGGTAGTAGGGTGTGATGTCCTGGTATCTGGATGACATACACAGAATAGGAAAAGAAACTCCTATACTACAATCGGTTGTACTTTGGTCGTCACACAGTTGTTTCTCCACATAGGAATTGGGTATTATATCAGACATACTGGTTACTAGATCTATGGTTTTAGATCTAGATTTGGGTGGTTTCCCAATCAGGGTACTTGACAGCATTCTAAGAGTATTTAGGATGGACGACTCCTGGCACGGTAGTGTACCTGCAGGTAATGGAGTCACCCTCTCCAAAGGTGTCTTACAGACTAAAGGGGAGAGGGACGTGCATGATTGGCAGATCACTTGCATAGGCAATTGAGTCAATCATGAGATGTCAAATACCACACCAGATGTTGTTCTTGCACTAGATGCAATAAGTTGACATTAATCCAATCCTGGAGAAACAGTCGGAAGCAGTTTTAGAACATAAGTGGATGTTCTAGGGATATGATAACGACAGCCTCATTCAGGAGACGGTTATCATTCCAGGCTTCCAAGGTGACATGGACGACAAGGAGGTTGTCAGAGTTATAGTTTTCCCTCTGACAAGGGGCAGTATTTTGGACAGGTGATCCAAGGCAATACTGAGGGAGGCATGGCGCGCAGGATACTGATTAAGTTCAGTTGACGATACAGTCTAAGAAGTTTGGATTTGGAGTTCATTTATGAGCTATGTCCCATCAGACATCCAGACACATTCTAAGACAGGTATTGCTCATTTCGGGAGATGGGTTTCTCCGCGAACTTGAGATATAGAGAGACATAGAAAGAAACAACTAAGCGGATCCACTCACTGAGGCTATTCCTCGAACGCAATAGTTCCGCAAACGAGCTTTGTGAGACTGACTAGTAGAGGAGTTGGATGTTCGGTATCACACGGGCTGTGAGTATGCGACATCGCAATAATTAGCCTTGAGTGCAAGTGGGAGATTGTTGGAGATAGTGCCCTCAGAGTCAATTATTAGGTCACAGGTACGTGATTGTAATGATTGAGGGAGGACCTATCCCGGTAGGACAGTCTTACTCGAGATGATAGTATGCTATCTGGTTTACCTTTATCATCGTGTACTGTTTTAAGTGACATGACACGTCGCTATTACACGTTGATAGAGCCCCTAGGATTCTTGCTTGACCACCAGCAGTATGAGGGCGATCATATAAGTGGGAGCTGGGGGTCTACAAGCTTATCCTTAAAAGGTCCCTAGTCGTGGGAGTTTCGAGACTGGGCATCGATACTCCATTAGTAGACTAGTGTATACAGTCGAGACCCCGACGAGGGGCGGTGGCCGGTCTCACAAGCCACTGGTGTCAGTTGGATCACCTAAGATGTATACAGGTGCTCATTGGGTTATGAGTACACCGGACAGGACTCGCCGGGAACATGCTAGTTGGTCATATACCAGACGTCAGATGGCAGTTCCCTGGTGACATGTGTGCAGGTTAGTTCATCGACCTGGGGATCGTCATTTGTCTCGTGTGAGTTCCCACTGTACTTTGATTACTACCCTACCACGGCTCAAAGGAGTCGTGCAAACAGGTTTTAGTTGGGTACAGTCCCGAGCCACATGGAGGTAGTGAGCGTATCTTCAGGGGTTCGTCTCTCCCGGTATTGGGGGTGAGGTCGTGCTGTGTCTAGGAGAGCCATTACACAAAGTCCTTGGCCAAGGCAAGGAGATTTACTGGTAGGTATTCCAGTAGTATCTCAGGGTGTTCTGGGCTACACTCCGACACGACTTGTACCGCTTTTGGGGGTCTGACTTTTACCACCCCCCTAGGCCCGCCATGCGATACTCATAGACGAACGGACCGGACTGCACGGATATTGTCACTGACAGGCTCAGTAGGGTGTCAGGATGAGTTCGCTCATCGACGTCCCTTTTGGTCAATAGCTGGTGGCCCGTTACGTATTGGCTTATACCTCTGACGTGCTAGTGGTTAAATCCACAGCCATTGTATTGACGAGTCTTTAGAGTCCACCACACTTTCAGTTACTCAAGTTTCGGGCGAAACGCTGTAGAGGCCGTATGGAGATATGGCAGGGTTCGATCAGATACGTGCGGTATTGCACGGATCGTGATCGGACGGTTTTTACTAGCCGGCTTTGGCTTAAGCCGGTCCTAGTATAGTACAGTGTAGATTTTATCTTTTTGCATTTGTATCCGGACGGAATACAGATGCGGGTGTGTATGCACAGTATCGGGGTTTTCCTGTAATTTATTACGGGACCAGTTTTCTGGAGTTGCCAGTTTGCATTCCGTTCCGGCCGGTTTTCCTTTGTTCTTTCCCGGCCGGACTTTTCCGATGGAGGGGGTTATTTGCAAGTTTGCAAATAACACTTTGTGGAGGGTTTTATTGCATAAGGATTTATTATGATAGCATTATTTCTTTTGCTCCATGCTTTTGCATTAAATGAGATTAGATGTGTAGGTATGGGTTTGTGTTTTTGTGTTGGAAATTGGGTTTGGTTTTGGCCGGCCACTGTTCTGGTCATGGAGTGAGATTTTAATTTGGATGGATTAATTCTTTTCATGCATTTTTAGTGGGCCCTCTCTTAGTGTGCTGTGAATGATTTTAATAATAGCATGGTTTTAATTCAATGGAATTGATTGATGCACAATTGATTTCTTATCATTCTTCCAGTGAGCTAATATGTGTGGTGGCTTCTTTGTTCTTAAAAAGAGCTTGCTTCATTCTTTTTCATTTTCCAGTGAGCACACATAGAAGTGGCCGAGCTCATTTCCAAGGGATGCTCCATTTTTTCCATCATCCTTCCATGAAATTCTTGTGCACATATTCCTCCAAAAAATTTGGCAACCTCCTAAACCCCAAAGAGACAACTACACTATACATTCTACAGCAAATCTTGGGCGCGTCGGCTAGCCTACTTCGCGCCCGAGTTGCCTCGGTATTGAGGCGGGAGCCCGTAAAAGATGCAGACGATGTGGTGCCCTTCCGACGAGGAGGAGATCGGAGTGGAGATGAAGACCGGAGGACTCGGATCAGTCGTTACATCTCTTCCCTTTCTTATTAGTAGCGTAGACTTGTTAATGGTTACGATCCGGAGTTTAGTGCGCGGTGGTGCCGGTTTGCAAAGTCCGCAAAATTTAAGTTTATCACCGTTTCCGCATTCCGGCGTCGGATTGACGGCCGGGGCGCCGCCGTGCACTTACAGCATGTATTATAATTTATGGATTTCGCACTGTGATATGGTTGCATATGATGATTCTGGATTGTTTTACTCCAACGTATATATATCAGTGGTATGGGACGCTGATATATATATACACACCTACTTAATATATCATCATGATGATATATGCAAATTTACATATACAATATGAGAGGAGCCTATGTGCTCGGAGCCTATGAGCTCGATATGAGAGGAGCCTATGTGCTCGGAGCCTATGAGCTCGATAAGAGAGGAGCCTATGTGCTCGGAGCCTATGTGCTCGATGTGAGAGGAGCCTATGTGCTCGGGGCCTTTATGGTCGATGGCATATTATATCTCCCCTGCCCCACATTTATTTTATATGCATTTCATATATATTAGTAGTACCTGGTAGAGTACCTTCATGAATGTTGCATACATATCGGATACATGATATATGGGTTTCACTTGATATTGAGATAGATAGTTTGTGTCGATGCTCGACACTGATTTTCTGATGATTTCATTCATGATATCTTCTAATCCCATTTTACCGCATACATACATCATATTTATGATATGTTATTACGTGAGGCACTGGCACGAGTGCTTGGCACTACAAATATGTTCAGATGTTACATTGCCACTTTACCATGCTTCAGACTTATTCATTTGAGGTTTATATTATATCTGATCGTATTGACCTAGAATTATGTCATGCATTCGATTTCTGCTTATAGATGTTTTCTATTCACGAGTTGGCAACTCACCCCGTTGTGCCACAGTTCTTGCAGGTTTTGCCGTACAGGTTCCATAGCGGCATTTCTGGCACACTGCTTCCTTTGCGGGTGAATTGCTTTTGGTAGGAGGGTTCTTTTGCATCAGAACCACTATAGTACATGTATTATTCTTTTGTATCTAGAAATTCCATCAACCAAAAACTTGTATATTGTTTCCGACTTAGACACTAGTGATGTATTATTTCGACCTTTGAGTCGCGCGTAGTAGTATTAAGGTTTTCATGTTTTTGTGAGTTTCTTTTTGAGTTTGATCCTCGCCATTCGGCGTTGTATATTATAGTGCTTGCGTGGTTGTGACAAAGTTGGATTTCTGGGTTTTCTTTATTTACTCCTTAAATGGTTTTAGATTTCTGGGCTTTGGCTTACTTGGATCAGATGGAGTCCTATAGACTTCATATGGTTCAAGAGCCAGTCACGTGCTCTTTCGGGTCATGACAGATATGTGTCGTTGTTGTAGGTACCCTCGTATGGATTCCGGGTAGAAGGAGCGTGGTGTCATCGATTTCGACGAGCGAAGACCAGGTAAGTGGATCTATATTCACGGGGGAAGTCGGGTGGATGGCGTATAGCACCCCCGCAAAGTTTTGGTGGAAACCGATTATAGAATATGGTTAAGGAAACCTAGATTAGGAAACTAGGGTTAGAATGAGATAGCTATGAAACCATATTAGAATCTAGAGGATAGTTAGAGGTGATATATTACTACTATCATAGGACGACGTTTAGCGATATTGCCGTTTAGGGTACTGTAGGACTAAATAGTCGATGTCGATGCGTCATCCGAACCATACCTTTTTCTAAACCGAAGATTCGTATGTATCTTTTATATATATATACCTTGAGGGATGTTACGGATTTTCAAATGATATCTTTTCTCAAAAACACCGTAAACCCTATTTTCAAAACTACGATTCGCTTCTTTAAAAATCTGATTGTATGGTTCGGGTGTGCATGTTAGATTAGATACTTATACTTAGTAGAGAAAGAATGTTTATGTAAATTCGATTTGATATGTGATATAAATACGATGACAAGAATATAAGGCGAATATGATGATCTGATGATATATTGGTATACGGATGCGAGTCGATTGAGATGATGGATACCTTGTCGGTCCCCTGATATGAGATTATTGCGGATGTGAATTGGGACATAGGTACATAGATATATATCCATATATAGAATGTTGTGAATCATGGATGATGGGCTGTACGTGATATTAGGCCGTACCCTTATTTGTCATATAGGATGTTAGGATCCCTATTAGCTTAATGCTGCCGCACGATGATTTTCCATGCGTGATGTGTTTGACTTGATGATTGATCCATACCCTTGACTAGAGGTTGTCGTACGACGGATTATACCGTACGCGATATTGTTAGGCTCGATGCCGATTGATAGATTCCCCAACTCGGTCATATTAGATACGTATACCCGTCAGCATTTGCATATGATTTACCTTATGCTGCATTCATATTACTTCCATTGCATTACTTATACCTGTGCTAGTACACTTGCACCATTATCGATGATGCGTATGTTACACGCACACAGATTTGTCGGCTCACACACTTCATCATCGATAATTGCCATGTCACTACATAGTAGGTTTGCTGCATCATGACATACACATCGTATATTTACATTGGTGCACATATACATTGATATATTCATATTTGCGAACATACACATTGTATATCCACATTAGTGTACATATACATTGATATATTCATAATTGCGGATATGCACATTTGTATATCCATATTGTTGCACATATACATTGATACATCTATACTTGCGGATATACACATTTGTACATCCATATTGGTGCACACATACATTGGTACATCTATACTTACGCATATACATATTGTACCTACATAGATAACTGATTTTATTGGGAGATTGGGAACAGCATGTTATATTTAAAAACTGGAATCATTTTAAAAGAGCGGTTTTCCCTTAATATGTCATATCACTATTCCACGTTGCATGATACATGGATATGCTCGCATTTCTTTTATATGTCGCATACATCATGCTCTATTACTTTACGCATTGAGATATGTTGTTTTCATGAGATTTCTGGATTTGAGAACCGTGGATATTTCAAAAGAGATTATGTGTTGTTTTAAAAACCTGGTTTCTCTTGATATGATATTTCAGTACGTCCACCATGCGTTTTCTCGGTTCTGAGACGTGTGACATGTGAAACCTAATTCGTGGAGGCGGATGAGGCCGATTGCGGGTACATGGTGGACCCGGTATGGTACCTCGGGGCGAGAACGGATCGCTGTGCAGTAGACGGTGAGCCTGGCAGAGAGACTACTACCTACCGGTGATAGTATTTGTGCTCGGCGGATATCCAGAGGATACCGACCGGAGTCGAGAGATGATATGGGCCGATCTGTACTGACGGAGCCCGTGGGCCGATCTGGACTGACGGAGCCCAATATATGAGGATTTACGTGTCGATGCTGGGCACGGTTTTCATGATGTTTTCGAGTGTCGATGCTAAGCACTCAGGTTCCTTGATTTTGATGTGTCGTGAGGGACACTGTCGATATATATATCCTCATACTTTCATGCACACTCCTTTATGATGTTAACATGCATACATACCTTGATTATGGTTGGACGAGATCCATATACATACATACCTTGATTATGGTTGGACGAGATCCATATACATGCATTGATTATTATTGTTGAATGTTATCCGCATGCATATAGGCATTGACTACCTTGTTGGCACATATACAAACCCGGTCACCCTAGATATCATAGTATTACCTTTATGATACAGTTGACCTAGGAGTCGTTGTTTATTCGATTTCTATCTGCTGATATTTTTCTACTCACGAGTTGGCAACTCACCCCCGTTGTGCCACAGTTCTTGCAGGTTGACCGCTTGGATCAGTAGCGGTTTCGCTGGCACACAGTTGCATTCGGGTGTTTTGCATTGGTAGGTGGGACACTTGTATCATTCCCACTCTTGTATCTACATTTCATATTGTATCTAATTAACTCCATCAATCAAAACTTGTAAATTGTATAAGTAATGAGACTTAGTGGGATTGTGGTTGCGAGACTTAGAGCGAGGGGTTTTCCACTACTTGTGATTTATATGTCTTGCTTTTCTTTTATTCTTTTGTGGTGAACTTCGCCGTTGGGCGTCGTATACTTATTTTTATTATCTTGAATAGTTGTGATCCACCGTTTGGCGAAGCGCTAGCTCCCGCTTGGGGATGCCTTTATCATCATTATGTATTTGTGGTTTTGGATCAAAATATACAAAGGATGTGCTGCCAAAATTTTTAAAAGACGAAAGATGTTTTCAAACTAGTAACTTCACTTGCATCATTCTTGTTTCTTTTCTATGCATTAAGAAAACTCGATTTCATTATACCTTTATTTCAAAAACTTCACCTCCTTTATTTTCTTAAAAAGTTTTAGATTTCTGGGTTGCAGCTTACTTTAATTCCGTTACGCCTTTAGACATTGCGTGAATCAAGTGCTGGTCACGAACTACTATTTCGGGTCATGACAAAGTTGGTATCAGTGCGCTAGGTTTAACCTTTGTTCGAGTCTACGTTTGACTATGCGAGGTCTAGGGCGGGTATGTTTTTCGGAACCTAGGCTTGACCTTACGGAACTTAGACTTGAACGGGGGGTATTAGACCCGAACTTTCGTTTCATAGGCTGACCCTGATTGATGGAGTAGGTAGCTTGGGTAGAGTGACGTACCGTACTTATGTTCCGCGGCATATTTACGATATGATACTCCACATAAGAAACCTTAGGATGTATATATTTCTGAGACCAGTGTTTCTCTTCGTATCCACGATTATACATCCATTTGGGATCCTCGATTCTATTAGTTTCGTGATCATACTTTCATTGATGCTATTCTTTCTTATGATCATGTATCCATTCTGGATCTGTTGTTTCCTCTCATGCCGTTGATCTGCTTTCTTCGATACTCGATTGAGGTTCCTGTCACCATGTTTGAGCGTAGATTGAGCTGCTGCTAGTGTTGGGGTCAGGGCAAGCTCGTCTGGTACGAGGGCTGACCATTGAGTTTTCTGGTGACATGAGAACGTCTCGATGTAGTGTTATGTTGTGGCTTCTTGTGGAGGCGAGTGCTTGGTTTTACAACGGATGATCGGGCCATTGTTAGGGCTGCCAGTTGCGAGAGGACTGTTGATGTACAGCGTACCTCAGAGATTTTGATGTCGCCTACTGTGCAGACAGGTGACCCAGCTGTTGCTGAGATGATGGGATGTCGCTTCCAGAGCTTACGAGCTAAGATCGCCGGAGCTGTAAGTCCATGATGCATACCCCACGGGTCGCGGGGAGGCGGAATACTTTAAAAACGATTTTCTCACCTCAAAAGAAACTAGTTTTTGCTTTGCATCATGAACTTTTTCCCACTTTAGGATCTTGTTTAAACCTTAACTAACAAAACTAAACTAAGAGAGAGAGCTAACTACTATGTAAAGGAGTTATACCCTCATACCTAGTCCTTCGGGTCTTCAAGTTGCTCCTTGCTCCTTGGTTCAAGCTCCTTCTTCTTGATCTTCTTTCTTTGGCTTCTTCTAGGTCTTGGAAGAGTTCGGTTGCCGGTCTCCTTTGCGTCGAATATAGATCCACCCGTGGGGCCTATGATCAAGCTTCAACCTCCATGAGATACCTTAGTGATCTAACTTGCTAGGAGAGATTACTAAATGGATGAAGAGAGAGTGTGTATTGGACTAGTTGATCTCAAAGCTCATTGTTTTGCAACACATGCAAGTGTATGAGCTTGAGGAAGAAGGAGAGAATAAAACCTGGGAGAGAGAATCCTTTTGTGATAATGATCATAGAAATGAGAAGAGAGAATGGTTAAGTATTTTGCCAATAATTCAACCATGGTATATTAAATCATATAATCTACAACCATGCTTGAATAATGGCTCCAAAAGAAATAAAGAAATACTTAGCCATCCTTCAACCCATGCCTCCTAATTTCCACCTCATTAATTCTTTAATGAAAAAGAATAAAACAATAATGAGGTGTCTCCTTCTAGAAGGTCAATCTTGTGAATTTACAAGAATGCCCTTTTTCCATATTTTCATAAACGTATCTGTATTCTGAAAAATACGGATACACTGAAATCAGTATAATCCAATACTACAATACTAGTATCCGGCTTAAACCAAAGCCCACTAGTATTATCCGTCAGATCGTCATTCGAGTAGACAGCACACGAATGTGATCGAAACCCTGCCGTAAGACTATACGGCGTCTACATCGTCTCGCCTGATCCAGGGAAACCCTATGTGTAGGACTCTAAAGATTCGACAGTACGCTGGTAGTGGGTTTAACCATAAGTCCGTTAGTGGCACTAGCTGTACGTAACGGCAACACAGGTACGTGTCGAAAAGGAGGCCGACGAGCGAACTCGTCCGTAACCCCTACTGAGCCTGTCCGTGACAATATCCGTGCTGTCCAGTCTGTTCGTCTTAGAGTATCGCATGTATGGTCTAGGGAGGTGGCGAACGTCAGACCCCTAACAACCCTACAAGTCGTGCCGGTGTGGCTCAAGACCATCCAAGAATCTACTGGTCAGTCCACCAGTAATTCTCAATCAGCCCTGGCCAGGGACTTACGGTAATGACCAACCGATCACAGTGCGATATCGACTCCCTATACCGGGAGAGATGAATCCCTAACAGTCACTCACTGCCTCCATATGGCTGGGGACTGTACCCAACTAAAACCTGTTTGCACGACTCCTTTGAGCCGTGGTAGGGTAGTAATCAAAGCACAGTGGGAACTCACACGAGACAAATGACGACCTTAAGTTGACAGACTATCTGCACTCATGTCACCTGAGAACTGCTATCTGACGCTAGGTATAATACCATCTAGTCAGTTCTCGGCGAGTCCTTGCCGGTGTACTCACACGCAGTGAGCATCTGTATACAATCTTAGGTGCACATCACCAATGGCTGCGGGACCAATCCATCGCCCCTCGTAAGGGTCTAGATATGTATACACTAGTCTACTCTGGAGCATTGATGCCCGGTCTCGATATTCCTACGACTAGGGACATTTAAGGATGTGCCTATTGACTATCCAGCTCCCACAAGTATGACTGCCATCACAACGCCGGTAGTCAGGCAAACACCCTACGGGCTTTATCAACATGTATATAAATACAAAGTAAAATATATCACACATTAAGATAAAGACAAACCAAATAGCGTACTATCATATCAAGCAAGATTGTCATGTACATAGCATCCTATACAATGAAGGCCTCTACGGCATATATATCCAACAATCTCCCACTTGCACTAAGGCCTGTAATTGGCGCAATGAGTACCCACTGTCTGCTCTAGATCCAGTTGCTGACGTACCACATGCCCAACATCTCAAACAGCCTCTCGGACTGGACTTGAGGGATGGCCTTGGTGAATGGATTTGCCGTGTTGTCTTTTGTGTCCACTCTCCACACCTCGATCTCCCGGCCATCCACGATCTCCCTGATCAGGTGATACCGCCTCAAGATATGTCTGGATTTCTGATGGGACCATGGTTCCTTCGCTAATGCTACAGCCCCATAGTTATCACAATACAAAGATATTGGATTGGCAATTGACGGAACCACCTGAAGTTCAGAGATGAACTTCTTCATCCAGACAGCTTCTTTTGCGGCATCGTTAGTAGCTATATACTCAGCCTCCATAGTTGTGTCTGCGACGGTATCTTATTTGGAACTCCTCCAACATATCGCCCTTCCATTGAGGGTAAACACAAAACCCGAATGGATTTAGAGTCATCTTTTTCAGTTTGGAAGCTGGAGTCAGTAAAAGCCTCAACCGGGAGGTCCCCATTACCGTAAACCAAGAACATCTCCTTAGTCCTTCTCAGGTACTTGAGAATGTTTTTTACTGCTATCCAATGCTTCTCACCTGGGTCATACTGATACCTGCTTACCACACTAAGTGCGTAAGCTACATCTAGTCTGGTACATAACATCGCATACATTATAGATCCCACTGCCGAAGCGTAGGGCATAATGCCCTTGCGATCCCTCCCTTCATCAGTCTTTGGAGACATCTCTTTGGAGAGGGTGATCCCATGACAAGCGGGTAAATTACTGCGCTTGGAATCTTCTCTACTAAATCTCTTTAGTATAGTGTCAATGTACCAGGACTGTGAAAGTCCCAACATTCTTTTGGATCTATCATGATAGATCTTAATGCCCAGAATGTATGATGCATCTCCCAAGTCTTTCATGGAGAATTTCTGTGACAAGAACAGCTTTACTGATTGTAGCATAGGGACATCATTCCCTATCAGTAGTATGTCGTCGACGTACAAAACGAGGAAGACTACTGCACCTTCTACAATCTTCCTATAAATGCATGGTTCATCTACTTTTTTGATAATGTCAAATTTTTTGACCGTCTCATCAAAGCAGATGTTCCAACTCCGCGATACTTGCTTTAATCCATAAATGGATTTAAGCAACTTGCACACCTTTCCGCTGCTCCCACTATCTAAGAAACTTTCTGGTTGATCCATGTAAACACTTTCTTCTAAATGTCCATTTAGAAAAGCTTTTTTTACATCCATCTGCCAGATTTCATAGTCATGGAAGGCAGCAATGGCAAGCAGGATCTGAATGGATTTAAGCATAGCTACTGGGGAAAAGGTTTCATCATAGTCCAATCCTGGTCTTTGACGGAAACCTTTTGCAACGAGTCTAGCTTTGTAGGTTTCCACTTGTCCAAATGCACCAATCTTCTTTTTGAAGATCCATTTGCATCCAACTGGTTTCACCCCAGCAGGAGCAACTTCTAAAGTCCATACTTTATTGGTGTACATGGATTCCATTTCGGATCTCATAGCATCCAGCCACTTCACTGAGTCTTTACTCGTGATAGCCTGCTGAAAATTAGTAGGCTCTTCATCATCAATGATGCAATCCTCTCGATCCCCATCTACAAGAAACCCATAGTATCTTTCAGGAGGACGAAAAATCCTACCAGATCTGCGGAGTGGCGTTTGTTCGTCGGGCTCTTGAAACCCGAGGTTCTACTAAGTCCTCAGCAGTAGTATGAGGTTCTGGAATTTCTTCCAACTCTACCGCGCTCCCACTAATTTCTTTTGCAAGAAATTCGCTCTCTAAGAAGACAATGTGGCGAGCGACAAACACCTTTTGTTCTTCAGTGTGGTAGACCAGATATCCCCTTGAATGCTTGGGGTATCCCACAAACTTTCACAAAACCGATCGTGCCTCGAGCTTGTCTGGATTATACTTTTTAACAAATGCCGGACACCCCCATATCTTGATATACTTGAGACATGGTCTCTTCTCGCTCCACATTTCATATGGAGTGGTAGGCACAGACTTAGTCGGAACTCTATTCAATAGGTATGCTGCTGATTCTAGTGCAAAACCCCAGAAGGAAAGTGGCAACTCAGCACTACTCATCATTGAACGCACCATGTCCAGTAGCGTGTGATTCCTCCTTTCTGATACACCATTATGCTGAGGTGTATAAGGTGGAGTAAGCTGAGAGAGAATTCCATTCTCTTTTAAGCATTCAAGGAAACTGGTACTTAATTATTCTCTATCACGATCAGATCCAAGTGTCTTGATTCTTTTACCAGTCTGTTTCTCTACTTCATTTTTATACTCCTTAAACTTCTCAAAAGCCTCGGATTTATGCTTCATTAAAAACACATGTCCATACCTAGAGAAGTCATCAGTAAAAGTGATGAAGTAGGAGTGACCGCTTCATGCATGTGTAAACATTAGACCACATACATCACTGTGTACAAGTCCCAAGAGTTCCGTGGCTCTTTCTCCATGTCCGGTGAACGGAGATTTGGTCATCTTTCTTTTGATACATGATTGACAAGTTGCATACGATAAATATTCAAACGGATCTAAATATCCAACTTTATGTAACTTAGTCAATCTTGTTTCGTTTATATTACCAAGTCTACAATGCCATAGGAAGGCATGGTTTGAATCTGAAGCCTTTCTTTTAAGCGTGTTTTGAATATTGAAAACTTGAGGTTGATTAAGTATGTATATGCCATTTTCCAGCGTGCCAAACCCAATCATTTCTTGATTTAGGAGAATGTTCATGACATTTCTTTCAAGCGCAAAATTATATCCTTCATTAGATAACAAAGATACTGATATAATATTACACAACATACTGGGAATACAAAAACAGCTGTACAACACCAAAATGTGCCCACTAGTCAACCCCAGGTGATATTCCCCTATTGCAATAGCATCTACGTGCATTCCATTGCCCATCCGAAGAGTCATATCACCTGTTTTCAGTGCTCTACGGTTTCTCAGAGCCTGCAAAGAATTACAGATGTGAGAACCAGAACCGGTATCAAGTACCCTTGATGTAGAGTTTACTAAAAGACAATTTTCGATTACAAACACACCTGAAGCAGAAGCAGCAGCTTGCTTCATGCCCTTGGCTTTGAAAGCCATGCAATCCTTCTTCCAGTGCCCTTACTTGTGACAATAGTAGCATTCATTCTTATCCGCCTTCACCCTTCCTGCCTTGTTCCCTGCACCTTCTTGACCCCGCTTTTCGGTTTGGTGGCTTTCATCTTCTTCTTTCCTTTAGCTTTCGCTTTAGATTTAGAAGAGGATGATTGGCCAACATACAGAACGGGGGTCTTCTCCTTTTTCAAGGAGGTCTCTGCTACCCTCAGCATGTTGAGGAGCTTTAGAAGATCAGCTTCTGATTCGTGCATGTTGAAGTTCAGCACGAACTGAGAGAAGGTGTGGGGAAGGGACTGCAAAATCAAGTCGATGTACAACTCATTCTCTAGCACGCATCCCAGGTTTGCGAGTTCCTCAATGAGGCTGATCATTTTCAGGACGTGCTCTCCTATAGGTGATCCTGGAGCTAACCTCATCTGGAACAATTTCCTTGAGGTCTCGTACCTCGCGATACGGGGGTGCTCTCCATACAGTTCCTTGCAATGGAGAAAGATGGATATAATATCCATACTCTCGTGCTGTTTCTGGAGTTCATTGTTCATGGACGCCAGCACGATACACTTAGCTCACTCACAGTCTAGATCCCAGGTTTTGCGAACTTCCTTGTCCGCAACTGAGGAATCTGGTCCTGGGATAAGGGGGAGGAACAGCGGTGGTAACATATGCAACTTTGTCATAAGTCAGTGCACTGTTGACATTCCTAAGCCAATCTTTATAGTTTGGCCTGGTCAGTGTATTCTTTTCAAGTAATAGTTTTATTCCTGTCATGGTAGCCGCCAGAGAGAGAAAAGAAACACTCAGCATATGCTCTTGCATGTTTAGATTGGTTTATTAGTTTATCTAAACAGGATGGCTCCCACTGTTTCCTCAAATCCTTCTTCAAACCCTAAAAGAAGAATTAGTCAGGATTAATCACACGTCACAATACTTGCTTAACCTTTCAGCCAAGCCAGTGTTGGTACTTCGAGGGAGGTTTTCCAACGCTTTCGCGAAGTTCCTTAATTATATAACCTCTTTTCCCTGGAGGCGTAGCCACACTAACACCTTTCTCGACACCTACTTGGTTTATAGCATTGATTGTTAAGTGAGAAAATCTCCCGAGAGTAATCCTACTCATTAGTGGGATCGGGATCCAACTATCATCGCATGATGCCCAAGATGGAAGCCACTCTAGTCACCATACTCCAGAAGGTATGCTAAATCTGCAAGTTTATTTTATGTTTGAAACTACCGATGTGATTTTTACCCCAAGCTCTTATGACCTTGACGTAGGCCAACAAATCATAAGATGCAAGTAAAGTTCTACCCGTCGTTGTCCTGATTAATTTAGATCCATCCGTACTCGCCCTTGACGTAGGCCAACAAGGCTGTAAGACTGTCCTAAACTAATGCATCTATCTGTGCAACAAATAAGCAACACATTGCTACCATACACTATGCCTTGACGTAGGCCAACAAACATAGCATGAATATGATGTGCTGTTTATTTGAAACGACGGAGGGTTACGGGTGGTTTTTGGCGAAACCGTTAACGTAGTGAACTTGATATGATCGAAGGAACTAAGATAGCTTTTTAAAAGGAGTGGTTTAAGCTCCGCATTTAAAATTTTCTTTTTGAAGAAAACCGAGTGGTTTTGAAATTGTTCCAACGATTTAGTTTAGGTTTATTTTCATTACATTAATGAATTAATGTTGTCCCATCATTTAATCCTACCATTGCAGAAAATAACGAAAATACAACGTACGTTTATGCCATCCGCATTCGCCACTGGGCCCCGTCATCACCCGTTAGGTTACTTAACTAACGACAGAGCGGGGGCTGGACTAGCGCGGGTGTAAAACATAAGCAACGCCTAATAAATATCATATATAGATATATCCATTCGTCGCATGCAATAATAAGCATTCTAGATCACAGATGAACATGTTGGATATACTAGGAATTCCGCACTTCGTTTAAGCCTATATCGAAGGACGGGTTCCACGGTCGTGATGAATAGACAAAACCCCACCCTAGACCCCTACGGGTGCGGCAAACTACCCGCCAAGTACCCGAAGTGAAGCAGTCTCCCTCAACAACGTGAGTAGGCCACTAAGCACTTCAAAATACCCGGTAGTTTGTGCACCCCTCCTTGGGTCTATCCTAGGAGCAAAAACAGTAAAAGAAATAATACAACGGTGGCTACAACCTTATCCTGGATGTGCCTCGCAAAAATAATATTACATCAATTTTACAAATTACATTGAATGAAAGAAAAGAAAACACTCGTCTCACACCCCCCGGCTATTCATCACGAAGATCCAATACGATTCATATACACAAACCTGTTAGTTGTATGTATGCCCTAGAGGCCAGTATTGTACAGATTATGTATATTATATTGGATGCTTGGACATATATAGAGATGACTTTCTTGCTCGACATGATAGTATGCTATCTGGTTGAACTTTATCTTAACATGTACACTAGTCTCTTTATACTGTCTTATAGTTACATGTTGGTAAAGCCCTTAGGATGTGTAGTTGACTACCTGGACTACGATGCAGATCATACTAGTGGGGACATGGTAGTCCATAAGTACATCCTTCAAGGTCCCTAGTCGTGGGTGTATCGAGACGGGGCATCGATATACCAGAGTAGACTAGCGTATACGCTTCTCGACCCATGAGATGGGCGATGGATGATCCCATATCCATTGGTATTTGACATCAGAGATGGTATACGGGTGCTCAGTGGAGACTGGGTACACTGGACGGACTCGCCGAGAACTCCCAGATGGTATTATACCTCACGTCAGATGGCAGTTCTCAGGTGACACTTGTACAGGTTAGTCTGTAGACCCGAGATCGTCATAGAGTCTTGTGTGATTCCCACTGTGCTTTGATCTCCACCTTACCACGTCCATGAGGGCGTGCAAAACGGTGGTCTTTGGGCACAGTCCCGAGTCACATGGAGACAATGAGCGATAGGAGGGGTTTCGTCTCTCCCGGTATTGGGGGTTGATGTTGCGCAGTGCTCGATTGGCCGTAGCAGGGAAGTCCCTGGCCAGGGCTGATCAGAGATTTGCTGGTAAGTGTTACCAGTAGTTTCTCGACCCGTTATGAGCCTCACATCGGCACGACTTATCGAGTATTGGGGTCTGACGTATACCACCCCTAGACTTGATATGCGACGTATCAGACGAAGAGACCGGACTGTATGGTAAGTGTTACCGGTCGGATTCGCAGGAGTGTGAGCGGGCTAGCTCGTCGATCTTCTGATCGCTCAATACCCGGATGGCCGTTACGTTTAGCAGACCGCTTGCGGCTTGTGGGTGCTTGATATGATCATCATCTGCTACCGGCGTATTGACGAGTCTTTAGAGTCCTACACAGAGGTTTCCTAGCTCAAGCGAAACGAAATAGGAGCGCATATGAGATATGTGCAGGACCGAGAATAATGCGTGTATGTGATACCGCATTTCATTCTCGCGATATATGTTTCGATTGGTTATATTCGATATGACCTAGTTATCGAATCATTGATTCGATAAATCGATACATTGAATACTAGTCGGTTATGTGCGACATGACCGGATCATTGAATCAAATGTTGATTTAATGATTTAATGTATAATTATATATTTGATATATTACTTTGCATTAACTAGTATTGGTTCACTTTAAATGGATTTTCTCACTTGATGTACATGTTGTATATGTGATATACTTTAGTGCACATCTTTGTATCATGTTTGATGATACTTGCTCATTAGGTTAAGTGTGAAGAATTAAACCATGGTTAAGAGATGATTAGGGTTTTGCCTTTTTATTTATTTATTTACTTATTTATTTAAAAGAGGTTTAGATGAGAATGGTGGCTTTCTTTTTCTCTTGTTGAAGTTTCTTGAAGCTTTGACAAAGTCCACCATCCTTATCTCATCCTTAACCCTAACCATTCTTTCTAACCTTAGTTTACTCTCTACACTTGACCATGGTCAAGATATGATAAGTATTCATATTAGTTTCATTTTTAAAATAGAAGACTTATCATTCTTTCTTGACCTTCATCTTCTTCTTCAAGAAAAGCTTAAGGTGCAACAATGGCAACTTGAGCTAAAGTAAGATAAATCCAATTCTAAAGTGAACCCACCTCCTATTTCTTCACCCTCTACCTCTTGCCAAGTTGTTTTGGGTGTTTTCTTCACAAGTTTCACAACTTTGTGAAGTCGGAGCTTGAACTAGTGCAACCTCGACGTAGATCGTATTTGACACAAAGCCGACGACCTAGCTTGCCCGTTTCTCCGATGAAGCCAACGTTCGAGTTTGGGAATAGAGATGGACAGCGAAAGGATGCTTTCGTGGATCCAAGGAAGAGGATAACCGGATCTACAAAGGTTGTAGCATCCGAACTTTAGTTAATTTGTTAACTAGTTTTGTTTTTCGCCTAGACATCTAGCAACGATCCGTTAACTAGGGTTTCTCGGCACCATATTTTTTAAAATTGGCATGTTCGATGCCTTGTGAGACTTCACTAGAGTGCCTAGGAACCCTACAGTGGTATCAGAGCCTAGCTAGAGCCTTAGGCGAAGTCTAGACGCGATTTGAAGCCCGAACGAACCCGAAACCCTAAACTTATCTTGCTCTCTGGACTTTTTCCAAAAAGTGGGATTTTTCAATATTAAAAATATTCAGAAAAATAAGCAGGAAATTATAAGGTTTACTGTGAAATTCGTGAGTGTAATTCCACTATTCAAGCGCGGATCCGCGGCATGAGCATGGCTCATGCGGCGGATCCGCGGTTGTACGACTTAATTATTTAAAGAATTTTAGACAGTAATCCTTAGATTCCAGTGGTGATTTTCCTGGGTATTTTTAATAATTATTCAAGAGTTGAATTTTCTGGGGTTGCTTTGGGGATTCGGTGTTTCGATCGGGGTATCAAATTTCATCTTTGTGTATTTCCGGATAATTTTTAGAATATGTTAAAAAGTTCGACCGGATATAAATACCCAATTTTTCCCCTGTCGGAAAATTTCCAAGTGTTGGATTTTTCCGTAGTTTAACGACGTTCTAAGTAGTGCAAGTAACGCGATGGACCCTCTAGAAGACAACAAACCTTAACTCGATTATGTGACAGTCTTGAACTGCCCTTTGAACCTTCGGGTTTGGGGCAGTACGGCGTGCCACATGTGAGGCGTTGGCTTGACCCTTCTACGGCTGGACCGTCGGTACTGAGGCACGAACTGAATGTTGTTAGACTTATTTCTTGTGTTGAGCTGTATCGGGAAAACTTGGGTATTCGACTGTTCGATCGGAAAGTTTAACATTTTCTGTTTATCTGGAATGTGATACAATAATTGGAATTCACAAACAGTTATGTGATAACTGAATGAATGTTATAAATCTAGCAGTTTAGTCCCACATGATATTGAAAAGAGTTTTCGATAATGAGACTAAAATGCGGGGTTTATAACTGTTAGGCATGTGATGTCTAAGTATTTCATTTGATTAGGCATGTGATGTCTAAAGAAGTTGCGGATTCCAATTGTTGTAGTTTTACACTTTCTTTTCTGTGACCGTAAGTGTAGTATGTTCATATCGCCGGTTTCGTTGCTATATGTCAACGACAATTGGGGTATGCGTACTTACTTACGTTGATGACATGTGATGTTATGTGTTGCTGGATATGTAATATGTTATCGTCGTGTTCGAATAGACGGGGTTTTTTTATGTGAGATGAGTGTTTTTCATTTTCATTCATGTAAAAACTTGTATGTAATATTCTTTTATTTGGGGCACTTCCAGGTAGCGGAAGTTGTCACCCTTTGTATATTATTTACTTTTCCGCATTAGGATAGACCCGAGGAGGGGAGCATAAGTAACCGGGTTCTGGGGTCCAGTGGGAGACCAACTCGAGGAGTCGAGTCCGGGTCTCCTAACCCTAGAATTGGCAGGGTTGCTTGCCGCTCTCGTAGGGGTCTAGGGGTGTGGGATTGGCTATTCATCAGGACCGTGGAATCAGTGTTTTATACTGGCTCGTATTGAAAACACGGACGTCCTAGTATATCCAATATTTCATATGTTTATTCTGCTGCGAGATCTGTGTTGTGACTCTGTGATGGATATAGTATATAGTATATATGATATATTATATAGACGTTACTTATGTTTTACACCCGCGCTAGCCCTGCCCTGCTCTGTCGTTAGTTACCTAACCTAACGGTGCACGAGGGGACATCGAGGCGAATGCGGATGGCATAAGTGTACGTCATATCTATCTGTGATGTTTAGGTATTTAAATGATGGGACTTCATTAATGTGATTAATGAAAGATAAGAAACCTAAGATGTTGTGGAATCGAATTTTAGAATAAAAAAGGTAGCTACAGTTCTTGCTTTGCACGGCGGTATATATGATATACCCCGCACCTTATTCGATGAGGAAAGGACCGAGATCCCTTCACCGGGAGTGACTCCTTTAGCAATAACTGGCAGATGCTACACACTCGGTTTGCTTTTGACTGCTTTTGCGTTTTTGCTTTGCACAGCGATATATATGATATATCCCGCACCTCATTCGACGAGGAAAGGACCGAGATCCCTTCACCGGGAGTGACTCCTTTAGCAAAACTGGAAAAGCCTCAAAATCACTCCATTTCAAAACTCCATTTGATTCTACAACGATATCAAGTTCATTACGCAATAGGTTTTCAGAAAAACCTGGCGTAGCCCTCCGTCATTTCAGATTAGAACTGTTTAGTATTCGTGCTGCGTTTGTTGGCCTTTGTCAAGGCGTAGTGTGCGGTAGCTGAATAGTGCTTATCTGCTTATGCATATGATGCAGATTGTTTCAGGGTAGTCGTACGACCTTGTTGGCCTTTGTCAAGGGTCATGCGGGTGGGTTTGATTCAATCAAGAAATGACGGGTTGAACTTGACTAGCATCCTGTGATTTGTTGGCCTTTGTCAAGGTCATAGGACACTAGGGGCAAAATATTATCGGGAATTTCAAGTGTTGAAATTTGCAATGAGATTGCATACCTTCTATGAGATAGTTGGATCCCGATACCCACTGCGAGTAAGAGTTACTCCTGGGAGTGTTTTACACATTGCAATTAGCTGATCAAGTAGGTGTCTAGAAAGGTGTCAACGGGGTTACGCCTCTGGGAAAACGAGGTTTACATTAATTAGGTTCGTGCGAAAGCACGGGGGACCTCCCTCAAAGTACCGACACTAGCCTGGCTGAAAGATTGGCGAACTTGTAGTGTGTAATTAATCCCGGCTAGTCTTTCCTTTTAGGGTTTGGAGGAAGATTTGATAAAAAGCAGTGGGAGCCATCCTGATTAGATAAGATAATAACCAATCTGATCTTGCACGAGCATACGCTAAAGTGTTTTCTTCTCTCTCTCTCCAGGTAGCGACCAGTTCATGCCTTAATCAAGATAATAATATAGATGTATTGACCGAACCCGCATGTTATACTGTGCTGGGGAACGTTGGTTCCGTTCTTTCCTATAAGAGTTATAGGAATGAACAGGATATAGGGGAATACCAGGATTCCCATGCCACCCGAATGAAGAAACTACATGTTGATGCATTTTCTTCGGGTGTGTTCGTTACTGAGAACTGTTTCTCCATTTGCTCTACGTCCAGGGTATTAGATACCGGATCAGGATCCCATATATGTAATCAGTTACATGGGCTTAGAAAAGGAAGAGAACTTGGAGAAGGTGATAAAGACATAAGAGTAGGAAATGGTGCAATTGTTGCAGCCAAGACTGTCGGGGAATATCACCTTGTATTACCAACTGGTAATACATTGGTTCTGAACGAGTGCTATTACATGCCGAACCTGATATGCAACATTATATCGGTTTCTTTATTAAGTAAAGAGGGATATAATTTTGTATTACAGGACAATGTTATGAACATTTTCCATAACCAAAAGTTGGTTGGATCAGGCACGTTGTGCAATGGCATTTATGTTCTAAATCAATCAACAGTTCTGAGCATAACAAACACACACAAGAGGAAGAGTTCTGAACTGAACGAATCCTTCTTGTGGCATTGTAGACTGGGTCACATCAATGCGACACGACTGGCTAAGTTGCATAAGGATGGATATTTAAATCCGTTTGAATTTTCATCCTATGACACTTGCCAGTCATGTCTCAAAGGCAAGATGACCAAAGCTCCGTTTACGGGACACGGAGAAAGAGTTACCGAACTCTTGGGACTGATACATAGTGATGTATGCGGTCCCATGTCTACACATGCCAGGGATGGTTCTTCATACTTCATTACATTCACTGACGATCTCTCTAGATTCGGATATGTGTTCCTAATGAAACACAAATCAGAAGCTTTTGAGAAATTTAGAGAATATAAACAAGAAGTCGAGAACCAAACCGGAAAAAGTATTAAAATCCTACGATCTGATCGAGGAGGGGAATACTTGAGCAATGAATTCCTGGACTTCCTAAAAGAGAATGGGATTCTCTCTCGGCTGACTCCTCCATATACACCACAGCACAACGGTGTATCAGAAAGGAGGAACCGCACCCTATTAGATATGGTACGCTCTATGATGAGCACAGCTGAGTTACCTATTTCCTTCTGGAGTTATGCGCTGGAGACAGCAGCATACCTATTGAATCAAGTTCCATCTAAATCTGTACCTACCACACCATATGAGATATGGAGTGGGAAGAGACCATGTCTTAAACGAGTTAAGATATGGGGTTGCCCGGCCTATGTCAAAAGGCAAAATCCGGACAAACTCGAGGCACGGTCAGTTCTATGCAAGTTTGTGGGATATCCCAAACATTCACATGGATATCTTTTCTACCATACAGAGGAACAAAAAGTGATTGTTTCTCGACATGCCACCTTTTTGGAAAAGGAATTTCTTGCAAAGGAAATTAGTGGCGATAAAGTAGAACTGGAAGAAATTCCGGCTACACAAACTCAAACTGAAGATTTAGTGGAACCAGAGGATTCAGTAGTTCCCGACGAACCTCAGCCTCTCCGCCGATCTAGTAGGGTTCCTCGCCAACCTGAGAGACACTACGGTTTTCTCATGGATGGTGGGAGCGAGGATTGCATCATGGAGGATGATGACCCAACTAGCTTCGAGCAGGCCATCACGAGTGGGGACTCAGTGAAATGGCTGGATGCTATGCGGTCTGAGATGGATTCCATGTACACCAACAAAGTATGGACTTTGGAAGTTGCTCCTGAAGGGGTAAAACCCATTGGGAGCAAGTGGATCTTCAAGAAGAAACTTGGTGTAGATGGGAAAGTGGAGACTTTCAAAGCTAGACTAGTAGCAAAGGGTTTTCGTCAAAGACCAGGTGTGGACTATGACGAGACCTTTTCTCCAGTAGCTATGCTTAAATCCATCCGGATCATGCTTGCCATCGCTGCTTATCATGATTACGAAATCTGGCAAATGGATGTTAAGACCGCCTTTCTAAATGGTGATTTAGAAGAGTGCGTGTACATGACTCAGCCAGAGGGCTTCGTAGACAGTGGGAGCAGCGGGAAGGTGTGCAAGCTGCTTAAATCCATTTATGGATTAAAGCAAGCATCGCGGAGTTGGAACATCTGCCTTGACGTCGTTATCAAAGAGTTTGATTTCGTCAAAAATCCAGATGAACCTTGTATTTACAAGAAGGTGGCAGAGAGTAAGGTTGTCTTCCTCGTATTGTACGTGGACGACATACTCTTGATAGGAAATGATATTCCTATGCTGCAATCGGTCAAGCTCTTCTTATCACAAAGATTCTCAATGAAAGATCTTGGTGATGCCTCCTGCATATTGGGGATCAGGATCTATAGAGATAGATCCAAACGGATTTTGGGATTGTCCCAATCAAGGTACATAGACACCATACTAAAGAGGTTTAGTATGGAAGAGTCCAAGCGTGGGAACTTACCCACGATCTCTGGAATCACTCTCTCCAAAGAGATGTCTTCCAAGACTGATTTGGAGAGAGCTCGCATGCAAGGGATACCCTATGCTTCGGCAGTTGGCTCTATCATGTATGCGATGCTATGTACCATACCCGATGTAGCATACTCACTAAGTATAGTGAGCAGGTATCAAGCTGATCCTGGAGAGAGTCACTGGATAGCTGTGAAGAGCATTCTCAAGTACTTGCGAAGGACTAGAGATATGTTCTTGGTGTATGGTAACGGAGAACTCCAAGTGGAGTCCTTTACCGATTCGAGCTTCCAGAGTGATAAGGACGACTCTAAGTCGCAGTCGGGCTTTGTCTTTACCCTTTACGGAGGGGCGGTTAGCTGGAAGAGTTCCAAGCAGGAAACCGTGGCAGACTCGACGATGGAGGCTGAATACATCGTTGCCAACGATGCTGCCAAAGAGGCTGTCTGGATCAAGAAGTTCATTACTGAACTTGGAATGGTTCCATCCATTGAGCATCCAATACCTTTGTATTGCGATAACAATGGAGCGGTGGCTTTGGCCAAGGAACCCAGGTCCCATCAACGGTCCAGGCATATTCTGAGGCGGTATCACCTGATCCGGGAGATAGTTGATCGCCGGGAGATCGAGGTCAGGAGAGTTGACACGAAGAACAACACGGCGGATCCACTCACGAAGGCCATTCCCCAGATACAATTTGAGAGACTCTTCGGGATGCTCGGTATGAGATACTACAGCAGCTGGCCCTAGTGCAAGTGGGAGATTGTTAGTTGTATGTATGCCCTAGAGGCCAGTATTGTACAGATTATGTATATTATATTGGATGCTTGGACATATATAGAGATGACTTTCTTGCTCGACATGATAGTATGCTATCTGGTTGAACTTTATCTTAACATGTACACTAGTCTCTTTATACTGTCTTATAGTTACATGTTGGTAAAGACCTTAGGATGTGTACTTGACTACCTGGACTATGATGCAGATCATACTAGTGGGGACATGGTAGTCCATAAGTACATCCTTTAAAGTCCCTAGTCATGGGTGTATCGAGACGGGGCATCGATATACCAGAGTAGACTAGCGTATACGCTTCTCGACCCATGAGATGGACGATGGATGATCCCATATCCATTGGTGTTTGACATCAGAGATGGTATACGGGTGCTCAGTGGAGACTGGGTACACTGGACGGACTCGCCGAGAACTCCCAGATGGTATTATACCTCACGTCAGATGGCAGTTCTCAGGTGACACTTGTACAGGTTAGTCTGTAGACCCGAGATCGTCATAGAGTCTTATGTGATTCCCACTGTGCTTTGATCTCCACCTTACGACGTCCATGAGGGCGTGCAAAACGGTGGTCTTTGGGCACAGTCCCGAGTCACATGGAGACAATGAGCGATAGGAGGGGTTTCGTCTCTCCCGGTATTGGGGGTTGATGTTGCGCAGTGCTCGATTGGCCGTAGCAGGGAAGTCCCTGGCCAGGGCTGATCAGAGATTTGCTGGTAAGTGTTACCAGTAGTTTCTCGACCCGTTATGCGCCTCACATCGGCACGACTTATCGAGTATTGGGGTCTGACGTATACCACCCCTAGACTTGATATGCGACGTATCAGACGAAGAGACCGGACTGTATGGTAAGTGTTACCGGTCGGATTCGCAGGAGTGTGAGCGGGCTAGCTCGTCGATCTTCTGATCTCTCAATACCCGGATGGCCGTTACGTTTAGCAAACCGCTTGCGGCTTGTGGGTGCTTGATATGATCATCATCTGCTACCGGCGTATTGACGAGTCTTTAGAGTCCTACACAGAGGTTTCCTAGCTCAAGCGAAACGAAATAGGAGCGCATATGAGATATGTGCAGGACCGAGAATAATGCGTGTATGTGATACTGCATTTCATTCTCGCGATATATGTTTCGATTGGTTATATTCGATATGACCTAGTTATCGAATCATTGATTCGATAAATCGATACATTGAATACTAGTCGGTTATGTGCGACATGACCGGATCATTGAATCAAATGTTGATTTAATGATTTAATGTATAATTATATATTTGATATATTACTTTGCATTAACTAGTATTGGTTCACTTTAAATGGATTTTCTCACTTGATGTACATGTTGTATATGTGATATACTTTAGTGCACATCTTTGTATCATGTTTGATGATACTTGCTCATTAGGTTAAGTGTGAAGAATTAAACCATGGTTAAGAGATGATTAGGGTTTTGCCTTTTTATTTATTTATTTACTTATTTATTTAAAAGAGGTTTAGATGAGAATGGTGGCTTTCTTTGTCTCTTGTTGAAGTTTCTTGAAGCTTTGAGAAAGTCCACCATCCTTATCTCATCCTTAACCCTAACCTTTCTTTCTAACCTTAGTTTATTCTCTACACTTGACCATGGTCAAGATATGATAAGTATTCATATTAGTTTCATTTTTAAAATAGAAGACTTATCATTCTTTCTTGACCTTCATCTTCTTCTTCAAGAAAAGCTTAAGGTGCAACAATGGCAACTTGAGCTAAAGTAAGATAAATCCAATTCTAAAGTGAACCCACCTCCTATTTCTTCACCCTCTACCTCTTGCCAAGTTGTTTTGGGTGTTTTCTTCACAAGTTTCACAACTTTGTGAAGTCGGAGCTTGAACTAGTGCAACCTCGACGTAGATCGTCTTTGACACAAAGCCGACGACCTAGCTTGCCCGTTTCTCCGATGAAGCCAACGTTTGAGTTTCGGAATAGAGATGGACAGCGAAAGGATGCTTTCGTGGAGCCAAGGAAGAGGATAACCGGATCTACAAAGGTTGTAGCATCCGAACTTTAGTTAATTTGTTAACTAGTTTTGTTTTTCGCCTAGACATCTAGCAACGATCCTTTAACTAGGGTTTCTCGGCACCATATTTTTCAAAATTGGCATGTTCGATGCCTTGTGAGACTTCACTAGAGTGCCTAGGAACCCTACAAAACCAATCATCACAGATATGTGCAACCCCCACTAATCATCGTATAGCGATTAGCAGACGTTTCAAAACACACATAACATTATAGAAGAACCGATTAGCTAAAGCAATTAGGATTTCTATCGATTAAGCAAATTTGAATCTATCCCCAGTTTAACACAGTACACAAAATATCTGGGCAGAGGCAAACAATACCAAAAATCATAATTCCAGAAACTAAGAATAAAAGAAAAAGTTTGGACTGAATCCGAGTCAACTCGACCGCGGATCGGCGGCAGAACGCATGGTTCTGCCGCGGATCCGCGGCGGTCTGACCGATTCATGAGTCCAAATTTTTTCTGTGTTCTTAGAAAAGCCTGCACGAATTTTTAAGCTTTCTGAAAAAAAATTTAGACTAGATTTCAAAATCGACAGAAACTATCTTTTTCGGACGCGTTTTTGGAATTTTTGTGGCGATCGAATTTCTAACACTTTGCTAACAAGTTAGTTAAGGTTTAAATAGGCTCTAATACCAGTGTATGTCCATGATGCACACCACACGGGTCGCGTGGAGGCGGAATACTTTAAAAACGATTTTCTCACCTCAGAAGAAACTAGTTTTTGTTTTGCATCATGAACTTTTTCACACTTTAGGATCTTGTTTAAACCTTAACTAACAAAACTAAACTAAGCGAGAAAGCTAACTACTATGTAAAGGAGTTATACCTTTGTTCCTAGTCTTTCGGGTCTTCAAGTTGCTCCTTGCTCCTTGGTTCAAGCTCCTTCTCCTTGATCTCCTTTCTTTGGCTTCTTCTAGGTCTTAGAAGAGTTCGTTTGCCGGTCTCCGTTGCGTCGAAGATGGATCCACCCGAGGGGCCTATGATCAAGCTTCAACCTCCATGAGATACCTTAGTGATCTAACTTCCTAGGAGAGATTACTAAGAGGATGTAGAAAGAGTGTGTATTGGACTAGTTGATCTCAAAGCTCATTGTTTTGCAACACATGCAAGTGTATGAGCTTGAGGAAGAAGGAGAGAAAAAAACCTAGGAGAGAGAATTCTTTTGTCATAATGATCATAGAAATGAGAAGAGAGAATGGTTAAGTATTTTGCCAATAATTCAACCATGGTATATTAAATCATATAATCTACAACCATGTTTGAATAGTTGCTCCAAAAGAAATAAACAAATAATTAGCCATCCTTCAACCCATGCCTCCTAATTTCCACATCATTAATTCTTTAATGAAAAAGAATAAAACTATAATGAGGTGTCTCCTTCTAGAAGGTCAATCTTGTGAATTTACAAGAATGCCATTTTTCCGTATTTTCATACCCGTATCCGTATTCCGAAAAATACGGATACACTGAGATCAGTATAATCCAATACTACAATACTAGTATCCGGCTTAAACCAAAGCCCACTAGTATTATCTGTCCGATCGTCATTCGAGTAGCCAGTACACGAATGCGATCGAAACCCTACTGTAAGACCATACGGCGTCTACATCGTCTCGCCTGATCTAGGGAAACTCTCTGTGTGGGACTCTAAAGACTCGACGGTACGCTGGTAGTGGGTTTAACCATAAGTCCGTCAGTGGCACTAGCTGTACGTAACGGCAACCCAGGTACGTGTCGAAAAGGAGGCCGACGAGTGAACTCGTCCGTAACCACTACTGAGCCAGTCCGTGACATTATCCGTGCAGTCCGGTCTGTTCGTCTGAGAGTATCGCATGTATGGTCTAGGGAGGTGGCGAACGTCAGACCCCTAACATCCCTACAAGTCGTGCCGGTGTGGATCAAGACCATCCGAGAATCTACTGGTCAGTCCACCAGTAATTCTCAATCAGCCCTGGCCTGGGACTTAAGGTAATGACTAACCGATGACAGTGCGATATCGACTCCCTATACCGGGAGAGACGAATCCCTAACAGTCGCTCACTGCCTCCATGTGGCTCGGGACTGTATCCAACTAAACTTGTTTGCATGACTCCTTTGAGCCGTGGTAGGGTAGTAATCAAATCACAGTGGGAACTTGTTAGTGTATATGCCCTAAGGGCCATTATTGTATCATACTAGTTTGTATATTACTTAATGGAAGCTTGGGATATTCACATGTATATAACAGTCTTGCTAAACATGGTAGTATGCTACTTGGTTTTTCTATCTTAATATGTGAGTATACGTATTGATAGAGCTCTTAGGATCTTGCTTGACTACCAGCGTTGTGATGGCAGTCACACTAGTGGGGGCTGGGTAGTCTACAGGCACATCCTTATTCAGGTCCCTAGTCGTAGGATTATCGAGACAAGGCATCGATACTCCGGAGTAGACTAGTGTGTACGCTTCTCATCCCAGTTGCGGAGATGGTCCACCCCACAGCCGTCAGTACGTCGTACTGGAGATAGTATACAGGTGCTCGTTGGGTTACGGGTACACCGGACAGGACTCGTAGGGAACTGTTGGTTGGGTTTTATACCAGTCGTCAGTTAACTGTTCCCAGGTGACATGAGTACAGCATAGTCCGCAGACTTGACACTGCCACTTCGCCTCGAGTGCGTCCCACTGTTCTTAGATTGCTACCCTACCATGGCTCAAAGGAGTCGTGCAAACAGGTAGCAGTTGGGTGCAGTCCCAAGCACTTGGAGGCAGTGGCGGTTAGACAGGATTCGTCTCTCCCGGTATTGGGAGTTGATATCGCGCTGTGTCAGAGAGCCATTACGCAAAGTCCCTGGCCAGGGCAAGCGAGATTTACAGTAGGTTCCAGTAGTTTCTCAGGGTGTAATGGGCTTCGCTCCTACACGACTTATACCGCTATTAGGTGACAGACGCTTGCCGCCCCCTAGGCCCGATATGCGATAGTCTTAGATGAACAGACCGGACTGTACGGAGATTGTCACATCAGGCTCAGTAGGAGTTCGGATGAGTTTCCTCATCGGCCTTCTTATCGACATCTACCTGGGGACCGTTACGTACAGCTAGTGCCGCTTGCGGTCTGTGGTTAAATCCACTGCCAGCGTAGTAGTCGAGTCATTAGAGTCCCACACAGAGAGTTTCCCTATTCCAGGCAAAACGATATAGAGGTCGTAGGGTTTTACGACAAGGGTTCGGACGCATACGTGTGTATACTCACGTACGACTTTCGGACAGTTTTTACTAGTCGGCTTTGGTTTAAGCCAGATTCTAGTATCGGGATATTGGATTTATACAGTCTAAAGTTTTTCTGTGTTTTCACGGATAGGAGGGGCGTTCTCGTAATTTTACAAGAAGCTTCTAGAAGATGATGACTTGGGGGTGTAGGTGTCATATGCATTAAATGAGATTAGTGAGTCATATGAGTGATTCATCCATGTCATTAATGCATCATAAATGCTTAATGACTCATGGAGATGAATCACCCTTTGATATTTATCAAGCATGGTTGTAAATCCTTTATTTTCTTTTATTGGATAAATGATAATGCTTGATATATATTATGATAGATTATTATCTCATCTCATTCTTATGCTCACCTTCTCTCTCCTCAAGCTCTCTCTCTTCAAACCCTAATCCTCCCCTCTCATGTGTTGAGATCAACGATTAGATTAGACTACTTAATCCATAACCCAACTCTATATCACCTAGGTTACTTGGATTAGCACTTTAAGAAACCTAGTTACCTCTAGTTTGAGGTGAAGCTTGAAGTATAGCTCTCGGGTGGATCTTCTGCTACATAGAGAAGGCCGGAGAGGACGTGGAGAACGACAAGACGAAGGACTCGGTTCTTTAGGTATAATCACTTAACATAGTAGTTTAGAACTTCTATGGTTTCTTATTAGTTATTGTTTATGCAAAGATTCTCGGTTAGTCGATGTTTACGCCTAAAACAAGATCGTTTTTCATTATTTCGCCTCCCCGCAAGTCGTGGGGTGTTGTACATCGACATACAGTGGTATCAGAGCCTCGCTAAACAATAATTAACTCATTAGCGAAGTCATAAGTATTTCGAACGCGAAAAGAACCGGAAAGATTATCGTATTAACACAGTTTCTGCCGATTTTAAAACAGGCCCTAAAAATTTTTCAGGGACCTGCAGAATAACAAGCATGAAATTATTGGGCTACTGAAGAAATTTGGACTCCCAACTCGGCTAACTCACCACGGAACCGCGGCGGATCCATGCGGCGCGCCGTGGATCCGCGGCCGAGTTAAGGCCGAGTCGGCCCAAATTTTTCCAGTAACCCCTTTGTGTTAGCAGTGATATTTCTGTATATTTTATTTTCTGCTAAGATCTCAGGTGCACAGAGAAGTTTTACAGTAGAATCTAAAGTGTTTTGCTCGATTGAAATTTTACAATGTTTGCTAATATGATTATATCTGTGATTGTATAATGTATTCGTAAACCTCCCCTAATTGCTAGTATGTCGGTTGGCAGGAGGTTGCACATTTCTGTAATGGTTTTTACTGTTTGTGGATGTGAACTGTATTGGACTGTTGTGATGATTAGCCGGGGTTTGAGATGGGTTATTATTTTAATTCATTCAATGTAATTGTAATTTGTTGTAATATTATTTTTGCGGGGCACATCCAGGTTGCAGTTGTAGCCACCGTTGTATTATTTCATTTTACTGTTTTTGCTCCTAGGACAGACCCAAGGTGGGGTGCACAAACTACCAGATACTTTGAAGTGTTTAGTGGCCTACTCACTTTGTTGAGGGAGACCGCTTCACTTTGGGTACTTGGCGGGTAGTTTGCCGTACCCTTAGGGGTCTAGGGTGGGGTAATGGTTATTCATCACAACTGTGTAATCTGTCTTTTGTTACAGGCTCTAAACAAATGCGGATTGCTTGCAAATCCAATAAAGTTCATATAAGATCTGGAATGCCTATTATTGCGTCTGACGAATGTACAATATCTATATACGATAGCTATTTAGACGTCACTTATGTTTTACACCCGCGCTAGCCCAGCCCCCACTCTGTCGTTAGTTAAGTAACCTAACGGGTGATGACGGGACCCAGTGGCGAATGCGGATGGCATAAGAGGACGTTGTATTTTCGTTGGTTTCTGCAATGATAGGTTAATGATGGGACGCATTATTTATAATGCAAAGAAAATAAACCAAAAGGTTGAATCGTTGGAACAATTTAAAAGAAACCACTCGGTTATTTTAAAACAGATGATATTTTTAATTGCGGAGCTTTAACCACTCCTTTTAAAAAGCTATCAGGTTCCTTCGGTTATATCAAGTTCACCACGTTCACGGTTTCGCCAAAACCATTCGTAGCCCTCCGTCATTTCATTTGGGTATTCAGTAGTATTCAAGCTATGCATTTTGACCAACGCCAAGGCATAGTGTATGGTAGCTGCTGGGTATTCATTTGTTGCATAGATAGATGAGTTAGTTTGGGACAGTCGTATTATCATTTGGCCAACGTCAGGGATATATACGGATGGATTCAAATTGACAAGATAATGATGGGCAGAACTTGACATGTGACTTATGACGTTTTGACCAACGCCAAGGTCATAAGAGCATGGGGCAAAAATATATATCGGGAATTTCTAAAGAAACTGAAATTTGCAAAGAGATGCATACCATTTGGAGTTTGATGAATGTTGGTAGGATTCCTTCAACATTATCATACGATGATATTTGGATCCCGATCCTACTGTGAGTATATGCTACTCATCAGGAGATTCGTCACTTAACGATCAATGCTATAAACCAAGTAGGTGTCAAGAAAGATGTCAGCGGGGTTACGCCCCCAGAGAAAAGAGGTTATTTAATTAAGGAACTTCGCGAAAGCATTGGAAAACCTCCCTCGAAGTATCGACACTGGCCTGGCTGAACGGTTAAGCAAGTATTGTACGGTGAGAATAGTCCTGGCTAATTCTTCTTTTATGGTTTGGGGAAGGATTCGAGAAACAGTGGGAGCCATCCAGTTTAGATAAACTAAAAACCACTCTAAACTTGTAAGAGCATCATGCTAAAGAGTTTTCTTCTCTCTCTCCTAATTGCAGCGACCCTGAAAATGACTGGACTTAAGTTACTTTTAGAGAAAAATATACTGACAAGGCCAAACTATAAATATTGGCTGCGGAATGTCAAAATGGCTTTGACCTATGACAAATTGGGGTATGTCCTCACCGCTAAGGCACCTGCTGTCCCTGGTCCCAAATCCAGTAATGCGGATAAGGAAATCCACAAAACCTGGGAGTTAGATTGCGCGAAGGACAAGTGCATCGTGCTTGCCTCGATGAACAATGAACATCAGAGGAGGCACGAGGATATGGAACTAGATGCCATATTTCTCCATACAAAGGAACTTTATGGAGAGCAATCTCGTATAGCAAGATACGGGACCTCTAAGAACTTGTTTCGAGCGAGGTTGGCTGTCGGATCATCGGTAGGAGAACATGTCCTAAAGATGATTGGCTACATAGAAGAGTTCGCAGACCTTGGGACGACTTTGGATAATGAGCTCTATATGGACCTTATTCTCCGGTCCCTTCCTTCCACCTATGCCCAGTTTATTCTGAACTTCAACATTCAACGAAAAGAAGTTGAACTTCCGGAACTCCTTAACATGTTGAGGTGTGCAGAGGGCACCTTGCAGAAGGCAAGGGAAACACCCGCTATGTTTGTTAGCGGTGCTTCTTCTTCCAGGTCCAAGGCTAGGGCCAAAGGAAGGAAAAAGAAGGCCGCCACCAAACCTAGAGGAGGTGTAAGTAAGGTGGGAGGGAAGGGAAAGAAAAAGTTTGCGGTACCGGTAGTGGCCCAGGATGAGTGCTTCCATTGTCACAGGAAAGGGCACTGGAAGAAAGATTGCAAGGCGTGGAACGCCAAGAACCAGGAACCGAAGCAAGCTGTGCCTTCGACTTCAGGTGTGTTTGTAATTGAAAATTGTCTGTCAATCAACTCTACTTCCTGGGTATTGGATACCGGATCAGGATATCATATTTTCAATTCATTGCAGGCACTGAGAAACCGTAGAGTACTGAAGGAAGTTGATATGACCCTAAAGGTTGCTAACGGAGCTAACGTGGGAGCTGTGTCCGTCGGGGATTATCACCTGGGATTGACAAGTGGACACATTTTGGTTTTACATAACTGTTTTTATGTACCTAGCTTAACATGTAATATCATATCAGTTTCCTTGTTATCAAATAAAGGTTATGATTTCACGTTTGTAAGTGATGTTGTTAACATCCACCTTAATCATGGTTTTATTGGGTCCGGTACACTAAATAACGGTATATATGTCTTAAACCAACTTCAGATTTTCAATGTCCAGAACACACTAAAAAGAAAGTCTCCAGATTTAAATAAAGCTTTCTTATGACATTGTAGACTGGGTCACATCAATGAGAGAAGGTTGACTAAGTTACATAGAGAAGGATATTTGGACTCGTTCGAATATCAAACTTATGCCACTTGTCAATCTTGTCTCAAAGGAAAGATGACAAAGACTCCATTTACTGGACATGGAGTAAGAGCGAGCGAGCTCTTAGGACTCATACACAGCGATGCATGTGGTCCAATGTCTACACATGCAAGAGGTGGTTTTTCCTACTTCATTACTTTCACTGATGATTACTCGAGGTACGGATTCATTTATCTGATGAAACATAAATCCGAGGCTTTTGAGAAATTCCAAGAGTATAAGAATGAAGTAGAAAACCAAACCGGCAAAAGTATCAAGACACTAAGATCTGATCGGGGTGGTGAATACTTCAGTGCCGAGTTCCTAGGTTACCTAAAAGAGAAAGGAATTCTCTCTCAGCTTACTCCTCCATACACTCCACAGCATAACGGTGTATCGGAGAGACGGAATCGAACTCTATTGGATATCATACGTTCCATGATGAGTAATGCTGAGTTACCGCGATCTTTCTGGGGTTATGCGCTAGAATCAGCGGCATATCTTCTGAACAGGGTTCCTACCAAGACTGTGCCTACCACCCCATATCAGATGTGGAGTGGGAAGAAACCCTATCTTTAGTATCTGAGGATATGAGGATGTCCAGCTTTTGTTAAAAAGCAGCATGTGGATAAGCTCGAGGCACGATCAGTACAGTGTAAGTTTATGGGATATCCAAAGAACTCCAAGGGGTATCTATTCTATTACGCAGAGGAACAAAAGGTTTTTGTTTCTCGTAATGCCCATTTTCTAGAACAGCAGGTTTTAGAAAAGGATACGAGTAGGAGCGAAATAGAACTGGAAGAAATTCCAGAACCACAAACTACTACTGAAAGTTTGGTAGAACAAGTAGTTCAAAAAGAACAGGACATTCCAGCACCCCTCCGCAGGAGTAGTAGGCCGTCTCATCCGCCTGAGAGATACTACGGTTTTCTCTTAGATGGGGATAGAGAGGATTGCATCATAGATGATGATGAACCTACTAGCTTCCAGCAGGCCATCCAGAGCGGCGACTCGGTATGATGGCTAGATGCAATGCGGACCGAAATGGAGTCCATGTACACCAACAAAGTATGGACTTTGGACTTTGCTCCAAATCGGGTAAAACCCATAGGATGCAAATGGATCTTCAAGAAAAAGATTGGTGTAGACGGACAGGTGGAAACCTATAAGGCTAGACTTGTTGCGAAGGGTTTTCGTCAAAGACCTGGCTTGGACTATGACGAAACTTTTTCTCCAGTGGCTATGCTCAAATCCATTCGGGTCCTTCTTGCTATTGCTGCCTTCCATGATTATGAAATCTGGCAGATGGACGTAAAGACGGATTTTCTGAATGGTAATTTAGAAGAGTGCGTCTATATGGATCAGCCAGAGGGTTTCAATCAGAGTGGGAGCAGCGGGAAAGTATGCAAGCTGCTTAAGTCCATTTATAGACTAAAACAGGCATCGCGGAGTTGGAACATCTGTTTTGATGAGACAGTCAAAGAATATGACTTTATCAAAAATCCAGATGAACCATGTATATATAGTAAAGTTGTAGCCAGAAGTGTCGTATTCCTCGTCTTGTACGTGGATGACATTCTATTGATAGGAAATGACATTCCTATGCTACAATCTGTCAAAGGATTCTTGTCACACAGGTTCTCCATGAAAGACCTGGGTGATGCGTCTTACATTCTGGGGATCCGGATCTATCGTGATAGATCCAAGAGGTTGTTGGGACTTTCGCAGTCCATGTATATCAACACTGTACTGAAAAGATTCAGTATGGAAGATTCTAAGCGCGGTAATCTACCGGCTTGTCATGGAATCACCCTATCCAAAGAGATGTCTCCCAAGACTGATTTGGAAAGGGAACGCATGTCTATTATACCCTACGTTTCTGCGGTAGGATCTATAATGTATGCGATGTTGTGCACCAGACCAGATGTAGCTTACGCACTGAGCGTGGTAAGCCAGTATCAGTCAGACCCAGGGGAGAAGCACTGGATAGCAGTAAAGAACATTCTCAAGTACCTGAGGAGGACTAAGGAGATATTCTTGGTTTACGGCGGAAAAGACCTCAGGATGGAGGCCTATACTGATTCCGGCTTGCAGAGTGATAAGGATGATTCCAAGTCCATGTCAGGTTATGTCTTTACCCTCAATGGAGGGGCGGTGTGCTGGAAGAGCACCAAGTAGGACACCGTTGCTGACTCGAAGATAGAAGCGGAGTATATAGCTGCTTGCGATGCCGCAAAAGAAGCGGTCTGGATAAAGAAGGTCCTAACAGAACTTCAGGTGGTTCCTACCATTGTTGATCCAATACCTCTTTATTGCGACAACAACGGAGCTATAGCTTTAGCGACGGAACCAAGGTCCCATCAAAAGTCCAGACACATCTTGAGGTGGTATCACTTGATCAGGGAGATCATTGATCGTCGGGAGATCGAGGTTCGGAGAGTTGCTACTGAAGAGAACATTGCTGATCCATTCACGAAAGCACTACCCCAGATTCAGTTCGAGAGGCTACTCGAGATCATTGGTCTTCGATACGCCAGTACATGGCCCTACTGCAAGTGGGAGATTGTTAGTGTGTATGCCCTAGGGGCCATTATTGTATCATACTAGTTTGTATATTACTTAATGGAAGCTTGGGATATTCACATGTATATAACAGTCTTGCTAAACATGGTAGTATGCTACTTGGTTTTTATATCTTAATATGTGAGTATACGTATTGATAAAGCTCTTAGGATCTTGCTTGACTACCAGCGTTGTGATGGCAGTCACACTAGTGGGGGCTGGGTAGTCTACAGGCACATCCTTATTCAGGCCCCTAGTCATAGGATTATCAAGACAATGCATCGATACTCCGGAGTAGACCAGTGTGTATGCTTCTCATCCCAGTTGGGGAGATGGTCTGTCCCACAGCCGTCAGTACGTCGTACTGGAGATACTATACAGGTGCTCGTTGGGTTACGGGTACACCGAACAGGACTCGCAGGGAACTGTTGGTTGGGTTTTATACCAGTCGTCAGTTAACAGTTCCCAGGTGACATGAGTACAGCATAGTCCGCAGACTTGACACTGCCACTTCGCCTCGAGTGTGTCCCACTGTTCTTAGATTGCTACCCTACCACGGCTCAAAGGAGTCATGCAAACAGGTAGCAGTTGGGTTCAGTCCCGAGCACTTAGAGGCAGTGGCGGTTTGACAGGATTCGCCTCTCCCGGTATTGGGAGTTGATATCGCGCTGTGTCAGAGAGCCATTACGCAAAGTTCCTGGCCAGGGCAAGCGAGATTTACTGGTAGGTTCCAGTAGTTTCTCACGGTGTAATGGGCTTCGCTCCGACACGACTTATACCGCTATTAGGGGACTGATGCTTGCCACCCCCTAGGCCCGATATGTGATAGTCTTAGACGAACAGACCGGACTGTACGGAGATTGTCACATGAGGCTCAGTAGGAGTTCGGATGGGTTTTCTTATCGGCCTTCTAACGACATCTACCTGGGGACCATTACGTACAGCTAGTGCCGCTTGCGGTCTGTGGTTAAACCCACTGCCAGCATAGTAGTCGAGTCATTAGAGTCCCACACAGAGAGTTCCCCTATTCTAGGCGAAACGATATAGAGGTCGTATGGTTTTACGACAAGGGTTTGGACGCATACGTGTGTTTACGTACGTACGACTTTCGAACAGTTTTTACTAGTCGGCTTTGGTTTAAGCCAGATTCTAGTATCGGGATATTGGATTTATACAGTCTAAAGTTTTTCCGTGTTTTCACGGATAGGAGGGACGGTCTCGTAATTTTACGAGAAGCTTCTAGAAGATGATGACTTGGGGGTGTAGGTGTCATATGCATTAAATGAGATTAGTGAGTCATATGAGTGATTCATCCATGTCTTTAATGCATCATAATTGCTTAATGACTCATGGAGATGAATCACCCTTTGATATTTATCAAGCATGGTTGTAAATCCTTTATTTTCTTTTATTGGATAAATGATAATGCTTGATATATATTATGACAGATCATTATCTCATCTCATTCTTATGCTCACCTTCTCTCTCCTCAAGCTCTCTCTCTTCAAACCCTAATCCTCCCCTCTCATGTGTTGAGATCAAGGATCAGATTATACTACTTAATCCATAACCCAACTCTATATCACCTAGGTTACTTGGATTAGCACTTTAAGAAACCTAGTTACCTCTAGTTTGAGGTGAAGCTTGAAGCATAGCTCTTGGGTGGATCTTCTACTACATAGAGAAGGCCGGAGAGGACGTGGAGAACGACAAGACGAAGGACTCGGTTCTTTAGGTATAATCACTTAACATAGTAGTTTAGAACTTCTATGGTTTCTTGTTAGTTATTGTTTATGCAAAGATTCTCGGTTAGTCGATGTTTATGCCTAAAACAAGATCGTTTTTCATTATTCCGCCTCCCCGCAAGTCATGGGCAGTACATCGACATACAGAACTCACACGAGACAAATGATGACCTTAAGTCGACAGACTATCTGCACACATGTCACCTGAGAACTGCTATCTGACACTAGGTATAATACCATCTAGTCAGTTCTCGGCGAGTCATGTCCGGTGTACTCAACCGCAGTGAGCATCTGTATACAATCTTAGGTGCACATCTCCAATGGCTGCGGGACCAATCCATCACCCCTCGTCAGGGTCTAGATATGTATACACTAGTCTACTCTGGAGCATTGATGCCCAGTCTCGATACTCCTGCGACTAGTGATATTTAAGGATGTGCCTATTGACTATCCAGCTCCCATAAGTATGACTGCCATAACAACGCCGGTAGTCAGGCAAACACCCTACGGGCTTTATCAACATGTATATAAATACAAAGTAAAATATATCATACGTTAAGATAAAGATAAACCAAATAGCGTACTATCATATCAAGCAAGATTGTCATGTACATACATATCCCTAGCATCCTATACAATGAAGGCCTCTAGGGCATATATATCCAACAGAAGCTTCCAGGAAGATATGCGATAGATGATAGCTAGTCTACCCCGATTTGAGAGACGAAGGTGATTCGTCAGATTGATGGGCCGAAACGGGCCCAGTTGAGTTGAAGATTTCCAGTGTGGAGAGAATCTTACTCAGACCTAGAGCAGACCGATCCAGAGAAGACCGCCGATGTATCTCCTTTCCTGGAGGATTGAAGCATTGTTTAGCATGCGGGCGAAGAATATTTACATGTTGTATAGGCGAAGCTAAAAAGTTCGAACGTGTGTCAGAAACCCATTTTCCCAAGTTTAAAGTGTTTGGAGGAACATGCAGGTAATTCTGTGGACCCTCTAGAAGAATGAAACCCTAACTCGACATGATGACCATGGAACCGCTTTGAACCTTATGGTTTGTGGCAGTTTAGCGGTGCCATCAGTGAGGCTTGGGTTTTCCCTTCTACGGTTGGTCCAAAGGTACTGTGGTATGTACCAGATATTTTTAGACTGTGCTCAGGTGCTGAGCCTTCGGGAAATTTTGGGACCTTGATGACTCGATCGAAAGGTTTGACGCCGTCCAGATACTATGTGATAAGAGATCAGCAAGCTGACCAGCTTTAGATAGAGGACCTCACCCAGAGGCGTTGTGAGTTGATTGAGAACGGAAGAGTATTAAATATTCCTCCGATAGTTGGGGCGAGTTCCCCAGGACGTGTTCGGCCAGATATCTTCTACCGAGTGATGAAGATACCGAGTTCGTGACTTCGAGTCTGTGTGAGAGACTTCGGATTGACCGTGACCGAGAACAGTTGCAGCGCGCAGATAGCATGGCGTGACGTCATAGTGGATGACGATAAAGACAACTGGAACCAGAGGTTCGTGCGAGACGCTGACGAGTTGTTATTATTCCCCGCCGAGATAAGAGACCTGATATGCTTACAGAGGCGTTGGGATACGACCAGTTTCCGAGGAATCTTGTGCGGAACACGCAGATGTCCAGAAAACGGGGAAAGATTATATAAGAGTACCAGCCTCCGTATAGTTCGTCATAGGCGAGATCGGAAGAGACCTTGAGCAGGATTCCTTCCGGGACACTGCTGCAATGAGAATTGCACCCAGGATCAGATGTGTCACGTGTATTCAGAGAGACAGAGGCCGACGCCAATGACGTGCTGCCTTACGAGTGGTCGTGATGATTGACCGAGAGATGACCAGAGAAGTGCCAGAACGGAATAGTCCCCGTTAGCACATATGACAGGGCCGATGAGGCGATGGATTGTGAGATGGGTAAATCCACAGAGAAGATAAGGACCCCCAGGCCGAGGATGCCAGACCCTGAGCAGGGTGCAAGCGGATGTTCTAGTTCTGCCGGTTATTAGGCGCACCGATTTATTTTTCGACATCGTAGGAGGCGTACCTCGATGTTCTTTATTGCGATTTGCGTTTGTGATCTGAGTATCACGGTTGTATCGCTTGGATTTGAGTTTTGAGGATTGAGTTTCCTGATATTGATTTTATGCACCATGGCTGCACCTACTGAGTGTTTACGTTTTGCGCATAGTTATCGCACTTGATATATATTTTATACACCGTTGTGTTGATTTGCGATTTGTGCATGCTTATTGCGTTTGATGTCGATTTTATACCTGCGTAGCATGTGTTTATGATTTCATGGATTTCATACGGATGATTTGATTTTTGCACTCGATATAGCTTATATGTGCTTGTAGTGCATTTATACGTATTTTGTGCACCACAGTTGCACCTGACTTCATTTTGATGTCATTCGAGATATTTATTGTGATTTCATGCCTAGGGCATGCATATGATTTGATTTATGCTTTCGGCATAGTTTTCATGCACTTTATTATTCGATTTGCTTTTGTGCACGTTGATGCACATGGTTGTGCGATTATATACCACGGTATACCTAATTTGGAATTGGATTGAATTGTGTTGTATACCGTCGATTCGATTTTGATACTCGATATTGTTTTATGCACCTTGTGCACCTGATTAGATTCTTGTGCATATCAAATGCACCCGATATTGTTGTCATGCACACCGTTGCAGTGGACAGATTCTTTTGTGCACACCCGTTGCACTTAGTTTTGCTTCGTGCGTATTGTGGCACCTGTATTTGGATTTGATTTCCATGCGCGCCAGACGCATGTGTTTATTGGATACGCCTTTTGAGGCTGATTTTGCTTTTGAGCACTTTGTTTTTATGATGGGCACTATATTGTGTAGTAGCCAAACAGGATTGATCTGAGGATAGTACCTGAGTACATTGTATGCATTAAAAGATTTCCAAAAGGGTTTTCAAAAGGAGTTATAGTCTCGCTATTTCTTACGTGTCCGTGAGTGACACGAACGTTTATAAAGAAAAACCTTTTGGGGATATTTCGAAAACGAGGGAACGTGTATTTAAGAAAACATATATGGACATATATTATTATTTTAAAATGAGCGTCCGTCATTTATGCCGTGAGTTACGCATTCCCGCGGCGACTTAGAAAAGATTTTGCTTGTATTTTATTCAGATTTTTGAGTTTTCAAAGATGCGTACTATACACGTATTATAGTATTTGACTAGTGTATATTGGATTTCAGTAGTGGATTTCGAGATCTGCATCCCTATTGTAACTCCGAGGATATGCGTGCAAATCCGATGATTTGCGTGACGCTTGAAGGAGTTGATTTGAGTTTTGTACTCGTTTTCATGCACACTTGGCGCGTTGTGTTATTTCTGCGTTTTCCATGATTTCGGAGCCCCGTTGTTTTGAGCCGATTATTGAAATGTTTTAGATTTTGGGGGTTTAAATTTAAATTCAGGGACCGAATTTATTTATGCAGGGAAGACTGTAACATTTCAGAAAATATAAAATATTATTTTTGGAATTTAATATTAAAATAATATTTTTCCCGAAAACTGCTCGATTTGCGAAATTGTGGTTTTCGAAAATAGGTATAAATATATACCAATAATTGTTAAATAAATGGAAATTAAAATGATTTATTCATTTAATAATATATTTAAAAGATTTGGAAATTTTAAAATTTATTATATGCAGTTTTGATAAAAACCCGATTAGTGCACGTCAAATCGCGATTAAGCCAAATCTGCATTTCTACAGTTTTTCGTGGCCAGTGCACCATGTCATATTGCATTTGGTTACATGTAGTTTTCTTATGATGGTTTGGGTATTTTGTGTATTGGTTTTAAAGTTATAGGAGAAAAGAAAAGAAAAAGCGAATGGCAAAAGGGTAATTAGTGAGAGTAGGTGAGAATAAAAGAGCGAGGAGAGAGAGGGGAAGCAACAAAATCTCTTCCCCATTATTTCTTCCATCTTCTTCTTTCTCTTTTCCCTCCACTTTACCCTTATAGATCCACCCTAAAAACTACACCAAAACCCTAATTCCCTTTCACAAAAAATTATCCTCTCTACACCCTCTTCATATTGGACCAAGAAAAGTGGGATTTGGACAACATTGGTAAACTAGGGTTTTTCTTGGGTTGCCTAAGTGAGGTAATTTCATCACCCTTAGCATAGTATTTCTTTCACATTAGCTTTCATACAAGTTTAGAGGTGAAATGGTGATGTTTAGCGAGGTTAGAAAATTCCTAGTTAGGGTTTGAGTGTTGTTTGGAATTGGAGATGTGTAGTGGCTGCCTACAAGTCTTAGTGGTGTTTTTACTGACCTATAAAAAGGGAAGGAACCCAAAACACGGATTTAGAAACCCAACATCGGATAAATATGTGAATTTGTGAGGGTATTTTGGAATCTGGAGCAACCCGAGACCACTAAAAATAATTTAGCAACCACAGTGACACATGCAGGCACCTAGGAAGCTACCACAGAGACACGAGCTCAAACTTACACTTCCAGGCCGCAGATTTATTGAAATTGGCCTCAAATTACGGTCAAGTAGGGGTGTTTGGGTGTTATTTTTGGACCATAGCCACCTTGTCTGATATCTAGAACAACCCCATATGCAGAATTGACCAATTTGGCCTAGGGTAAAATCTGGGAGCACTTATGGTGTTTTTTTTTTGGCTAGGATTTCCGTATTTTGAAATGTCAATTCTTGATATTTGGATTCGTTTTTTGTTGTCGCATGTTTATACATCGACAACAAGGGTTGTTTTGCTGATTTTGTACGCGTATGCTATAGGTTCAAACCTACGAGCAAGGCGCGTTCCGTTTTGGATTTTAGAACTGTTTTTAATAAGCATTGCGATATGTGTTGTTGTTGTAGGTACCCTCGCATGGATTCCGGGGCGAAGGAGCATGGCATCATCGATTTCGGCGAGCGAAGGCCAGGTGAGTGGATCTATATCCACGAGGGAAGTCGGGTGGATGGCGTATAGCACCCCCGCAAAGTTTTAGTGGAAACCAATTATAGAATATGGTTAAGGAAACCTAGATTAGGAAACTAGGGTTAGAATGAGATGGCTATGAAACTGTAAGTCCATGCTACCTCTCCCGGTACTTTCGGGCATGCGGAATTTGGTAAAAAACGATTTTCTTAGAGGTGGTAACATGGACTTAAAACCCGGATCTTTGTTAAACATCTAACTAAAAACCTAACGACAAGTTGCTAACTACTCGGTTAGGGGGTTATACCTTTCTTTTTCTCGAACTCCTTCGTCTTCAAGCTTCGATGGTCGTCCGAATCGGCTTCTCCCCGTCGTCTCCTTGCGCCGAAGATAGATCCACCTGAAAGCTTCAACCTTTGGCTCCTTCTTCGAACTTTGAAGAAACTAGTTCACTCGGTTTGCTAAACCTTGTGAACTAGAGTGAGTAGAGAAGAGTTTGTATGGGATTTTATCTATGGTTCTTGTTTCTCAACTCATGAGACAAGTGAACCATAGAGTCAAGAGAGGGAGAGCAAGAGGAGGAGATGAGAGCTCAAGAACAAGAGAAAGAATGAGCATGAAAGAATGAGAGAAGACTTTTCTCATTTGGCTCTCATAATCCAAAACAATCATAACACCTCATATCAATCAAGTATTATGTGATGGTTTAAGCAACCATAGCCATATCATTTCATGCACTCATTTTGCACAAAAGAGCAAGCAAGCAAAAGTCTTTGCCATGAAATGATAGCTATAGTTATCATAATGGTCAACTAGTCAAGCCTAGTCAACCGGTCAACAAAGTCAACAAGTCAACAAAGTCAATCCCTCAACAACCATATCACCATAATACTTAATTAATATAATTGTTAATCACATATCATATTCTTATTAGGGTTGAGCAAAAGTCAATAGTCAACTGTCAACGGTCAACAACCCTAATGAGAATTCTCTGCCTCTGTCTCTCCGTCAACTGTGCATACACACCCGCATCCACGTTCCGAGGAACACGAATGCATACTGGATAAAACCAATCCCAAAAGGTACACTAGGATCTGGTTTAAACCAAAGCCCGCTAGTGTGAACTGTCCGGACACTGTACGTGCACAAGTGCACGGATGTGACCGAACCCTGTCGCAAAACCATGCGACCTGTCGCAAAACCATGCGACCTCTACTCTTTTGCCTAAAGGCGAATAGATTTCTGTGTGGGACTGTAAAGACTCGACACTACGCTGGCAGTGGGTTTAACCACAGACCGCAAGCGGCACTAGCTGTGCGTAACGGTCCCCAGGTAGATGCCGACAAGAAGACTGACGAGGCGAAACCCATCTGAACTCCTACTGAGCCTGAATGTTGCATTCTCCGTACAGTCCGGTCTGTTCGTCTGATACATCGCATGGCGGGCCTAGGGGGCGGTAAACGTCAGTCCCCTTATAGCGGTACAAGTCGTGTCGGAGTGAAGCCCAAAACACCCTGAGATAACACTGGAAGCCTACCGGTATATCTCGTTTGCCCTAGCCAGGGACTACTCGTATAATGGCTCTCCTAGACACAGCGCGATGTCAACCCCCAATACCGGGAGAGACGAATCCTGTCTAACCGTCACTGCCTCCAAGTGCTTCGGGACTGCACCCAACTACCACTTGTTTGCACGACTCCTTTGAGCCGTGGTAGGGTAGTAATCAAAGTACAGTGGGAACACACTCGAGGCGAAGTGACAGTGTCAAGTCAGCGGACTAAGCTGTACTCATTTCACCTAGGAACTGATAACTGACGATAGGCATAATACCAACTAGTCAGTTCCCGACGAGTCCTGTCCAGTGTACTCGTAACCCAACGAGCACCCGCATACTATCTCAAGTACGACGTACCGACGGCTGTGGGACAGACCGTCTCCCACACTGGAATGAGAAGCGCATGCGCTAGTCTACTCCGGAGTATCGATGCCCTGTCTCGATAGTCCTGCGACCAGGGACCTGCATAAGGATGTGCTTATAGATTACCCAGCCCCACTAGTGTGACTGCCATCACAACGCTGGTAATCAAGCAAAGATCCTAAGGGCTCCATTAATGTGTATAGGCGATATACTAAAATAAACACATGTACACATTGAAGTAGAAACAAACCAAGTAGCATACTACTATTTTGAGCAAGATTGTATATACAAGGTGAATATCCCAAGCTTTCATTAAGTAAAATACAAACTAGTATGATACAGTAATGGCCTCTAGGGCATATACACTAACAGAAACCATATTAGAAACTAGAGGATAGTTAGAAGTGATATGTTACTACTATCATCGGTTGACGTTTAGCGATATTGCCGTTTAGGGTACTGTAGGACTAGATAGTCGATGTCGATGCGTCATCCGAACGATACCATTTTATAAACCGAAGAATCGTATGTATCTTTTCTATATATATATACACCTTGAGGGATGTTACGGATTTTCAAATGATATCTTTTCTTAAAAACACCGTAACCCCTATTTTCAAAACTACGATTCGCTTCTTTAAAAATCTGATTGTATGGTTCGGGTGTGCATGTTAAATTAGATACTTATACTTAGTAGAGATAGAATGTTTATGTAAATTCGATTTGATGTGTGATATAAATGCGATGACAAGAATATATGACGAATATGATGATCTGATGATATATTGGTATACGGATGCGAGTCGATTCAGATGATGGATACCTTGTCGGTCCCCTGATACGAGATTATTGCGGATGTGAACTGGGACATAGGTACAAAGATATATATCCATATATAGAATGTTGTAAATCATGGATGAAGGGTCGTACGTGATATTAGGCCGTACCCTCATTTGTCGTATAGGATGTTAGGATCCCTATTAGCTTAATGCCGCCGCACGGTGATTTTTCGTGCGTGATGTGTTTGACTTGATGATTGATCCATACCCTTGACTAGAGGTTGTCGTACGACGGATTATACCGTACGCGATATTGTTAGGCTGGATGCCGATTGATAGATTCCCCGACTCGATCATATTAGATACGTATACCCGTTAGCATTTGCATATGATTTACCTTATGTTGCATTCATATTACTTCCATTGCATTGCTTATACCTGTGTTAGTACACTTGCACCATTATCAATGATGCGTATGTTACACGCACACAGATTTGCTTGCTCACACACTTCATCATCGATAATTGCCATGCCACTATACAGTAGGTTTGCTGCATCTTGACATACACATTGTATATCCACATTGGTGCACATATACATTGATATATTCATATTTGCGCACATACACAATGTATATCCACATTAGTGCACATATACATTAATATTTTCATATTTACGGATATACACATTTGTATATCCATATTGGTGCATATATATATTGATACATCTCATCTATACATGCGGATATACACATTTGTACATCCATATTGGTGCACACATATATTGGTACATCTATACTTGCGCATATACATATTGTACCTACATAGATAACTGATTTTATTGGGAGATTGGGAACCGCATGTTATATTTAAAAACTGGAATCATTTTAAAAGAGCGGTTTTCCCTTAATATGTCATATCACTATTCCACGTTGCATGATACACGGATATGCTCGCATTTCTTTTATATGTCGCATACATCATGCTCTATTACTTTACATATTTAGATATGTTGTTTTCATGAGATTTCTGGATTTGAGAACCATGGATATTTCAAAAGAGATTATGTGTTGTTGAAAAAACCCGGTTTCTCTTGATATGATATTTTAGTGCGTCCACCATGCGTTTTCTCGGTTTTGAGACTTGTGACATGTGAAACCCGATTCGAGGAGGCGGATGAGGCCGATTATGGGTACATGGTGGACCCGGTATGGTATCCCGGGGTGAGAACGGATCGCTGTGCAGTAGACGGTGAGCCTGGCAGAGGGACTACTACCTACCGGTGAAAGTATTTGAGCTCGGCGGATATTCGAAGGATACCGACCGGAGTCGAGAGATGATATAGGCCGATCCACACTGACAGAGCCCGTAGGCCGATCCGGACTGACGGAGCCCAATATATGAGGATTTACGTATTGATGCTGGGCACGGTTTTCATGATGTTTTCGAGTGTCGATGCTAGGCACTCAAGTTCTAAGATTTTGATGTGTCGTGAGGGACACCGTCGATATATATATCATCATACTTTCATGCACACACCATTATGATGTTTACATGCATACATACCTTGATTATGGTTGGACGAGATCCATATGCATACATACCTTGATTATGGTTGGACGTTATCCGCATGCATATAGGCATTGACTACCTTGTTGGCATATATACAGACCCGATCATCCTAGATATCATAGTATTACCTTTATGATACAGTTAACCTAGGAGTCGTCGTTTATTCGATTTCTATCTGTTGATATTTTTCTACTCACGAGTTGGCAACTCATCCCCGTTGTGCCACAGTTCTTGCAGGTTGACCGCTTGGATCAGTAGCGGCTTCGCTGGCACATAGTTGCATTCGGGTGTTTCGCATTGGTAGGTGGGACACTTGTATCATTCCCACTCTTGTATCTACATTTCATATTGTATCTAGTTAACTCCATCAATCAAAACTTGTAAATTGTATAAGTAATGAGACTTAGTGGGATTGTGGTTGCGAGACTTAGAGCGAGGGGTTTTCCGCTACTTGTGATTTATATGTCTTGCTTTTCTTGTATTCTTTTGTGGTGAACTTCGCCGTTGGGCGTCGTATACTTATTTTTATTATCTTGCGTGGTTGTGATCCGCCGTTTGGCAAAGAGCTAGCTCCCGCTTGGGGACGCCTTTATCATTATTATGTATTTATGGTTTTGGATCAAAATATACAAAGGAGGTGCTGCCAAAATTTTTAAAAGACGAAACATGTTTTCAAACTAGTAACTTCACTTGCATCATTCTTGTATCTTTTCTATGCATTAAGAAAACTCATTTTCATTATTCCTTTATTTCAAAATTTTCACCTCCTTTATTTTCTTAAAAAGGTTTAGATTTCTGGGTTGCAGCTTACTTGAATTCCGTTACGCCTTTAGACGTTGCGTGAATCAAGTGCTGGTCATGAACTACTATTTCGGGTTGTGACAACTTTGTTTCCCTTGAGCTAGGAAACCACTGTGTGGGACTCTAAAGACTTGTCAATACGCCAGCAGTAGCTAATGATCATTTCAGTTACCCACAAGCCGTAAGCGGTACTAGCTGGGCGTAACGGCTACCCAGGTATTGAGCAAATAAAAGATCAACAAGCAAGCTTTTCCAAACTCCCTTGAATCCGACAAGTAACACTACTGTACAGGCCGGTCTTTTCGTCTGTTATGTCGCATATCGAGTCTAGGAGTGGTAAACATCAGACCCCAATAATTTAATAAGTCATGCCGATGTGAGGCTCATAATAGGTCGAGAAACTATTGATAACACTTACCGGTAAATCTCATCAACAGCCCTGGTCAGGGACTTCCTGTTATAGCTAATCGAGCATAGTGCAACATCAATTCCCAATATCGGGAGAGACGAAACCCCTTTTATCCCTCATTGTCTCCATGTGACTCGGGACTATACCCAAAATCAACCTCTTTGCACGACTCCTTTGAGCCGTGGTAGGGAGGAAATCAAAGCACTATGGGAACCACACAAGACTTTATGACGATCTTGGGTCTACATACTAACCTGTACCAGTGTCACCAGAGAACTGCTATCTGACGTTAGGTATAATACCATCTAGGAGTTCTCGGCATGTCCTGTTCAGTGTACCCATTCTCCAATGAGCACCTGTGCAAAATATTTGATGTCAAACACCAATGGATGTGGGATCAACCATCGCCCCATACAGGGTCAAGAAACATACACACTAGTTTACTCTGGAATATTGATGCCATGTCTCGATACTCTCTCGACTAGGAAAAATTAAAGGATGTGCTTACGGACTACCCAAGCCTCACTAGTATGATTTGTATCATAGTCTCGGTAGTCAAGCTAACATCCTAAGGGCTTTATCAACATGTATCAGTGAGAGACAGTATATGTAAGTCTACGGTAGCATCCCGGCCGGCAATCCGAGGCCAAACACGGAACAAAAACTTTTTATAAAACAGGCGCTAACGTAGGCTTTTACCCCGATCGTACCATTAACACAAAACTAGCTAACTACAAAGAAGTTAGAATGGTTATACCGATCGATCCATGTCCTTCGGTCTTTAGCCACCATCTCCTCGCGGCATCTCCGATCTCCGGTCTCCTCGTTGAAGTGGCACCACAACAATGAATCCTTTTACGGGCTCCCGTTTCAAACCGAAGCAACTCGGACATGAAGTTTGTCAACCGACATGTCCAAGGTGAAGTAGAGAATGTGTGTGATCATTTTGTCTCAAGATATCCATTGATCTCAACCCATGATATGGTATGGATGGAGGTTGAAGAAGAAGCCATTGATGAAAGTTGTGAGCACAAGAAGAAAGCTAGTGAAAAGAAGAAGAGCTTGCTTATTGCGTTGAGATGAAAATGTGAGAGCTCTCATAATAAACTCAAGACCAAGTCCCACTCTCAAGTGGCTGCCCTCTCTCTCCACACACATAATTTCCACACAATAATAAATCAAGAGATTAGATATGGCACAAAAAATAACACCTTGAGTCATCAACAAAGCACATGCCATATTTAATGCTCTTGATCATGACTAGCACTCACAATTTCCACCTAATAAACATTAATCCAAATGTTTAGAATAATAAATAGAATGGCATCTTCTAAAGTAAACTCGTGACGGATCACAAGAATACCCCTCACCTGTATATACATACCTGCATCCGTATTCTGACGGAATACGAATACTACGAGACGAAAATAATCCAACAATCTAATACTAGGATCCTATTTAAACCAAAGCCCACTAGTATGATCCATCCAATCATGATCCGTGCACAAGTGCACGTATATGATCGAACACTTCCATAAAACTGTACGACCTCTACAACGTTTCGCCCGAACTTGGAAAACTTTCTGTGGGGGACTCTAAAGACTCGTTAATACACTGGCAGTGGGTTTAACCATAAGCACGTCAGCGGTACTAGCTGTACGTAACAGCTATTGAGCGAAAGTGAAGCTGACGAGCGAACTCATCCTGAAACCCTACTGAGCCTATCTGTGACAATCTCCTAACAGTTTCGTCTATTCGTCTATGAGTATCGCATATCGGGCCTAGGGGATGGTAAACATCAGAACCCCAATAGCGGTATAAGTCGTGTCGGAGTGTAGCCCAGAACACCTTGAGAAACTACTGGAATACCTACTAGTAAATCTCACTTTCCTTGGCCAAGGACTTTGTGTAATGACTCTCCAGACACAGCGCGATTTCAACCCCCAATACCGGGAGAGACGAATCCTATCTAACCGCCACTGCCTCCAAGTGCTTTGGGACTGCACCCAACTACTACCTGTTTGCATGATTCCCTTGAGCCGTGGTAGGGTAGTAATCAAAGATAAGTGGAACACACTTGAGACAATGTAGCAGTGTCAAGTCAACGGACTAAGCTGTACTCATGTCACCTGGGAACTGCTCCTGACGATAGGTATGGTACCAATCAGCAGTGCCCCTGTGAGTCCGTCCGGTGTACTCATAACCCAGTGAGCACCTGTATACTACTTTAGGTGAACCAACTAACACCAATGGCTTGTGTGACCAGCCACAACCCCTCGTCGGGGTCTCGATCCGTATACACTAGTCTATTCATGGAGTATCGATGCCCGGTCTCAAAACTCCCACGACTAGGGACACTTTAAGGATGTGGTTATAGACTACCCAACTCTCACATATATGATGGCCATCATACTGCAGGTAGTCAAGCAAGAATCCTAAAGGCTCTATCAACGTATAATAGTGATCTGTAATATCACTTAAAGCATGTACACGATGATAAAGACAAACTAGATAGCATACTATCATCTCGAGTAAGACTATCCTACCGGTATAGGTCCTCTATCAATCATTGCAATTACGTGCCTGCGATCCAATAATTGACTTTTAGGGCACTATAGCCAACAATCTCCTACTTGCACTTAAGGCTAATTATTGCAATGTCGCATACTCACAGCCTGTGTGATACCGAACACCCAACTCCCTTACTAATCAGTTTCACAAAGCTCGTTTGTGAAACTATTACGTTCGAGAAATAGCCTCAGTGAGTGGATCATCTCTGACGTTTCTTTCTATGTCTCTCTTTGTCTCAAGTTCGTGAAGAAATCCATCTCCCGAAATGAGCAATACTTGTCTTAGAATATATCTGGATATCTGATGGGACCTAGTTCACAAATGAACACCAAATCCAGTAAACTTCTTAAACTATATCGTCAACTGAATTTAATCAGTATCCTGCGCCATACCTCCCCAGTATCCGCTTAGACCACCTGTCCAAACTACTTCCCCTCACATAGGAAAGTCTATAACTCTGACAGTCACTCTGTCAACCAGGTCACTGATCGCACACTTTTTGCGTGTCGGATGTTCAAAGTTCTAAAGTATAACCGCGATCAGGACGGTGTCGCTATGCAGCTAGCCGGTTGAGCACGGGTCGATCCACAGGGAGATGGTTGTATGCCCGTTCTTGTTTTAGACGAGTCAATAAAGAATGAGCATATGTTTATTCAATCTAACCTATGTATATTATTTGCATGTATAAAGTTGTTAAGAAAAGATACGATAATGTAAGCTAAAGAAATCCGTACTTAAAACCTTTGAGCCGAGTCTTGACCAATTGAAGCTAGAGCAATCGGCAACAACGTGGATTAGGGGATTTAAGCGCGGTATTCGTGGAATCCGGCTTATTTACCCTTGTCCTTCCATTCTTTTCTCTTTCTTTTGCCTCCGGCCAAACCGAACGCAACCGGTCGCGGTTAGGAATCACCGTTACCTTGTTAGGGTAGGGTGCCTAACGGAGCGCTTGCGTAACGTTTGGGCGGAGTTCAATGGAAAATAACGGGAAAAGGAAATGAGCAAAGAAACATTAACTTACAATACCGTATTTATTCTTAACAACGATAATTATTACAACCATTCACAAAGAGAACCAAGAAAAGCAAAAGAAAAGAACAAAGAAAAGAAAAGATTACAAGTAAGTAAGTGCATGAATTAAATTGCAAGTAAGTAAAGCAAGGTAATAAAAAGAAAGTAATAAAAAGCGAGAAAGAAAACTAGAAACTAGAACTCAAGACAAGCATGGGATCAATAGCCAACCCTTAAACTTGCAAGCTCAATCAAGAGGCTGCAAGATCAAGAGAAGGGTAAAGAACTCATGTGAAATGAAGCACTAATTCCATAAGAAAATACAACACTTGAGATCAATAACTAACCCTTAACCTTTCAAGCTCAAGGAAGAGGTTGAAAGATCAAGAGGAAGCAAAAATCTCAAGGGGAAGCTAAACAAATAAGAATGATACAAAAACCCTCATCTTCATTCACATCCACTCAATGCTCTCACTACATTTCCATGGAGGAAGAATGAAGAAGAAGAAGAAGAAGAACTAAAACTACACTAAAGTGGCTAAAAGAGGAACAAAGAATTGACACCCTCTAAACTTGGCTCAGATCTGGGGTATTTATAGGAGGGGAACTGGAAACCTAGGGCAACAATCTGCCTCTATATAAAATTACAAAACAGCCCCTGAAAGATGACCTTCTGTCGAGGCCGTACGGCCGCGGTTCCGCGGCCTAAGCAAGCTTATGCCGCGGTTCCGCGGCCGTATAGAGTTGGCTCCTCGTATTTTTTGGGGTCCCCTGGTTTGATGTTGTCTGCTGTTTGGTATAGTATTTTTCTCATAAACTCTTCACTATTCTTTCAGAATTTCAGTAGAACAAAAGGTGATGTGATGTGGATCTTTTGCCATGATTTCCTCGAGCTCCGCGTAGATTTCTTGGATCTTGTGTTGACATTGAGCTTTGCGCATGACATGACAATCGATTTGCCATTTTGTCCCTTAAACTGGTATTTGGCAACACACGGATAGAGAGCGGAAGACCCGTGCTTTATCTGTTGTTGGCAGTAATCCGGAATTTGTCGTACTTTTCCATGGATTTCACTGTTTAGAGTTGAGAACCAGTATTCTGTAAATATGTAGCAAACACTGATCAAAAGCACCTGCCTATAAATAAACGAGCGCAAGAATGGGCGGTATAAAATGCAATATTCTGATATGAACAAATACCCCCAAATTTAACTTTTGCTCGTCCCGAGCAAGACCAATTATTCACAAAAAAGTCATAACCGCACTTTCGTAGGGAACGCGATTGCACTGAGCACGTGCAACAAGCCGTTAAACCTCTAGGTGTCCCTAGTAGGAGGAGTGTTATCTCCTGAGGGTTTTCAGCGGATTACACCCACAAAATCCCGTCAAGCTAGTGTCATAAGTTAACATTGATTCTACTCCTACAGTTTAGTATTTACGTTAGAAACTCTATCATCCTAAGTTAGAAATATCTAACCCTTATGTTTCACACCTCCTATCTGTTTAACTTTAGATCCTATACGTTCCAAAAAAGTTTAGAAAGATGTTGGTTCTCCTGAGTTTTCCTTCTAAAGTGTGGCCTCAAATCACGGATTTTTATCAACATTACAGAAAACACAAGTCTTATTCTTTATTTCTATCTCATATCCAAACATCAATTGTATACCCCTACGTGTGTGTATATTTGCAACCCTACACTCAAGAATTCAATTCAAGCTATAATACCCTTGTCCTAATACCTAATACTACTTCTTTTCATTTAATGATGGACGGATTTGCTCACACACAATTCATGCGACTATTAATGCTTCTTGAGGCACTAACGACCGATTACTGAATGTGTGAACTTTAAAGCGTAAATAGCAGTTTCCAGGTCTTGACTTTATTCATTTTTCTTTTTATTTTTCTTTTTCTTTTTCTTTTTCAAGCCCGGATATATTTTTCAACATGCTCTTTTGGTGTTTATCTTTAAATACCGTTTTTTTCTTTCATACTAGGCTTTCAGGCAAGAGTATTTCTAGGTATCCTCTACTATCCCAAGTTTCAAGGTGCGTGTAAGTGCAATTTGTAGGGTATATACTTTCTAAATTTGAACTCAAGAAAAGAAACTATTTTTCAGACTTATCCTTCAATAAGGCATCAATACTTTCCTTTTATCTTGACTTGACTCAAGAACTGAACTCAAGATTACCTATTTCTCAAAAAAAACTGTAAGGACGTATACTTACCAAAGTTATACAGAATGAGGGTTATTTTTAGGGTTTTCAATTCCTAAGCCTAGAATTTAGTTATTTCTATCATATCAACTAAACTTTCGGAATAAAGATCTAAGTTACCCTATTAGCTAACTTGACGACAAAGTTTTTATATTTTTTGGAAAATTTTCGATTTTTGTGTGTTTTTAATAAGGTATGCAAATGCAAAATATACAAATGAATGCGAAGGAAGAAAGCTTACCGAGCACACCCCCAAACTTAAACTTGACATTGCCCTCACTGTCAGGCTACACCAAGAGGGTCAAAATTGTCGGCGCTCCCTAGAAACAAATTATATACAAAACAAAAAGGAAAACAAAAAATATATACAAAAAAGGAGTCCCCCCCAAACTTAAGTAAAACAGTGTTTCCACTGTTAAGCATTGAAGTTCAGGATTAGGGGGGAAAGAACAGTATCAAGCTATACAAGGCCTTACACAGGCCAAAAGTGAGCACCAACCATTCAAAGATCTTATCGTGATAAAGCAGTGGTTGGTCAAAGAAGGCATAGAGAAAAGAAATAGAGAATACGCGAGTCCGTATGGAGATAGAAGCGGGATACGGTCTCGGTATATCAGAAGAAGAAGAATGGCGGAAGGGAAAAAGAAATGGAGTACGAACTTGAGCGTGCAAATGGAGTGAATAGATTAGCACAATTTGTGATGAGCGATGTGTAAAAAGGGATTGTGCTAATCTATTAACCCGTCGAGAAATGGGGTCAAATCCCTCAAGATTCGTGAGAAACCATGGGTACGCCGAACTTGGTAAACCAGACATATGAAATGAAAGTGAGACGGTTTCTTGCAAGGTCGGAACGATGGAAAGGATGGAGGGAAGTGATCGAGGAGGGGTATCGGTTAATGGTTCAGAAGGGTGTACACAGTCAATGACAGGGACAGGATGAATTGGAAAATCCGACTCATCAATTAAAACTGGTTCATCCTCAAAACTATCCTCAATATTTTCCTTAAAATTTAGCACATCCATGCACTTCTCTTCAAAATCCCAACGCATATGGGGTTCGGGAAAAACATTTGATGACTCGGGATGATGATTTGAAGAGAAAAACTCAGCAAAATCTATAGGTTCATCATCCAAAATATTCCCAGCGTCAATATCCTCAATCAAGTGGAAATCAATATTCTCAGACACCTCATCAAAAGCATGGATTTCAATCAATTTTGGTTCTAAGATGGAGGTGTAGAGGTCAAAAGGTTTGGGTGTGGTTTCACTTGGAAGGGTCCCTTCACAATCGGGTAAATCAAACACTGCAAAGTCGCACAACTTATCAAACATTCTATCTTTAATTGATAATTCAGTTGGGACACTTGATAGACTTTCAACACAGGAGTTGTGGGATTCAATTAGAAACGGGTAGGTTTGATTTGGAAGGGGGTACAGCTCACTCTCTCCGCTCAAATTCTCATTATGTCCTACCGCCTCTTCATATATTGGAAAATTTGGAGCTAGTTGAAAACTAGCTACCGGGTCACTAGGTTGTATGAGGGCGGCCATGGACGCATTCAAATCCATCATCTGTTGGTACGATGCTACCCTAAAGTCTTCCAATGACTGTTCTAGACTAGACATGGGTTGTGATGGGGTTTCAGTAAAAGATTCAAAGTTGTTTTGATACTGGAAACTCCAAAATGATGGTTCAGAAGCAATGTCTAAGGAAGGTGTAAAAGTCGGGTAGGACTGGTAGGAATTGAATGGCTGGACAGGGGTAGAATCAACATTTGGATACGAAGGTGAATGGAATTGTTGATCCTAAGAATTTGAAGTGGTGAAAGGAGTGAAAGATCGGCTATGAGATTGTTCAATACGTTCAGCGATGGACAAAGGACGACTTGCAAAAGGGGTATCAACATAAGCGGATGCGGGAGGTTGAAAAGATTGATACAAAGTGGAATGCGGAGGGCAAGTGTTTGTCCTAGACGCGTCTATACGATCTATCAATGACATTTTTGGCATGGAGGGGTCGTTCGATGTTCGGCTAAAGCAAGAACCGTAAGAAGTAATGTCTGGTTGTGGGTACCAAAGTTCGGCAAGAGTTTTGCGAGGTGGGGCACCCATGATATGAAGAGAGAGAGAAAGAAAGGCAGAGAAAAGGAGGGGGAAAAGAATATGATTTTTTTGTTTTAAAATTTTTTTTTAGTTAGTTATTAACAAAAGAATGAAATATACACACAAAAAGAATATGGACAAGAACAATCACGACACAAAAATACCACACACCTAATCGTTCTAGGGTTCACCTAGGTCAACTAGACCTGCTCCAGAACTTGATTGTCGAAGTAAAACTGTGTCGAGAAACGGGCTCAAGATACACTGATCACGAGGCCAGGTAAGTGCAGAGATAAGGGGAGGTTTTCCAACGCTTTCGCGAAGTTCCTTAATTAAATAACCCTTTCTCTTTTGGCGGTTTCGCCGTTAACACTTTCCTAGACACCCCGTAAACAATATACCGTTAAGCGAGGTTCTAAACACAGTTAACTTCTCCTAGTGAGCGCGAAGTCCTTAAGTCTTAAAGTCTAGTTTCTTTTAAATTTTGTACGGGTAAACGTTATGCTCAAGTTCGTGATTTGTGGGCCACAGAAAAGGTGATGAAATCCTTTACCGTATGTTGTGAGGTTCGCTTACCCTTAAATCCGTATTAATGTATGCAATGCGCAATTCAATAAAAATTCTATAAAGAATCAAACAATCGTTTTTTATTTTAAGCACGGCACTACAACAAATACGGGTTAGTCAATTTTTAGCGTTTGCTAGCGAACTTGCAAAGAATCCTGCAAAGAATAGTATATTGGATGCGTCGGATTTGAGAAGAAGGTGTTAGTAAAGTACGTACCGTTAAGTTTTTGGATTAGGAAACCCCGTTGAATCAAATCCGGTAAGCTTGAAAAGTTCGCTTGCGCGGGTCAAACTACCCGGATCTTTAGCACTGTATTTTGCAAACACCTTAGCCTTGAACGTACACTTTTCTCCCCACAATCGCAGTTTGCAAATCCGCAAAAATCTGCACTCTTGCCCACAAAAATGATCAAAAAAAAAAAAACAACAAGATTTTTTTTTATAAATATATACAAAAAGAATGTTAACCCGAATAACAAGAAAGAAAATATGCTACCGTCTCCCCGGCAACGGCGCCATTTGATCGCACGCTTTTGGCGTGTCGGATGTTCAAAGTTCTAAAGTATAACCGCGATCAGGACGGTGTCGCTATGCAGCTAGCCGGTTGAGCACGGGTCGATCCACAGGGAGATGGTTGTATGTCCGTTCTTGTTTTAGACGAGTCAATAAAGAATGAGTATATGTTTGTTCAATCTAACCTATGTGTATTATTTGCAAGTATAAAGTTGTTAAGAAAAGATACGATAATGTAAGCTAAAGAAATTCGTACTCAAAACCTTTTAGCCGAGTCTTGACCAATTGAAGCTAGAGCAATCGGCAACAACGTGGATTAGGGGATTTAAGCGCGGTATTCGTGGAATCCGGCTTATTTACCCTTGTCCTTCCGTTCTTGTCTCTTGCTTTCGCCTCCGGCCAAACCGAACGCAACCGGTCGCGGTTAGGAATCACCGTTACCTTGTTAGGGTAGGGTGCCTAACGGAGCGCTTGCGTAACGTTTGGGCGGAGTTCAATGGAAAATAATGGGAAAAGGAAATGAGCAAAGAAACATTAACTTACAATACCGTATTTATTCTTAACAACGATAATTATTACAACCATTCACAAAGAGAACCAAGAAGAGCAAAAGAAAAGAACAAAGAAAAGAAAAGATTACAAGTAAGTAAGTGCATGAATTAAATTGCAAGTAAGTAAAGCAAGGTAATAAAAAGCAAGTAATAAAAAGCGAGAAAGAAAACTAGAAACTAGAACTCAAGACAAGCATGGGATCAATAGCCAACCCTTAAACTTGCAAGCTCAATCAAGAGGTTGCAAGATCAAGAGAAGGGTAAAGAACTCATGTGAAATGAAGCACTAATTCCATAAGAAAATACAACCCTTGAGATCAATAACTAACCCTTAACCTTTCAAGCTCAATGAAGAGGTTGAAAGATCAAGAGGAAGCAAAAATCTCAAGGGGAAGCTAAACAAATAAGAATGATACAAAAACCCTCATCTTCATTCACATCCACTCAATGCTCTCACTACATTTCCATGGAGGAAGAATGAAGAAGAAGAAGAAGAAGAACTAAAACTACACTAAAGTGGCTAAAAGAGGAACAAAGAATTGACACCCTCTAAACTTGGCTCAGATCTGGGGTATTTATAGGAGGGGAACTGGAAATCTAGGGCAACAATCTGCCTCTATATAAAATTGTTGGAGATAGTGCCCTCAGAGTCAATTATTGGATCACAGGCACGTGATTGCAATGATTGAGGGAGGACCTATCCTGGTAGGACAGTCTTACTCGAGATGATAGTATGCTATCTAGTTTGTCTTTATCATCGTGTACTGCTTTAGGTGACCTTACGAGTCGCTCTTACACGTTGATAGAGCCCCTAGGTTTCTTGCTTGACTACCAGCACTATGAGGGCGATCATATACGTGAGAGCTGGAGTCTATAGGCACATCCTTAAATGGTCCCTAGTCGTGGGAGTTTCGAGACTGGGCATCGATACTCCATTAGTAGACTAGTGTATACAGTCGAGACCCCGACGAGGGGCGGTGGCCGGTCTCACAAGCCACTGGTGTCAGTTGGTTCACCTAAGATGTATACAGGTGCTCATTGGGTTATGAGTACACCGGACAGGACTCGCCGGGAACCTGCTAGTTGGGATTATACCAGACGTCAGATAGCAGTTCCCAGGTGACATGTGTACATGTTAGTTCATCGACCTGAGATCGTCATTTGTCTCGTGTGAGTTCCCACTGTGCTTTGATTACTACCCTACCACGGCTCAAAGGAGTCGTGCAAACAGGTTTTAGTTGGGTACAGTCCCGAGCCACATGGAGGCAGTGAGCGGATCTGCAGGGGTTCGTCTCTCCCGGTATTGGGGGTGAGGTCGCGCTGTGTCTAGGAGAGCCATTACACAAAGCCCTCGGCCGAGGCAGGAGATTTACTGGTAGGTATTCCAGCAGTATCTCAGGGTGTTCTGGGCTTCACTCCGACACGACTTGTACCGCTTTTGGGGGTCTGACTTTTACCAACCCCCTAGGCCCGCCATGCGATACTCATAGACGAACGGACCGGACTGTACGCATATTGTCACTGACAGGCTCAGTAGGGTGTCAGGATGAGTTCGCTCATCGACGTCCCTTTTGGTCAATAGCTGGTAGCCCGTCACGTATGACTAATACCTTTGACGTGCTAGTGGTTAAATCCACAGCCATAGTATTGACGAGTCTTTAGAGTCCACCACACACTCAGTTACTCAAGTTTCGGGCGAAACGCTGTAGAGGCCGAATGGAGATATGGCAGGGTTCGATCAGATACGTGCGGTATTGCACGGATCGTGATCGGACGGTTTTTACTAGCCGGCTTTGGTTTAAGCCGGATCCTAGCATTAGACAGTGTAGATTTTGTCTCTTTGCATTTGTGTTCAGTGGGAATACAAATGCGGGCATGTATTTGTAGTAGCGGGGTTTTCCTGTAATTTATTACGGGATCAGTTTTCTGAAGTTGCCAGTTTGCATTCCGTTCCGGCCGGTTTTCCTTTGTTCCTTCACGGCCGGACTTTTCGATGGAGGGGGTTATTTGCAAGTTTGCAAATAACTTATTGTGGAGGGGGATTTCTTGCATTTGTGGCTTCTTTCATCATGAGATGCTTTTTCCATCTCATCCATTGCTTTTATTATGATTGGATTTAAAATGGATTAGATTAGAAATGAGATGAGAGTTGATGTGAGGCTTGCTTTTGATATGGCCACCATTTCTATCTCCTACACTCACCTCCCTTGTATATTCTCTCCACCATTTTGATTAGGGGGGGGCGGCCACAAAAGAGGGGAGAGAATGAGAGAGTTCTTTTTTCTTGGTGTGGAAATTATTCATCTCATTCCTCATGCTTGAAAAATATATACACCTTCATCCTCTCCAAAGTTCTCTTTCCTCTTGTTCATATCAGAAAATTGCATTCTAATACCGTTCATTCATTATCTAATTGTTGTATTTATCGGTATTATTGACCAGTGTCTGCTTAGTATTACAGATTACAGGTATCCATGACAAAATACTGGAAATGCATCCAACAGCACGGATATATCACTTGAGGGAAGACACTGCGACCAGAAACGCTAACCGACCGATACTTCAGGAGTTCCTTTATGCAACAAGTTGTGTACACATTTTTTTCTAAATGGTCCAACACAACAAGTGTGTACACAAGACTTTTAAGCACATGTGGATATGATTTTATATGCAATCAAGGATATGATTCTATATGCAATCAAGGATATGATTTTATATGCAATCATCAAGGATATGATTCTATATGCAATCAAGGATATGATTTTATATGCAATCATCAAGGATATGATTTTATATGAAATCAAGGATATGATTTTATATGCATATGATATTATATGCATTCAAGACTAAAAAGCATGTGTTCAAATCAAAGGCAATCAAACAAATCAGCATGAGCCATAATGGGGCAGATATGAATATTTCTTTCTGAGCCTATAAATAGAGACCAGAGGGAAGAGGAAAGGGTAGCTTTTTCTTTAGTTCTATCTTAGAATTCTTGTAATTTTTTTTTTCATTCTTGAGCTCTTGCCCCTTTGTCTTGACCTTGCAACTTCTCATTTAGAACTTGCAAGCTTAAGGCTTAGGTTCTTGACTTCAAGATCTCTTGTGACAAGTTTGTTCTTCAATAAAAGTTCGTATTTTTATTACATGTCTTGTTCCACTTTACATGATTTCAATTGTGAAATTCATGCCTTGCTTTGATCTTGCAACCTCTTAAGTGGGCTTGCAACCTTAAAGCTTGGTATTTGGATCTCACACGTTGCCGGGGATTGAACACTGGGAGATAAAACGCTTGAACTCATCGGTTCTCTTTTCCTCTTTATTTCATTGCATGTTTTTATGTATCTTCTCTTTTCTTTCTTGTTAATTTATAAATATGTGTGAGTAATCTTTTCACTTGTTAAGGGTGTAATATGTTAGATCGTATTCGAAGATTTCCTTTGTCCAAACTTTAAAACCTAAAACTTGCCTATTGAAACTTCGTGCAAATCACCCGTAACTCCGCTCACTAGGCATCCTATCCTACCCCGATAGTGATGATTCCTAATCATGACCAGATTGCCCGTGGTTTGCCGAAGGCTAAAATCAAAAGATAACAACGGAAGGACAAGCGACAAGGAAAACGGATTTAGCGAAATACCGCAAATACCGTATTTCAAGTTCCCTAATCCGCGTTGTTACCTATTGCTTTAGTATCAATACCAAGTCGGGGCTATAAGGAATTGGCAAACATCACCTTCATACAATCTAACTTATTACTACCCTTAACAAGCCCTTTTTATTCATATCTTTGTTACAACAATTAGTTAACCAACAAATCAAAACACGGAATTAACTCATTAAAACAAGCAATAAGAAACTTACCATCTCCCTGCGGATGACCCGTATTCATCACGGCTCGCTACAAGCGACACCGTTTTGATTGCGGTAATTTCAGAATTCTTTTTAAACACGACACAGTTAGATCGTGACAATCAAATGGCTCCGTTGCCGGGGAGACGGTAACGCTTTTTATACTTGTAGTTTCGGGTTAAATTTGTGCATATTCTGTATAAAACTAACTTCTAACACATTCAAACAAATAACCATTCTTTTTGAAACCAACCACAAACACAAATAAAATTCTTTTCTTCTCTGGATTTGAATTCTGCTAACACTCTGATTTTCTTAATTATTTGTGTTCAGAATTGTGGTTGTTAATATTGCTTTTTGGCTCAAATATCCGTATTTTTCCAACATATGCAGATTTGACGGATTTTGAGCAGCGATCATACGGAACAAAGGGGCATTTTCAAGTGCAAAGGAGGGTGAACACTCAGTGCCAAAGATCCGGGTAGTTAGACCCGCGCAAGCGAACCATTCGACCACTCGGAGGCAATATCAACACGAGTTTCTGAAACTCGTGCTTTTTGGTACGTATTTTTCTAAACTTCCCCTCTCAAACCCGACGCTCCAATATTCTTGTCTTTGCAGGATTCTTAGCAAAAATCGCCGCAAAAAGCCAAAAAAAAAACTAACCGTATTTGTTGCAGCGCCGCATTAAAAGTAAGAAACGATAACTGATTGCTTGAAAACAAAACTTGGTTGAATTTTGCGCATTGCATCATTTAATACGGACTTAAGGGGCTCTAACACCAATCCAGATTGGGTGGGGATTTCATCACCCTTCCCAGGACCCCAAAAAAATCACTAAAGCATATGCATTGTCCATTGTAAATTAAAAAATACTAGACTTCAGCCCTAAGGACTTCGCGCTCATTAGGAGAAGATAAACCGTGTTTAGAACCTCGCTTAACGGTATATTGTTTACGGGGTGTCTAGGAAAGTGTTAAAGGCGCAACCGCCGGAAGAGAAAGGGTTACTTAATTAAGGAACTTCGCGAAAGCGTTGGACAACCTCCCCTTATCTCTGCACTTACCTGGCCTTGTGATCAATGTATTTTTAAGCCCGTTTCTCGACACTGTTTAACTTCGACAATCAAGTTCAGGAGCAGGTCTAGTAGACCTAGGTTACCCTAGATCTAGGTGTGATTGTGCATATCTTGTTTGTGATTGCTTAAGCCGTATATCCGTACATATTTCTGTAAATCTCATTCTAAAAAAAAAAAAAAGGAAAAATCAAAAACTTTTATAAAAAAAAACTTGCCCTTTGTCGCCAAATCCATTTTTCACCCATCACCCATCGCCTTTCTCCATTGACGTTTTCTTACCCTCACCTTCTCCGCTTTGACTATACTAAACTCGTTTAGTGTATGTCCGCTTGGACTCGGGACACTAGCGCCCGTCTAGTCCGCGTTACGTTAGTCGCTACCGACTACGCGATCGACTCCGAAGTCGATACTCCTTCCACTCCTCTTTCACCCCTACCTTTGCCGGCCAACTCCGACATTGATCGGAATTCTATTCATACTTCTTCACCTTCACCTTCGCTTTCACCAACCTCTTCTTCCGCGATGTCGGGATTCAATCCGAACATCTCTTTGACCACCCCTGGATTGGCTCCACCTCCTACGGAGACCAATATCCCACCACCTCCGCCTGTTGTAGCGCCGCAGCGAATCGCGCTCCAGGATCGTTTCTACCCCACCCGTTCTGCACTTCCCACCTGCCTTTCTCTTCCTCCGGCCAATGGGGACAACTTTGAAATTAAGCCTCATTTCATCAACATGCTTCCACGTTTTCATGGGCTTGAATCTGAAGATGCCTATATCTTCATCAACAAATTTCAAAACGTCTGTGCCATGATGAAAACCACCCAGCTGTCGGACGATGCTATACGTCTACGGGTCATTCCGTTCACTCTATGCGATCTCGCTGAAAAATGGCTGTATAGCACCGCTTCCCACTCAATCACCAGCTGGGACGAGTTTGTTAAAGCGTTTCTGAAAAAATTCTATCCAAATCATAAGACCGCAAGAATTCGAAATGAAATCAACCAATTCTCCCAGCTTCCTTCTGAACCCTTCTGGAAGTGCTTTGACCGATACAAAGACCTTCTTGTTCAGTGTCCTCACCACGGTATAGAGAAATGGCAACTTTGCCAAACCTTATACGAGGGACTGAACCCAGCAACGAAGCAGTTGCTGGAAACCATCTGTCAGGGCCACTTCCTATCGAAATCTGACGAGGAAGCATGGCAGTTCTTTGACGACCTTGCGGAGCAAACGCTACAGTGGGAGAGCACCAGACCGACGTCTTCTTCTTCTACCTCCACTTCTACCGGTCAGTCTAGGGTAGGAATCCACCAACTTGATGTCTTTATTGCGATGAAAGCTGAAATGGCTGCAATAACAAGAAAGCTTGAAGCGATAGAGAGCAAATTTTCTGCTCCTGCCCCCACCCCTGTTCTTCCCTTTTGTACCATCTGCGCTTGTTGTTCCGATCCCTCTCATTTAACCGAAGAGTGTCCTTACAATTCTCCATCTCAAGGACAGGATCAGGTTAATGCTGCATTTCAGCAAAGACCAAGAAATGATCCGTACTCTTCCACGTACAATCCCGGTTGGAGGAACCACCCCAATTTCGCCTGGAATCAGAATCAGAATCAATTCCAAGGCAACAATTTCCAAAGAGCCCCTCCACCGCAACAACAAGCGCAACAACAAACTCAACATCAATATCAGCAGCCCTTCCAACCCCAACCTTTTCAAAATCCGACGAACAACTTTGCACCCAACAATTCTTTTCCGCAAAACAACTTTATTCCGTCAAACAACGATAAGGTTTCCTCGCTCGAACGAAGTCTAGAGGCGTTTGTTAAACAATCGACTCAATCCACCGCCAACATCCAGTCTTCCATTCAATCCTTAGTGCAGCACACTGCCGCACACGGGCAAAGCATCAAGACCATCGAGGCCCAGATTGCACAGCTGAACGCGGCCTTAAGCGAGCGAGAGAAGGGGAAGCTCCCGTCGCAACCACTCCCAAATCCCGGTCACCCACATAATGCACATGTTGCTCTTGAACAACAGAACCATAATGTGAGTGTCGTGACCACATTGAGATCGGGAAGGACGCTGCAAAACAACATTGGCACACGGATCAACGATGACACCCCGGCCGCTGCTTCTTTTTCTTCTTCTTCATCATCATCTTCTGAGCCTATTCTCCATTCTTCAAAAGGCTCTCCTTCTTCTTCTGCTGCTGCTCTGAACGGACCCGCTTCTCACTCCACGAAAACACTTATTTTGGGATCCGTTCCAACTCCACAGTCTCCTCCACCAACATTAGACTCAACCAATTTTAAAAACGTCCCATTTCCAAACCGGTTGAGGTCTAATAAACAAAATCCACATATGGAGAAGATTATGGAGTTGTTTAAGCAGGTTAACATTAATATTCCTCTTTTAGATGCTGTCCAACAAGTCCCGTCCTACGCGAAAATCTTAAAAGACTTGTGCACGAAAAAGAGGAAGTCTCAGGTACCCAAGAAAGTTTTCTTGGCTAGTGCTGTGAGTGATGCCCTTACCCAATCTTTACCACAAAAACGGAAGGACCCTGGCTGTCCTACGATTTCTATTACTATTGGGGATAAGAACATCAACCGCGCACTATTAGATCTTGGTGCCAGTGTTAACTTGCTACCATATTCTGTATAAAAGCAATTAGGCGTTGGAGAGCTGAAACCCACACACTGCACTCTCCAAATGGCCGACCGATCGATCACCCATCCTAGGGGTGAGCTAGAGGATGTGTTAATAAAAGTCGGGGACTTCATATTCCCCGTTGACTTCATTGTACTAGACACACAGCCTGTAGCTAACCCCCGGAATCAAATTCCGGTGATACTCGGTCGCCCATTCCTGGCAACCTCAAATGCGGTGATCAATTGTCGCAATGGTTCGATGAACCTCTCTTTTGGTAATATGACAATTGAACTCAACATTTTTAGGTTGGGGAATCAGCCCACCGAACCTAATGCTCATATATTAGATGTTTGCTCGATCCAGGAGATCACACCCGAAGAGTGTGAATTCGAGGAGTTTCTGTTTGACCGCGATAACCTTGACGCCACTAGAGCGTTTCTCTTCGAACCTGCTGTTGCTTCTGCGCCCGACTACGACTATGAGTGTTTTACGTTCTCACAGGATCTTAGCCGCTCACAACCCGAGTTTGAATCTTTTGACTTTCCGGATGAGTTACTTGAACCATCCAACTCGGTAGCTTACGCTCGTTTTGAGCCTTTGATGGAATCCTTTGAGTTCGAGACCTTTTCTCCAATCCTGCCTTCAATCATTTCACCTCCAATTCTCGAACTCAAGCCTTTGCCATCTCACCTTAAGTACGCTTACTTAGGTGAGAACGAGACCCTTCCGGTTATCATCTCGGCTTCTCTAGCTCCAGAGCAAGAGAAAGCCCTTCTTTCGGTCTTGCACGGCAATAGGCAAGCTTTTGGCTGGTCCATGGCGGACATTAAGGGGATTAGTCCCCTGATCGTTGAGCATCATATTCATCTGATGGATGATGCCAAACCAGCCCGGGATCCACAAAGACGTCTCAATCCAGTCATGAAGGAGGCTGTGAAGAAGGAGATCGTCAAATGTCTGGATAGTGGTATCATTTACCCTATCTCCGATAGCCAGTGGGTTAGCCCCATTCATGTTGTCCCCAAGAAGTCGGGCATCACGGTCATAACCAACGAGGCGAACGAGTTAATCCCTACTCGCACCCAAACTGGGTGGCGAGTATGCATTGATTACCGAAAACTCAACGCCGCAACGCGGAAAGACCACTTTCCGCTACCTTTTATTGACCAGATGCTCGAACGATTGGCCGGACATGAGTACTATTGCTTTCTTGATGGCTACTCTGGCTATAATCAAATTCCCATCGCCGAAAAAGACCAGGAAAAGACCACTTTCACTTGTCCTTTCGGCACGTTTGCATATCGTCGCATGCCCTTTGGGTTATGCAATGCGCCCGCTACCTTCCAGCGGTGTATGATGGGAATCTTCTCAGACATGGTGGAAAAATTTCTGGAGATCTTCATGGACGACTTCTCCATCTTTGGCGATTCCTTTGACGAGTGTCTGCTGCATCTCGACGCTGTCCTTACCAGATGTAAGGACAAGAATCTCACTTTGAACTGGGAGAAGTGCCACTTCATGGTGCGCGAAGGTATTGTCTTAGGACATATCATCTCGCAGAAAGGCATTGAGGTAGGCAAAGCAAAGATTGAGGTCATTTCCAATCTTCCTCCTCCCCGATGCGTCCGAGATATCCGAGCCTTCCTTGGCCATGCCGGTTTCTATAGACGGTTTATCAAGGACTTTAGTAAGATTGCTAGGCCCTTGACTCTTCTACTGGCCAAGGACACGCCATTCGACTTCAGCTCGAGCTGTGTGGCTGCTTTTGAATCATTGAAACACTCACTCACTTCTGCTCCCGTTCTCTCTTCCCCTGACTGGACTCACCCATTCGAGATTATGTGCGATGCATCCGACTCTGCCATCGGTGCTGTCCTTGGACAACACATCAACAAGATGCCGCACGTAATCTATTACGCTAGCCGAACCCTGAACGATGCCCAACTGAATTATACAACAACTGAGAAGGAATTCTTGGCTGTTGTATTTGCTTTAGAGAAGTTCGGGCCCTACCTCATCGGCTCTCCAGTCATTGTTTACACTGACCATTCTGCTCTACGCCATCTTTTTGCGAAGAAAGATGCCAAATCTCGGCTTATACGTTGGATTCTCTTGCTTCAAGAGTTTGACCTTGTCATTAAGGACAGACGAGGATGTGAAAACGTCGTTGCCGACCATCTTTCACGACTTCCTTCTTCGCCGTCGCTTCAAATCCCGATCAATGGCGTTTTCCCGGATGAACAGCTCTTGACAGTATCTCGCGAACCATGGTTCGCAGATATTGTGAACTATTTGGCCACAGGGTTACTACCAACCGAATGGTCAAGTTAGGACAGACTTCGCTTTTTATCCCAAGTAAAACATTTTTACTGGGACGAACCCTATCTGTTCAAGTACTGTCCTGACCAGATTATTCGTAGGTGTGTCCCTGATGAGGAATTCAAGAGTGTGCTGTCATTTTGCCACGATCAAGCATGTGGCGGGCATTTTGGGCCCAGAAAGACAGCTGAGAAGATCTTGCAATGTAGTTTTTACTGGCCACAACTTTTCAAAGACGCTCATGACTATTGCAAGACTTGCTCCCGGTGCCAACATATGGGCCGGATATCCCGGAGAAACGAGATGCCGCTCCAACCAATCTTGGTGGTGGAGATTTTCGACGTGTGGGGGATAGATTTCATGGGGCCGTTTCCCAGCTCTTTCGGGAACTTGTACATCCTTCTAGCTGTTGATTACGTCTCTAAGTAGGTCGAGGCTGTGCCCAGCCGGACTAACGACAACAAGGTTGTCGTTAGGTTCCTTAAAGAAAACATTTTCTCCCGTTTTGGGCACCCCCGAGCGATCATTAGCGACAATGGAAGTCATTTCTGCAATAAGACTTTCGAGGCCTTAATGCGGAAGTATTCCATTAATCATAAGCTATCCACGCCCTATCACCCCCAAACCTGTGGTCAAGCCGAAGTCTCAAATCGGCAGATCAAGCAGATACTGGAGAAGACGGTTTCCAAGAACCGTAAGGATTGGTCGCTGAAACTCACTGATGCCCTTTGGGCATTTCGAACCGCTTATAAGACCGACTTTGGCATGTCTCCCTATCGGCTTGTGTACGGAAAATCCTGCCACCTACCTGTCGAAATAGAGCATCGCGCATTTTGGGCGATAAAGGAGCTGAATCTATCTCTCGAAGATGCGGGCAGCCATCGGAAGCTGCAACTGAACGAACTGAGCGAGCTTAGGGATGAGGCTTACGATAACACGGTTGTCGTTAAGAATAGAACGAAGGTGTTTCACGATAAACACATTTTGCGCAAAACCTTCGTACCTGGTCAGCAGGTACTGCTTTACGACACCAGACTTCACTTCCATCCAGGAAAGCTCAGATCTCGCTGGAAAGGGCCATATTTTGTGCGGAATGTGTATCCGCAGGGCACTGTGGATTTGGAAAATCCAAAGGACGGTTCATTTTTCAAAGTGAACGGACACCGACTAAAACCGTACCTTAGCGCCGAACCAACAGAGGAGATCCTATTCTTACAGGAGCCGGTTTACCCTGCCTGATCTTCCTCTGCCCACCTCCAAACTTCGGTTATCCAGCCAAGAACAGTGGACACTGTTCCAAATAAGTTTGGGGGTATGTATAAAGTGTATAAAGCTTTTTGTATATATTTGTGAATATTCTTTTCCATTCTTTTTCTTTTTCTTTTCTTTACAAACAAAAACAAATAAAAATTGTGTATCGCTAACCGACAATTTTTGACCCTTCAAATGATCTCTTCATGCAATGACAGTGAGGACACTGTTCATTTTAAGTTTGGGGGTACGCTCGGTACACATTTCTTACCTTCGCATTCATATGTATATTTTGCATCTGCATATTAAAATCCATAAAATCCATAAAAATCTAAAAATTTTCTAAAAACATAAAAACTTTTCTGTCAAGTTAGCTAGTGGGAGGACTCTGATTCAACATTCGACGGTTTTGTTTGATAAAATAAGAATAACTAAATCTTATGTTTAGATTTTGAAAACATGAAAAATAACTCTCCTTTGAAGTTAACTATAGCTGATATACGTCTTTACATCACACTACACGTGTCGTAAGTTTTTGGGAATTAGATGATAAGTCTTTTATGTCGAAAAACTTTTAAATGGATCAATGATTTTCTGAGGATCAAATAGGTTTGTTCTGAAATAAGTAGTGTCAAGAATAGTTTATGAAGTAAAGCGAATATGAAGGAATGTTATTGATGCCGTAATTGGAACTAAGTCTGAAAAATAACCCATCTGAAACTTGATTGGAATGATTACACACCAAACCCACTAAACACGTCTTTTATCCAAAAACTAATTGAACTGCCGGTTATATCTCCGTTCGTATTAAATCATCTGATTTTCATGCCAAACTGTCTTTTGTTTTTGGACCTGGGTAACTTGAGTAATTAAGTCCGCCGGGGTGTTTCTACACCTAATGCCCTAAAACCAACTGGTGTGGGTGCATTGGCCCAAAGCTCGCTAAGAAGCCTAGAAAGTCCAGATTAAAACAAAGTCAAGCAAGTGTTCTCTCCGAGTTAAAATTCCTAACGGTTCTTTGTGTGAGAATAATCTTGATAAAAGACAGGCTTTTTTTAAAAAATTTTAGCGGAGATATGAAAGTTTTATTCTATGATAAAGACTATTGCACGATTCACAGAGGTGTGTATGAAATGAAAACAAGGAAAGGGTGGAGTGAAAAATAAGACCTAGTTTCCTGTTAAGGAAGATAGAAATTCTGAAGTTGAAACTTTTTACTGGAAAACGAAGCTTGAAAAAAAAATTGCTTAACTCTTTATAAAACTTATGTGATCCTTTTAAAAATTTTATCCGGGCTTAATTGTGTGATATGATGACTTTATTCGACCTTTCGGGAACTTAACGACACTATTTGCACTGCACGTGAAGACATATAAAAGCTATAGTTAAACAAGAAGCGAGGTGTGAAAAATAAAGGGTCGATAGTCTAGACCTAGGATAATAGAATAGTTATTTTCTGAAACAAAAATTTAGGGTTTGAATCTTAGTTATTTTACAAAACTTGCTTGACCGGATTTTGTGGGTAGTATCCGCTGAAAACCCTCAGGAGACAACACTCCTCCTACTAGGGATACCTGGAGGTTTAACGGCTTGTTGCACTTGCTCAGTGCAATCGCGTTCCCTGCGAAAGTGAGGTTAGGAATTTTTTAGTGAATAAATTGGTTTTGCTCGGGACGAGCAATAGATAAGTTTGGGGGTATTTGTTCATATCAGAAAATTGCATTCTAATACCGTTCATTCATTATCTAATTGTTGTATTTATCGGTATTATTGACCAGTGTCTGCTCAGTATTACAGATTACAGGTATCCATGACAAAATACTGGAAATGCATCCAACAGCACGGATATATCACTTGAGGGAAGACATTGCGACCAGAAACGCTAACCGACCGATACTTCAGGAGTTCCTTTATGCAATAAGTTGTGTACACATTTTTTTCTAAATGGTCCAACACAACAAGTGTGTACACAAGACTTTTAAGCACATGTGGATATGATTTTATATGCAATCAAGGATATGATTCTATATGCAATCAAGGATATGATTTTATATGCAATCATCAAGGATATGATTCTATATGCAATCAAGGATATGATTTTATATGCAATCATCAAGGATATGATTTTATATGAAATCAAGGATATGATTTTATATGCATATGATATTATATGCATTCAAGACTAAAAAGCATGTGCTCAAATCAAAGGCAATCAAACAAATCAGCATGAGCCATAATGGGGCAGATATGAATATTTCTTTCTGAGCCTATAAATAGAGACCAGAGGGAAGAGGAAAGGGTAGCTTTTTCTTTAGTTCTATCTTAGAATTCTTGTAAATTTTCTTTTCATTCTTGAGCTCTTGCCCCTTTGTCTTGACCTTGCAACTTCTCATTTAGAACTTGCAAGCTTAAGGCTTAGGTTCTTGACTTCAAGATCTCTTGTAACAAGTTTGTTCTTCAATAAAAGTTCGTATTTTTATTACATGTCTTGTTCCACTTTACATGATTTCAATTGTGAAATTCATGCCTTGCTTTGATCTTGCAACCTCTTAAGTGGGCTTGCAACCTTAAAGCTTGGTATTTGGATCTCACACGTTGCCGGGGATTGAACACTGGGAGATAAAACGCTTGAACTCATCGGTTCTCTTTTCCTCTTTATTTCATTGCATGTTTTTATGTATCTTCTCTTTTCTTTCTTGTTAATTTGTAAATATGTGTGAGTAATCTTTTCACTTGTTAAGGGTGTAATATGTTAGATCGTATTCGAAGATTTCCTTTGTCCAAACTTTAAAACCTAAAACTTGCCTATTGAAACTTCGTGCAAATCACCCGCAACTCCGCTCACTAGGCATCCTATCCTACCCCGATAGTGATGATTCCTAATCATGACCGGATTGCCCGTGGTTTGCCGAAGGCTAAAATCAAGAGATAACAACGGAAGGACAAGAGACAAGGAAAACGGATTTAGCGAAATACCGCAAATACCGTATTTCAAGTTCCCTAATCCGCGTTGTTACCTATTGCTTTAGTATCAATACCAAGTCGGGGCTATAAGGAATTGGCAAACATCACCTTCATACAATCTAACTTATTACTACCCTTAACAAGCCCTTTTTATTCATATCTTTGTTACAACAATTAGTTAACCAACAAATCAAAACACGGAATTAACTCGTTAAAACAAGCAATAAGAAACTTACCATCTCCCTGCGGACGACCCGTATTTATCGCGGCTCGCTACAAGCGACACCGTTTTGATTGCGGTAATTTCAGAATTCTTTTTAAACACGACACAGTTAGATCGTGACAATCACCTCTCCATCATCTCTATGGCAACTTCATACCCGCATCGAGACATGCTTTCTACACTACAACCTACAGTACCCTTGGACGCGTCGGCTAGCCAACTTCGCACCAGAGTTGCCTCGGTCCAGGGGTGGGAGCCCGTAAAAGTATTCGGTTACGTGGTGCCCTTTTCGACGAGGAGGTGACGGACGAGGATTCCGCGGGAGATCGGAGTGGAGACGAAGACCGGAGGACACGGATCGCTCGGTATATCTCTTCCCCATCTCTTGTTTGCTAGCATTAGGTTAATGGTCACGATCCGGGTATATTGTCCACGGTAGCGCCAGTTTAAACTTAAGAAAAAATTTTGATTCCGCATTTTGGCCTCGGATAGACGGCCGGGGCGCTGCCGTGGCGCAACATGGTATCAGAGCCACGCCATTAACCTAATCTAGCTTTGTCTAATGTGTTTTACATTTCCGATCGAACAATTTTTGAAAAACCGTATTTTTCTTCACATCAGTTTCTGTCGAAATTTTTTGGTTTCCAAAAATTTTTCAGGTTGTAGAAAAATGATGTATTGAAAGTCCTAAGAACACTGGAAAAATTTGGTGCCCTGATCCTTCCGTACGACCGCGGAACCGCGGCCATAACCCCTCTTTGGCCGTGGTTCCGCCGCAGGAATGTGGATTCACGTCATCATTTTTTTGCAGTGGGCTTGTAGGCTGAAAATAGGGGTTTTGGTATACTTTGTTTGGGCCCAGAATTTCTGTGAGTGCTACAGTATAGCTTGGGGGCCCACTTGGTAAAATTTGATCGATCGGATATTTTGAACACTTTAGTTCACAGTATTTACATTATATCTGCGACCGTGAATGTCACTCGATCGGTGAATTCAGTCTATCTGCTATAGCCCTTTTAGACGGATTTGCGAACGTAACATTCACGTTGATGTTTTGTGATTTTGCTGTGATGTTGCGGATCGGTTGTGGGGATAGCCTGGATGCAATGCTAGTACAGTTTTTGTTGGATTATGTACATTTGATTTTGCGGGACGAGCGTCCGACATGTGGACTGCCGTCACTGCCTGTTTGTATTATTCTTTTGGGGCACGACCAGATTGCGGTCGATGTACCCGTTGTATGTAATTTTACTTTCTGTACTAGGTTTACCCCACGGAGGGGTGCACGGATAGCCGGGTTCTAGAGGGCAACGGGCCCGCATCTCATGGCATTGAGACGGAGGGGGCTTCACTCTAGAATTGGCGGGCTATTCGCCGCACTCGTAGGGGGTACAGGTTGACCCAGGAGGGGTGCCCAAGTTACCGGATTCCGTGAAGTGTTGGGTGGTCCATTCACGTTGCTGAAGGGGGCTGCCTCGCTTCAGGTTTTGGCGGGTGACTTGCCGTGCCCATAGGGGTCTAGGATTTTCATTGCACAGGCTATCCACACGACCAGGGGAACATCGGGTTTCAGTATCGGCTCTATGAAACCCGGGGATCCCAGATATCTGTATTGTTCTGTGATGCTGGATACATTTCTGTGATGTTGCATTTTATCACGCCTTGAGCGAAAATTATGTATTGATATATATACTGGTAGATGTTGTATATGTTTTGCATCCGCGCTAGTCCAGTCCCCGCTCTGTCGTTAGTTAAGTAACCTAACGGGTGATGACGGGACCCAGTGGCGAATGCGGATGGCATATACGTACATCATTATTTTCGTTCTTTATTGGTGTGATCAATTGATGGGACTGCGTTGATTCGGATCAATGCAAGCTAAACAAACCTATTCTGATGTTGTTGGAATATTTTTCAAAAAAAGCTGTTATTTCAACGACGTTCACTTTTTGTTTTGCATCGTGGTATTCAGTTGGAATATCCTGCTCCTCAGTCGACGAGGCAAGGGCCGAGATCCCTTCACCGGGAGTGACCCCTTGGACAGAAGTTTGCGTCAGGGCAATAACTTCACTATAGCCGATTGCCTTTTGCTTTGCATCGTGGTATTCAGTTGGAATATCCTGCACCTCATTCTACGGGGAAAGAGCCGAGATCCCTTCACCGGGAGTGACCTCTTTAGCAAAGGGTTGTCGTCACTATATTTTTATAAAAAACTATGCAGTTCCTTCAACGATATCAAGTTCATTACGTTAAAAGTTTTTCGCCAAAAACTAGATGTAGCCCTCCGTCATTTCTTACAAGTATTACTTAGTATTCGTGCTGCGTTTGTTGACTGTGTTAAGGCGTAGTGTGCGGTAGCTAAGTAGTGTTTGTTTGTAGCATATTAATGGGATTGGTTAGGACAGTCGTGCGGCCTTGTTGACTGTGTCAAGGGTTCGTACGAGTGGGTTTAATGCAATCCAGGATAATGACGAGTTAAACTTGACTAGGACTCTTTGATTTGTTGACTGTGTCAAGGTCACTTGGGTCCTAGGGGTAAAAATCACATCGGGAGTTTCTAAAGAAACTGAAACTTGCCAGGCATGCGCACACCTTCTGGAGTGTGGTGACTTGAGTGGATTCCGTCAAGTTATCATGCGATGATAGTTGGATCCCGATTCCCACTGATGAGTTGGTTTACTCCTCGAGTGATCCCGACTAATTCTTCTTTCAGGTTTGGGGAAGAATTCGACGTTACAGTGGGAGGTTTCCAGATTAGATAAAGTGATAACCATTCTGATCTAGGTTAGAGTGCACGCTGAGTGTTTCTTTTCTCTCTCTCTTTGGCAGCGACCATTGACCCGACCCTAGACTATGACTCAGTGACCAAGTTGACCGAACCTTCTTAACATTGGCTTTTAGATTGTCAGAGTTGCAGACCTCATTGCCACTCCTAATTTTAACCCTTTTCTCCAGGACACCCCGTATTACTACGAACGTCCACTTCCATTGGACAAAACCATCGTATGGTTATATACGAACTCGAAGGTTTTTATTCGAGGATGGTTTCCGGTTCTGGAGGAAACGAATAGGACTATTCAGTTGTCTTTTCCTTTCACCTTCTCTCATTGCGAATACTCCTTGGCTTAGGAGATAGTACACCTATTACGCAAATTGGATAGTCTTCTTCCAAACCCTAGGCTGGTGCCGAACGGTAGGGAATGAAGAAAACCAGTTAGCCTAAACGGTGTAAAGAAGGTATTAAGTTAAGACAAAGAAAGGAATTAGTAAGAGGGCAAAGTAAATTGCGACTGCTGTTCACGACCAAACCAAGTTTTTCTTCGTCAATCCTAAATCACCTTTGTATTTCTCCAGAACACTCCGTATCACTACGAAGATCCCAAGTTTATTGGATAATCCATCGTATGGTTATATACGAACTCGAAAGGAACTTGTTCCAGTTCGGGGATGGATCCTGGTTCAGGAGAAATAGGAATAAGGTTTATTCGGTTGTCTTTTATCTTCACCTTCTCTCGCATTGCGAGTGCTCCTAGGATTAGGACAGTACACCCATTATGCTTATTGGATAGTCTTCCCAAACCATAGGCTGGTGCCGAACGGTAGGGAAGGAAGAAAACCATTTGGCCTAAAGGGGTGTGCAGAAGGTAATGACTAAAGACATATAAAGGGATTTGGAGAGATGGCAAAGAATTATACGGTTACGGTTGTGAATTTGGATAATGGAAGAGGCATTACTAGGAATACCGGGATACCCCCATCGAAACATTTCAATGTTTCAGTTTCACTGTGTACTGTTAAAAGAAAACTGACTTCCCAATTAGACACTTGCTCCAGGGTATGTATTTACCAGGTTTGATTCTCACATCTGTATGGTTTTACAGATGATGAGTGGGAGTAAGTTATTGGGAATTAGGTGATCATCCTCATTATATCGGGATTCATTGTAATTGGTGATATTTGAGGAAGTCACCTGGGTTGTTTGCCGGACGGCAAATATTTGGTTTTGAATATCCGTTGTTGTGCACCAATTTCAAATTGATATATCTGTACGTCTATTTTTATAGAGTGAGATATACCTTTTTGGAATTATGTCTATGACATTTACCTATACCAGTGGATGGTTAGGTAAGGAGCATTGAACAGCGGTGTAATTCTTCATAACCATAGTACAGTTTTCGACCTACAACACACAGGGAATGAGTTATTATACTCAGGGGACTTATACAGAGTATTGTATGTTGTCCAGTGTCCATTAGGACAGAGGGGTTGGTCTTCGTACTATATTCTGTTTACTTTTAACTTCTCTAGTTCTTAGACATGTGTTTCGTAGAAACACAGGGTCTGAGTTTTTAGGAGTTATTTGTATAAGAATAAAGTAGAGAACCAGGTTTTGCAAGTATCGGGATTCTTCAAGGTGATCGAAGATTTAGATACTTGTGTATGGTATTCAGTTGATAGTAATAAGAACTTGCTTCTCTTTCAGGTTACTCATAATTGGAAGTACTCCTAAGTTGAGTAACGCTGATCGGCCTCTCTTCCATTTAGTTAACATGCACTGGAGACAGCTGCATGATTTGAATCTGGTTCAATTAAATCAGTGCCTCTGTTTCTGTATTGGATATAGAACAGTTCATATCTTAACGATGTTAAGGTACGGGGAGTTGTCTGGCTTATGCTTAAAACCAGACTCCGGATAACTCAAGGCACATTTATGTAATGGCTGTTTGTGGGTTAACCTAGGCTATGACGAGGGTTGACTTTCTACGATCTGGAAGATCAATAGTGATATTGTTCTGAACTCGCCACAGTTTTAATAAAAATGGATTTTTTTTTTTTTGGAAAACAGTAGTGGGAGTATGGTAGAACTGGAAGTGATTCCAGAACCGCAAACTATTACTGAAGATTTGATAGGAACCTAAAGATTCAATCTGGTTTGACATTCCATTGGCCACTCCGCAGATAAAGTGGGTAACCTCAGGCACCCGAGAGGTACTTCGGTATGCTCAAGGACGGTGGCAGAGAGGTTCTTGTTTACCCAGACTTGCCATTGCTGTTGTTCCAGACTGTGAGATCCGGCGGGAGGATGAGTATAGCGTCGTTCTAAACTAGCTTTAGAAGTGTACGTGTATATGACTCTGCCAGAGGGTTGTCGTAGTCAGTGGGAGCAGCGGAAGCATTGGTGGATAGGTGGCTTATGTCTATTTATAGACTAAAGCAAATATAGCGGAGATAGATCATCTATTTCTGAAATGACAGTCATAGGTTTGACTTCATCAGAATAGGGGATGGATCTGTTAAGAAGGTAGTAGGGTGTGATGTCCTGGTATTAGGATGACATACACAGAGTAGGAAGTGATATCCCTATACTACGATCGGTTATTCTTTGGTCGTCACACAATGATTTCTCCACATAGGACTTGGATATTATATCAGATATTCTGGTTACTAGATCTATGGTTTTAGATCTAGATTTGGGTGGTTTCCCAATTTGGGTACTTTGACAGCATTCTATGAGTATTTAGAATGGACGACTCCTGGCACGGTAGTGTACCTGCAGGTGATGGAGTCACCCTCTCTAAACGTGTCTTACAGACTAAAGGGGAGAGGGGTACGCATGATTGGCATATCACTTGCTTAGGCAATTGAGTCAATCATGAGATGTCAAGTATCACACCAGATGTTGTTTTTGCAGTAGGTGCAATAAGTTGATATTGATCCAATCCTGGAGAAACAGTCGGAAGCAGTTTTAGAACATAAGTGAATGTTCTAGGGATTTGATAACGACAGCCTCCTTTAGGAGACGGTTATCATTCCATGCTTCCAAGGTGACCTGGATGGCAGAGTGGCTGTCAGAGTTATAGTTTTCCCTCTGACGAGGGGTAGTATTTTGGACAGGTGGTCCAGGTGGATACTGAGGGAAGGCATGGCGCAGGATACTGATTAAGTTCAGTTGTCGATACAGTCTATGAAGTTTGGATTTGGAGTTCATTTATGAGCTAGGTCCCATCAGACATCCAGACATTCCAAGACAGGTATTGCTCATTTCGGGAGATGGCTTTCTCCGCGAACTTGAGATATAGAGAGATATAGAAAGAAACATCACAGCGGAACCACTCACTGAAGCTATTCCTCGAACGCAATAGTTTCGCAAACGAGCTTTGTGAGACTGACTAGTAGAGGAGTTGGGTGTTCGGTATCACACGGGCTGTGAGTATGCGACATCGCAATAATTAGCCTTGAGTGCAAGTGGGAGATTGTTGGAGATAGTGCCCTAAGAGTCAATTATTGGATCACAGGCACGTGATTGCAATGATTGAGGGAGGACCTATCCTGGTAGGACAGTCTTACTCGAGATGATAGTATGCTATCTGGTTTGTCTTTATCATCGTGTACTGCTTTAGGTGACCTTACGAGTCGCTGTTACACGTTGATAGAGCCCCTAGGATTCTTGCTTGACTACCAGCACTATGAGGGCGATCATATACGTGAGAGCTGGAGTCTATAGGCACATCCTTAAATGGTCCCTAGTCGTGGGAGTTTCGAGACTGGGCATCGATACTCCATTAGTAGACTAGTGTATACAGTCGAGACCCCGACGAGGGGCGGTGGCCGGTCTCACAAGCTACTGGTGTCAGTTGGTTCACCTAAGATGTATACAGGTGCTCATTGGGTTATGAGTACACCGGACAGGACTCGCCGGGAACCTGCTAGTTGGGATTATACCAGACGTCAGATAGCAGTTCCCAGGTGACATGTGTACGGGTTAGTTCATCGACCTGAAATCGTCATTTGTCTCGTGTGAGTTCCCACTGTGCTATGATTACTACCCTACCACGGCTCAAAGGAGTCGTGCAAACAGGTTTTAGTTGGGTACAGTCCCGAGCCACATGGATGCAGTGAGCGGATCTGCAGGGGTTCGTCTCTCCCGGTATTGGGGGTGAGGTCGCGCTGTGTCTAGGAGAGCCATTACACAAAGCCCTCGGCCGAGGCTGGAGATTTACTGGTAGGTATTCCAGCAGTATCTCTGGGTGTTCTGGGCTTCACTCCGACACGACTTGTATCGCTTTTGGGGGTCTGACTTTTACCAACCCCCTAGGCCCGCCATGCGATACTCATAGACGAACGGACCGGACTGTACGCATATTGTCACTGACAGGCTCAGTAGGGTGTCAGGATGAGTTCGCTCATCGACGTCCCTTTTGGTCAATAGCTGGTAGCCCGTCACGTATGGCTAATACCTTTGACGTGCTAGTGGTTAAATCCATAGCCATAGTATGGACGAGTCTTTAGAGTCCACCACACACTCAGTTACTCAAGTTTCGGGCGAAACGCTGTAGAGGCCGTATGGAGATATGGCAGGATTCGATCAGATACGTGCGGTATTGCACGGATCGTGATCGGACGGTTTTTACTAGCCTGCTTTGGTTTAAGCCGGATCCTAGCATTAGACAGTGTAGATTTTGTTTCTTTGCATTTGTGTTCAGTGGGAATACAAATGCGGGCATGTATTTGTAGTAGGGGGGTTTTCCTGTAATTTATTACGGGATCAGTTTTCTGAAGTTGCCAGTTTGCATTCCGTTCCGGCCGGTTTTCCTTTGTTCCTTCACGGCCGGACTTTTCGATGGAGGGGGTTATTTGCAAGTTTGCAAATAACTTATTGTGGAGGGGGGTTTCTTGCTTTTGTGGCTTCTTTCATCATGAGATGCTTTTTCCATCTCATCCATTGCTTTTATTATGATTGGATTTGAAATGGATTAGATTAGAAATGAGATGAGAGTTGATGTGAGGCTTGCTTTTGATATGGTCACCATTTCTATCTCCTACACTCACCTCCCTTGTATATTCTCTCCACTATTTTGATTACGGGGGGTCGGCCACAAAAGAGGGGAGAGAATGAGAGAGTTCTTTTTTCTTGGTGTGGAAATTATTCATCTCATTCCTCATGCTTGAAAAATATATACACCTTCATCCTCTCCAAAGTTCTCTTTCCTCTCCATCATCTCTATGGCAACTTCATACCCGCATCGAGACATGCTTTCTACACTACAACCTACAGTACCCTTGGACGCGTCGGCTAGCCAACTTCGCGCCCGAGTTGCCTCGGTCCAGAGGTGCGAGCCCGTAAAAGTATTCGGTTACGTGGTGCCCTTTTCGACGAGGAGGTGACGGACGAGGATTCCGCGGGAGATCGGAGTGGAGACGAAGACCGGAGGACACGGATCGCTCGGTATTTCTCTTCCCCATCTCTTGTTTGCTAGCATTAGGTTAATGGTCACGATCCGGGTGTATTGTCCGCGGTAGCGCCAGTTTAAAGTTAAGAAAAAATTTTGATTCCGCATTTTGGCCTCAGATAGACGGCCGGGGCGCTGCCGTGGCGCAACAAAAATTACAAAACAGCCCCTGAAAGATGACCTTCTGTCGAGGCCGTACGGCCACGGTTCCGCGGCCTAAGCAAGCTTATGCCGCGGTTCCACGGCCGTATAGAGGAGTTGGCTCCTCGTATTTTTTGGGGTCCCCTGGTTTGATGTTGTCTGCTGTTTGGTATAGTATTTTTCTCATAAACTCTTCACTATTCTTTCAGAATTTCAGTAGAACAAAAGGTGATGTGATATGGATCTTTTGCCATGATTTCCTCGAGCTCCACGTAGATTTCTTGGATCTTGTGTTGACATTGAGCTTTGTGCATGACATGATAATCGATTTGCCATTTTGTCCCTTAAACTGGTATGTGGCAACACACGGATAGAGAGCGGAAGACCCGTGCTTTATCTGTTGTTGGCAGTAATCCGGAATTTGTCGTACTTTTCCATGGATTTCACTGTTTCGAGTTGAGAACCAGTATTCTGCAAATATGTAGCAAACACTGATCAAAAGCACCTGTCTATAAATAAACGAGCGTAAGAATGGGCGGTATAAAATGAAATATTCTGATATGAAAAGTCACCTTGAAACCCTGGAATGATAACTGTCTCCCATAGGAGGCTGTCGTTATCATATCCCTAGAACATCCACTTATGTTCAGAAACCGCTTCTGAACGTTTCTCCAGGATTGGATTAATATCAACTTATTGCAGCTAGTGCAAAAACAACATCTGGTGTGGTACTTGACATCTGATGATTGACTCAATTGCCTAAAAAAGTGATATGCCAATCATGCACATCCCTCTCCCCTTTAGTCTATAAGACACCTTCAGAGAGGGTGACTCTATCACCTGCAGGTTCACTACCATGCACGGAGTCGTCTATTCTAAAACACCTTTAAAATACTATCTATGTATCCAAATTGGGAAACTACCAAAATCTAGATCTAATACCATAGATCTAGTAACCAGAATGCCTGAAATAATATCTATATCCTTTTTGGAGAAACCACTGTGTGACAACCACAGTATAACCTATTGTAGGATAGAAGTTTTACTGCCTATAAAGTGCATGTCATCCAAATACCAGGGCATCACACCCTACTACCTTCTTAACAGATCCATCTCCTATTCTGATGGAGTTAAAACCTATTACTGTCACATCGAAAATAGATGATTTATCTCCCCTATATCTTCTTTAGTCTATGAATAGACACAAGCTACTTGTCTACTATTCTTCCGCTACTCCCACTGACTACAAGAACCCTCTGGAAGAGTCATATACACGTGCACTTTTAAAGCTAGTTTAGAACGATGCTATACTCATCCTCCTGCCGGGTCTCAAAGTCTAGAACAGCAGTAATGGCAAGTCTGGATAAACAAGAACCTCCCTGTCACCGTCTTTGAGAATTCCGAAATACCTCTCGTGTTTCTGAGGTCACCGACCATATCTGCGGCGTGGCTAATGGAATGTCAAACCTGATTGAATCTTTTATTCCTATTAAATTTTTGGTAACCATTTGCGGTTCTGGAATCACTTCTAGTTTTACCATACTTCTACTACTGTATTCTGAAAAAGTCCATTTTCCTAAAACTGTGGCGAGTCAAGAACAATATCACTATTGATCTTCCAGATGGTAGAAAGTTAACCCTCGTCATAACCCGGGTTAACCCACAAACAGCCATTACAGAAACGTGCCTTGAGTTATCCAGAGTTTGTTTAAAGCATAAGCCGAACAACTCCATATATCTTAGCATCGTTAAGATATGATCCATTCTATATATCATATAGAAACAGAGTCACTGATTTAATTGGAACCAGATTCAAATCATGCAGCTGTCTCCAGTGCATGTTAGCTAAATAGAGAGAGGCCGATCAGCATTACTCAACTTAGGAGTGCATCCAATTATGAGTAACCTGAAAGAGAAGCAAGCTCTCAAAACCATTACTATTAACTGAATACCAAACCCAAGTATCTACATCTTCGATCACCTTGAAGAATCCCTATACTTACGACACCTGGTTCTCTACTTTATTCTTGTACCTATAACTTCTCAAAACTTAAACTTTGTATTTCTACGAAACACATGTCTAAAACTGAAGAAGTCACAAGTAAACAGAATATAGTACGAGGACCAACCCCTCTGTCCTAATGGACACTGGATAACATACAATACTTTTTATATGTCCCCTGAGTTGAATAAGTCAAACCATGTGCGTCGTAGGTTGAAAACTGTACAATGGTTATGAAAAATTACACCGCTGTTGAATACTCCTTACCTAACCATCAACTGATATAGGTAAATGTCATAGACATAATTTCAAAAACTTGTATCTTACATTATAAAATAAACGTACAGATATATCAGTTTGAAATTGGTGCATAACAACGGATATTCAAAACCAAATATTTGATGTCCGGCAAATACCCAGGCGATTTCCTCAAATAATACCAATTACAATTAATCCCGATATAATGAGGATGAGCACCTAATTCCCAATAACTTACTTCTGCTCATCATCTGTAAAACCATACAGATGTGAGAATCATACTTGGTAAATACATACCCTGGAGTACGGGTCTAATTGGGAAATCAGTTTTCAATTAACAACGCATAGTAAAACTGAAACATGAAAATGTTTCGCAGGGGTTTCCGGATATTCCTATTAATTCCTCTTCCATTATCAGATTCATGACTGTAACCGTATATTTCGTTACCATCTCTCCAAATCCCTTTATTTGTCTTTACTCATTACATTCTGTACACCCTCTTAGGCTAAATGATTTTCTTCCTTCCCTACCATTCGGCACCAGCCTATGGTTTGGAAGAAGACTATCCAATAAGCATAATAGGTGTACCCTCCTAGTCCTAGGAGTACTCGCAACCCGAGAGAAGGTAAAGATAAAAGACAACTGAATAAACTTTATTCTATTTCTCCTAAACCAGAATCCATCCCAGGAATGGAACAAGTTCCATCGAGTTCGTAAATAACCATACAATGGATTATCCAATAACTATGGATCTTCGTAGTGATACGGGGTGTTCTGGAGAAATACAAAGGTGAAGTAGGATCGATGAGGAAATAAGTGGTTTGGTCGTGAATGATAGCAGTCGCAATTTACTTTGCCCTCTTTCTGATCTTTTTATTTTGTCTTTACTTATTACCTTCTGTACACCCAACTTAGGCTAATTGGTTTTCTCTTTTCCCTACCTTTCGGCACCTGCCTATGGTTTGGAAGAAGACCATCCAATAAGCGCAATAGCTGTACCCTCTCCTAATCCTAGGAGCCCTCACAACCTGAGAGAAGGCAAAAGGAAAAGACAACTGAATAATCCTATTCAATCTCTCCAGAACCAGAATCCATCCTCGAATTTGGAACAAGTTCCTTCAAGTTCGTATATAACCATACGATAGATTTATCCAATGGAAGTGGATGTTCGTAGTGATACGGGGTGTTCTGTACAAATGCAAAGGGTAAAATAAAGAGTTGCAATGATGTATGCAACTCAGACAATCCAAAAGCCAGTGTTTTAAGAAGGTCCGGTTAACTTGGTTACTGAGTTATAGTCTAGGGTCGGGACACGGTCGCTGCCAAAGAGAGAGAGAGAAAAGAAACACTCTGCGTGCACTCTAACCTAGATCAGAATGGTTAATCACTTTATCTAATCAGGATGTCTCCCACTGTATCCTCAAATTCTCCTCCAAATCTAAAAGAAGAATTACTCGAGATCACCCGAGGAGTAAACCAACTCATCAGTGGTATCGGGATCCAAATATCATCGCATGATAACCTGATGGAATCCACTCACGTTATCACACTCCAGAAGGTATGCGCATGCCTGGCACGTTTCCTATATGTTTGAAACTCCCGATGTGAATTTTACCCCATGCTCTTATGATCTTGACGAAGGCCAACATATCATAAGTCACATGTCAAGTTCTACCCGTCATTATCCAGGTTAATTTGAACCCACCCGTACATACCCTTGACGAAGGCCAAAATAGTAGTACGACTGTCCCAAACCAACGCATCTATCTATGCAACAGAAAAGCAACAAATAGCTACCATACACTATGCCTTGATGAAGGCCAACATACATAGCATGAATACTAAGTGCTACCTGTCTGAAACGACGGAGGGCTACGAATGGTTTTTGGCGAAAAACCTTTGACGTAATGAACTTGATATCATTGAAGGAACCAGATAGCTTTTTACAAATGTATAGTAGCGAAAACCTTTGTTAAAGAGGTCACTCCCGGTGAATGGATCTCGGCTCTTTCCCCGTAGAATGAGGTGCAAGATATTCCAACTGAATACCACGATGCAAAGCAAAAAGTAATCGACTATAGTGAAGTTATTACCCTAACAGAAACTTCTGCCCAAGCGGTCACTCCCGAAGAAGGGATCTCGGCCTTTGCCTCGTAGAATGAGGTGCTGGATATTCATAACCAAATACCACTGTGCAAAACGAAAGAAAACGTCTTTGTAATAACAGCCTTTTTTGAAAATTGTTCCAATAACAAACTGGTTTGTTTTCCTTGCATTGATCTGAATCAACGCGGTCCCATCAATTAATCACACCAATAAAGAACGAAAATATGATGTACGTATATGCCATCCGCATTCGCCACTGGGTCCCATCATAACTCGTTAGGTTACTTAACTAACGACAGAGCGGGGACTGGACTAGCGCGGGTGTAAAACATATACAACATCTACTAGTATATATATAACAATATACAATAATCGCTCCTGTTAGTTATATGTATGCCCTAGAGGCCATTACTGTACATATGATGTATATTGTAGTGGATGCTAGGACATATATAGGGAGGACTTTCTTGCTCGACATGATAGTATGCTATCTGGTTACTCTTTGCCTTAACGTGTACACTGATTGTCTCTCTGTTACATGTTGGTAAAGCCCTTAGGATGTGTACTTGACTACCTGTACTATGATGCAGATCATACTAGTGGGGACAGGGTAGTCCGTAAGTACATCCTTCAAAGTCCCTAGTCGTGGGTATATCGAGACGGGGTATCGATATACCAGAGTAGACTAGCGTATACCTTCTCGACCCATACAGATGGGCGATGGATGATCCCATATCCATTGGTGTTTGACATCAGAGATGATATACGGGTGCTCAGTAGAGACTGGGTACACTGGACGGACTCGCCGAGAACTCCCAGATGGTATTATACCTTACGTCAGATGGCAGTTCTCTGGTGACACTGGTACAGAGTAGTCTGTTGACTCGAGATCGTCATAGAGTCTTGTGTGGTTCCCACTGTGCTTTGATTTCCATCTTACCACGTCCAAGAGGGCGTGCAAAACGGTGGTTTTTGGGTACAGTCCCAAGTCACATGGAGGCAATGAGCGATACGAGGGGATTCGTCTCTCCCGGTATAGGGAGTTGATGTTGCGCTGTGTTCGATTGGCTATAACAGGAAATCCCTGGCCAGGGTTGCTGAGATTTACTGGTAAGTGTTACCAGTAGTTTCTCGAATTGTTATAGACCTCATATCGACACGACTTATCGAGCTATTGGGGTCTGACGTTTACCACCCCTAGGCGAGATATGCGACATATCAGACGATCAGACCGGACTGTACGGTAGCGTTACTGGTTGGATTCACTGGAGTGTGAGCGGGCTTGCTCGTCGATCTTCTGATCGCTCAATACGCGGGTGGCCGTTACATTTAGCAGACCGCTTGCGGCTTATGGGTGTTTGATATGATCATCATCTGCTACCGGCGTATTGACGAGTCTTTAGAGTCCTACACAGAGATTTCCTGGCTCAAGCGAAACGAAATAGGAGCGCATATGAGATATGTGCGGGACCGAGAATAATGCGTGTATGTGATACCGTATTCTATTCTCGCGATGAATGTGTCGAATGGTTGTATGCGATATAACCTAGTTATCGAATCAAGGATTGATTCGATAAATCGATACATTGGATATTAGTCGGTTATATGCGATATGACCGGATCGTTAAATCAAGTGTTGATTTAATGATTTAATGTATAATTATATATTTGATATATTACTTTGCATTAACTAGTATCGGTTCACTTTAAATGGATTTTCTCGCTCGGATGTGCGCATTATATATGTGATATGATTTTGTGTACATGCTTGTATCATATTTGATGATACATGTTTACTTGGTTAAGTGTAAAGAATTAAACCTTGGTTAAACTAATGATTAGGGTTTTGCTTATCCATTACATATTTGTTCATTTATTCATTTTATTCATTTTGGAAATAATATGAAAAGAATGGTGGCTTTTATTGTTGTTTTGTTGAAGCTTCATGAAGCTTTGACCTAGTCCACCATTCTTTTCTCTTGCTTAACCCTAACCATCATTACTAACCATGGTCTATTCTCTACACTTAACTAAGGTTAAGAATATGATAAGAATCATTTTTCTTTTTCAATTATTCTAACAATTATCATATTCTTCATCTTCATCTTCTTCTTTTTCACTTCAAGAAAAAGCTTGAAAGCTTTAATGGCAAAGTGAGAAAAAGTGTGAGAAATCCAATTCTAAAGTGAACCCACTTCCTATTTCTTCATCCTCTACCTCTTGCCAAGTAGAAGAGTGTGTTTCCTTCACAAGTTTTCTAGACTTGGTGAAGTTGGAGCTTGATCTAGCGATGCCTCGACGTAGATCATCTTCGGCATGGACATCGACGACCTAGCTCGCCATTTCTCCGACGAAGCCGACGCTAGAGCCCGCGAATTCATTTGGACAGCGAGGGGACTTCGTTGCGGAGCTATGGAGGTGGAGCACCGGATCTACAAAGGTTGTATTTCCGTATTCTTATAGTTAAGTGTTAACTAGTTTGCTTTTCGCCTAGACATCTAGCCAACGATCCGTATTCGGGTTTCTCGGCACCGTTAAAATTTGAAATTGGCATGGTTGATGCCTTGTGAGACCTCTTGAGAGTGCCTAGGAACCCTACAGTGGTATCAGAGCCTAGCTAGAGCCTTAGGCAAAGTTTAGACGGAGTTTGAAGTCCGAACGAACCGAAATCCCATAATTTCCATGCTCTCTGGACATTTTCTAAAATCGTGGTTTTTTCCAGATTAAAAATATGCAGAAAAATCAGCAGGTGATTTTAAGAGTTACTGTGAAGTTCGAGTGTCTAACTCCATCAACCTGCCGTGGATCTGCGGCACGAGCATGGCTCGTGCGGCGGTTCCGCGGCCGTACTACCTCATTGTTCAGTGAATCTTACACAGTAACTCCTAAATGATAGTGCTGGATTTTCTGGGAATTTTTAATATTTATTCAAGAGTTGAATTTTCTGGGGTTGTTTTGGGGATTCGGTGTTTCGATCGGAGTATCAGATTTTGTCTATGTGGCTTTCCGGATAAATTTTAGAATATGTTAAAAAGTTCGACCGGATATAAATACCCAATTTTTCCCCTGTCGGGAAATTTCCAAGTGTAGCTACCGTACACTACGCCTTGACGCATGCCAAACAACCGCAGCACGAATACGAACTAGTGCTTATCTGCTAGCATACGATGCGATTGGATTAGGGTATTCGTACGGCGTTGTTTGGCATGCGTCAAGGGTCGTGCGGGTGGGTTTAATTCAATCAACAAATGTACGGGTTGAACTTGACTAGCAGACTATGGGTTGTTTGGCATGCGTCAAGGTCATAGCGAGCTAGGGGCAAAATATTATCGGGAGTTTCAAGTGTTGAAATTTGCAATGAGATTGCATACCTTCTATGAGATAGTTGGATCCCGATACCCGCTGCGAGTAAGTGTTACTCCTGGAAGAGTTTTATACATTACAATTAGCCGATCAAGTAGGTGTCTAGAAAGGTGTCAACGGGGTTACGCCTCTGGGAAAACGAGGTTTACATTAATTAGGTTCGTGCGAAAGCACGGGGGACCTCCCTCAAAGTATCGACACTGGCCTGGCTGAAAGATTGGCGAACTTGTAGTGTGTAATTAATCCCGGCTAGTCTTTCCTTTTAGGGTTTGAAGGAAGATTTGATAAAAAGCAGTGGGAGCCATCCTGATTAGATAAAATAATAACCAATCTATTCTTGCTAGAGCGCACGCTGAGTGTATTCTTCTCTCTCTCTCCTGGTAGCGACCATATCACGCCTTAATCAAGATAATAATACGGATTATTGACCGAACCCGCTTGTTATACTGAGCTGGGGAACGTTGGTCCCGCTCCAACTTATAATTGTTATAAGACAGAGCAGGAAATTGGGGATTACCAGAATTCCCGTGCCGCCCAAACGAAGAGAGTGCATGCTGATGCATCATCTTCGGGTGTGTTCGTTACAAAGAACTGTTTCTCTGTATTCTTTACGTCCTGGGTATGTGATACCAGATCAGGATCCCAGATATGTAATATGTTACATAGGGCTACAGAAAGGTAGAGGACTGAGAACGGGTGATAAGTTTCATGAGACAGAAAACGGGGCAAGAGTTGCAGCCAAGTCTGTTGGTCACTGTCACCCTGTATTACAAATACATTGATTCTGAACGAATGTTATTAGATACCGAACCTGATATACAAAATCATATCTGTCTCTTTATTAGTAAAGAAATGATAAAATTTTGTATTGTTGGATAATGTTTTGAACATTTCCTATATCAAAAGTTGATCGGTTCAGGCACGTTATCTAAAAGCATTGATGTTCTAAATCAAACTGCAGTTCTTAGTATATGGAACACACACAAGAGGAAGAGTTCAGAAATGAACGAATCCTTCTTGAGGCATTGTAGACTAGGTCATATCAATGCGACCCGACTGGCTGAAGTTACATTTAGATGCATATTTAAATAAGTTTGAATTTACATCTTGTGAAACTCGCCAGTCATGTCACAAAGATATGATGACCATAGCTCCGTTTACTGGAAACAGAGAAAGAGTTAGTAAACTCTTGGGATGATACATGTTGATGTATGTAGGTCCCCTGTCTACACATGCCAAGACTGGTTCTTTATACTTCATTACGTTCTCTGATGATCTCTTTAGATTCAGACATATGTTCTTGTTGAAACAAAAGTCCGAACCTTTTGAGATATTCACGGAATATAAGTTAGAAGTAGAGAACCAATATACGGGTATAAGTATTATGTCCTTTGATGTGATCAAGGAGGAGAATACTTGAGCACGAAATTCTTGGACTTTTCTAAAGGAGAATGAGATTCTCTCTCGGCATTACTCCTCCGTATACACCATAGCACGATGGTATATCGGGGCGGAGCAATAACACCCTATATGATAAGGTGTGCTCTATGATGAGTACTACTGAGTTACCTATTTCCTTTTGGGAGTTATGCGCTTGAGAAGCTGCATACCTTTTGAACAGGGTTCAAATCAAATCAGTTGCTTACCACTTCATATGTGATATGGAATGGGAAGAGCCCATGTCTTAAGCTAGTTAAGATTTGGGGTTGTCCGGCCTACGTCAAAAAGCAAAATCCGGACAAACTCGAGGCAAAGTCTGTAATGTAGAACTGGAAAGGTTCCAGCTATACAAACTACAGCAGATGATTTGATAGAACCAAAGGATTCAATAGTTACCAACGAACCTCAGCCTCTCCGCTGATCTAGTGAGGTTCCTCACCCGCCTGAGAGATACTTCGGTTACTCTATGACAGTGGGAGCGAGGATTGCATCATGAGATGATGACCCAACTAGCTTCGAGCAGGCCATCGAGAGTAAGGCTCTGTAAGAATGGCTGGATGTTTATCAATCTGAGATGGAATCCTTATACACCAACAAAGTATGGACTTTGGTTGCTATATCTGAAGGGTTAAATCCCCATCAGGAGCAAGTATATCTTGAGAAGATTACTTGGTGTACATGGAAAAGTTGAGACTTTCAAAGCTAGACTTGTTAAGGGTTTTCGTCATCGACCAGGCGTGGATAATGATGAAACCTTTTCTAGTGGCTATGCTTAAGTCCATCCAAATCCTACTTGCCACGGCTACATACCATGACTACAATATCTGGCGGTTGGGTGCTATGACTGCTTTTCTAAATGATGTTTTAGAAGAGAACGTCTATAAGTACACAGCCAGAGGGCTTCGTAGACAGTGGGAGCAGCAGAAACGTGTGCAAGATGCTTTATAGGATAAAGCAGGCATCGCGGAGATGGAACATCTGTTTTGATGAAGCGGTCAAAGAGTTTGACATCATCAAAATGGTAGATGAACCTTGTATATACAAAAAGGTAGTAGGGAGTATGGTGACGATCCTCGTAGAGTACGTGGATGACATACTCTTGATAGGGAAGGAGTTTCCTATGCTACGCTCGATCAATCTCCGCTTATCACCATGATTCTCCCTATAGGATCAAAGTGATACCTCCTAAATCCTGGGTTTTGGATCTATGAGATAGATCTAAATAGATGTTAGGATACTCACTAGTTGTAGTGAGATGGTATCAATCGATCCTGGGGAGAATCACTGGAAGTGTTCCAGGGTGATAAAGACGACTGAGTGTCAGTCACAGGCATTATCTTTACCCTCAGTAAAGGGACGGTATGTTGGATGGGTTCTAAGCTAAATACCGTTGCATACTAGACGATAAAGGCTGAATACATCGCTACTTAAAGATGCTAACAAAGAGGATGTTTGGGTGTATATTGGTTCATGAGATGAACTACGTTCCTACCATTGTGAGACAATGGAGTTGTGGCTTATGCCAAGGAACGCCGGTCCCATCAGTGATCCAGACATATTCTAAGGCAGTATCACCTGATCATGGAGATGGTTGATCACCAGGGTGATCGAGGTTAGGAGAGTAGACTTAGAGGACAACACAGCGGATCCACTCACAAAGGCCTGTTCCCAAAGAGAGACTTTTATGGGATGTTGAGTATGAGATACTACAACCACTGCTACAGATGGCCCTAGTGCAAGTGGGAGATTGTTAGTTATATGTATGCCCTAGAGGCCATTACTGTACATATGATGTATATTGTAGTGGATGCTAGGACATATATAGGGAGGACTTTCTTGCTCGACATGATAGTATGCTATCTGGTTACTCTTTGCCTTAACGTGTACACTGATTGTCTCTCTGTTACATGTTGGTAAAGCCCTTAGGATGTGTACTTGACTACCTGTACTATGATGCAGATCATACTAGTGGGGACAGGGTAGTCCGTAAGTACATCCTTCAAAGTCCCTAGTCGTGGGTATATCGAGACGGGGCATCGATATACCAGAGTAGACTAGCGTATACCTTCTCGACCCATACAGATGGGCGATGGATGATCCCATATCCATTGGTGTTTGACATCAGAGATGATATACGGGTGCTCAGTAGAGACTGGGTACACTGGACGGACTCGCCGAGAACTCCCAGATTGTATTATACCTTACGTCAGATGGCAGTTCTCTGGTGACACTGGTACAGAGTAGTCTGTTGACCCGAGATCGTCATAGAGTCTTGTGTGGTTCCCACTGTGCTTTGATTTCCATCTTACTACGTCCAAGAGGGCGTGCAAAAAGGTGGTTTTTGGGTATAGTCCCAAGTCACATGGAGGCAATGAGCGATAGGAGGGGATTCGTCTCTCCCGGTATAGGGAGTTGATGTTGCGCTGTGTTCGATTGGCTATAACAGGAAATCCCTGGCCAGGGTTGCTGAGATTTACTGGTAAGTGTTACCAGTAATTTCTCGAATTGTTATAGACCTCATATCGACACGACTTATCGAGCTATTGGGGTCTGACGTTTACCACCCCTAGGCGAGATATGCGACATATCAGACGATCAGACCGGACTGTACGGTAGCGTTACTGGTTGGATTCACTGGAGTGTGAGCGGGCTTGCTCGTCGATCTTCTGATCGCTCAATACCCGGGTGGCCGTTACGTTTAGCAGACCGCTTGCGGCTTGTGGGTGTTTGATATGATCATCATCTGCTACCGGCGTATTGACGAGTCTTTAGAGTCCTACACAGAGGTTTCCTGGCTCAAGCGAAATGAAATAGGAGCGCATATGAGATATGTGCGGGACCGAGAATAATGCGTGTATGTGATACCGTATTCTATTCTCGCGATGAATGTGTCGAATGGTTGTATGCGATATAACCTAGTTATCGAATCAAGGATTGATTCGATAAATCGATACATTGGATATTAGTCGGTTATATGCGATATGACCGGATCGTTAAATCAAGTGTTGATTTAATGATTTAATCTATAATTATATATTTGATATATTACTATGCATTAACTAGTATCGGTTCACTTTAAATGGATTTTCTCGCTCGGATGTGCGCATTATATATGTGATATGATTTTGTGCACATGCTTGTATCATATTTGATGATACATGTTTACTTGGTTAAGTGTAAAGAATTAAACCTTGGTTAAACTAATGATTAGGGTTTTGCTTATCCATTACATATTTGTTCATTTATTCATTTTATTCATTTTGGAAATAATATGAAAAGAATGGTGGCTTTTATTGTTGTTTTGTTGAAGCTTCATGAAGCTTTGACCTAGTCCACCATTCTTGTCTCTTGCTTAACCCTAACCATCATTACTAACCATGGTCTATTCTCTACACTTAATTAAGGTTAAGAATATGATAAGAATCATTTTTCTTTTTCAATTATTCTAACAATTATCATATTCTTCATCTTCTTCTTCTTCTTCTTCACTTCAAGAAAAAGCTTGAAAGCTTTAATGGCAAAGTGAGAAAAAGAGTGAGAAATCCAATTCTAAAGTGAACCCACTTCCTATTTCTTCATCCTCTACCTCTTGCCAAGTAGTAGAGTGTGTTTCCTTCACAAGTTTTCTAGACTTGGTGAAGTTGGAGCTTGATCTAGCGATGCCTCGACGTAGATCATCTTCGGCATGGACATCGACGACCTAGCTTGCCATTTCTCCGACGAAGCCGACGCTAGAGCCCGGGAATTCATTTGGACAGCGAGGGGACTTCGTTGCGGAGCTATGGAGGTGGAGCACCGGATCTACAAAGGTTGTATTTCCGTATTCTTATAGTTAAGTGTTAACTAGTTTGCTTTTCGCCTAGACATCTAGCCAACGATCCGTATTCGGGTTTCTCGGCACCGTTAAAATTTGAAATTGGCATGGTTGATGCCTTGTGAGACCTCTCGAGAGTGCCTAGGAACCCTACAGCTCCAGGCATGATAAATACAACATCACAGAAAAGTAATAAGCATCACAGAACAATACAGATAATCTGGGAGTCCCGGGTTTCCTTTGAGCCGCAAGTGAAACCCGACATTCCTCTGGTCGTGTGGATAGCTGTGCAATGAAAACCTAGACCCCTACAAGTGCGGCAAGTTACCCGCCAAAACCAGAAGCGAGGCAGCCCCCTTCAGCAAAGTGAATGGACCACCCGGCACTTCACGGAATCCGGTAACTTGAGCACCCTTCCTTGGGTCAACCTATACCCCCTACAAGTGCGGCGAATAGCTCACCAATTCTAGAGTGAAGCCCCCTCCATCTCAAAGTCATGAGATGCGGGCCCGTTGCCTTCTAGAACCTGGCTATCCGTGCACTCCACCGCGGGGTAATCCTAGTACAAAAAAGAAAATATGTTCAACGGTGATATCGACCTCAACCAGGTCGTGCCCCAAAAGAATAATATACAAACAGGCAGTGACGGCAGTCAACATGTCGGACGCTCGCCCCGCGTTATCAAATATACAAATAGAACTAAAATGTACTAATATTCCACCCAAGCTATCCACCACGACAAATCCGCAACATCACAGCACAACATAGAACATCAACGTGAATGTCACGTTCGCAAACTTATCTAAAAGAACATATATCAATTAGACATTTTTACCGCTCGAATGACATTCACGGTCGCAGATAGTAATATAAGTACTGTGAACTAACGTATTTAAAATTTTGATCGACAAAACTTCCCGAAATGGCCCCAAGTGCAAAAACCCAGCACTCAAACAAATCTGGGCCTGAACTAAACATTCCAGAAACCACAATTCCACATAAAAGATACCCTGAAGAAGTATGGTGCACCGTTGCACCAAACCGCCGCGCAACTGCGGCACACATGATGGTTTCGCCGCGGTTCCGCGGTCCTATGGTGATAACTTGCTCTCAAATTTCTTCGAGGGTCTTAAAAAAGCCTGCATGATTTTCTGATATACACAAAATAATTTTTAGACCACAAAAAAATTTCGACAAAAACTTCAAGAATAGAATTGCGGTTTTAGAAAATTCGGTCGATTGATATTTTAAACATGTTAGAACAAGCTAGTATAGGTTAATGGAGTGGCTCTGATACCATGTAAGTCTACGGTAGCGCCCCGGCTGTCAATCTAAGGCCAAACGCGGAACAAAAACTTTTTATAAAACTGGCGCTAACGTAGACTTTTACCCGGATCGTATTATTAACACTAAACTAGCTAACTAAAAAGAAGTTAGAATGGTTATACCGATCGATCCGTGTCCTTCGGTCTTTAGCCACCATCCTTAGCTCCTCGCGGCATCTCCGATCTCCGGTCTCCTTTTCGAAGTTGCACCATGTCTAGAAATCCTTTTTACGGGCTCCCGCTTCAAACCGAAGCAACTCGGACATGAAGTTTGCCAACCGACATGTCCAATGTGAAGTAGAGAATGTGTGTGATCATTTTATCTCAAGACATCCATTGAATCTCAACTCATAGGATTCTATGGATGGAGGTTGAAGAAGAAGCCATTGATGGAAGTTGTGAGCACAAGAAGAAAGCTAGTGAAGAAGAAGAAGAGTTTGCTTATTGTGTTGGGATGAAAATGTGAGAGCCCTCATAATAAACTCAAGACCAAGCCCCATTTTCAAGTGGCTTCCCTCTCTCTCCTCACACATCATTTCCACATAATAATAAACCAATTGATTAGTTATGGCACAAAAAATAACACCATGAGTCATCAACAAAGCACTTGCCATATTTAATGCTCTTGATCATGACTAGCACTCATAATTTCCACCTAACTAACATTAATCCAAATGTTTAGAACAATAAAAAGAATGGCATCTTCTAAAGTAAACTCATGACTGATCACAAGAATACCCCTCACTTGTATATACATACTTGCATCCGTATTCCGACTGAATACGAATACTATGAGACGAAAATAATCCAGCAATCTAATACTAGGATCCAGCTTAAACCAAAGCCCACTAGTATGATCCGTCCAATCATGATCCGTACACAAGTGCACGTATATGATCGAACCCTGCCATAAAACCATACGGCCTCTACAACGTTCGCCCGAACTTGGGAAACTTTCTGTGGGGGATTCTAAAGACTCGTCAATACGGTGGCAGTGCATTTAACCACAAGCACGTCGGTGGTATTAGCTGTACGTAACGGCTGCCCATGTATTGAGTGAAAGGGAAGCTGACGAGCGAACTCATCCTGAAACCCTACTGAGCCTATCTGTGACAATCTCCGTACAGTCCGGTCTGTTCGTCTATGAGTATCGCATATTGATTGATTAGATTTCGGTGTGTATGTAGAAAAATGTATAGAAATCACAACCAAAAATATTTTGACCGCAATAAATAACGGTGTCGAATGTAGCGCGTTAGTAAGTGCGGATCGTCCACAGGGAAAGTGTAATCGTTCGTGTTTCGATTTAGATGAGTTGAAACTTTAAAGAAAAGAAAACAAACAATTCATGATTTGTAAAATTGAATTTCAAGAATTAGAAAATCTTGGTCTAAATCAAGAAAACAATAAAATCAAGAATTGATATGTGATGATTTCCAAACCAACAATCAAGATTCGAAGTGTGGCTCGTAGGAGTAGATCGGATCTATAGATGTGATGAGATCTAATGATTACATATTCTTATCCATTAACTAATTGATACTAGATCGATGACGATTTATCGAGGTTAAGGATCTTGCGAAGAAGCTAGGGTTTCCTCATCTTATCCTTTGTTCTTTGGATGAATCTCATTCACAAACTAGCTTCAAGTAAATCAAATGATCGATCGTTGATCTCTAGTTTCGAGCGAACACGATCAAGAAAGCATCGCATCGAAACTAGGTCATCGATCACTTGATTTACAAGAATTTACAAACGTTATAGGATTTAAGAATTGTAAAAGAATCTAAATCAACATCATTCTATCGATCGTCTCGACTCCTTTACGAGCGGAGTTGTACTCAAACATTATCACAAAGCAAACATTCAAGAATCTAGATTGAATCATAATGCTTGAATTCAAAAGATAAGCAAGATAAAAGAATTGTCACCTTTATCTATATCAACAATTAGTTACAGCTCTCAAGAACTACAAGAGGAAGGAACATTGATCGTTGCATTTGGCGTCGCTCGGCTCCTTGAGTCGCGGATCAGCTTGGATCACTTGCTCGGATGAAGATCGGCTTCGCTGTCTAAAGGATCTAGGCTTCTTGCTTTGATTGAACTCGAAATACTTGATCTTGGATTGGAATTGGAATTAGGGTTAGGGTTTTGAAGCACAAGTTGTGTCACTCAACTTATGGGTGGAAGATGATAGAATGAACAACTAACTAATGATTAACCATTAACCCTAGATCTAGGTTTCATTTTTATAGACTTTCATAACCCTAGATCTAGGATTCAAAATTTGAATTTCCCTCCAAAAGTTTGTTAGCTAGAGAGGCTTCTAGAAGTAGTTAGTTGGACGGATGCTTCTAGAACTAGGTTGTTAGTTGGCTTGCTTTGGAAGCTTGGAGTTTTATCATGATTAGCTTGCCTAATGATCCTTGCTGATCTGGAGAAGCTTCTTGAGTTCTGTAGAAATTGCCATAGTTTTATGAGATGTAGGCCATGACATAAGAATACTGGAGCTGAGCAGAGATGATTTCATCACTAATGGGTCGTGGATCCGCCGCGCCAATGGGGTTCGGGCCGCGGATCCACGGCCCAATAGTATCTTCAGTGCATGAATTTTTGTGTTCTGCTTTCTTTTGACTTCAGGAATATTCTCTGATGTGTTGAATCTTGTAATTAGTCCTTGATCATTGCCAGATCTCTAGCCTTTGAGTTGGCGTATTTTATCAGCATTATTTTCACAATTTTGGCTCGGTTTCTGGAATTTCCTGCACAGACTTCGAAACAAGTGTTGCGCTATACAAGGATGATGCGATGCCATGATAAACACACAATTTCCCTCGAAATGCCGGTTTTAGTATACAACTCAGGTAATTTGGTTTTTTACGTCTGTTTTGCTAATATGTGCAATATGAATGCCGAACACCTCTAGATGAATGCAATAGATAGGGTAATTGATGTGTTAAAAATACATTATTTTCGACTGATCAAATTCCCCCAAACTTATTTTTGGTCGTCTCGAGCGAATTGTTTTATTAAAAAGAGAAGGAGAAAATAAAGAAAAAGAAAAACTAACTGGCACACTTTCGTAGGCAACACGATTGCACTGAGCACGTGCAACAAGCCTTTAAACCTCTAGGTGTCCCTAGTAGGAGGAGTGTTGTCTCCTGAGGGTTTTCAGCGGATTGCACCCACAAAATCCAATAATAAAAGGAAGATTATGAATATTACATTTAAAGATAAGAATTGTAAAAGAAAAGCTTTGAAAATTAGGGTTTCCAACTATGCTAGCTTTTCGATTGTCATGAGCCCTATCATAATAGTCATGAAAAGATGTTAGAAATCTCATCATCCCTCAATAAAACATCGTCTTTATTCTTCATTCTTATCTGTCTTCCAAACATCGATCATATAACCCTACGTGTGTGTAATATACATCCCTACAACCGGAAAATTCAATTCAAGCTATCATACTCTTGTCCATATGCCTCAGTACTTTTTAATTAATGAATATTTAGATGAATTTGCTTACACACTTTCATGCGACCGTTAATACTTCTTGAGGTACTAACCGACCGATTACTCATGTGCTTGCTTATTTGGTGTTTTTCCTCGTCTTGCACCACCTAAGGCTTAGCAGTGACTCCCAAACCAGTTGGTCTAAGGCACTAGGTGAAGAGGCACCCTCGCTATATTTTTTATTGCTGCCTTGGCGATAACAAAACCAGTGTTCATTTTTCTCACCATTTTATATTTTATTCTTTTTTTATTTCCTTCATACTTTGGCTTTTAGACAAGAGCATTTCAAGGTATCCTCTACTATCCCGAGCTTTAAGACGTGTGTAAGTGCGAATAGCAGGGTATCAACGTTCAAAATGTTTGGCTTCCAAAATATAAACTATTTTTCAGACTTATTTTTATCCTCAGATTAGTGACTTCTATCATCTTACTAACCCTTGGGACAACGGCTCATAACTATTTATTACTAGTTCGTATAAGAAAACTTCTAATTTTCTAGGTTTTCTTAAATTTTTCCAATCTTTTGGATTTAATTTTTCACTATCTAATCTTTTATTATCTTATTTATGTACAAAAAAAAATTATCTTTTGAAATTTTTTAAATTTTTATAGATTTTCAAAAATGTTTTGTGCTTATGCGAAGTGATATGCAAATGATGCGAAAATAAGCACAAACCTCCCCCAAACTTGTTTTCAACTGTGTCCTCACTGTTGCCATCTGCTAGATCTCACAAAACCTGTAAGCCTGGGAGGAAATTTATTAATGGGGGCAAAATATATAAGTGAAGATCCTCCCCCAAACTTATTTTGGGCTCCACATTTTGTGTAAAAATTTTCTTATCAAGAGCCAGATTATACCCCCCTCCCAAACTTGAGTTAAGCCATGTTAATCTTTTAAAAATCACATGAGGGGGTCAAAAATCATTGGTCGATGCCAAGCTTTGCAAAGACCGAACGTTAACACCAACCATTCGAAAATTTTATCAATGCAGTGCTCTGGTTGGTAGAAAAAGAAGTGAGGAAAAGGTAAGTGGTGGAATAAAATGTGTTTGCGTCTCATTTTGGAGAGACGATGCAGTGAATGTGATCGATTACTCGCATTCTTTTTACAGTTTAGAAGAAGGGGTAGAGATTCAATTTCATTGATTTGGAGATGATTCATCTCAACACCCGTGTCATTCAAAAATGCGAGTTCATCAGCGAAGATCTCCTCAAAAGTCTCATCAATACCCCGAAGAATAATGTCATCACAAAGTGCGGGGTGACCTTCAGACTCTAAAAGCATTTCATAGTCAGTGTTGGTTGTTGACCCGGACATCTCGGTGGAAGAGTCCGTATGTGTATGATACATAGTTGGGTCAAACAACAACGTATGAAAAGAGTCAAGATCGGTATCATGAGGATCATCAAATTCGCTGCTGTCGACATCCATTAAGTCGACAGAACGGATCTGAGCAGTAGGATCGGAGGGTACACTTCCCAACTTGTAAATGTTCAGCTCAATTGACCTATTCCCGAAAGATAGGGTCATAGAACATTACGACAATTGATGATAGTGTTGGAAGTGGCCAAAAAGGGGCGACCTAAAATCACCGGAATTTGATTCCGTGGGTTCGCTACAGGCTGTGTATCAAGTACAATAAAGTCCACAGGGAATAGGAATTCCCCGATTTTTATTAACACATCCTCCAGTTCACCCCTAGGTTTGGTGATTGATCGGTCAGCCATCTGGAGAGTTATGCTCGAGGGCTTTAACACTCCGATACCTAGTTGATCGTAAACAGAGTATGGAAGCAAGATAACACTAGCGCCAAGGTCTAGTAGAGCACGGTTGATGTGTTTTTCCCCAATAGAAATAGAAATAGTAGGATAGCCAGAGTCCTTACGTTTCCACGGTAATTGCTGGGGAAATGCCGTGTCTACAGTCTTTGCCATGAATATCTTCTTGGGCACTTGAGTCTTCCTTTTTCTAGTGCACAAGTTCTTAAGAGTTTCCGCATAGGACAGAACTTGTTCGATAGCATCTAGGAGAGGGATGTTGATATTAACTTGCTTTAAAATGTCCATAATCTTCTCCATATGTGGACTCGATTTGTTAGCCCTTAACCGATTAGGATAAGGTGCATTAGCAATAAGCGCTGGGTCCATCATAGGAGAAGGAAGTGTGTGTGGACCCGATCCCAGAATAGAAGTGGGGATCGTCCATGGAGAACTAGAAGAAATGGGCTGAGGTGGCGAGCCTTGTGGGAAACGAAGAATAGGCTCGCAAAAGGTGGTGGGGTAGAAGAACTGGGGTCAGAATTAGAAGTAGAAGTGGAAGGAAAGGTCTCAGCCGGGGTGTTATCGATAGATTTTTCAGTGTCATCAATCTCTCCCCTAACGTGATTGTCAAGCACTCATCCAGATCTCAACGTGATTGCATTCACATGATGTGAATAGCCAGGATTGGGTAAAGGTTGAGCTGGAAGTTTCCCTTTCTTTCTTGCACTCATTTCAGCTTTTAATCGTGCAATTTCTTCTTCCATCGATTTAATAGTCTCGCTTTGAGAAGTGTAGTTTCTCTTTATATCATCGACAGAAGTCTTTATTGTTAAAAGCAAGTTCATGAATGAAGAGAATTCATCAGTACCGGTCAACTGCAAAGGATTAGACGGTGCAGGTGTGTTGACCGGATTTTGAAAGTTTTGTGCTTGGAAGGGGTGCTGACTTAATGGAAGTGGTTGTTGTTGTGGTGGAGGAGACTTTTGAAAATTATTTTGGTTTGGAACCGTGTTTTGATTTTGTTGTTGGTTCCAAGAAAAATTAGGGTGATTCCTCCAACCCTGATTATATGTGGAAGAATATGGATCGTTTCTAGGTCTTTGAAATACGGCATTGGTATGCTCATGACCTTGAAACGGACATTCTTCCGTCAAGTGAGAAGGATCAGAACAGCATCCACATACAGTTTTGGAGAGTGACATTTGATTTAGGGCGGCAGCTAAAAATTTGTTTTCCATATTGTCGAATTTCTTGTGTAAAGCTGAAATTTCAGCTCTAACTCCTATGGAAACATCCGATTGGTTATTGCCACCCCTAGACGATTGACTCTCCCACTGTAAAGATTTATCAGCGAAATCTTCTAGGAATTTCCAGGCTTCCCCATCATCTTTGGTCATGAAATTGCCTTGACACATTAATTCAAGGGTCTGTTTTGTGTTAGGATTAATGCCCTCATATATGATTCTGCACAGATCCCATCTAGGGATTCCGTGATGTGGACATTGAACTAACAGATCCTTAAAGCATTCAAGACATTGTGAAAATGTTTCATTTGGAAGCTGGGTGAATTGATTTATTTCGCTACGGACTCGAGCTGTCTTAAGATGTGGGTAGAATTTCTTTAGGAATGCTTTTACGAATTCTTCCCAGTTTGAAATGGAATGTGCGGTTGTGTTGTAAAGCCACTTCTCGGCTATATCGCACAAGGTAAATGGGAGAAGACGTAGACGCATAGTATCCACAGAAAGCTGTGAAGTACCCATCATTGCGCACACATTTTCAAATTTGGTGATAAAGACATATGCGTCTTCAGACTCGAGACCGTGGTATTTGGGTAGAAGGTTGATGTATTGGGGTTTAATCTGAAAATTGTCCCCGTTGGCTGGTGGAATGGAGAGACAGGTCGAAAGAGGACCTCGTGTAGGATAGCACCTTTCTTGGAGAGAGATGCGGGGTGGATTCTGCACACCAACGGACGGCGGCAGAGTAGTGGTAAAGAAGTTCGATGGAGAATCGTCCATCGATGTGGGTGTGGTGGTGGGTAAAGAAGAGGTAAATGTAGAAATACCGACTTTGGGGTCGATAGAAGGAACGCGGACTAAACGGGCACTAGAATCCCGTGTCCAGCCTATCTTGCACTAAAAAGGGTTAGTACAAGTGGCGGCGTTGATTTATAATTAGGGGAATGAATGAATGCGGTGTTTGTTTTGAAAAATATACGGATTTTTGAAAAAATGATGCGATCACAACAAATGCAACAAGCAAAACCCTAATTTTAGTGGGCACCTAGGTCAAAGCTCTAGACCGCTCCTAACTGCCAAAAGACAAGTCGCAGGATCAATCCTCCACTGCCTCTTTGTCTCTCCTGTGGCCAGGTAAGTGCCAGGTAAGTGGGAGGTTCTCCACTACGTAAATAGTGGGCCTAATTAAGTAACCACTAGCCTTCAACACACTTGCCTTAGACACCACAAAAGATACGCGGATAAGCAATGAATTACCCACGGCCTTCTTCTGTCCTAAGTGAGCGCGACGGTCCTTCGAGTCATCTCTAGATATTTTTTAGTTAATGAGGGTAATGCGGATGCAAGTTTGTGATTTTTGGGGCTTAGGAAGGGTAATGAACTCCTCACCTAATCGGAATTTGGCCGTGCCCCTTAATTTCTGTATTAATATGCAAACAACCAAAAATCAAAACACGCACAATTTTTGTTGCTTTTTGCGGCGCTGCGAATTTTTGCAAAGAAATCTGCAACAAATTGTTAATTGGAGCAGATTTAAGAGGAGATAAGAAAGCAGAGGAGTCACCTGAGAATTTTTGTACTGTAACGCTACTGTAGCGCCGCAGTTTAGCCGCAGTAAGCGCCTAATGCCGCGGATGCGCGGCGGTTTATCCTCTTCACTGCACAAAATTTTCACAACAGGCTCCTGTTCACTTACACAGCTCTCTGGAATGCTCTGAAATTTTTTTCCACGGCTCCACAAATTCCAGATTTCCTCGCAACAAATCACAACAACACGTTTAGGGTTTGTGCGAATTTAGATCTAAAAATATAGATTGAATAAACTTTTCAACTCAAATTTCAAAATACGAACAATTAGCGCAATATCCCCGGCAACGGCGCCATTTGATTGATTCGATTTTGGTGTGTATGTAGAAAAATGTATAGAAATCACAACCAAAAATATTTTGACCGCAATCAATAACGGTGTCGAATGTAGCGCGTTAGTAAGTGCGGATCGTCCACAGGGAAAGTGAAATCGTTCGTGTTTCGATTTAGATGAGTTGAAACTTTAAAGAAAAGAAAACAAACAATTCATGATTTGAAAAATTGAATTTCAAGAATTAGAAAATCTAGGTCTAAATCAAGAAAACAATAAAATCAAGAATTGATATGTGATGATTTCCAAACCAACAATCAAGATTTGAAGTGTGGCTCGTAGAGTAGATCGGATCTATAGACGTGATGAAATCTAATGATTACATATTCTTATCCATTAATGAATTGATACTAGATCGATGACGATTTATCGAGGTTAAGGATCTTGCGAAGAAGCTAGGGTTTTCTCATCTTATCCTTTGTCATTTCGATGAATCTCATTCACAAACTAGCTTCAAGTAAATCAAATGATCGATCGTTGATCTCTAGTTTCGAGCGAACACAATCAAGAAAGCATCACATCGAAACTAGGTCATCGATCACTTGATTTACAAGAATTTACAAACGTTATAGGATTTAAGAATTGTAAAAGAATCTAAATCATCATCATTCTATCGATCGTCTCGACTTCTTTACGAGCGGAGTTTTACTCAAACATTATCACAAAGCAAACATTCAAGAATCTAGATTGAATCATAATGCTTGAATTCAAAAGATAAGCAAGATAAAAGAATTGTCAACTTTATTTATATCAACAATTAGTTACAACTCTCAAGAACTACAAGAGGAAGGAACTTTGATCGTTGCATTTGGCGTCGCTCGGCTCCTTGAGTCGCGGATCATCTTGGATCACTTGCTCGGATGAAGATCGGCTTCTCTCTCTAAAGGATCTAGGCTTCTTTCTTTGATTGAACTTGGAATTCTTGATCTTGGATTGGAATTGGAATTAGGGTTAGGGTTTTGAAGCACAAGTTGTGTCACTCAACTTGTGGGTGGAAGATGATAGAATGAACAACTAACTAATGATTAACCATTAACCCTAGATCTAGGTTTCCTTTTTATAGACATTCATAACCTTAGATCTAGGATTCAAAATTTGAATTTCCCTCCAAAAGTTTGTTAGCTAGAGAGGCTTCTAGAAGTAGTTAGTTTGTGGGATGCTTCTAGAACTAGGTTGTTAGTTGGCTTGCTTTGGAAGCTTGGAGCTTAATCATGATTAGCTTGCTTAATGATCCTTGCTGATTTGGAGAAGCTTCTGGAGTTCTGTAGAAATTGCCATAGTTTTATGAGATATAGGCCATGACATAAGAATACTGGAGCTGAGCAGAGATGATTTCATCACTAAAGGGCCGCGGATCCGCCGCGCCAATGAGGTTCGGGCCGCGGATCCGCGGCCCAATAGTATCTTCAATGCATGAATTTCTGTGTTCTGCTTTCTTTTGACTTCAGGAATATTCTCTGATGTGTTGAATCTTGTAATTAGTCCTTGATCATTGCCAGATCTCTAGCCTTTGAGTTGGCGTATTTTATCAGCATTATTTTCACAATTTTGGCTCGGTTTCTGGAATTTCCTGCACAGACTTCGAAACAAGTGTTGCGCTATACAAGGATGATGCGATGCCATGATAAACACACAATTTCCCTCGAAATGCCGGTTTTAGTATACAACACAGGTAATCTGGTATTTTACGACTGTTTTGCTAATATGTGCAATATGAATGCTGAACACCTCTAGATGAATGCAATAGATAGGGAAATTGATGTGTTAAAAATACATTATTTTCGACTGATCACATATCGGTCCTAGGGGGATGGTAAACGTCAGACCCCCAATAGCTGTATAAGTCTCGTCGGAGTGTAGCCCAGAACACTTTGAGAAACTACTGGAATAACTACCAGTAAATCTCACTTGCCTTGGCCAAGGACTTTGTGTAATGGCTCTCCACACAAAGCGTGATATCAACCCCCAATACCGGGAGAGACGAATCCTATCTAACCGCCACTGCCTCCAACTGCTTCGGGACTGCACACAACTGTAAGTGCACGGCGGCGCCCCGGCGGTCAATCCGACGGCCAAATGCGGAAGCGGTGATAAACTTAAATTTTTCTTGAACTGGCAAACCGCCGCGCACTAATACCCGGATCGAACCACTAACTAGTCCTAGCTATCAACAAGAAAGGGAAGAGAGATATACCGACGATCCAAGTCCTCCGGTCTTCTCATCATCGTCCCGATCTCCTGCGGAATGTCCCGTCTCCTCCTCGTCACCGGAAGTGCACCACATCGCCTACTTCTTTTACGGGCTCCCACCTCAATGCTGAGGCAACTCGGGCACGAAGCCGGCTACTCGACGTGCCCAAGATTCGCTGTAGAATGTGTAGTGAAGAAGTCTCATTTGGGGTTGTAGGAATTGCCTTTTTGGTGGAGGGAAGATACAAGAACTATGTGGAGGAACTTTGGGGATTTTGGAACATGAAATGAACCAAAAACCCTACTCCAAAAATGTTGGACAGCCCCCCTCAAGCTTTGGCCAGCCATGACATCAAGAGGGAGAGAGAGTGTGTAGTGTAAAAAAGAATGAGGGAGGTTCACACACAATAATACAAGTGAGAGAGGTCAAAAATGATATCATGAAAGGAAATGATTATCAACAAAGCCATACTCCACCAACCTCATCATCACAACAAAGGTCAAGCCATCATGACACTATCATGAAGCAAAGTCAAGGGATGGTGCACATCATGAAAGCCATCATGATGCAACAAGATGCAAAGAACCCCCTCCACAAATGCCTATTTGCAACAATGCAAATAAGCCCTCCTCCACCAATCTTCGGCCAATGAACGGAACAATGGAAATCGGCCGAAACGGAAAGCAAACTGGCAACTCCAGAAAACTGGTCCCGTAATAAATTACAGGAAAACCCCGATACTGTGCATACACACCCGCATCTGTATTTCGACCGAAATACAAATGCAATGAGACAAAATCCACACTGTACTATACTAGGATCCGGCTTATACCAAAGCCGGCTAGTAATATCCGTTCGATCCTGATCCGTGCAATACCACACGTATCTGATCGAACCCTGCCATATATCCATACGGTCTGTAGTACAAACTGTCCGATCCTGATCCGTGCAATACCGCACGTATCTGATCGGACCTTGCCATATCTCCATACGGCCTCTACAACCTTTCGCCCGAAAGCTGAGTAACAGAATGTGGGGGACTCTAAAGACTCGTCAACACCTTGGTTGTGGATTTAACCACTAGCACGTCAGAGATATAAGCCAATACGTAACGGGCTACCAGGTATTGACTAAAAGGGACGTCTGTAAGCGAACCCAGCCTGACAACCCTACTGAGCCTGTCAGTGACAATATCCGTACAGTCCGGTCCGTTCGTCTATGAGCATCGCATGGCGGGACTAGGGGATTGGTAAAAGTCAGACCCCCAAAAGCGGTACAAGTCGTGTCGGAGTGTAGCCCAGAACACCCTGAGATACTACTGGAATACCTACCAGTAAATCTCCTTGCCTCGGCCGAGGGCTTCGTGTAATGGCTCTCCTAGACACAGCACGACCTCACCCCCAATACCGGGAGAGACGAACCCCTGAAGATACGCTCACTGCCTCCATGTGGCTCGGGATTGTACCCAACTAAAACCTGTTTGCACGACTCCTTTGAGCCGTGGTAGGGTAGTAATCAAAGTACAGTGGGAACTCACACAAGAAAAATGACGATCCCCAGGGTCGATGAACTAACCTGTACACATGTCACCAGGGAACTGCCATCTGACGTCTGGTATATGACCAACTGGCATGTTCCCCTGGCGAGTCCTGTCCGGTGTACTCTTAACCCAATGAGCACCTGTATACATCTTAGGTGATCCAACTGACACCAGTGGCTTGTGAGACCGGCCCACCCGCCCCTCTTCGGGGTCTCGACTGTATACACTAGTCTACTCTGGAGAAACGATGCTCTGTCTCGAATCTCCCACGACTAGGGACCTTTTAAGGATGTGCTTATAGACCCCCAGCTCCCACTTATATGATCGCCCTCATACTGCTGGTGGTCAAGCAAGAATCCTAAGGGCTCTACCAACGTGTAATAGCGACTTGTCAGGTCACCTGAAGCAGTACACGATGATAAAGGTAAACCAGATAGCATATTATCATCTCGAGTAAGACTGTCCTACCGGGATAGGTCCTCCATCAATCATTGCAATCACGTACCTGTGACCTAATAATTGACTCTGAGGGCACTATCTCCAACAATCTCCCACTTGCACTCAAGGCTAATTATTGCGATGTCGCATACTCACAGCCCGTGTGATACCGAACACCCAACTCCTCTACCAGTCAGTCTCACAAAGCTCGTTTGCGAAACTATTGCGTTCGAGGAATAGCCTCAGTGAGTGGATCCGCTTTGTTGTCTCTTTCCACGTCTCTCTATATCTCAAGTTCGCGGAGAAACCCATCTCCCGAAATGAGCAATACCTGTCTTAGAATGTGTCTGGATGTCTGATGGGACATAGCTCATAAATGAACTCCAAATCCAAACTTCTTAGACTGTATCGTCAACTGAACTTAATCAGTATCCTGCGCCATGCTTCCCTCAGTATTGCCTTGGACCAACTGTCCAAAATACTTGCCCCTCGTCAGAAGGAAAACTATAACTCTGACAACCTCCCTGTCGTCCAGGTCACCTTGGAAGCCTGGAATGATAACTGTCTCCCGAATGAGGCTGTCGTTATCATATCCCTAGAACATCCACTTATGTCTACTAAAACTGCTTCCGACTGTTTCTCCAGGATTGGATCAATGTCATCTTATTGCATCTAGTGCAAGAACAACATCTGGTGTGGTACTTGACATCTCATGATTGACTCAATTGCCTAAGCAAGTGATCTGCCAATCAGGCACATCCCTCTCCCCCTTTAGTCTGTAAGACACCTTTAGAGAGGGTGACTCCATCACCTGCAGGTACACTACCATGCCAGGAGTCGTCCATTCTAAATACTCTTAGAATGCTGTCTAAGTACCCTTAATTGGGAAACCACCCAAATCTAGATCTAAAACCATAGATCCAGTAACCAGTATGTCAGATATAAAATCCAATTCCTTTGTGGAGAAACCACTGTGTGACGACCAAAGTATAACCGATTGTAGTATAGGATTTTCTTTTCCTACTCTGTGTATGTCATCCAAATACCAGGATATCACACCCTACTACCTTCTCAACAGATCCATCCCCTATTCTGATGAAGTCAAACCTATGACTGTCACGTCAGAAATAGATGATCTATCTCCGCTACATCTGCTTTAGTCAATAAATAGACATAAGCTACCTGTCCACCAATGCGTCCACTGCTCCCACTGACTATGATAACCCTCTGGCAGAGTCATATAGACGTACACTTCTAAAACTAGTTTAGAACGACGCTATACTCATCCTCCCGCCGGGTCTCGCAGCCTGGAACAACAGCAATGGTAATTGTGGGTATACAAGAACTTCCCTGTCACCGTCCTTGAGGCTACCGTAGTACCTCTCGGGTACCTGAAGTTACCCACCGTATCTGCGGAGTGGCCAATGGAATGTCAATCCAGATTGAATCTTTAGGTTCCTTATCAAATCTTCAGTAATCGTTTGTGGTTCTGGAATCACTTCCAGTTCTACCATACTCCACACTACTGTTTTCTGAAAAAATCCATTTTTAATAAAACTGTGGCGAGTCTAGAACAATATTGCTATTGTTCATCCAGATGGTAGAAAGTCAACCCTCGTCATAGCCTGGGTCAACCCACAAACAGCCATTACAGAAACGTGCCTTGAGTTGTCCAGTGTCTGGTTTTAATCATAGGCCGACAACTCCCCGTACCTTAACATCGTTAAGATACGAACTGTTCTATATCCCATATAGGACCAGAGGCACTGATTTAACTGAACCAGATCCAAATCACGCAGCTGTCTCCAGTGCATGTTAACTAAATGGAAGGAGGCCTGATCAGCGTTACTCAACTTAGGAATGCTTTCAATTATGAGTAACCTGAAAGAGAAGCAAGTTCTCTTTATCATTACTATCAACTGAATACCATAGACAAGTATCTACATCTTCGATCTCTTTGAAGAATCCCGATACTTGCTATACCTGGTTCTCTACTCTATTCAAATACCTATAACTTCTCCAAATTCGGACCCTGTGTTTCCATGAAACACCTTTCTAAAAACTAGAGAAGTCATAAGTAAACCGAATATAGTACGAGGACCAACCCCTCTGTCCTGATGGACCCTGGACATCATACAATACTCTGTACAAGTCCCTTGAGTCTGATAACTCACTCACTGTGTGTCGTAGGTTGAAAACTGTACTTATGGTTAAGAAGAATTACAACCGCTGTTTAATGCTCCTTACCTAACCATCCACTGATGTAGGTAAATGTCGTAGACATAATTTCAAAAAGGTATATCTCACTCTATGAAAATAGACGTACAGATATATCAATTTGAAATTGGTGCATAACAGCGGATATTCAAAACCAAATATTTGCCGACCGGCAAACGACCCAGGTGACTTCCTCAAATATCACCGATTACAACGAATCCCGATATAATGAGGATGATCACCCAATTCCCAATAACTTACTCCTACTCATCATCTGTAAAACCATGCAGATGTGAGAATCATACCTGGTAAATTACATACCCTGGAGCAAGTGTCTAATCGGGAAATCAGTTTTCCTTTAACAGTACACAGTGAGACTGAAACATCGAAATGTTTCGATGGGGTATCCTGGTATTCTTAGTAATGCCTCTTCCAGATTCACGACTGCAACCGTATAATTCTTTGCCACCTCTCCAAATCCCTTCATATGTCTTTAGTCTTTACCTTCTGCACACCCCTTTAGGCCAAATGGTTTCTTCCTTCCCTACCGTCCGGCACCAGCCTCAGCCTATGGTTTGGAAGAAGACTATCCAATAAGCATAATGGGTGTACTGTCCCAATCCTAGGAACACTCGCAATGAGAGAGGGTGAAGATAAAAGACAACCGAATAAACATTATTCCTATTTCTCCTGGACCAGAATCCATCCCCGAACTGGAACAAGTTCCTTTCGAGTTCGTATATAACCATACAATGGAGTATCCAATAAACTGTGGATCTTCGTAGTGATACGGAGTGTCCTGGAGAAATACAAAGGTGATTTTAGGATTGGCGAAGGAATACTTGGTTTAGTCGTGAATATCTGTTGCAATTTACTTTGCCCTCTTACTAATCCCTTGCTTTGTCTGAACTTAATACCTTCTGTACACCATCGTTAGGCTAATTGGTTTTCTTCATTCCCTACCGGTCGGCACCAGCCTAAGGTTTGGAAGAAGACTATCCAATTTGCGTAATAGGTGTACTATCTCCTAAACCAAGGAGTACTCGCAACCTGAGAGAAGGTAAAAGGAAAAGACAACTGAATAATCCTATCCGTTTTCTCCAGAACCTGAAACCATCCTCGAATAAATTCCTTCGAGTTCGTATCTAACCATACGATGGTTTTGTCCAATGGAAGTGGACGTTCGTAGTAATACGGGGTGTCCTGGAGAAAAGGGTAAAAGTAGGAGTGGCAATGAGGTTTGCAACTCTGACAATCCAAAAGCCAGTGTTTAAGAAGGTTCGGTCAACTTGGTCTCTGAGTCGTAGTCTTAGGGTCGGGTCAATGGTCGCTGCCAGAGAGAGAGAAAAGAAACACTCAGCATGCACTCTAACCTAGATCAGAATGTTTACCAATTTATCTAATCTGGAAACCTCCCAACTGTACCGTCAAATTCTTCTCCAAACCTGAAAGAAGAATTAGTCGGGGTCACCCGAGGAGTAAACTAACTCATCAGTGGGAATCGGGATCCAACTATCATCGCATGACAACGTGACGGAATCCGCTCACGGTATCACACTCCAGAAGGTATGCGCATATCTGGCAAGTTTCAGTTCTTTTGAAACTCCCGATTTGATTTCTGCCCCATGCTCTTATGACCTTGGCGAAGGTCAACAAATCATAAGTCACATGTCAAGTTCTACCCGTCATTATCCAGGTTAATTTGAATCCACCCGTACAAGCCCTTGACGAAGGTCAACAAGGCTATACGACTGTCCCAAACCAACGCATCTATCTATGCAGCAGAAAGGTAACAAGCAGCTACCATACACTATGCCTTGATGAAGGTCAACAAACACAGCATGAATACTACGTGCTACCCGTCTGAAACGACGGAGGGCTACGAATGGTTTCTGGCGAAAACCTTTAACGTAAAGAACTTGATATCGTCGAAGGAACGGATAGCTTTTAAAAATATAGTGACGAAAACCGTTGCTAAAGAGGTCACTCCCGGTGAAGGGATCTCGGCTCTTTCCCTGTAGAATGGGGTGCGGGATATTCCAACTGAATACCACGGTGCAAAGCAAAAGTAATCAGCTATAGTGAAGTCATTGCCCTGACGCAAACTTTTTGTCCAAGGGGTCACTCCCGGTGAAGGGATCTCGGCCCTTGCCTCGTCGACTGAGGAGCAGGATATTCCAACTGAATACCACGATGCAAAACAAAAGAGAACGTCCTTGCAATAACAGCTTTTTGAAAAGTGTTCCAACAACATCAGATTAGGTTTGTTTTTAACTTGCATTGATCCGAATCAATGCAGTCCCATCAATTGATCACACCAAAAAGAACGAAAATATACCGATGTACGTATATGCCATCCGCATTCGCCACTGGGTCCCGTCATTACCCGTTAGGTTAGCTAACTAACGACAGAGCGGGGACTGGACTAGCGCGGATGCAAAACATATACAACATCTACTAATATATATACCAATATATTATATTTCGCTCAAGGCGTGAATAAAATGCAACATCACAGATATGTACAGCATCACAGAAACAATACAGATATCTGGGATCTCCGGGTTTCACAGAGCCGCTGAAACCCGACGTTCCCCTGGTCGTGTGGATAGCCTGTGCAATGAAATCCTAGACCCTTACGGGCGCGGCAAGTTACCCGCCAAAACCTGAAGCGAGGCAGCCCCCTTCAGCTCCGTGAATGGACCACCCAGCACTTCACGGAATCCGGTAACCTGGGCACCCCTCCTGGGTCAACCTGTACCCTCTACGAGTGCGGCGAATAGCCCGCCAATCCCAGAGTGAAGCCCCCTCCGTCTCATTGCCATGAGATGCGGGCTTGTTGCCCTCTAGAATCCGGCTATCCGTGCACCCCTCCGCGGGGCAATCCTAGTACAGAAAGTAAAATATACATACAACGGGTACATCGACCACAACCTGGCCGTGCCCCAAAATAATAATACAATCAGGCAGTGACGGCAGTCCACATGTCGGACGCTCGCCCCGCAATAACAAATGTACATAATACAATCACAACTGTACTAGCATTGCATCTAGGCTATCCCCACGACCTATCCGCAACATCACAGCAAAATCAGAACATCAACGTGAAAGTCACGTTCGCAAATCCGTCTAACCGGGCTATAGCAGTTAGACCGGATTTATCGATCAAGTGACATTCACGGTCGCAGATATAATGTAAATACTGTGAAAAATGTGTTTAAAATATCCGATCGATCAAACTTTAACAAGTGGGCCCCCAAGTACTACTGTAGCACATCAAGAAATTCTGGGCCCAAAATTAATATTCCAAAACCCCTAAAATCTCCCCAGAAGCCCACTGTAAAAACCCAACCCACTGATTCCTCCATACTGCGGCGGAACCGCGGCCACAAGTGGGTTTTGGCCGCGTTCCGCGCTCTGGTTAGAAGATCAGTGCCTCGAATTTGTACAGTAGTCTTACAATTTCTAGTACATCAATATTTTACAACCTGAAAAATTTTTGGGGACTGAAAAAATTCAACAGAAAACTGATGTGAAGCAATACGGGTTTTGGAACATTCGATCGATCGGAACAGAAAAACACATTAAGGAAAGCTAGACTAAGTTAATGGCGAGGCTCTGATACCACTGTAAGTGCACGGCGGCGCCCCGGCCGTCAATCCGACGGCCAAATGCAGAAGCGGTGATAAACTTAAATTTTTCTTGAACTGGCAAACCGCCGCGCACTAATACCCGGATCGAACCACTAACTAGTCCTAGCTATCAACAAGAAAGGGAAGAGAGATATACCGACGATCCAAGTCCTCCGGTCTTCTAATCATCGTCCCGATCTCCTGCGGAATGTCCCGTCTCCTCCTCGTCACCGGAAGTGCACCACATCGCCTACTTCTTTTACGGGCTCCCACCTCAATGCCGAGGCAACTCGGGCACGAAACCGGCTACTCGACGTGCCCAAGATTCGCTGTAGAATGTGTAGTGAAGAAGTCTCATTTGGGGTTGTAGGAATTGCCTTTTTGGTGGAGGGAAGATACAAGAACTATGTGGAGGAACTTTGGGGATTTTGGAACATGAAATGAACCAAAAACCCCACTCCAAAAATGTTGGACAGCCCCCCTCAAGCTTTGGCCGGCCATGACATCAAGAGGGAGAGAGAGAGTGTAGTGTAAAAAAGAATGAGGGAGGTTCACACACAATAATACAAGTGAGAGAGGTCAAAAATGATATCATGAAAGGAAATGATTATCAACAAAGCCATACTCCACCAACCTCATCATCACAACAAAGGTCAAGCCATCATGACACTATCATGAAGCAAAGTCAAGGGATGGTGCACATCATGAAAGCCATCATGATGCAACAAGATGCAAAGAACCCCCTCCACAAATGCCTATTTGCAACAATGCAAATAAGCCCTCCTCCACCAATCTTCGGCCAATGAACGGAACAATGGAAATCGGCCGAAACGGAAAGCAAACTGGCAACTCCAGAAAACTGGTCCCGTAATAAATTACAGGAAAACCCCGATACTGTGCATACACACCCGCATCTGTATTTCGACCGAAATACAAATGCAATGAGACAAAATCTACACTGTACTATACTAGGATCCGGCTTATACCAAAGCCGGCTAGTAATATCCGTTCGATCCTGATCTGTGCAATACCATACATATCTGATCGAACCCTGCCATATATCCATACGGCCTGTAGTACAAACTGTCCGATCCTGATCCGTGCAATACCGCACGTATCTGATCGGACCTTGCCATATCTCCATACGGCCTCTACAACCTTTCGCCCGAAAGCTGAGTAACAGAATGTGGGGGACTCTAAAGACTCGTCAACACCTTGGTTGTGGATTTAACCACTAGCACGTCAGAGGTATCAGCCAATACGTAACGGGCTACCAGGTATTGACTAAAAGGGACGTCTGTGAGCGAACTCAGCCTGACAACCCTACTGAGCCTGTCAGTGACAATATCCGTACAGTCCGGTCCGTTCGTCTATGAGCATCGCATGGCGGGCCTAGGGGGTTGGTAAAAGTCAGACTCCCAAAAGCGGTACAAGTCGTGTCGGAGTGTAGCCCAGAACACCCTGAGATACTACTGGAATACCTACCAGTAAATCTCCTTGCCTCGGCCGAGGGCTTCGTGTAATGGCTCTCCTAGACACAGCACGACCTCACCCCCAATACCGGGAGAGACGAACCCCTGAAGATACGCTCACTGCCTCCATGTGGCTCGGGACTGTACCCAACTAAAACCTGTTTGCACGACTCCTTTGAACCGTGGTAGGGTAGTAATCAAAGTACAGTAGGAACTCACACAAGACAAATGACGATCCCCAGGTCGATGAACTAACCTGTACACATGTCACCAGGGAACTGCCATCTGACGTCTGGTATATGTCCAACTGGCATGTTCCCGGCGAGTCCTGTCCGGTGTACTCATAACCCAATGAGCACCTGTATACATCTTAGGTGATCCAACTGACACCAGTGGCTTGTGAGACCGGCCACCGCCCCTCGTCGGGGTCTCGACTGTATACACTAGTCTACTCTGGAGAAACGATGCCCTGTCTCGAATCTCCCACGACTAGGGACCTTTTAAGGATGTGCTTATAGACCCCCAGCTCCCACTTATATGATCGCCCTCATACTGCTGGTGGTCAAGCAAGAATCCTAGGGGCTCTACCAACGTGTAATAGCGACTTGTCAGGTCAGCTGAAGCAGTACACGATGACAAAGGTAAACCAGATAGCATACTATCATCTCGAGTAAGACTGTCCTACCGGGATAGGTCCTCCATCAATCATTGCAATCACGTACCTGTGACCTAATAATTGACTCTGAGGGCACTATCTCCAACAACAACTACTACCTGTTTGCACGACTCCTTTGAGCCGTGGTAGGGTAGTAATAAAAGAACAGTGGGAACACACTTGAGACAATGTAGCAGTGTCAAGTCAATGGATTAAGCTGTACTTATGTCAACTGGGAACTGCTCCTGACGATAGGTATATTACCAATCAGCAGTGCCCCTGCGAGTCCGTCCGGTGTACTCATAACCTAGTGAGCACCTATATACTACCTTAGGTGAACCAACTGACACCAATGGCTTGTGAGACCAGCCACCGCCCCTCGTCGTGATCTCGATTCGTATACACTAATCTACTTATGGAGTATCGATGCCCAGTCTCGAAACTCCCACGACTAGGGACACTTTAAGGATGTGCTTATAGACTACCCAACTCTCACGTATATGATCGCCATCATACTGTTGGTAGTCAAGCTAGAATCCTATGGGCTCTATCAATGTGTAATAGTGATCTGTAATGTCACCTAAAGCATGTACACGATGATAAAGACAAACCAGATAGCATACTATCATCTCGAGTAAGACTATCCTACCGGTATAGGTCCTCCCTCAATCATTGCAATCACGTGTCTGCGATCTAATAACTGACTTTTAGGGCACTATAGCCAACAATACAATAATATTAGTATACATATTAGGATAAAGAGCAACCAAATAGCATACTATCATGTCGAGCAAGAAAGTCCTCTCTATATATGTGCAAGCATCCACTATAATATACAATCATGTAAAATAATGGCCTCTGGGCAAACATATATCTAACAGGGAGATGGGGGCTCTGGTCTCTGGGTAAATTCCTAATATCCTGCACACCTCTCTGGGTTGGCAACTTAGTTTATAGAGCTCTCGAGTCATAGCAGATCCTATTTAATCATCACAATTCGTCAAAAACCGATGTCGGGAAAAATCTAAGTTCGTGTTTTGGGGTTTCTAGTCTCATGTTTATCCAGAATATCATTACTAATGGTTTGTGGTTACTAACTAAACCTCAATTGAATCTCTACAACTCCAATCATCAATTAAAAATCATCTTAGAATTTTCTAAGATCACTAATCTAGCTTAATCGAACTCTAAACACAAGTAGGAGGTTAAGAAACTTGATAATATGAAAGAAAGTGAAGGCTTTACCTCTTGGAGCAACTGAAGAAAATTCCAAGATGGTTCAAGATGCTCAAAATCCAAGCTTGAACTCACCATGGGGTGTAGGATGAGGTTGTGCACATTTTTTGTGAAGGTGGGATGAGGTTTTGAAGTGTTTTTTAGAGATGATTTCATGGGGTAATGAAGGTGGAGAAAGAGGAGAAGGAAGATGAAGATGAAGGATGTGAAGGAAATGAAAAGAATGAAGGAAAAAGGATAAGGAATGGTTAAGGAGCCCTACAACACACACTCTCTCTCCCTCTCCCTTTCTCATTCTCACTCTCTCTAGCCCATGCTCTCTTGTCCCCTCTCATATCCTTTCTTTTTCTTTTCCTTTTCTTTTCTATGTCCCTTTCTGAAACACCTTAGGTCGTGTTTTGGTGTTAATTATATTTTAATAGATAGTTTTTGGTAAAAAGTTTACCAAATTAAGTTTCAGATATTTTATTCTAGTTAATGAATATTTTATTAGGATTTTTCTAGGCGCACACACACTTGTGCATGTAAACTAGGGTTTAGATTTGGGGTTAAAACCATGATTAGCAACCATGAAGGGTTAACCTATTGTATTAAGTGTTTTGGGATTTAATTGGGTTTTATTTATTTTTGTATTGTTCTTTTCTTTTATGAGAAATGATGTGGACCTTGTTGACTTGGTGAGAGAGAAAGAGTATGGGCTTCATGGTTGAGCCATGCTCATTAAATGAAGAAAGAGAGAGAGAGGGAGGGGTCTTTGACTTGTGCTCTCATTTCCCTCCTCATTCTCATTCTCACAACTCTCAAACACACACACACTCAGCTGAGAGAGAGAGAGAGGCAGCAGCTGCAGAGGCAGCATCAGCAGCAGCAGCAGCAAACAATAACAACAGCAGCAGCAGGCAGTGGCAGCAGCAGCAACACCAACAGCAGCCCCCAGCAGCTGCAGCAGCACTTCCCATCCTCTCCACCTCCTTTCTCCTTGCATCTAGGGTCTTGTAAGGTATAGAATCCGAGCCCAACTTCTTGTTTGTTTAACGTATGTGTAGTTTAGCTTCGGTTTGTGTAAAAAGTGAGATTTTGTGCTTGAAATGGTGATTTGTGTGGACTTATGGTTTAGTGCTGTTAATATTGGTTAACCTAGCCTAATTAGGTGTTATTAAGGCCATGTAAACCTAGTTTTACCCCAGATTACACCAAAATACCATAGGGTTTCTAATTGTGCAAATTTAGTGTTTTTAAGTGAACTATTTGGATTTTTGTGATCTGCTATAGGCCCGAGTAGTTCATGTTGAAATTGAGTTAACTGGAGCTTGTATACAAGGTATAGACCACACCACCAGAGCCTGAGACCCCCATCCCATAGCGAGGCCGCCGGTTTATTCGTTCTGGCCGCAATTTGCGGCCAGATAGGGGAATTTTTGGGTGATGTTTGGATGGGTAGGAGTCTGTTGTTATTTCTAGGCCAGTGGTATGTATAGTTTTGTAAGTTGTTAGCCTGGGTAGAATCTGGGACGTTATATCGTATTTCTAGTACGTTTGGTTCGCGCGATACGCGCGATATGCGAGAGGGTTCCATGATTTAGCGTATCGCGGCGTGTCGGGGTTAGTTTTAGACGCGTGCACACGTTTAGCGTATCGTACACACGCGCGTTTAGTTCGCGACGCGAGCTTATCGTTTGACTTCGATATCGCGTTTTGCGAGATAGTTGCTTATATATGAATTCTTGTGTAATTCCAGGTTCGCAGGCGGGTACGTCGGACGAAGCTAAGAAAGGGAAGCAGGTGGTCGGCTACGAGTAGCGCACGACCAGGTGAGTAGATTTAACATCTATGGGGAAATCGCCAATATGGCATTAAGCGTCAGGGCGAGTCGGGATATTAGATTGTAGATGTTCATATGGACAGTAGTAGCATACCTTATTATTGTATATAGGAATGATAGCACAGAACACTGCACTGTCACTAACGGTTCAAGTCGCACGAGCACGATTGATATGCTACACTCACACCGTTAGTGATTGACATGACACTCACATTATAGGATTGCTATAAATCATATATCATACTGATCCTACCTTATTGATGTTGTCATGATTTGCCGCATAACAGCATATGTTACATCCATATTTGGGCACATATGCATCACATACCCATACTAGTACTACATGCCCACATATATTGATATCTTCATACCTGCGCACATGCACACTGTATGTTCGTACCAGTTCACACATATATTGATATCTTCATACCTGCGCACATGCACACTGTATATTCGTACCAGTGCACACATATATTGATATCTTCATACCTGCGCACGTGCATGCTGTATATTCATACCAGTGCACACATATATTGATATCTTCATACCTGCGCACATGCACACTGTATATTCGTACCAGTGCACACACATATTGATATCTTCATACCTGCGCACATGCACACTGTATATTCATACCAGTGCACACATATATTGATATCTTCATACCTGCACACATGCACACTGTATATTCGTACCAGTGCACACATATATTGATATCTTCAGACCTGCGCATATGCACACTGTACATTCATGCCAGTGCACACATATATTGGTATCTTCATACTTGCTTAGATTACGCATTGAGATATGTTGTTTCCATGTTAATTCTGGATTTGGGGAACCGCGGATATTTCAAAGAGAATAGTTAATTATTTAAAAACCCGGTTTCCCTTGATATGATATTTCGGTGCGTCCACCATGTGTTTTCTTGGTACTAGAGTGATATATGTGAACCCGAATCGAGGAGTTGGATGAGGACGATTACGGGTACATGGTGGACCCGGTATGGTACCCCGGGGCGAGAACGGTTTCGCTGTGTAGTAGACGGTGAGCCTGGCAGAGGGACTACTACCTACCGGTGATTGGTTGGACCTGGCGGTTATCCGGAGGATACCGACCAGAGTCGATGGATGGATACGGGACGACTCATACTGCCGGGGCCGAGGACCGATACCGCAGACAGAGCCCGTTGGCTGATCCAGACTGACGGATGCCCTATACAGGGGGATTTGCGTGTCGATGCTTGGCACGAGTATTTCTTGATATTTTGGGTGCCGATGTTGAGCACTCACGATTATATGAGAATTACAGGATTGGAGGACCGAGGAGGATGACGACGCCTGAGTTGTATTGGGATTTGGGTGCATTGATGAGTACCGATTATACTTTCCACGATGACATTCCGTGTAGATGTTATATTTCCCATGCTCAGTATGTAGTAATTGATATCTCATCCTGTATCAATTGTACCTGATGTAGTACACATTGCTATACCTGATCATTGCACACCCGGTTCATTCTATATAGGGTTGTTAGATTGCATTGCTATACCTGATCATTGCACACCCTGTTCATTCTATATAGGGTTGTTAGATTGCATTGCTATACCTGATCATTGCACGCCCTGTTCATTCAATATAGGGTTGTTAGATTGCATTGCTATACCTGATCATTGCACGCCCTGTTCATTCAATATAGGGTTGTTAGATTGCATTGCTATACCTGATCATTGCACACTCTGTTCATTCTATATAGGGTTGTTAGATTGCATTGCTATACCTGATCATTGCACACCCTGTTCATTTTATATAGCGTTGTTAGATTGCATTGCTATACCTGATCATTGCACACCCTGTTCATTCTATATAGGGTTGTTAGATTGCATTGCTATACCTGATCATCACAGTTCTTGCTCATCACATGGAGTTGTTATTAGATCGTACTTGTTGCATGTTTTGAGCATCCAGTTCATCATATAGTTGTTATTTGTTGATATAGGTTAGAGTATCGTTGCATGTGCATACTCGCGATTACCTTTATATGTTATCTTCTATTCACGAGTTGGCAACTCACCCCCGTTGTGCCACAGTGTTTGCAGGTTGCCCTTCGGAGTAGTCGTGGCAGGCTGCGTTCTTGCATCTTTTGATACAGATACCCCTACAGTTGGTATACTAGCTCTTTTGCTGATAGGTGGGTTTTGTGCGGTATCTGGTTATCTTTCAGTTATGTACATTGTTGTATCTAGTACTCTCCATCTACCACTTATGTATTGACTTAGAGACCAGTTGTGAGGACGATGTATATTATTTTGTATTCTGGTGTCGAGCTCGTTGTGAGCCAACTTTACTTATGCAGTTATTCTATCTGTGATGATTCCCACTTGTTGCTCATTTTCTTCGCTACGGCGTCGTATATTGTTATCTTGGTAATTGTCTACTTAGGGTTTCTTGACATCTTAGTATTTGGTTCTATCAAAAGCTTAAAACACTCTATACTTTTACTGGTTTGATTTCTGGGTTTTCGGCTTACTTAGTCGCGTTACGCCTGTAGACGTTACGTGGTTAAGTGCCGGTCACGGGCCAAACTTCGGGTCGTGACAAAGTTGGTATCAGAGCGTAGGTTTTACCTTCGGAGTGTAGGATGACCCTGGTATGATGGAGTAGGTAGCTGCAGCAGAGTGGCGTAGCGTGCGTATGTTCCGCGGCATACTCACGACACGGTACTCCGCCTAAGCGACCTTAGGACTTGTTGATTGAATTTCCTTCGTGATCGTATACATCCTTGTGATTCGATTTTTGTATCCTCATCGAATCCAACCTTCTTTTCAGCTATTATGCCGCCAAGGACTACGAGGGTGCAGAGAGCGGTCGTGAGAGCCGAGGTTCAAGTTGATTCGTCTGAGACGAGGACTGATCCGAGTAGTACCCCTGTTGTACCAGGACAGATTGTTTTCCCTATGACAGATCAGATCGCTAGACTAGTGGCAGAGATGCAGGGCTTGCGCCAGACGATGAGCTCATTGGTGGAGGTTGTTCAAGCGCAGCGACAGATGGTTGTCACCCCTGTTACCCAGTTGTTCCTTGCGATCATCATGCAGTATTCCATCCCCTACATAGCACAAGTGGAGGCAGCCCCAGTTTACGAGACACGTCTTCCAGAGACCGTGAGAATTCCAGAACAGTTGTGGAATCGTACTGGTGTACCAGCCCAGAGCAGAGGCTTAAGACGAGGACAGTCATTTGGCTTCCATCCCAAAGCAGGACAGCATTCAGCGCGTAGGTGTTTACGATGCGGAAGCCTTCAACACCTCATCAGGTAGTGTTCCTTCACACCACGCCAGGGTCGTATTCTGAGACGTCGTGGACACGGAGGGTTTGCACAGAGGGGTCAGACTAGTAGAGGAGGAGTTCGATCAGTCGCAGATGAAGGACATGCACAAGTTTTCGCTTCGACTCGTCGGGACGCGCGGGCGTCCAATGCGGAGCCTACAGGTACTCTTTCAGTATATCCTTTTGTTGCACTCGTATGTTTACACACTTCGTGCCGAGTTTAGGACGAGAGTCGTGCTAGGTAGATCAGCCGTTTGTTGTGTTAACTTCTGTCAGCAATCCTTTTGTTGCGCGACACGTAATTCAGTCGTGTGCCCATTGGAAAGGAGATAGAGATTCGTCTGTCATTTGAACCTCCTAAAGATGTTGGATTTGGCGATCTCCTGGGCACGGACTGTTTAGCTACGTGCTAGGCGTTGTGGGCTACCGTGAGGAAACAGTTAGGTTTTGTTTTTCCGGGCAAGTCAGATCTGGTTGTGCAGGTGGATAGTGGTGCCACCTCTTACAGCTTGAATTCAGCCTTATTTGCTAGTCGGCTCTGAGGAGATGTCGTGGATTCTTGGCGTTTTTCGTGATGCTGTAGCCACAGTTGGGTTGTTGGACCGGTTTTCTTTCGTGCGAGAATTTTTCCGACGTCGTTCCAAGATAAGCCGGCAAAGCTTAAGGAGCTAAGGATCTTCTGCAGAGTGGTTGTTGAGGGAGTTGTGCGTCTGAGTGTTTCGCATTTAGGAAGCTCCTATTTCTGTTCGTCTAGAAGGAAAACGACAGATTGAGGTTGTGTATTGATGGATCATCAATTGAATCGACTTACGGTGCGGATAAGTATCCTGTACCTCGCACTGACGAATTCTTCGATCAGCACCAGAGTGCGAGACCTTGTCTATGTTCATTAGGGATCAGGTCATCATTGTTGCTGGTCCGGAGTGATGACATTCCGAAGACTGCCTTGTGCGTGCTACGGACTTTGTGTGTTTTGGGTGTGTCACTGGACTCACCAATGCTCTAGCAGCATTCGTAGGTGTGACGAACTGGTTTTCTTCGGGCCGTTCCTCGACCAGTTATTGTTGTGTTATTTACGACATCCTGGTCTTTTTAGTGTGTCTTGAGGGATAGGGGTAGCACTCGAGGATCTGTTTTATGGATACTGGGAGAGCCCCAGCGGTTTGCTAGATTCTCGGAGTGTTCCCTTTAAGCTTGTTGTATTGACTCCTAGGTTTTGTAGTTACAGAGACGAATTAGTATGGTTTCGAGGAGAATCGTGGCCGTACAGCTTAGGCCCAGACTTGAGCAGGACGGAGGTCCGCAGATTTTTGAGCTTAGCAGGTTCTTTACCACTGTTTCTTCCAGGATTGCTAGTATAATGCTGCCTGTTGACTAATTGATTGGAATGGAGGTTCCTTTTCTTCGGACTGAGGCTTGTGTACGGAATTTCCGCAGTTGAAGACTCGGTTAACAACCGCATCAGCTCCTTCTTTGCTTTTGGTTCGGGCGACCTTGTGGTTTAACTGTGATGTTTCGTGAGTAGGACTCGAATGTGTACTGAGGTGACACAATGGAGTTATCGCTTTTGCTTCTTTACATTTGGAGGAAGTACGAGAAGGATATCCCACTCATGATTTGGAGATGGCCGCGATGGTTTGCGTTGGAGATTAAAGACACCACTTGTTTGAGAGTCGTGTCAGATTTTCATGGACCACCAGAGTTAAAGGTACACCTTCCTACGGCGGAATGTGATTGTCGTGATAGTCCTCCGCAGATTCACAGTTCTTGTGCGATCGTTGAGTGCAGCTTAAGTTCGTCTCTACTGAGGAGACAGCTTGCTCATGTCCGCGCCCGACCACTTTTCTTAAATCGCTTTCGCGAGGCACTGCCTGCCGACGCTCGTTCGTTAGAGATATTGGAGCCTACTCGGCTGGGTAATGATTTGGAATCCTTGACTTGTGGCAAGGGTGTGCTAGGTTAAAGAGGCACTTGTGTACCTAATATTATGGGAAAGAGACGTGGAATCCTAGGGCAGGCACATCGGTCAACTCTCTGTACTCATTCAAGCCCCACCAACTGTTAACGTGACTTGTAAGGTAGTTACGGGTGGGCAGGATAGAAAGAGAAGTCTTGGGATTCGTTTCAAGGTGTCTGTCTTGTTGTGTGTTTGAGTTGGGCAACTGAGACCGGCTGGAGAGTTGCAACCTTTAACCGTTCCGAAGAGGGAACGAGAGCAGATCTCTCCGAAATTTCGTTATGGTGTTCACCCAGGAGTTGTCAGGATGTGACTCCATTCGGATGTTTGTCATCCGGTGATACTCAGTTTGCTCAGTTGTTATTGTTAAGTTGTGCGTATGTAGAAATTGTTGTCGGCAGTTGGGGATCGTCGTTTGCCATCGATAGGGTTCTCCTTTGATAGCAGTTATCAGGAGACACTGCAATTGGTAACCTTTAGGTTTAGAGGTTAGGTCGTGTCGATCACCAGTCTGTTTTCCTAACTCCGTGTTATAGGATTATTGGACCTCAGCTAGTTTAGAAATTTCGGAAATGACCTGGTTGTTTTAGGTCAGGATGAGAACGGTCTATTGCGGATAGAGATCAGATGCTGACCAAGAGGGTCGCAGATTCGAGTTCACAATGGCAGATCATGTATTCCCATGGAAATTTCCGATAAATGACATGTTGAGTTTTGGGAAGCATTCCAGGATAGTAAGTCCTTTTAGGATCCCTAAGGCGAGTTGGTTCGTTGCCTTAAGTTGGGCACTTCCACCCAGATTATTGAGTATTCACCCTATATTCCCTATGTCGATACTTTGCAATTACCTTCATGACCTTTCTCATTGGATTCAGCGCCAGACCATTTAGTTCGAGCATGATCCTTCGTTCACCCATCAGCCAGTTGTAATTTTGGACCGGCAGGTGAAGAAACTTCGATCGAAGGTCTTGCCATCAGTGAAGGTATTTTGGTGCATCCCAAACGGTAAGGAGATCACTTGGGAGGCTGAGGGCGAGATGCGGAAAAAGTTCCCTCATCCCTCTGAAGGTATGCGTAGCTTTGTATTTTAAAATTCGGGGACGAATTTTCTTTAAGGGGGGAAGATTGTAACACCTTAAGTCGTGTTTAGGTGTTAATTATATTTTAATAGATAGTTTTTGGTAAAAAGTTTACCAAATTAAGTTTCAGATATTTTATTCTAGTTAATGAATATTTTATTAGGATTTTTCTAGGCACACACACACTTGTGCATGTAAACTAGGGTTTAGATTTGGGGTTAAAACCATGATTAGCAACCATGAAGGGTTAACCTATTGTATTAAGTGTTTTGGGATTTAATTGGGTTTTATTTATTTTTGTGTTGTTCTTTTCTTTTATGAGAAATGATGTGGACCTTGTTGACTTGGTGAGAGAGAAAGAGTATGGGCTTCATGGTTGAGCCATGCTCATTAAATGAAGAAAGAGAGAGAGAGAGAGAGGTCTTTGACTTGTGCTCTCATTTCCTTCCTCATTCTCATTCTCACAACTCTCTCTCACACACACACACTCAGCTGAGAGAGAGAGAGAGAGGCAGCAGCTGCAGAGGCAGCAGCAGCAGCAGCAAACAATAACAACAGCAGCAGCAGGCAGTGGCAGCAGCAGCAACACCAACAGCAGCCCCCAGCAGCTGCAGCAGCACTTCCCATCCTCTCCACCTCCTTTCTCCTTGCACCTAGGGTCTTGTAAGGTATAGAATCCGAGCCCAACTTCTTGTTTGTTTAACGTATGTGTAGTTTAGCTTCGGTTTGTGTAAAAAGTGAGATTTTGTGTTTGAAATGGTGATTTGTGTGGACTTATGGTTTAGTGCTGTTAATATTGGTTAACCTAGCATAATTAGGTGTTATTAAGGCCATGTAAACCTAGTTTTACCCCAGATTACACCAAAATACCATAGGGTTTCTAATTTTGCAAATTTAGTGTTTTTAAGTGAACTATTTGGATTTTTGTGATCTGCTATAGGCCCGAGTAGTTCAGGTTGAAATTGAGTTAACTGGAGCTTGTATACATGGTATAGACCACACCACCAGAGCCTGAGACCCCCACCCCATAGCGAGGCCGCCGGTTTATTCATTCTGGCCGCAATTTGCGGCCAGATAGGGGAATTTTTGGGTGATGTTTGGATGGGTAGGAGTCTGTTGTTATTTCTAGGCCAGTGGTATGTATAGTTTTGTAAGTTGTTAGCCTGGGTAGAATCTGGGACGTTGTATCGTATTTCTAGTACATTTGGTTCGCGTGATACGCGCGATACGCGAGAGGGTTCCATGATTCAGCGTATCGCTGCGTGTCGGGGTTAGTTTTAGACGCGTGCACACGTTTAGCGTATCGTACACACGCGCGTTTAGTTCGCGATGCGAGCGTATCGTTTGACTTCGATATCGCGTTTTGCGAGATAGTTGCTTATATATGAATTCTTGTGTAATTCCAGGTTCGCAGGCGGGTACGTCGGACGAAGCTAAGAAAGGGAAGCAGGTGGTCGGCTACGAGTAGCGCACGACCAGGTGAGTAGATTTAACATCTACGGGGATATCGCCCGTATGGCATTAAGCATCAGGGCGAGTCAGGATATTAGATTGTAGATGTTCATATGGACTGTAGTAGCATACCTTATTGTTGCATATAGGAATGATAGCACAGAACACTGCACTGTCACTAACGGTTCAAGTCGCACGAGCACGATTGATATGCTACACTCACACCGTTAGTGATTGCCATGACACTCACATTATAGGATTGCTATAAATCATATATCATACTGATCCTACCTTATTGATGTTGTCATGATTTGCCGCATAACAGCATATGTTACATCCATATTTGGGCAAAAATGCATCACATACCCATACTGGTACTACATGCCCACATATATTGATATTTTCATACCTGCGCACATGCACACTGTATGTTCGTACCAGTGCACACATATATTGATATCTTCATACCTGCGCACATGCACACTGTATATTCGTACCAGTGCACACATATATTGATATCTTCATACCTGCGCACGTGCACGCTGTATATTCATACCAGTGCACACATATATTGATATCTTCATACCTGCGCACATGCACACTGTATATTCGTACCAGTGCACACATATATTGATATCTTCATACCTGCACACATGCACACTGTATATTCATACCAGTGCACACATATATTGATATCTTCATACCTGCATACATGCACACTGTATATTCGTACCAGTGAACACATATATTGATATATTCATACTTGCTTAGATTACGCATTGAGATATGTTGTTTCCATGTTAATTCTGGATTTGGGGAACCGTGGATATTTCAAAGAGAATAGTTAATTATTTAAAAACCCGGTTTCCCTTGATATGATATTTCGGTGCGTCCACCATGTGTTTTCTCGGTACTAGAGTGATATATGTGAAGCCGAATCGAGGAGTTGGATGAGGCCGATTACGGGTACATGGTGGACCCGGTATGGTACCCCGGGGCGAGAACGGTTTCGCTGTATAGTAGACGGTGAGCCTGGCAGAGGGAGTAACCTACCGGTGATTGGTTGGACCTGGCGGTTATCCGGAGGATACCGACCAGAGTCGATGGATGGATACGGGACGACTCGTACTGCCAGGACCGATACCGCAGACAGAGCCCGTGGGCTGATCCGGACTGACGGATGCCGTATACAGGAGGATTTGCGTGTCGATGCTTGGTGTTAGTGTATATGCCCTAGAGGCCATTACTGTATCATACTAGTTTGTATATTACTTAATGGATGCTTGGGATATTCACCTTGTATATACAATCTTGCTCAAAATAGTAGTATGCTACTTGGTTTGTTTCTACTTCAATGTGTACATGTGTTTATTTTTGTATATCGCCTATACACATTAGTAGAGCCCTTAGGATCTTTGCTTGATTACCATCGATGTGATGGCCGTCACACTAGTGGGGCTGGGTAATCTATAAGCACATCCTTATGCAGGTCCCTGGTCGCAGGACTATCGAGACAGGGCATCGATACTCCGGAGTAGACCAGCGCATGCGCTTCTCATCCCAGTGTGGGAGACGGTCTGTCCCACAGCCGTCAGTACGTCGTACTTGAGATAGTATGCGGGTGCTCGTTAGGTTACGGGTACACTGGACAGGACTCATCGGGAACTGACTAGTTGGTATTATACCTATCGTCAGTTATCAGTTCCCAGGTGACATGAGTACAGCTTAGTCCGCTGACTTGACACTGTCACTCCGCCTCGAGTGTGTTCCCACTGTACTTTGATCACTACCCTACCACGGCTCAAAGGAGTCGTGCAAACAGGTAGTGGTTGGGTGCAGTCCCGAAGCATTTGGAGGCAGTGACGGTTAGACAGGATTCGTCTCTCCCGGTATTGGGGGTTGACATCGCGCTGTGTCTAGGAGAGCCATTACACGAGTAGTCCCTGGCCAGGGCAAACGAGATATACTGGTAGGTTTCCAGTGTTATCTCAGGGTGTTTTGGGCTGCGCTCCGGCACGACTTGTACCGCTATTGGGGGACTGACGTTTACCGCCCCCTAGGCCCGCCATGCGATGTATCAGACGAACAGACCGGACTGTACGGAGAATGTCACACTCAGGCTCAGTAGGAGTTCAGATGGGTTTCGCCTCGTCGGTCTTCTTGTCGGCATTACCTGGGGACCGTTACGCACAGCTAGTGCCGCTTGCGGTCTTTGGTTAAACCCACTGCCAGCGTAGTGTCGAGTCTTTAGAGTCCCACACAGAAAGCTTTTCGCCTTTAGGCAAAAGAGTAGAGGTTGCATGGTATTGCGACAGGTCGCATGGTTTTGCGACAGGGTTCGGTCACATCCGTGCACTTGTGCACGTACAGTGTCCGGACAGTTTACACTAGCGGGCTTTGGTTTAAGCCAGATCCTAGTGTACCTTATGGGATTGGATTTATCCAGTTTGCATTCGTGTTCCTCGGAACGCGGATGCGGGTGTGTATGCACAGTTGACAGGGAGGCAGAGGCGGCGGATTCTCATTAGGGTTGTTGACTGTTGACCGTTGACTATTTGACTTTATGCTCAACCCTAATGAGAATATGATATGTGATTAACTATTATATTAATTAAGTATTATGGTGATATGGTTGTTGACTTGTTGACTTTTGTTGACTTGTTGACTTTGGTGACTTGTTGACTTTTGTTGACTTGTTGACCGGTTGACTAGGCTTGACTAGTTGACCATCATGATGACCATAGCCATCATTTCATGGCAAAGACTTTTGTTTACTTGCTCATTTGTGTAAAATGAGTGCATGAAATGATATGGTTGTGGTTGCTTCTAACCATCACATAAGACTTTTGTTAATATGATGAGTTATCATTGCTTTGGATTATGAGAGGGTGAGAGACAAAAATACTTGCTCATTCTTTCTTGCTCATTCTCTCTCTTGTTCTTGAGCTCTCCTCTTGCTCTCACCCTCAACCTCTTGCTCCCTCTCTTGATCTATGGTTCTCTTGTCTCATGAGTTGAGAATCAAGAACCATAGATAAAATCCCATTCTATTTCCTCTCTACTCATTCTAGTTCACTAGGTTTAGCAAACCAAGTGAACTAGTTTCTTCAAAGAACGAAGAAGGAGCTAAAGGTTGGAGCTTTCAAGTGGATCTATCTTCGGCGTACGGAGACGACGAGAAGGAGACATCGGACCACCATCGGAGCTTGAAGAGAAGGAGTTCAAGACAAGTTTAGGTATAACCATCTTCATCCGAGTAGCTAAATATCTTTAGCTTAGTATGCTAGTTTTAGTTTAGGTAAAGATCCCGACCTAGCTTAGTCCATGTTGCCTCTTGCGTTAAAATTTTGATTTTATACCGTTTCCGCCTCCCCGTAAGAACCGGGGGTCGCAACGTGGACTTACAGTGGTATCAGAGACTAACTAAACTTAAACTAGCTTGGTAGTGAAGTGTAACGAAGTTCGGAACCGGAAAAATCCAAAAACCAAACTTTTACAAAAAACTGAGTTTCTGTTGAAATTTTTTTGGCTCAAAATGAAAAACTTTACACTTGTAAATTCGGCTCAGGGTTTTGTGTGAACACCCAAGAAAAATGATACAGTAATTCGTCCAAACCGCCGCCCTTCCGCCGCGCGAGCTAGGCATCCGCCGCGGAAACGCCGCGCTTTGTCGTCTTCTGTGCATCGTTTTTCGTGCAGTGTGTGTCTGTGTTGGTTTTGGGATTTTTGAAATATATTATATTTGCCCAGATTTTCCAGAAAAGAAATTTCCTTTTGGGGTCCTATAATTCCGTATTTTTTCCGAACTTCACTGCACTTTGACTATGATGGTTATATCTGTGATGTTTGCATGTATTGAACGTCGGCTAATCGCTATAAGTCGATTGGTCGGGGTTATACATGATCTGTAATGTGCTGGAATGTGTATATAAATATGTTGGATTGTCGCGGGTGAATAGCCGGGGGTTGTGAGACGAGAGTTTTCTTTTCTTGCAATTCATGTAAATTTGTAAATTGATGTAATAATTATTTGTATGGCCGCACAACCGGGTCGGGGTTGTAGCCGTCATTGTATAATTTCTTTTTACTGTTTTTGCTCCTAGGATAGACCCATGGAGGGGTGCACAAACTACCGGGTATGCCGAAGTGTCGAGTGGCCTACTCATGGAGATGAGGGAGGTTGCTACGCTTCGGGTACTTGGCGGGTAGTTTGCCGCACCCGTAGGGGTCTTGGGTGGGGTTTTGGCTATTCACCGCGACCGTGTAATCTGTTTTTGTTACAGGCTCGTACAAATTACAGATTGCTAGTATATCCAATGTATTTATCTGTGATCTGAAATGTTTATCATTGCAGTATATCTATATATGATATTATTTAGGCGTTGCTTATGTTTTACAGACGCGCTAGCCCAGCCCCCGCTCTGTCGTTAGTTAAGTAACCTAACGGGTAATGACGGGGCCCCGTGGCGAATGCGAATGGCATAAGCGTACGTCATATTTTGGTTGTTTTCTGCAATGGTAGGATTAAATGATGGGACGCATTAAAAGAACTAATGCAAGAATATCACGCATTAAAAGAACTAATGCAAGATAATAAACCAAGTTAAAGTCGTTGGAACACTTTCGAAAAACCACTCGGTTCTTTTCAAAACAACTTTTAAATGCGGAGCTTGAGCCACTCCTTTTAAAAGCTATCTCGTTCCATCGACCAAATCAAGTTCACTACGTTCACGGTTTTGCCAAAACCATTCGTAGCCCTCCGTCGTTTCGTATGAATATTCAATAGTATTCAAGCTGTGTTTGTTGATCTTCGTCAAGGCATAGTGATTGGTAGCTATTGGGTATTCATATGTAGCATAGATAGATGCGTTGGTTTGGGACATTCGCATTACCTTGTTGACCTTCGTCAAGGGTATATACGGGTGGATTCAAATTAACCTGGATAATGACGGGCAGAACTTGACATGTGACTTATGATTTGTTGACCTTCGTCAAGGTCATAAGAGCATGGGGCAAAAATCCACATCGGGAGTTTCATAAGTACTGAAACTTGCTAGATTTGCATACCATTTGGAGTGTGATGATTCTGGTAGGATTCCTTCAGTTTCGTCACGCGATGATATTTGGATCCCGATCCTACTGTGAGTATATGCTACTCCTCGGGAAATTTCTCACTTAACGATCAATGCTATAAACCTAGTAGGTGCCTAGAAAGGTGTTACCGGGGCTACGCCCCCAGGGAAAAGAGGTTCTCTAATTAAGGAACTTCGCGAAAGCGTTGGAAAACCTCCCTCGAAGTACCGACACCGGCCTGGCTGAACGGTTAAGCAAGTATTGTACGGTGGGATTGATCCTAACTAATTCTTCCTTTATGGTTTGAGGAGGGATTCGAGAAACAGTGGGAGCCATCCTGTTTAGACAAACTAAAAACCACTCTAAACTTGCAAGAGCATCATGCTGAGTGTTTCTTCTTCTCTCTCCTAATTGCAGCGACCATTCAACATGACTGGACTTAAGTTACTCCTAGATAAAAACAAACTGACAGGGCCAAACTACAAAGATTGGCTCAGGAATGTCAAGATAGCAATCACTTATGACAAGCTGGGGTATCTTCTTACCACCAAAGCTCCCCCTGTCCCTGGTCCAACTTCCAGCGTCGCGGATAAGGAAATCCGCAAGACTTGGGAGATTGATAGCGCGAAGGCCAAGTGCCTCCTGCTTGCCTCGATGGACAACGAACATCAGAGGAGGCATGAGAATATGGACATGGAGTCCATATTGCTCCATACAAAAGAACTGTATGGAGAGCAATCACGTATCGCAAGATACGAAGCGTCGAAAAAGTTGTTTTCGACAAGAATGGCCGTCGGATCATCAGTAGCCGAGCACATGCTAAAGATGATCGGCTACATTGAGGAGCTCGCTGACCTAGGGATCACATTAGAGAGTGAGCTATATACGGATATAGTTCTCCAGTCCCTTCCTTCCACTTACGCCCAGTTCATACTGAACTTCAACCTACAAGAAAAGGAGGTTGAACTTTCAGAGCTCCTCAACATGCTGAGGAGCGCAGAGGGCACCCTACAGAAAGGTAGGGATACATCCACTTTGTTTGTAGGAGGATCATCTTCTTCTAGGTCCAAGGCGAAAGCCAAGGGAAAGAAGAAGAAGGCCCCCGCCAAACCAAGGGGCGGTGTTAGTAAAGTGGATACGAAGGGAAAAGCAAAAGCAACAAAGATAGCGGGGAAGCTTGTGAATAAGGAAGAATGCTTCTATTGTCATAAGAAAGGACACTGGAAGAATGATTGCAGGGCCTGGAAGGCCAGAACACAGGAATTGAAGCAGGTTGCAGCTTCAGCTTCAGGTGTGTATGTTATTGAAAACTGTCTTTCAATAAACTATACTTCCTGGGTATTGGATACCGGATCAGGATCTCATATTTGTAATTCTTTGCAGGCGTTGAGAAACCGTAGGGTTTTGAAGGCAGGTGACATGACCCTCAGAGTTGCAAACGGAGCTAGCATGGATGCTAAAGCCGTGGGGGACTATCACCTGGGAATGTCAGATGGACATGTTTTGGTTTTGCGTAATTGCTTTTTTGTACCCAACGCAACTTGTAATATCATTTCTGTATCTTTAGTTTCTAAAGAAGGTTATGAATTTGCGTTTGTAAGTAATGTTGTAAACATTCACCTTAATCAAGTTCTGATTGGGTCAGGTACATTGAGTAATGGTATATACGTGTTAAACCAACCACAGATTTTCAACGTCCAGAATACACACAAAAGAAAGTCTCCAGAACTAAATCAGACTTTCTTATGGCATTGTAGATTGGGTCACATCAATGAGAGAAGGTTGACTAAGTTACATACAGAAGGATATTTGAATACGTTCGAATATCAATCGTATGCCACTTATCAATCTTGTCTCAAAGGAAAGATGACAAAGACTCCGTTTACTGGACAAGGAGTAAGAGCGAGCGAGCTCTTGGGACTCGTACACAGTGACGTATGCGGTCCAATGTCTACACATGCCCGAAGCGGACATTCTTACTTCATTACTTTTACGGATGACTTCTCAAGGTACGGTTATGTCTTCTTAATGAAACATAAGTCCAAGGCCTTTGGAAAATTCCAGGAGTATAAGAATGAAGTAGAGAAACAGACCGGCAAAAGTATTAAGATTCTAAGATCGGATCGAGGTGGAGAATACTTAAGTGCCGAATTCCTGAATTACTTAAAAGAGAATGGTATTCTCTCTCAGCTTACTCCTCCATACACTCCGCAACATAATGGTGTATCGGAGAGACGGAACCGAACCCTATTGGATATGGTTCGGTCCATGATGAGTAACGCTGAGTTACCGCGATCATTCTGGGGATATGCACTAGAAGCAGCTGCGTATCTCTTGAACAAGGCTCCCACCAAGACTGTGCCTACCACCCCATATGAGATGTGGACTGGGAAGAAACCCTGTCTAAAGTATCTTAAGGTATGGGGATGTCCAGCTTTTGTAAAAAAGCAGCATGCAGACAAGCTTGAGGCACGTTCAGTACAGTGTAAGTTTGTGGGATACCCAAGGAACTCCAGGGGGTATCTTTTCTATTCCGCTGAGGAACAAAAGGTTTTTGTTTCTCAGCATGCCCGCTTCTTGGAAACTGAGTTTTTGGAAACCCAGATAAGTGGGAGCACAATAGAACTGGAAGAAGTTCCAGAACCACAGACTGTTACTGAAAGCTTAGTGGAACCAGAGGGTTCAACAGAACAGGACATTCCTACACCGCTCCGCAGGAGGAGTAGGCAGACTCATCCGCCCGAGAGATACTACGGTTTTCTCGTAGACGGGGATAGAGAGGATTGCATCATAGACTATGATGAGCCTACTAGCTTCCAGCAGGCCGTTCAGAGCGTTAACTCAGTGAAATGGCTGGATGCAATGCGGACCGAAATGGAGTCCATGTACACCAACAAGGTATGGACGTTGGACATTGCTCCAGACGGGGTAAAACCCGTAGGATGCAAGTGGATCTTCAAAAGGAAGATTGGTGTAGATGGACAGGTTGAGACCTATAAAGCTAGGCTGGTAGCAAAGGGTTTCCGTCAAAGACCTGGCTTGGACTATGACGAAACCTTTTCTCCAGTAGCCATGCTGAAATCCATTCGGATCCTTCTTGCCATTGCTGCCTTCCACGATTATGAGATCTGGCAAATGGACGTAAAGACAGCTTTTCTAAATGGAAATTTAGAGGAGTGTGTCTATATGGACCAACCAGAGGGTTTCATTCAGAGTGGGAGCAGCGGAAAGGTGTGCAAGTTGCTTAAGTCCATCTATGGACTAAAGCAGGCATCGCGGAGTTGGAACATCTGCTTTGATGAGACGGTCAAAGAATTTGGCTTTATCAAAAATCCAGATGAACCATGCATCTATAGTAGATTTGTAGCGAGAACTGTAGTATTCCTCGTTTTATACGTGGATGACATTCTCTTAATAGGAAATGACATTCCTATGCTACAATCTGTCAAGGGGTTCTTGTCACACAGGTTCTCCATGAAAGACCTGGGTGATGCCTCATACATTCTGGGTATCCGGATCCACCGTGACAGATCCAAGAGGATATTAGGACTTTCACAGTCCAGGTACATCGACACCATACTGAAAAGATTCAGTATGGAAGATTCAATGCGCGGTAACCTACCGGCTTGTCACGGGATCACCCTCTCTAAAGAGATGTCTCCCAAGACTGATTTGGAGAGGGATCGCATGTCTATTATACCCTACGCTTCTGCGGTAGGCTCTATAATGTATGCGATGTTGTGTACCAGACCGGATGTAGCTTATGCACTGAGTGTGGTAAGCCGGTATCAGTCTAACCCTGGGGAGAAACACTGGATAGCGGTAAAGAACATTCTCAAGTACCTGAGAAGGACTAAGGAGATGTTCTTGGTGTATGGCGGAAAAGACCTCCAGATCGAGGCCTTTGCTGACTCCAGCTTCCAGAGTGACAAGGATGATTCCAAGTCCATGTCGGGTTTTGTCTTTACCCTCAATGGAGGGGCGGTGTGTTGGAAGAGTTCCAAACAGGAAACCGTTGCAGACTCGACGATGGAAGCGGAATACATCGCTGCATCTGATGCCGCAAAAGAAGCTGTCTGGATGAGGAAGTTCTTGAAAGAACTTCAGGTGGTTCCGTCCATTGTTGATCCAATACCTCTGTATTGCGACAACAACGGGGCTATAGCTTTAGCGAAGGAACCAAGGTCCCATCAGAAATCCAGGCACATCTTGAGGCGGTATCACCTGATCAGGGAGATCGTGGATCGCCAGGAGATCGAGGTTCGGAGAGTCGCTTCAGAAGACAACACTGCAGATCCATTCACCAAGGCCTTGCCCCAGACTCAGTTCGAGCGGCTGATCGAGATGATAGGTCTTCGATACGCCAGTACATGGCCTTAGTGCAAGTGGGAGATTGTTAGTGTATATGCCCTAGAGGCCATTACTGTATCATACTAGTTTGTATATTACTTAATGGATGCTTGGGATATTCACCTTGTATATACAATCTTGCTCAAAATAGTAGTATGCTACTTGGTTTGTTTCTACTTCAATGTGTACATGTGTTTATTTTTGTATATCGCCTATACACATTAGTAGAGCCCTTAGGATCTTTGCTTGATTACCAGCGATGTGATGGCCGTCACACTAGTGGGGCTGGGTAATCTATAAGCACATCCTTATGCAGGTCCCTGGTCGCAAGACTATCGAGACAGGGCATCGATACTCCGGAGTAGACCAGCGCATGCGCTTCTCATCCCAGTGTGGGAGACGGTCTGTCTCACAGCCGTCAGTACGTCGTACTTGAGATAGTATGCGGGTGCTCGTTAGGTTACGGGTACACTGGACAGGACTCGTCGGGAACTGACTAGTTGGTATTATACCTATCATCAGTTATCAGTTCCCAGGTGACATGAGTACAACTTAGTCCGCTGACTTGACACTGTCACTCCGCCTCGAGTGTGTTCCCACTGTACTTTGATCACTACCCTACCACGGCTCAAAGGAGTCGTGCAAACAAGTAGTGGTTGGGTGCAGTCCCGAAGCATTTGGAGGCAGTGACGGTTAGACAGGATTCGTCTCTCCCGGTATTGGGGGTTGACATCGCGCTGTGTCTAGGAGAGCCATTACACGAGTAGTCCCTGGCCAGGGCAAACGAGATATACTGGTAGGTTTCCAGTGTTATCTCAGGGTGTTTTGGGCTTCGCTCCGGCACGACTTGTACCGCTATTGGGGGACTGACGTTTACCGCCCCCTAGGCCCGCCATGCGATGTATCAGACGAACAGACCGGACTGTACGGAGAATGTCACACTCAGGCTCAGTAGGAGTTCAGATGGGTTTCGCCTCGTCGGTCTTCTTGTCGGCATTACCTGGGGACCGTTACGCACAGCTAGTGCCGCTTGCGGTCTTTGGTTAAACCCACTGCCAGCGTAGTGTCGAGTCTTTAGAGTCCCACACAGAAAGCTTTTCGCCTTTAGGCAAAAGAGTAGAGGTTGCATGGTATTGCGACAGGTCGCATGGTTTTGCGACAGGGTTCGGTCACATCCGTGCACTTGTGCACGTACAGTGTCCGGACAGTTTACACTAGCGGGCTTTGGTTTAAGCCAGATCCTAGTGTACCTTATGGGATTGGATTTATCCAGTTTGCATTCGTGTTCCTCGGAACGCGGATGCGGGTGTGTATGCACAGTTGACAGGGAGGCAGAGGCGGCGGATTCTCATTAGGGTTGTTGACTGTTGACCGTTGACTATTTGACTTTATGCTCAACCCTAATGAGAATATGATATGTGATTAACTATTATATTAATTAAGTATTATGGTGATATGGTTGTTGACTTGTTGACTTTTGTTGACTTGTTGACTTTGGTGACTTGTTGACTTTTGTTGACTTGTTGACCGGTTGACTAGGCTTGACTAGTTGACCATCATGATGACCATAGCCATCATTTCATGGCAAAGACTTTTGTTTACTTGCTCATTTGTGTAAAATGAGTGCATGAAATGATATGGTTGTGGTTGCTTCTAACCATCACATAAGACTTTTGTTAATATGATGAGTTATCATTGCTTTGGATTATGAGAGGGTGAGAGACAAAAATACTTGCTCATTATTTCTTGCTTATTCTCTCTCTTGTTCTTGAGCTCTCCTCTTGCTCTCACCCTCAACCTCTTGCTCCCTCTCTTGATCTATGGTTCTCTTGTCTCATGAGTTGAGAATCAAGAACCATAGATAAAATCCCATTCTATTTCCTCTCTACTCATTCTAGTTCACTAGGTTTAGCAAACCAAGTGAACTAGTTTCTTCAAAGAACGAAGAAGGAGCTAAAGGTTGGAGCTTTCAAGTGGATCTATCTTCGGCGTACGGAGACGACGAGAAGGAGCCATCGGACCACCATCGGAGCTTGAAGAGAAGGAGTTCAAGACAAGTTTAGGTATAACCATCTTCATCCGAGTAGCTAAATATCTTTAGCTTAGTATGCTAGTTTTAGTTTAGGTAAAGATCCCGACCTAGCTTAGTCCATGTTGCCTCTTGCGTTAAAATTTTGATTTTATACCGTTTCCGCCTCCCCGTAAGAACCGGGGGTCGCAACGTGGACTTACACTTGGCACGAGTATTTCTTGATATTTTGGATGCCGATGTTGGGCACTCACGATTATATGAGATTTACAGGATTGGAGGACCGAGGAGGATGACGACGCCTGAGTAGTATTGGGATTTGGGTGCATTGATGAGTACCGATTATACTTTCCACGATGATATTCCGTGTAGATGTTATATTTACCATGCTCAGTATGTAGTAATTGATATCTCATCCTGTATCTATTGTACCTGATGCAGTACACATTGCTATACCTGATCATTGCACATCCTGTTCATTCTATATAGGGTTGTTAGATTGCATTGCTATACCCGATCATTGCACACCCTGTTCATTCTATATACGGTTGTTAGATTGCATTGCTATACCTGATCATTGCACACCCTGTTCATTTTATATAGGGTTGTTAGATTGCATTGCTATACCTGATCATTGCACGCTCTGTTCATTCTATATAGGGTTGTTAGATTGCATTGCTATACCTGATCATTGCACACCCTGTTCATTTTATATAGGGTTGTTAGATTGGATTGCTATACCTGATCATTGCACACCCTGTTCATTCTATATAGGGTTGCTAGATTGCATTGCTATACCTGATCATCACAGTTCTTGCTCATCACATGGAGTTGTTATTAGATCGTACTTGTTGCATGTTTTGAGCATCCAGTTCATCATATAGTTGTTATCTGTTGATATAGGTTAGAGTTTCGTTGCACGTGCATACTCGCGATTACCTTTATATGTTATCTTCTATTCACGAGTTGGCAACTCACCCCCGTTGTGCCACAGTGTTTGCAGGTTGCCCTTCGGAGTAGTCGTGGCATGCTGCGTTCTTGCATCTTTTGATACAGATACCCCTACAGTTGGTGTACTAGCTCTTTTGCTGATAGGTGGGTTTTGTGCGGTATCTGGTTATCTTTCAGTTATGTACATTGTTGTATCTAGTACTCTCCATCTACCACTTATGTATTGACTTAGAGACCAGTTGTGAGGACGATGTATATTATTTTGTATTCTGGTGTCGAGCTCGTTGTGAGCCAACTTTACTTATGCAGTTATTCTATCTGTGATGATTCCCACTTGTTGCTCATTTTCTTCGCTACGGCGTCGTATATTGTTATCTTGGTAATTGTCTACTTAGGGTTTCTTGACATCTTAGTATTTGGTTCTATCAAAAGCTTAAAACACTCTATACTTTTACTGGTTTGATTTCTGGATTTTCGGCTTACTTAGTCGCGTTACGCCTGTAGACGTTACGTGGTTAAGTGCCGGTCACGGGCCAAACTTCGGGTCGTGACACTTTCATTTAAAAAGTAAATGACAACAACAATTTTAAATGAAACCAACATGTAACAAAATAAAACATGTCATGGTGCACTAGCCATAGTTAATACAAAAGTGGATTTGGCTTAATGCATGATTAGTAGTGCACTAATCAAGTTAACATAAACTTGTATATAAATAATTGCATAATAATTTATAAAATACCCAAATCCAATAAATGCTTTCATGATTAATAACTCATTTTAATATCCAAATATTTTCCAAAATATTAGTATATAATTATACCATTCTACGAAAACTCAAATTCATCCTCATATAGTTTTCGTGAAATTTATTATTTTATTATTTAAATTCCAAAAATAATATTTATATTTCTGAAATGTTACACCTACTGAGCCTATAGGTGACATTCTCCGTACAGTCCAGTCTGTTCGTCTAAGAGTATCGCATATCGGGCCTAAGGGGTGGTAAATGTCAGACCCCGAATAGCGCAATAAGTCATGTCGGTGCGATACCAAATACACCCTGAGAAACTACCGGTGTACCTACCAGTAAATCTCACTTGCCCTGGCCAGGGACTGTGTATTATCCATCCGTATACTGCGCGATCAACTTCCAATACCGGTAAAGACGAATCCCTTCCATTCCCTACTGCCTCCAAGTGCTTCGGGACTGCACCCAACTACTACATGTTTGCATGACTCATTTGAGCCGTGGTGCTGGGTTCGCTTAGCACCCTCGCTAGGTTTCGGCAAGTATCAAGTATGCAATTTCAAAAATTCAAGAGTGCTAAGCAACCCGAACCAAGGATCTAACTATAGAATTTGGGTTTTATATGCATGTAAACAAATTTTATACTAAGTGAATAATGAATACAACCTTTGTAGACCGGTCCTTTACTTCTAAAGCTCCATGTAGTAGTCCCTTTGCTCTAAGTAGTGGCCCATGATCTCTTCTTAGGCTCCACAAGACGAAAGAAACGAGCTTGCTTAAGGATCTTCGAGGCCGAAGATGATCTACATCGAAGATTCTCTAACTCAAGCTACCTCTTCACTAATTGATGGACTAATGAAGTAAACAACCTATACTAAATGGCTAGTTTGGTATAGATTGATGAAGTATGAATTTTGCTCACTATATAACTATTTTTCCCTTTTTCTTTTTCTCCTCACTCAAAAACTAGTTAAGAAAATGAGATGAAGAAGAAGATGAAGTGATGAACCATGGTGAAGAAAATATCACAATCATATTTGTAGAGACTTAACCATGGCTAAAGATAATGATTGGGTTAATAAATATCTAGAGTAAAACAAAATTAAGGGACTTAAGTCAATGCTTCTACATGCTTCCACAAGTATCTTTAACCATGCTAATTTTCACATAATTTTGATTTTTCCCTTAATAATTAATCACCCAAATTATCTTTAGTTAGGTATGAGTCTCATACACCCAAGTCTAATGTATCATCTAGTATGACACAATAATAAATACATTAATATATATCACATATATATATTCATATGTATTTAAGGAAGAGAAATTCTTAAGTGAGCTAATAATAGTTAATATATATTAATATATCAAATATATAATTATATATTAAATTATTAAATCAACACTTGATTTAATAATCCGGTTATATCGCATACAACCGACTAATATAATTTATATGTATATCAAATATACATACAACAAATTATTGAATCAACACTTGATTAAATAATCCGGTTATATCACATATAACCTATATCGTGAGATTAGAATAGTGTATCATATACACGTATCAATCTCGGTCCCGCACATATCACATAGGTGCCCTACTTCGTTTCGCTTAAGCCAGGAAATCTCTATGTAAGACTCTAAAGACTCGTCATTACGCCAGCAGGAGGTGATGATCATATCAGTCACCCACAAGCCGTCAGCGGTACTAGCTGGACGTAATAGCTACCGAGGTATTGAGTGATCAGAAGATCAACAAGCAAGCTTGTCCATACTCCAGTGAATCCAGTAACTAACACAACCGTACAGTCCGGTCTCTTCGTCTGATATGTCGCATATCGAGTCAGGGGGTGGTAAATGTCAGACCCCAATAACTTGATAAGTCAGGCCGATGTGAGGCTCATAACGGGTCGAGAAACTACCTATAACACTTACCAGTAAATATCAGCATCAGCCCGGGCCAGGGACTTCCTGTTGTAGCCAATCAAGCATACCGCAACATCAACCGCTAATACCGGGAAAGACGAAACCCCTCCTATCGCTCATTGCCTCGGTGTGACTCAAGACTGTTGATTGATGTGAAAAAGTGTGTTTGTAGTTAACCGCAATCAATAACGGTGTCGCTTGTAGCTAGATCGAGATGAGTACGGGTCGTCCTCAGGGAAACGTGGAATATTTTATTCTTACTTTAGGCGTGTTGAGAAAGAAAGGAGGAAGAAATGAGAATGGATGTTGGTTCTAGATCTACGTTAAACACGGAAGCAAAATATAGATCTAAATTAATTATGGATGTAAGTTTAATATTAAAAGGGAGCATGTAGGGTTCATTAGGATTTAGTAGTTATGGAAGGTTAATTAAAGATTACTCTTTTTATCTTTTAATAGATTTAAAACTAGAATGACAGAGATGCATGTAGATTAGGGTTTCTGGAGGGAAAAGGGTTCCCACTCTTAACCCCTATCTCGACATGAAACTCCGTTCATATCTAGCCTTTACCAAAATAATCATTAATCTAATCTCTAATCGCGGTCGAGACTAACAATAAATTGGTAGCGCACCCGATTAGGATGTTAATGATTCTTTTAGTAAAGTTTATAAACTTTATAGGACGTAAAAAGAGTTTAAGGATCTTCATCATCCATTAATCTACCCTAATCCTATGAACCCTAACAAGCGGAGAATTACTCGCGCATGTTGGGAAAAGAAGATGAAAAGACAGAGAGGGAAAACATAATGTAAATGCAAAAGAATTAAATAAAACAACTACCTTTATTAATCAACTTGAACAATCTACATTTTATTCCTTAGAAAATGATTACAAAAACTTGGTTTGCTTCTCGAACTCTTCCGAAGGAGGTAGATGGACAGTTGATGATCAGCCTGGATGCGTGAGCCGTCTTGGACTTCGTGATATCTTCGGCTTGATGCCTTCTAAGTTTAGCCCTTGGTCCTTTATATAGCCCTCAAAGAAGAAAAACTAGTTACCATATATGGTGACTTCCTAATATGGTGACTTTCCATGCCTGGATTCTGAGTCCCTGTCAGTATTGATTTTATGATTTTGGCAGATTTTTGATCCTGACATCTTGAACATCTTGATCTCTTGACTTAGCTAAATCTTACACAATATCTATATGAATAATGTTAGTTTATTTATTAAATTAGAGAGAGTATCTTAATCACTATATATGGTAATAAATCTTTAAGAAACTTGATTAAGAATATTTAATATGCTATGCACTTTATGTTGTAATAAATCTTTAAGAAACATGATTAAGAATATTTGATATGCTATACATCTTTTAATTACTAAAATATTATGCATATATTTTGAAATATTATTTTAACCATTTGTATGATATTATATCTTTTAAGAATTGTGATTAGAATATTTGATATGATATGCATATTTTCAATTACCAAAATATTATATAAATATAAAATGCCTATATTTTCCTTCATAATATTAATTATAATATATAAACATATGGCAAATAGTATTTTGCAGATAAATCCAAATATGTTTAATATTTATAATAAACACCTTTTATTATTTAAGAAATGTAAGGATAATACTTATACTAAAGTGCAATATTTTCAACTGAACAAATACCCCCAAACTTAACTTTGATCGTCCCGAGCAAACTAGTTATTCAAGAGAAAGAGAAAAAGAAAAAAAAAAAGAAAAACCTAAATAGCACACTTTCATAGGCAAACACGATTGCACTGAGCACGTGCAACAAGCCGTTAAACCTCTAGGTGACCCTAGTAGGAGGAGTGTTGTCTCCTCAGGGTTTTCAGCGGATTACACCCACAAAATCCTATAATAAAAGAGAGATGGTGAAATTTACATATAAAGATAAGAACCATAAAAGAAATACTTTGAAAATTTAGAGTTTCCAACTGCACTACCTTTTCAGTTGTCATGAGCCCTATCTTAATAATCATGAAAAAAATGTTAAAAATCACATCATCTCTCAATAAAACATCGTCTTTATTCTTCATTCCTACCTTTCATCCAAACATCGATCATATACCCCTACGTGTGTGAATAGAACATCCCTACACTCGGAGAATTCAATTCAAGCTATCATACTCTTGTCCATCTGCCGTAGTACTTTTTATTTTGATGAATATTTAGATTTGCTCACACATTTTCATGTGACCGTTAATACTTCTTGAGGTACTAACCGACCAATTAGTCATGTTCTTGCTGATCAGGTGATAATATTTTCCTCGTCTTGCACCACCTAGGGCTTAGCAGTGACTCCCAGACCAGTTGGCCTTAGGGCACTAGGTGAAGAGGCACCCTCGCTATATTTTTTATTGCTGCCTTGGCGATAACAAAACCAGTGTTCATTTTTCTTTTCATCATTTTTATATTTTCTTCATTTTTTATTTCCTTCATACTATGGCTTTTAGACAAGAGCATTTCAAGGTATCCTCTACTATCCCGAATTTCAAGACGTGTGTAAGTGCATATAGTAGGGTATCAACATTCAAATGTTTGGCTTCCAGAATAGGGACTATTTTTTAGATTTATTTTTATCCTCAGATTAGTGACTTCCTTCATCTTACTAACCCTTGGGACAACGGCTCATAACTACTTATTACTAGTTCGTTTAAGAAAACATCTAATTTTCTTGGTTTTCTTAAACTATTCATATCTTTTGGATATAATTTTTCACTTTCTACTCTTTTGTTACAAAAGAAAATATTTAAAATTTTTTTTTTTGAAAATGTTGTGCTTATGTAAAATATGATGCAAGGTAATGCGTAAATATGCACAAACCTCTCCCAAACTTGTTTTCAACAGTGTTCTCACTGTTGCTATCTGCTAGATCACAAAAAGCTGTAAGCTTGGGAGGACATTATTAATGGGGGAAAGAATATATGAAAGTGAAAATCCTCCCCCAAACTTATTTTTGGATCACAAATTTGAGGACAAAAGTTATGTTCAAGAGCCAAAAATATACCCCCCCCCCTCAAACATGAATTAGGCAATACGAAGCATTTTAAGAGGGGGTGAGTCATTTGGTCAAAGCAAGACTTTACAAAGACCAAAAGTTAACACCAACCATTCAAAGATTTTATCAGTATAGCGTATAGGTTAGTGGAAGAATGTGTTGTATCGAGTCAAGAAAAAATGGGAAAGAGATAAGAGGTGGTCTGGAAAGGGTTTGAAATTAGAGAAAAGAAAGAATGGGGATGAATGTGAATGATTAGGAAGAAGGAATGGTAACGGTTCAACCTCTATAGGTGGAGATTGATCAATCACAAAATCCATATTGTTTAAAAATTCAAGTTCGTCAGTAAAAAGTTCTTCAAAACTTTTATCAATGGTGTGATTGAACATTTTGCTGTCAAAGAGTTTTGTGCCAGAATTTATCCTACTTGATTCATCAAAAATCATTGAGGTAGAGGACTCGAAAAACTCATCTACCTCATTTTCAAAAATATCCAAATCAAGTTGAATTTCTGGAATTATTGAACTTGAATTAACAGATTGCGATTCATCAAAACTCACTGAAACTATAGGAACAGAAGAAGAACCGGAGAAAATAGAAGGTGAAATGGGTAAACAAATTGGTGTGTCGAGTGTTGCTGTACCAGATGTAGAAGATGGAGGCTGTATTTCTTCGGGTATACCTTTATCATCAACTTCAAGACATATTTGGGGTTCGGGAAGAATTAAAGGCTCAAGATGATGACCACAAGGAAGTGAAAGGATTTGATGAATTTTTGGGACAAAATCAACCAAAATTTCGGGTTCATCAATATATCCCCAACGTCAATCAACTCATTCAAGTGAAGGTTAAAATTCTCAAACACCTCATCAAAAGTATGGTTTTCAATCAGTTTTGGTTCAAGAGTGGAGGTGTAGAGATCACAAGGGTTGGGTATGGTTTCACTTGAAATGGACCCTTCACAGTCGGGTAAATCAAACACTACAATGTCACACAACTTATCAGATATTCTATTTGGTGTACTTGATGAATCTATGAAACTGGAGTTGTGGATTTCAGTTTGGAATGGGGAGGTTTGATTAGGAAGGGTGTACAGTTCTGTCTCACTACCCAAATTCTCATTTTGTCCTATGCCCGAATCATATACTGAAAAATTTTGGGCAGGTTTGAAATTCTTTGCTTGCATCCACTCTGTTGTTTCCTTCCTAATTTGGTTCGACAATTCCAGAAATTTTTCTAATGTCTGCTCCAGACTAGACTTGGGTTGATAAGGGGTTTCAGTATAAGATTGAAATTCCTGTGGATAATTAAAACTCCCAAATGACTGATTAGAAGAACTGTCTAAAGAAAGTGGAAAAGTCGGATTAGATCGATAGGAATAGAATGGTTGCGAAAATTGGGTGGGAGTAGGGTCGACATTGTGATAAAGAGAATATTGATATGGGTTGGTTGGTTAGCTATTTTCAATAGACATCTTATATGCCACAAACCGCCTATCAAACTCTTCTCTGGACAGTGGTGGTGATGGTTGATATTGGTCCGGGTTGAAACATTGGCCTCTAGCCCTAGCTATGTGCTCAGCAATGGACATTCGTCTAGGGGCTTCCTCACTCTGGGTATGAACTGAAACAGGTGTAGGATTAGGATATGTTTGATAAGACCAAAACTGAGGTGGCCAAATGTTTCTTCCTGCTTGTTCTATATGATCTCTTAAGGACATGGAAGAGCCGGACGGTATACCGAAGGGATTACGAAAACAAGAAATATCTGGTTGTGGACAGCAAAGCTCAGCAAGTGTTCTTCTGTTTAGGTCACCCATTATAAGAAGAGAAGAAGGGGGAAGGGGTAATAAAGGGGAGAAAATAATTTGTTTGTTTTGAAAAATGACGGATTCATACAAATCACACAAAAATGCACAAAGAACCCTTGAACTAAGGTTACCTAGGTCCAGTCTCTAGACCGCTCCTAGACTTCTAAAGGACAAGCCGCAGGATCAATCCTCTACCGCCTCTGAACTACCCCTATAGCCAGGTAAGTGCCAGGTAAGTGGGAAAGAACCACAGTAGTGGGCCTAATTAAAAACCACTAGCCTTTGTCACACTTGTCTAGACACTACAAAAGTAATGCGGATAAGCGATAGATTATCCACGACCTTCCTCTGTCCTTATTGAGCGCGACAGCCCTTAGAGTCTGGTCTAGATATTTTTTAAATTAATGAAGGGTTGATCAAGATGCTCTGTTTGTGATTTGTGGGGCTTAGGAAGGGTGATGAAATCCCCACCTAATCTTGATTTGGTCTTTGCCCCTTAAAGTCCGTATTAAAATATGCAAAACAAAACTAATCACAAAACTTTTGCAAAAAGATTTTTGAGCGGCGCTATTTTGCAAAGAATCCTGCAGAAAATAGATTTTATTAGATTTGAGAGGAGAGAGGAAGAGTTGAGAAAGATACCAGAGAAGTTTGGAACCCTAGATCTCCTGTTTCCTCAAGTCTGTGACTCCAGATCTCCTTGCAAAAAATTCACGCACAAATCGTTAAATATACAATTTGCAGTTTTGTTTTAATTATGATATGGATCATATAAGAATTCAACACAAATAGTAAGAATAAAAAATTACGCACGTATCCCCGGCAACGGCGCCATTTGATTTGTGTGAAAAAGTGTGTTTGTAGTTAACCGCAATCAATAACGGTGTCGCTTGTAGCTAGATCAAGATGAGTACGGGTCGTCCTCAGGGAAACGTGGAATATTTTATTCTTACTTTAGGCGTGTTGAGAAAGAAAGGAGGAAGAAATAAGAATGGTTGTAGGTTCTAGATCAACGTTAAACACGGATGCAAAATATAGATCTAGAATAATTATGGATGTAAGTTCAATATTAAAAGGGAGCTTGTAGGGTTCATTAGGATTTAGTAGTTATGGATGGTTAATTAAAAATTACTCTTTTTATCCTTTAATTGATTTAAAACTAGAACGACAGAGATGCATGTAGATTAGGGTTTCTGGAGGGAAAAGGGTTCCCACTCTTAACTCCTATCTCGACATGAAACTCCGTTCATATCTAGCCTTAACCAAAACAATCATTAATCTAATCTCTAATCATGGTCGAGACTAACAATAAATTGGTAGCGCTCCTGATTAGGATATTAATGATTCTTTTAGTAAAGTTTATAAACTTTATAGGACGTAAAAAGAGTTTAAGGATCTTCATCATCCATTAATCTACCCTAATCCTATGAACCCTAACAAGCGGAGAATTACTCGCGCATGTTGGGAAAACAAGATGAAAAGACAGAGAGGGAAAACATAATGTAAAATGCAAAAGAATTAATTAAAACAACTACCTTTATTAATCAACTTGAACAATCTACACTTTATTCCTTAAAAAATGATTACAAAAACTTGGTTTGCTTCTCGAACTCTTCCGAAGGAGGTAGATGAACAGTTGATGTTCAGCCTGGATGCGTGAGCCGTCTTGGACTTCGTGATATCTTCGGCTTGATGCCTTCTAACTTTAGCCCTTGGTCCTTTATATAGCCCTCAAAGAAGAAAAACTAGTTACCATATATGGTGACTTCCTAATATGGTGACATTCCATGCCTGGATTCTGAGTCCCTGTCAGTATTGATTTTATGATTTTGGAAGATTTTTGATCCTGATATCTTGAACATCTTGATCTCTTGACCTGAGCTAAATCTTGCACAATATCTCTATGAATAATGTTAGTTTATTTATTAAATTATAGAGAGTATCTTAATCACTATATATGGTAATAAATCTTTAAGAAACTTGATTAAGAATATTTAATATGCTATGCACTTTATATGGTAATAAATCTTTAAGAAACATGATTAAGAATATTTGATATGCTATACATCTTTTAATTACTAAAATATTATGCATATATTTTGAAATATTATTCTAACCATTTGTATGATATTATATCTTTTAAGAATTGTGATTAGAATATTTGATATGATATGCATATTTTCAATTACCAAAATATTATATAAATATAAAATGCCTATATTTTCCTTCATAATATTAATTATAATATATAAACATATGGCAAATAGTATTTTGCAGATAAATCCAAATATGTTTAATATTTATAATAAACACCTTTTATTATTTAAGAAATGTAAGGAAAAAACTTATACCAAAGTGCAATATTTTCAACTGAACAACCCAAAATCCACCTGTTCGCACGCTCTCTTGAGCATGGTAGGGAGGAAATCAAAGCACGGTTGGAATCACGCAAGACTCTATGACGATCTCGGGTTTACAGACTAATCTGTACCAGTGTCGCCAGAGAACTCCTATCCGACCTTAGGTATAATACCATCTAAGAGTTCTCGACAAGTCCTTTTCGGTGTACGCATTCTCCAATGAGCACCTGTGTATAATCTTTGCTGTCAAACACCAATGGATGTGGGATCATCCATTGCCACATACAGGGTCCAGAAACGTACACACTAGTCAACTCTGGAATATCGATGTCCTGTCTCGATACTCCCATGACTAGGAACAATTAAAAGATGAACTTGTGGACTACCCTTGCCCCACTAGTATGATCTGCATCATAATCCTGATAGTCAAGTACACATCCTTAGGGCTTTACCAACATGTGAGAGAAAGACAGTATCACAATACCAGTCTACATGTTAAGATAAAGAGTAACCAGATACCATACGATCATGTCGAGCAAGAAAGTCCTCTGTATATATGTCCAAGCATCCATTATAATATGTAAGTCGACGTTAGACACTCCACATGATGTGGGGAGGCGGAATAGGTAAAATAATCATTTTGTTTAAACTAACATCGACTAACTTTACGGATCTTTGCTAAACCCTAACTAACAACAATATAGAAGTGATTAGCTACTATGAAAGATGATTATACCTAATGAATCAAGTCCTTCTTGTTCTTGTAGACCACCTCCTCGTCGGCCTTCTCGTTGTGATAGAAGATCCACCCGAGGGCTACTTCTCCAAGCTTAACCTCTCACTTGAGATAACTAGGTTGCTATGAGTGCTAATCAAAGTAACCTAGAGGATATAGAATAGGATTAGGTATCTATTAGTCTTGCTAACCCTTGGATCTCAACACAAGAGAGGTTAGGGTTAGTTCTTTGAAGAGAGAGAGCTTGAGGAGAGAGAAGGTGAGAGTGAGAATGATATGAAATAATATCTCATTTGTGAATGTATGAAGCATAATAATTATTAAATGAATAACAAATAATAATATCAACCATACTTCATTAACTCACTTTGTGTGATTCATCTCATGAGTCATTAAGTAATAAATGCATCATTAACTCCTTTGGATGAATCACACCATGAGTCATTAAACCATTTAATGCAAATTCCACCTAAGCCTCCAACTCATCAATCTTCTAGAAGCTTCTCGACTAATTACAAGAATGCCCCTCCCATCCGTGAAAACACGGAAATACTGAGACTGTATAAATCCAATAATCCAACACTAGAATCTGGTTTAAACCAAAGCCTGCTAGTATAAACTGTTCGAACATCGTACGTGCGTAAAAACACGTATGTGTCCGAACCCTGTCGTAAAACCATACGACCTCTATATCGTTTCGCCCGAAGCAGGGAAACTCTCTGTATAGGACTCTAAAGACTCGACACTTACGCCTGCATTGGGTTTAACCACAGGCCGTAAGCGGTACTAGCTGTACATAACGGTCCCCAGGTAGATGTCGATAAGAAGGCCGATAAAGAAACCCATCCGAACTCCTACTGAGCCTGACGTGACAATCTCCCTACAGTCCGGTCTGTTCGTCTAAGACTATCGCATATCGGGCCTAGAGGGCGGCAAGCGTCCGTCCCCTATAAGGCGGTATAAGTCGTGTCGGAGTGAAGCCCATTACACCTTGAGAAGCTACTGGAAATTCTACCAGTAAATCTCATTTGCCCTGGCCAGGGACTTTGCGTAATGGCTCTCCAAACACAGCGCGATATCAACTCCCAATACCGGGTGAGATGAATCCTGTCTAACCGCCACTGCCTCCAAGTGCTTCGGGACTGCACCCAACTGCTACCTGCTTGCATGACTCCTTTGAGCCGTGGTAGGGTAACAATCTAAGAACAGTGGGAACACACTCGAGACGAAGCAGCAGTGTCAAGTCTGCGGACTATGCTGTACTCATGTCACCTGGGAACTGTTAACTGACGACGGGTATAATACCAACCAACAGTTCCCTGCGAGTCCTGTCCGGTGTACCCGTAACCCAATGAGCACCTGTATACTATCTCCAGTACAACGTACTGATGGCTGTGGGACAGTCCATCTCCCAAACTGGGATGAGAAGCGTACACACTAGTCTATTTCGGAGTATCGATGCCCTGTCTCGATAATCCTACGACTAGGGACCTGAAACAGGATGTGCTTGTAGATTACCCAGCCCCTACTAGTGTGACTGCCATCACAACGCTGGTAGTCAAGCAAGATCCTAAGTGCTCTATCAATATGTATTCGCGATATGCTAACATATACGCATATTAAGATAGATATAAACCAAGTAGCATACTTCCATGTTTAGCAAGACTGTTAATATAACTGTGAATATCCCAAGCTTCCATTATGTAATATACAAGCTAGTATGATACAATAATGGCCCCTAAGGCATATACACTAACAATCTCCCACTTGCACTAGGGCCATGTACTGGCGTATCGAAGACCTATCATCTCGAGTAGCCTCTCGAACTGAATCTGAGGTAAGGCCTTAGTGAATGGATCTGCAGTGTTTTCCTCTGTAGAAACACTCCGGACCTTGATCTCCTGTCGATCTATGATCTCCCTGATCAGGTGATACCGCCTCAAGATGTGTCTAGACTTCTGATGGGACCTGCGTTCCTTCGCTAAAGCTATAGCTCCGTTGTTGTCACAATACAATGGTATTGGATCAACAACGGTAGGAACCACCTGAAGTTCTGTTAGGAACTTCTTCATCGAGACTGATTCTTTTGCGGCATTGCAAGCAGCGATATACTCCGCTTCCATCATCGTGTCAGCAACGGTGTCCTGCTTAGAACTCTTCTAGCACACCGCCCCTCCATTGAGGGTAAAGACATAACCTGACATGGACTTGGAGTCATCCTTGTCACTCTGGAAGCTGGAGTCGGCAAAAGCCTCGATCTGGAGGTCTTTTCCGCCGTAAACCAAGAACATATCCTTAGTCCTTCTCAGGTACTTGAGAATGTTCTTTACTGCTATCCAGTGCTTCTCCCCTGGGTCTGACTGATACCTGCTTACCACGCTCAGTGCGTAAGCTACATCTGGTCTGGTGAACAACCTAGCATACATTATAGAGCCTACTGCAGAAGCGTAGGGTATAACTGACATGCGATCCCTTTCCAAATCAGTCTTGGGAGACATCTCTTTGGATAGGGTGATTCCGTGACAAGCCGGTAAATTACCGCTCTTAAAATCTTCCATACTGAATCTTTTCAGTATAGTGTTGATATACCTGGACTGCGAAAGTCCCAACATCCTCTTAGATCTATCACGATAGATCTGGATCCCCAGAATGTAAGAGGCATCACCCAAGTATTTCATGAAGAACCTGTGTGAAAAGAATCCTTTGACATATTGTAGCATAGGAATGTCATTTCCTATCAATAGAATGTCATCCACGTATAAGACGAGGAATACGACAGTTCATGCAACATTTTTACTATATATACATGGTTCATCTGGATTTTTGATAAAGTCATATTCTTTGACCGTTTCATCAAAACAGATGTTCCAACTCCGCGATGCCTGCTTTAGTCCATAAATGGACTTAAGCAACTTGCACACTTTCCCGCCGCTCCCACTCTGATTGAAACCTTCTGGCTGATCCATATAGACGCACTCTTCTAAATTACCATTTAGAAAATCCGTCTTTACATCCATCTACCAGATCTCATAATCATGGAAGGCGGCTATGGCAAGAAGGATCCGAATGGATTTGAGCATAGCAACTGGAGAAAATGTTTCGTCATAGTCCAAACCAGGTCTTTGATGAAAACCCTTTGCAACAAGTCTAGCTTTATAGGTTTCCACCTGTCCATCTACACCATTCTTTTTCTTGAAGATCCATTTGCATTCTATGGGTTTTACCCCATCTGGTGCAAAGTCCAAAGTCCATACTTTGTTGGTGTACATGGACTCCATCTCGGTCCGCATTGCATCCAGCCATCGTACCGAGTCCCAGCTCTGGATAGCCTGCTGGAAGCTAGTCGGTTCATCATTATCAATGACGCAATCCTCTCTATCCCCATCTATGAGAAAACCATAGTATCTCTTAGGCGGATGAGACGGCATACTACTCCTACGGAGGGGTGCGGGAATGTCCTGTTCTTCTTAAACTACTGGTTCTACCAAACTTTCAATAGTAGTTTGTGGTTCTGGAATTTCTTCCAGTTTTATTGCGCTTCCACTTGCTTCCTTTTCAAAAAACTGCTGTTCTAGAAAATGGACATTACGGGAAACAAAAACCTTTTGTTCCTCTGCGTAATAGAAGAAATACCCCTTGGAGTTCTTTGGATATCCCACAAACTTACACTGTACTGATCGTGCCTCGAGTTTTCCCGCATGCTGCTTTTTAACAAAAGCTGGACATCCCCATATCTTCAGATACTGAAGATAGGGTTTCTTCTCACTCCACATCTGATATGGCGTGGTAGGCACAGTCTTGGGAGGAGCCCTGTTCAAAAGATATGCAGCTGATTCTAGTGCATAACCCCAGAAAGATCGCGGTAACTCGGCATTACTCATCATGGAACGTACCATATCCAATAGGGTTCGGTTCCGTCTCTCCGATACACCGTTATGCTGTGGACTGTATAGAGGAGTAAGCTGAGAGAGAATTCCTTTCTCTTTTAGGTAACCCAGGAACTCGACACTTAAGTATTCACCACCTCGATCAGATCTCAGTGTCTTGATACTTTTGCCGGTTTGGTTTTCTACTTCATTCTTATATTCTTGGAATTTCTCAAAGGCCTCGAATTTATGTTTCATTAAGAAAATGAATCCATACCTAGAGTAATCGTCTGTAAAAGTAATGAAATATGAAAAACCACCTCTTGCATGTGTAGACATTAGACCACATACATCGCTGTGTATGAGTCCTAAGAGCTCGCTCGCTCTTACTCCATGTCCAGTGAATGGAGTCTTTGTCATCTTTCCTTTGAGATATGATTGACAAGTTGCATAAGATTGATATTCGAACGGATCAAAATATCCTTCTCTATGTAACTTAGTTAACCTTGTCTCATTGATGTGACCCAGTCTACAATGCCATAAAAAAGCCTAATATATATCTGGAGACTTTCTTTTTAGTGTGTTCTCGACATTGAAAACCTGAGCTTGATTTAATACGTATATACCGTCATCTAATATACCGGACCCAATCAGAACTTGATTTACGTGGATGTTTACTACATCGCTTACGGATGTAAAATCATATCCCTCTCTCAAAAGTGAGGACACTGATATGATATTACAAGTCAAACTAGGTACATATAAACAGCTACGTAGAATCAATATCTGCCCACTTGTCAAACCTAAGTGATATTCTCCCACGGATTCAGCGTCCACGCTCATTCCGTTCGCAACTCTGAGAGACAAATCGCCTACTCTAATAACTCTACGGTTTTTCAAAGCATGTAATGAATTATAGATATGAGATCCTGCTCCGATATCTAGTACCCAGGAAGTAGAGTTAATTGACAAATAGTTCTTAATAACAAACACACCCGAGGCCGAAGCCACAACATACATCGAATCCTGGTTCTTGGCAATCCAAGCTTTGCAATCTTTCTTCCAATGGCCTTTCCTACGACAGTGGAAGCACTCGTCCTTTGCCACTACTGGCACCGCAACCTTTGTCTATCCCTTAACTCCCACCTTACCAACACCACCTCTTGGTTTGGTAGCGGCCTTCTTCTTCCTTCCATTGGCCATTTCCTTGGACCCGGAAGAAGAAGCACCGCGAACAAACATAGTGGGTGTTTCCCTTACTTTCTACAAGGTGCCCTCTGCACTCCTCAACATGTTAAGGAGTTCTGGAAGTTCAACTTCTTTTCCTTGAATGTTGAAATTCAGAATAAACTGGGCGTAGGTGGAAGGAAGGGACTGAAGAATCAAGTCTGTATATAGCTCATTCTCTAAAGTCGTCCCAAGGTCCACGAGCTCTTCTATATAGCCAATCATCTTAAGGACATGTTCTCGTACAGATGACCCGACGGCCAGCCTCGACTGAAACAAGTTCTTCGAGATCTCGTATCTAGCTATATAAGATTGCTCTCCATACAGATCCTTTGTGTGGAGAAATATGGATTCAAGATCCATATTTTCGTGCCTCCTCTGATATTCATTATTCATAGAGGAAAGCACGATGCATTTGGCCTTCGCGCAATCAATCTCCCAGGTCATGCAGATTTCCTTATCCGCGACACTGGATTCTGGACCAAGGACAGCAGGTGCCTTAGTTGTAAAGACATATTCCAATTTGTCATAAGTAATTGCCATCTTAACATTCCGAAACCAATCTTTATATTTTGGCCCTGTCAAAATATTTTTATCTAATAGTAACTTAAGGCCTGTCATGTTCTGGGTCGCTGCAATGAGAGAGAGGGAACACTTTAGCATGATTCTCTTGTAAGTTTAGAGTGGTTTTTAGTTTATCTAAACTGGATGGCTCCCACTGTTTCTCGAATCCCTCCTCAAACCAAAAAGGAAGAACTAGTCAGGACTATTCTCACCGTACAATATTTGCTTAACCGTTCAGCCAGGCCGGTGTCGGTACTTCGAGGGAGGTTTTATGACGCTTTCACGAAGTTCCTTAATTAAATAACCTCTTATCTCTGGAGGCGTAGCCCCACTGAAACCTTTCTCGACACTTACTTGGTTTATAGCATTGATCGTTAAGTGACGAATCTCCTGATGAGTAGCGGATACTCACAGTAGGATCGGGATCCAAATATCATCGTGTGATAAAGTTGAAGGAATCATACCAAAATTATCACACTCCAAATGGTATGCATATCTTTGCAAATTTCAGTTTCTTTAGAAATTCCCGATATAAATATCCGCCCCATGCTCTTATGACCGTGGCATTGGTCAAAATGTCATAAGTCACATGTCAAGTTCTACCCATCATTATCTTGTTAATTTGAACTCATCCGTACATACCCCTGACATTGGCCAAATGATAATACGACTGTCCCAAACTAACTCATCTATCTTTGCAACAAATGAATACCCAGCAGCTACCAAACACTATGCCTTGGCGTAGGTCAAAATACATAGCTTGATTACTACTGAATACCCAAATTAAATGACGGAGGGCAAATGGTTTTGGCGAAATCGTGAACGTAGTGAACATGCTATGATCGAAGGAACCTGATAGCTTTTAAAATGAGTGGCTTAAGCTCCGCAATTTAAAAAAAAATCTTCTGTTTTAAAATAACCGAGTGGTTTCTTTTAAACTGTTCCAACGATTCAACTTTGGTTTATTTTCTTTGCATTAATATAATGCGTCCCATCAAATAACCTATCATTGCAGAAAACAACGAAAATACAACGTCCTCTTATGCCATCCGCATTCGCCACTGGGTCCTGTCATTCACCCGTTAGGTTACTTAACCAACGACAGAGCGGGGGCTGGGCTAGCACGGGTACAAAACATAAGCGATGCCTAATAGATATCATATATAGATATTGTACATTCGTCAGACGCAATAATAAGCATTCCAGATCACAGATGAACATATTAGATTTTCTACGAATCCACATTCCTTTTGAGCCTGCAAAGAAAGACGGATTACACAGTCGTGATGAATAAACAAAATCCCACCCTAGACCCCTACGGGTACGGCAAACTACCCGCCAAGTATCCAAAGTGAAGCGGTCTCCCTCAACAACGTGAGTAGGCCACTAAACACTTCAAAGTACCCGGTAGTTTGTGCACCCCATCTTGGGTCTATCCTATGAGCAAATGAAATAATACAATGGTGGCTACAACCTCAACCCGGATGTGCCCCGCAAAAGAATATTACAACAATTTACAAATTACATTTGAATGAAAGAAACACTCGTCTCACATCCCCAGCTATCCATTCACGACAATCCAACAAGTCCACAAACACAAACCAGTAAGAACCATTATAGAAATGTGCAACCCCTGCTAACCGACATACTAGCAGTTAGGGGAGGTTTACGAACACATTAAACACATTACAGATATAATCAAGTTAGCGAAACATCTTAGAATTTCGATCAAGCAAACACAAATGATTCTACTCCAAATAATTCTCTGTGCACCTGAAACCTGAGCAAAACTAAAACATCCCAGAAAATTCAACATCAACACAGAAGAGTTACTTGGGAAATTTGGGCTGACTCGGCTTCAACTCGTCCGCGGATACGCGGCGGTTTGGCCGAGTCACGATCCCAAATTTCTCCAATAATCTTATAATTCCCTGCTTGTATTTATAAGGGTCCCTGAAAAATTTTTAGACGCCGTTTTAAAATCGGCAGAAACTTGGTTAAAATGATGTTTTTCTGGGTTCGTTTTGCGATCGAATTTCTAACGACTTTGCTAACAAGTTAGTTATGGTTTAGCAAGGCTTTGATACCACTGTAAGTCGACGTTAAACACCTCACATGATGCGGGGAGGCGGAATAGGTAAAACAATCATTTTGTTTAAACTAACATCGACTAACTTTACGGATCTTTGCTAAACCCTAACTAACAACAACATAGAAGTGATTAGCTACTATGAAAGATGATTATACCTAATGAATCAAGTCTTTCTTGTTCTCGTAGACCACCTCCTCGTCGGCCTCCTCATTGTGATAGAAGATCCACCCGAGAGCTACTTCTCCAAGCATAACCTCTCACTTGAGGTAACTAGGTTGCTATGAGTGCTAATCAAAATAGCCTAGAGGATATAGAATATGATTAGGGATCTATTAGTCTTGCTAAGCCTTGGATCTCAATACATGAGAGGTTGGGGTTAGTTCTTTGAAGAGAGAGAGCTTGAGAAGAGAGAAGGTGAGAGTGAGAATGATATGAAATAATATCTCTTTTGTGAATATATGAAGCATAATAATTATTAAATGACTAACAAATAATAATATCAACCATGCTTCATTAACTCACTTTATGTGATTCATCTCATGAGTCATTAAGCAATAAATGCATCATTAACTCCTTTGGATGAATCACACCATGAGTCATTAAACCATTTAATGCAAATTCAACCTAATCCTCCAACTCATCAATCTTCTAGAAGCTTCTCGACTAATTACGAGAATGCCCCACCCATCCGTGAAAACACGGAAATACTGAGACTGCATAAATCCAATAATCCAATACTAAAATCTGGCTTAAACCAAAGCCTGCTAGTATAAACTGTCCGAACATCGTACGTGCGTAAAAACACGTATGTGTCCGAACCCTGTCGTAAAACCATACGACCTCTATATCGTTTCGCCCGATGCAGGGAAACTCTCTGTGTGGGACTCTAAAGACTCGACACTTACGCTGGCAGTGGGTTTAACCACAGGGCGTAAGCGGTACTAACTGTACGTAACGGTCCCCAAGTAGATGTCGATAAGAAGGCCGATGAAGAAACCTATCCGAACTCCTACTGAGCCTGATGTGACAATCTCCGTACAGTCCGGTCTGTTCGTCTAAGACTATGGCATATCGGGCCTATGGGGGCGGCAAGCGTTAGTCCCCTAAAAAGCGGTATAAGTCGTGTCGGAGTGAAGCCCATTACACCTTGAGAAGCTACTGGAAATTCTACCAGTAAATCTCGTTTGACCTGGCTAGGGACTTTGCGTAATGGCTCTCCAAACACAGCGCGATATCAACTCCCAATACCGGGGGAGACGGATCCTATCTAACCCCTACTGCCTCCAAGTGCTTCGGGACTGGACCCAACTGCTACCTGTTTGCACGACTCCTTTGAGCCATGGTAGGGTAGCAATCTAAGAACAGTGGGAACACACTCGAGACGAAGCAGTAGTGTCAAGTCTGCGAACTATGCTGTACTCATGTCACCTGGGAACTGTTAACTGACGATCGGTATAATACCAACCAACAGTTCCCTGCGAGTCCTGTCCGGTGTACCCGTAACCCAACGAGCACCTGTATACCATCTCCAGTACAACGTACTGATGGCTGTGGGATAGACCATCTCCCAAACTGGGATGAAAAGCGTACACACCAGTCTACTCCGGAGTATCGATGCCCTGTCTCGATAATCCTACGACTAGAGACCTGAAAAAGGATGTGCTTGTAGACTACCCAGCCCCCACTAGTGTGACTGCCATCACAACGCTGGCAGTCAAGCAAGATTTTAAGGGCTCTATCAATATGTATTCGCGATATGCTAACTTATACGCATATTAAGATAGATATAAACCAAGTAGCATACTACCATGTTTAGCAAGAATGTTAATATAACTGTGAATATCCAAAGCTTCCATTAAGTAATATACAAGCTAGTATGATACAATAATGGCCCCTAGGGCATATACACTAACATAATATACAATCATGTACAATAATGGCCTCTTGGGCATACATACAACTAACAATCTCCCACTTGCACTAAGGCCAGTTGTTGTAATATCCCATACCCAACATCCCAAAGAGTCTCTTAAATTATATCTGCAGGATGGCCTTCGTGAGTGGATCTGCCGTGTTATTCTACATGTCAACTTTCCTGACCTCGATCTCCCGGCGATCAACTATCTTTCGGATCAGGTGATACTATCCCAGAATATGTCTGGATCACTGATGGGACCTGGGTTCCTTGGTTAAAGCCACAGCTCCATTGTTATCACTATACAAAGGTATTGGATTCTCAATCGATGGAACCACTCCAAGTTTAGTTATCAACTTCTTCATCCAGATAGCCACATTGGCGGCATCCCTGGTGTAACATTTCAGAAAAATAAAATATTATTTTTGGGAATTTAAACAATTAAATTAATTAATATTATGAATATTTTAAAGTATGGAGGTTAGTTTTTAAATGAATTGGTATAATTATATATCGATAAATTGGTAAATATTTGAAAATTCTACATGTTTATTGATTTTGAGTGTATTAAGTTGATTTGGGTATTTCATAATTTACTTATGAAACTAATTGTATACTAAACTCGATTATTATTTCATTAATGGTGTATTAATTTGGTTTATGCGTGAGGCATGCAACATAACATGTTGCATGAGACTTATAAAATGTTAATTGTTATCACCATGGCACTATTTTGTTTTAAATACTTTTGCTTTAAAAAGAAAATGAAATGAAAAAGAAAACAAAAGAAAAAAAATGATAGAGAGAGAGAGAGAGAGATTTAGAGTTTTCTCCAAGACTATTTGACTTGGCTTTATCCCACTTCCTTTCTCATCTCCTTTTTGTCTCATCTCCCTCACCATGGCTGCCCTCTCACTCCCCCTCCCCTACTTCTTCATATCACCTTCAAAACTACATCAAAACTTTGCATTCACTTTACAAAAAATGTGCACAAGCTCCCTAGAAGCATGATAGACCAAGAAAAATTGGATTTTGAGCTCTAGGGGATTCTAGGGTTTGCCAAATGAGGTAATCTTTTCACCATTTGTTTAGTATTTGAGTTCATTTAGCCTCTATTCTAGTTTAACATTGTTTAAGTAAGGTTTTGTGATAATGGAAAATTCCTAGATGAGGGTTAGGGAATTTTATGAGTGGTAAAGTGTAATTGAGGCTACTAAAGACCATAAAACCCTGTTTAGAGTTAGAATTATAGACGAGACCAGAGATTTAACCCAAGACTAGAACTTTAGAAGCGTTCCAATGTCGGTTTTGTGAAAGTTTAGGGATTGCAGGAAAATCTGGAGTGACCCGGGGCTTTTAGAAGAAAAACAAACAATACTATTAACCTAGTTAGACCCATATAAGGCCACCCTGCAAATACGAACCCCAACAAATCAATTTGGACCGGCGAGCTCAGATTTTTGGCCTATGTGGCCGGCCATGCAGTGTGGGATCATGTTGAAATTGGTTCTGTAGCTCATATACCCATTATACATCACCCCAGTACTGTTTGTTTAACTTAATTTCACCTAAAATAAAATCTGGAGTAAGTTTTCAAAGTTTCTGTTTTGTGGTTCATGGTTTTTCATGACTTGGTTTTTGGTAATTGATTTCGGATTCGATCATTGGACAATTGTACGGCAACGACGAGGGATTTATGATTGTTTTCGTATGCGTAGGCTATAGGTTCTAACCTATAGGTACCTCACGTGTCGTTTAGATTTTGAATCAGATTTTAATACGATACGATATGTTATGACATATAGATACCTCCGCATGAACTTCGGGATGACAAGAAAGAGCACGGCGGCATCGGCTTCGGCAAGCACGGACCAAGGTGAGTAGATGTATATCTACGGGGGAAGTCGGGTGGATGGCGTATAGCATCCCCGCAACTTCGTAGGATTTGACGTGGTCTTGAGATAGTTATATATAGATATGTTATTGCGAGATACTAATACTGTGCAAGAAAGGTTTTAGGAGACCACGGATCGGAATTTGTGTAAGTCGATGATAGTGTTTTAGTCTAGTTCTTAGTCGCGAGACCCTAGAGTATAGGTTGTCACCCACACACACACACACTTGTTTCTTGTATGTATATGTATATATATAAACATATATATATATATATGTATATGAGTAGGTATATATATATATATATACATGCATATACACGGGTGATGAGGATATTATGTGATACTTGGGAATGAGTCGATATGATCGGGTATGCGTAGATTGGGAGAAAAAATACTGGAGATCGAAGTATGCCATGAGATATTTGATATGTGATCAAGTTATGATATGAGATATGTTATGATATTATAGAGGATCGCTGGGCGATGAGATTATATATATATATATATACGATAAAATGTGTGATGACATTGGAATGTATGAAACTTTAGATCAGTAGCCAGATGTTGATATTGTTGACAATGATACCAAATGAATGATGATGTATATATGATAGTTGACCGTACCCCGATTTTGGGATGTCGTACGATGGATTTTAACGTACGAGGTATTGATGTGATGATTGATCCGTACTCCTGACTTGAGAAAGTCGTACTTTGTACGTGACGCTATTGAGGCTGGATCGACGACTACTAAAGATATCGATTCGGACTTTAGGTGGATTCTTCTTACCTATCGACTAGTTTCTTTAGATTAGTCCCTTAGTTGGTTAGATAGATACTAGTTTAGGCTCGAGTCATTTTTATTTTCAAACTAACTAATCGTGCACATTTTTAAAGACATCCTGAGGGATACTACGGATTTATTTTTCAAAGGACATATCTTTTCTATAAAACCCCATAGCCCCTATTTTTCTAAAAACCACGATTCGTGCTATTTCAAACAATAAACTTTATGACTCGTAATTAGATATGTATATTCTAATGTGCGTTTTCTACACATTCACCGTTATGTTCATGTTGTACACATCACATTGTATGCTTATATACGTGTTTTCTTTAATAATTATAAACCCTGCCTGTTAGGACACCAGCACCATTACCGATGATGCGCATGTTTCACATACACTTGTTTGCCGGCTCACACAAATCATCATCGGTAATTGCCATGTCACGTACACTTTAGAACATATTATTTCATTGATATAACAAGCTTACTAATAGTTCCAATATAATATTGGTGTGATTGCTCTCATTCACTAGTGAGATATTGCATTCTTTACTTAGACACTTCATGCATTCATAGATTCATTTGGTTATGCTATATGGTAGGCTTTTTGCTGGTATTCATGCTTATTGACTCTTGATTTCGGGATTTCGGATTCTCTATGAGATTTCTAGATTTTTGGAGAAAACCGCAAGAATTTTATAAAGCTTTTATCATTATTTAAAAAAAATATAAATTTGCGGTTTTCTCGTGATATGATGTGTGTGGCATCCACAATGAGCTTTCTCGATTCTTGAACAGTATCATACCAGATTCAAGGAGAGGGATGCACCGTCTGTGGGTATATGGTGGACCCGGTGCGGTACCCCGGAGCAAGAAGATCGCGGATGATGGCGTTGAGCCCGGCAGGGGAGCACTACCGACCGGTTATTGTTGTTATTTTTGACACGGCGGATATCCGAAGGATACCGACCGTGGTTATGAGATTTGATGATATGGGCCGATCCAGACTGCCGGAGCCCGAGATATTGAGCTATTGAGATTTTGAGATTTTGAGACATTGAGATATCGAGACATTGAGATATTGAGACATTGAGATATTAAGACTTGATATATTGAGATATTGTGTCGATGCTTGACATGGATTTCTGTTGATTTCACTGATGATGTTTTAGCTTTATTATACAAGTTTTACTAAGATAAAAACTTAGGTTTTCTTAGATCAGATTATTCAGATTTTCGTGGTGGATTTTCTCATTCATGTTGCATTCATACATCAGATATATGACTTGTTACTGTTGTGACACGGACACGAGCATGGAGTATTGCACTTATGCATAGGTTATTACTGTTAGTTATATGTATGCCCTAGAGGCCATTACTGTACATATGATGTATATTGTAGTGGATGCTAGGACATATATAGGGAGGACTTTCTTGCTCGACATGATAGTATGCTATCTGGTTACTCTTTGCCTTAACGTGTACACTGATTGTCTCTCTGTTACATGTTAGTAAAGCCCTTAGGATGTGTACTTGACTACCTAGACTATGATGCAGATCATACTAGTGGGGACAGGGTAGTCCGTAAGTACATCCTTCAAAGTCCCTAGTCGTGGGTGTATCGAGACGGGGCATCGATATACCAGAGTAGACTAGCGTGTACCTTCTCGACCCATACAGATGGGCGATGGATGATCCCATATCCATTGGTGTTTGACATCAGAGATGATATACGGGTGCTCAGTAGAGACTGGGTACACTGGACGGACTCGCCGAGAACTCCCAGATGGTATTATACCTCACGTCAGATGGCAGTTCTCTGGTGACACTGGTACAGAGTAGTCTGTTGACCCGAGATCGTCATAGAGTCTTGTGTGGTTCCTACTGTGCTTTGATTTCCATCTTACCACGTCCAAGAGGGCGTGCAAAACGGTGGTTTTTGGGTACAGTCCCGAGTCACATGGAGGCAATGAGCGATAGGAGGGGATTCGTCTCTCCCGGTATAGGGAGTTGATGTTGCGCTGTGTTCGATTGGCTATAACAGGAAATCCCTGGCCAGGGTTGCTGAGATTTACGGGTAAGTGTTACCAGTAGTATCTCGAATTGTTATTGACCTCATATCGACACGACTTATCGAGCTATTGGGGTCTGACGTTTACCACCCCTAGGCGAGATATGCGACATATCATACGATCAGACCGGACTGTACGGTAGTGTTACTGGTTGGATTCTCTGGAGTGTGAGCGGGCTTGCTCGTCGATCTTCAGATCGCTCAATACCCGGGTGGCCGTTACGCTTAGCAGACCGCTTGCGGCTTGTGGGTGTTTGATATGATCATCGCCTGCTGCCGGCGTATTGACGAGTCTTTAGAGTCCTACACAGAGGTTTCCTGGCTCAAGCGAAACGAAATAGGAGCGCATATGAGATATGTGCGGGACCGAGAATAATGCGTGTATGTGATACCGTATTCTATTCTCGCGATGAATGTGTCGAATGGTTATATACGATATAACCTAGTTATCGAATCGAGGGTTGATTCGATAAGCCGATACATTTGATACTAGTCGGTTATATGCGATATGACCGGATCGTTAAATCAAGTGTTGATTTAATGATTTAATGTATAATTATATATTTGATATATTACTTTGCATTAACTAGTATCGGTTCACTTTTAAATGGATTTTCTCACTCGGTTTGTGCACATTGTATATGTGATATACTTTTGTACACATGATTGTATCATGTTTGATGATACATGCTTTTTGGTTAAGTGTAAAGAATTAAACCAAGGTTAAGTTGTTGATTAGGGTTTTACTTATTCATTTATCTTATTTATTTATTCATTTTGAATAAATTGAAAGATAAATGAATGGTGGCTTCATTTGTTTTTAGTTGAAGCTTCATAAAGCTTTGACTTGATGACCTTTTTGTTCTCATCCTTAACCCTAACCATTCAACCCAACCTTAGTCAATTCTCTACACTTAACTAAGGTTAAGTTTATGATAAGTATTTGATTTATTTTCTATTTAATATATACTTATCATAACACATTTCCTTCTTCTTCTTCATCTTGACACATGAAGAAACCTTACTTCATCAATGGTGATTGATGAAAATGAGTGAGAAATCCAATTCTAAAGTCTACCCACTTCCTATTTCTTCATCCTCTACCTCTTGCCAAGTAGTAGAGTGTGTTTCCTTCACAATTTTTCTTGGCTTGGTGAAGGTGGAGCTTGATCTAGCGATGCCTCGACGTAGATCATCTTCGGCATGGACATCGACGACCTAGCTCGCCATTTCTCCGACGAAGCCGACGCTAGAGCCCGGGAATTCATTTGGACAGCGAGGGGACTTCGTTGCGGAGCTATGGAGGTGGAGCACCAGATCTACAAAGGTTGTATTTCCGTTTAAACATTAGTTAAGTTGTTAACTAGTTTCTTTTCGCCTAAACTTCTAGCCAACGATCCGTAGTCTAGGGTTTCTCGGCACCGTAAAATTTGAAATTGGCATGATCGATGCCTTGTGAGACCTCACGGGAGTGCTTAGGAACCCTACAGTGGTATCAGAGCCTAGCTAGAGCCTTAGGCGAAGTCTAGACGGAGTTTGAAGTCCGATCGAACCGAAACCCAACCCCAAAAATTGCTCTCTGTACTTTTTCTAAAATCGTGGATTTTTCCAAATTAAAAATATGCAGAAAACTCAGCAGGGAATTCTAAGAATTACGGCGCAAAATTTATTGCATGAACAGTGTAATCGGCGGCGGAACCGCGGCATAAGCCTAGATTATGCGGCGGTTCCGCGGCAGAATTGTGACGTCGGCCCTAACTGTTTGCACAGTAATTCATTGTTTCAGGTGCTGAGTTCTCTGGGTATTTTTAAAATTTATTCAAGAGTTGAATTTTCTGGGGTGGTTTTGGGGTTTCGGTGTTTCGATCGGGATATCAGATTTTGTCTATGTGGCTTTCCGGATAAATTTTAGAATATGTTAAAATGTTCGACCGGATATAAATACCCAATTTTTCCCCTGTCGGGAAATTTCCAAGTGTTGGATTTTTCCGTAGTTTAAAGACGTTCTAAGTAGTGCAAGTAACGCGATGGTCCCTCTAGAAGACAACAAACCTTAACTCGATTATGTGACCGTCTTGAACTGCCCTTTGAACCTTCGGGTTTGGGGCAGTACGGCGTGCCACATGTGAGGCGTTGGCTTGACCCTTCTACGGCTGGACCGTTGGTACTGAGGCACGAACTGAATGTTGTTAGACTTATTTCATGAGTTGATCTGTATTGGGAAAACTTGGGTGTTCGACTGTTTGATCGAAAAGTTTAACATTTTCGATTTATCCGGAATGTGATACAATAATTGGAATTCACAAGTAGTTATGAGATAACTGAATGAATGTTATAAACATAGCACTTTAGTCTCACTTGATCGGTTGCCACGGAATTTTGATGTGATCAAAAGTCCGCCGCAATCACGTAGTGTACGCGGATACTCGCCGGGTAAACTTAATATACAGCCTCGCTCCATAGCCCCGACCAAGTGACTGTAGGAGAACCCCGTCGCCGAAAGCGTCCGTTCGGGTGCTTGCGGCAGCGATGTTCCGCCTTGGTGCACTTCGTCGACGGTATCAGGGGTGCGGCTGTCTACTGAAGTTTGCGACGAGCATTCGATCAGGATGTCGGGAATCTTGTTGAATTGCCCGACTTGATATTGAAAAGTGTTTTCGATTTAGAGACTAAAATGCGGGGTTTATAATTGTTAGGCATGCGATGTCTAAGGAATTCATTTGGTCAGGCATGCGATGTCTGAGGTGGTTGCGGATTCCAACTGTTGTAGTTTTACACTTTCTTTTCTGTGACCGTAAGTGTAATATGTGATATCGCCGGTCTCGTTGCTATATGTCAACGACAATTGGGATATGCATGTTTACTTACGTTGATGACATGTGATGTTATGTGTTGCTGGATATGTTATATTGGATCGTCGTGTTTGAATAGCCGGGGGTTTTTATGTGAGATGAGTGTTTTTCATTTTCATTCATGTAAAAACTTGTATGTAATATTCTTTTATTGGGGCACTTCCAGGTTGCGGAAGTTGTCACCCTTTGTATATTATTTACTTTTCCGCACTAGGATAGACCCAAGGAGGGGAGCACAAGTAACCGGGTTCTGGAGTCCAGTGGGAGACCAACTCGAGGAGTCGAGTCCGGGTCTCCTAACTCTAGAATTGGTAGGGTTGCTTGCCGCTCTCGTAGGGGTCTAGGGGTGTGGGTTTGGCTATTCATCGCGACCGTGGAATCCGTGTTTTATACTGGCTCGTATTGAAAACACGGACGTCCTAGTATATCCAATATTTTATATGTTTCTTCTGCTGCGATATCTGTGATGTGATCGTGTGATGTTCTGTGATAGATACACTATATAGTATATATGATATATTATATAGACGTTACTTATGTTTTACACCCGCGCTAGCCCTGCCCCGCTCTGCCGTTAGTTACCTAACCTAACGGTGCACGAGGGGACATCGAGGCGAATGCGGATGGCATAAGTGTACGTCGTATTTATCTGTGATGTTTAGGGACTTAAATGATGGGACTTCATTAATGTGATTAATGAAATAAAAGAAACCTAAGATGTTGTAGAATCGAATTTCAAAATTAAAACAGGTAGCTACAGTTCTTGCTTTGCACAGAGGTATATATGATATATCCTGCACCTTATTCGATGAGGAAAAGACCAAGATCCCTTCACCGGGAGTGACTCCTTTAGCAATAACTGGCAGATGTTACACACTCGGTTTGTCTTTTGATTGCTTTTAAGAGTTTTTGCTTTGCACAGTGATATATATGATATATCCCGCACCTCATTCGACGAGGAAAGGACCGACGATCCCTTCACCGGGAATGACTCCTTTAGCAAAACTAGAAAATCCTCAAAAACACTCCATTTCAAAATTCATTCGATCCTACAACGATATCAAGTTCATTACGCAATAGGTTTTCAGAAAAACCTGTCGTAGCCCTCCGTCATTTCAGATAAGTAGTACTTAGTATTCGTGCTACGTTTGTTGGCCTTTGTCAAGGCGTAGTGTGCGGTAGCTGACTGGTGCCTATCTGCTTATGCATATGATGCAGATTGGATTAGGGTAGTCGTGCGACCTTGTTGGCCTTTGTCAAGGGCCGTGCGGGTGGGTTTAATTCAATCAGGAAATGACGGGTTGAACTTGACTAGCATCCTATGGTTTGTTGGCCTTTGTCAAGGTCATAGGAGGTTAGGGGCAAAATATTATCGGGAATTTCAAGTGTTGAAATTTGCAATGAGATTGCATACCTTCTATGAGATAGTTGGATCCCGATACCCGCTGCGAGTAAGAGTTACTCCTGGGAGAGTTTTACACATTACAATTAGCCGATCAAGTAGGTGTCTAGAAAGGTGTTAACGAGGTTACGCCTCTGGAAAAACGAGGTTTACTGTAATTAGGTTCGTGCGAAAGCACGGGGGACCTCCCTCAAAGTACCGACACTGGCCTGGCTGAAAGATTGGCGAACTTGTAGTATGTAATTAATCCCGGCTAGTCTTTCCTTTTAGGGTTTGAAGGAAGATTTGATAAAAAGCAGTGGGAGCCATCCTGATTAGATAAAATATTAACCAATCTATTCTTGCAAGAGCGCACGCTGAGTGTTTTCTTCTCTCTCTCTCCAGGTAGCGACCATATCACGCCTTAATCAAGATAATAAAATGGATTATTGACCGAACCCGCTTGTTATACTGAGCTGGGGAACGTTGGTCCCGCTCCAACTTATAATTGTTATAAGACAGAGCAGGAAATTGGGGATTACCAGAATTCCCGTGCCGCCCAAACGAAGAGAGTGCATGTTGATGCATCATCTTCGGGTGTGTTCGTTACAAAGAACTGTTTCTCAGTATCCTCCGAATCCTGGGTATATGATACCAGATCAGGATCCCAGATATGTAATCTGTTACATAGGGCTATAGAAAGGTAGAGAACTGAGAACGGGTGATAAGTTTCATGAGACAGAAAACGGGGCAAGTGTTGCAGCCAAGTCTGTTGGTCACTGTCACCCTGTATTCCAAATACATTGATTCTGAACAAATGTTATTAGATGCCGAACCTGATATACAAAATCATATCTATCTCTTTATTAGTAAAGAAATGATAAAATTTTGTATAGTTGGATAATGTTTTGAACATTTCCTATATCAAAAGTTGATCGGTTCAGGCACGTTATCTAAAAGCATTGACGTTCTAAATCAAACTACAGTTCTTAGTATATGGAACACACACAAGAGGAATAGTTCAGAAATGAACGAATCCTTCTTGAGGCATTGTAGACTAGGTCATATCAATGCGACCCGACTAGCTGATGTTACATGTAGATGCATATTCAAATCAGTTTGAATTTACATCTTGTGAAACTCGCCAGTCATGTCACAAAGATAAGATGACCACAGCCCTGTTTATTGGAAACAGAGAAAGAGTTAGTGAACTCTTGGGATGATACATGTTGATGTATGTAAGGTCCCCTGTCTACTCATGCCAAGACCGGTTCTTTGTACTTCGTTACATTCTCTGATAATCTCTCAAGATTCAGACCTATGTTCCTGTTGAAACACAAGTCCGAACCTTTTGAGATATTCACAGAATATAAGTTAGAAGTAGAGAACCAATACGGGTATAAGTATTATGTCCTATGATGAGATCAAGGAGGAGAATACTTGTGCACGGAATTCCTGGACTATTCTAAAGGAGAATGAGATTCTCTCTCAGCATTACTCCTCCGTATACACCATAGCACGATGGTATATCGGGGTGGAGCAATCACACCCTATATGATAAGGTGTGCTCTATGATGAGTACTGCTGAGTTACCTATTTCCTTCTGGGAGTTATGCACTTGAGAAGCTGCATACCTATTGAACAGGGTTCAAATCAAATCAATTGCCTACCACTTCATATGTGATATGGAAAGGGAAGAGCCCATCTCTTAAGTTGGTTAAGATTTGGGGTTGTCCAGCCTATGTCTGAAAAGCATAATCCGGACAAGCTCGAGGCAAGGTCTGTTATGTAGAACTGGAAATGTTCCAGCTATACAAACTACAGCTGATGATTTGAAAGAACCAAAGGATTCAATAGTTACCAACGAACCTCAGCCTCTCCGCCGATCTAGTAGGGTTCCTCACCCACCTGAGAGCTACTTCGGTTTCTCTATGACAGTGGGAGCGAGGATTGCATCATGAGATGATGACCCAACTAGTTTCGAGCTGGCCATCAGGAGTGAGACTCTGTAAGAATGGCTGGATGCTTAGCGATCTGAGATGGAATCCATGTACACCAACAAAGTATGGACTTTGGTTGCAATATCTGAAGGGTTAAATCCCCATCAGGAGCAAGTATATCTTGAGAAGATTACTTGGTGTAGATGGAAAAGTTGAGATTTTCAAAGCTAGACTTGTTAAAGCTTTTCGTCATCGACCAGGCATGGATTATGATGAAACCTTTTCAAGTGACTATGCTTAAGTCCATCCAGATCCTACTTGCCACGGCTACATACCATGACTACGATATCTGGCGGTTGGGTGCCATGACTGCTTTTCTAAATGATGTTTTAGAAGAGAACGTCTATAAGTACACAGCCAGAGGGCTTCGTAGACAGTGGGAGCAGCGGAAACGTGTACAAGATGCTTTATAGGATAAAGCAGGCATCGCGGAGTTGGAACGTCTGTTTTGATGTGTTAGTCAAAGAAGTTGACATCATCAAAATGGTAGATGAACCTTGTATAAACAAAAAGGTAGTAGGGAGTATGGTATTGATCCTCGTAGAGTACGTGGATGACATACTCTTGATAGGGAAGGAGTTTCCTATGCTACGCTCGATCAATCTCCGTTTATCACATGGATTCTCCATATAGGATCAAAGTGATACCTCCTAAATCCTGAGTTTGGATCTATGAGATAGATCTAAATGGATGTTAGGACCCCCACTAGTTGTAGTGAGACGGTATCAATTGATCCTGGGAAGAATCACTGGAAATGTTCCAGGGTGATAAAGACGATTGAGTGTCAGTCACAGGCATTGTCTTTACCCTCAGTAAAGGGACGGTATGTTGGAAAAGTTCCAAGCTAGATACCGTGACATACTAGACGATAAAGGCAGGATACATCGCTACTTAAGATGCTACCAAAGAGGCTGTTTGGGTGTATATTAGTTCATAAGATGAACTTTGTTCCTCCCATTGTGTGACAATGGAGTTGTGGCTTATGCCAAGGAACGCCGGTCCCATCAGTGATCCAGACATATTCTAAGGCAGTATCACCTGATCATGGAGATGGTTGATCACCAGGGTGATTGAGGTTAGGAGAGTAGACTTAGAGGACAACACAGCGGATCCACTCTCAAAGGCCTGTTCCCAGAGAGAGACTTTTATGGGATGGTTGAGTATGAGATACTACAACCACTGCTATAGATGGCCCTAGTGCAAGTGGGAGATTGTTAGTTATATGTATGCCCTAGAGGCCATTACTGTACATATGATGTATATTGTAGTGGATGCTAGGACATATATAGGGAGGACTTTCTTGCTCGACATGATAATATGCTATCTGGTTACTCTTTGCCTTAACGTGTACACTGATTGTCTCTCTGTTACATGTTGGTAAAGCCCTTAGGATGTGTACTTGACTATCTGGACTATGATGCAGATCATACTAGTGGGGACAGGGTAGTCCGTAAGTACATCCTTCAAAGTCCCTAGTCGTGGGTGTATCGAGACGGGGCATCGATATACCAGAGTAGACTAGCGTGTACCTTCTCGACCCATACAGATGGGCGATGGATGATCCCATATCCATTGGTGTTTGACATCAGAGATGATATACGGGTGCTCAGTAGAGACTGGGTACACTGGACGGACTCGCCGAGAACTCCCAGATGGTATTATACCTCACGTCAGATGGCAGTTCTCTGGTGACACTGGTACAGAGTAGTCTGTTGACCCGAGATCGTCATAGAGTCTTGTGTGGTTCCCACTGTGCTTTGATTTCCATCTTACCACGTCTAAGAGGGCGCGCAAAACGGTGGTTTTTGGGTACAGTCCCGAGTCACATGGAGGCAATGAGCGATAGGAGGGGATTCGTCTCTCTCGGTATAGGGAGTTGATGTTGCGCTGTGTTCGATTGGCTATAACAGGAAATCCCTGGCCAGGGTTGCTGAGATTTACTGGTAAGTGTTACGAGCAGTATCTCGAATTGTTATAGACCTCATATCGACACGACTTATCGAGCTATTGGGGTCTGACGTTTACCACCCCTAGGCGAGATATGCGACATATCAGACGATCAGACCGGACTGTACGGTAGTGTTACTGGTTGGATTCACTGGAGTGTAAGCGGGCTTGCTCGTCGATCTTCAGATCGCTCAATACCCGGGTGGCCGTTACGTTTAGCAGACCTCTTACGGCTTGTGGGTGTTTGATATGATCATCGCCTGCTGCCGGCGTATTGACGAGTCTTTAGAGTCCTACACAGAGGTTTCCTGGCTCAAGCGAAACGAAATAGGAGCGCATATGAGATATGTGCGGGACCGAGAATAATGCGTGTATGTGATACCGTATTCTATTCTCGCGATGAATGTGTCGAATGGTTATATACGATATAACCTAGTTATCGAATCGAGGGTTGATTCGATAAGCCGATACATTTGATACTAGTCGGTTATATGCGATATGACCGGATCGTTAAATCAAGTGTTGATTTAATGATTTAATGTATAATTATATATTTGATATATTACTTTGCATTAACTAGTATCGGTTCACTTTTAAATGGATTTTCTCACTCGGTTTGTGCACATTGTATATGTGATATACTTTTGTACACATGATTGTATCATGTTTGATGATACATGCTTTTTGATTAAGTGTAAAGAATTAAACCAAGGTTAAGTTGTTGATTAGGGTTTTACTTATTCATTTATCTTATTTATTTATTCATTTTGAATAAATTGAAAGATAAATGAATGGTGGCTTCATTTGTTTTTAGTTGAAGCTTCATGAAGCTTTGACTTGATGACCTTTTTGTTCTCATCCTTAACCCTAACCATTCAACCCAACCTTAGTCAATTCTCTACACTTAATTAAGGTTAAGTTTATGATAAGTATTTGATTTATTTTCTATTTAATATATACTTATCATAACGCATTTCCTTCTTCTTCTTCATCTTGACACATGAAGAAACCTTACTTCATCAATGGTGATTGATGAAAATGAGTGAGAAATCCAATTCTAAAGTCTACCCACTTCCTATTTCTTGATCCTCTACCTCTTGCCAAGTAGTAGAGTGTGTTTCCTTCACAAGTTTTCTTGGCTTGGTGAAGGTGGAGCTTGATCTAGCGATGCCTCGGCGTAGATCATCTTCGGCATGGACATCGACGACCTAGCTCGCCATTTCTCCGACGAAGCCGACGCTAGAGCCCGGGAATTCATTTGGACAGCGAGGGGACTTCGTTGCGGAGCTATGGAGGTGGAGCACCGGATCTACAAAGGTTGTATTTCCGTTTAAACTTTAGTTAAGTTGTTAACTAGTTTCTTTTCGCCTAAACTTCTAGCCAACGATCCGTAGTCTAGGGTTTCTCGACACCGTAAAATTTGAAATTGGCATGATCGATGCCTTGTGAGACCTTACGGGAGTGCCTAGGAACCCTACAATTACCTTGTCACTATTAGATGACTAGTGTTATGTAAGTATATTATTATGACCTAGGAGATCGTTGTGCATGCGATTTCTACCGGAGATGTGTTTTACTCACGAGTTGGCAACTCACCCCCGTTGTGCCAAAATTTCTTGCAAGTTTAGATGTATAGGTTTCCTTGGTGGCTTGCTGGCACACCACTTCATTCAGGGTGATTGCTTGGTAGGTTGGTTCACTTGTATCATGACCGCCGTTGTACTTTTATTTATTTTAGTTGTATCTAGTAAGCTCCATGAACCAGACATGTATTTTTGATAGATTTATAAGACCAATTGTTTATTCTTTCGACCTTAGAGTCGCGCTTTTATTATTATGGTTTTCTGGTGGTTTTGATGGTTTTCTTTTGAGTTTTGTTACTCACCCTTTGGCGTTGTATATTATTTTTGCTTGCGTGGATTTGTCCGCCAATTGGTGAAGAGCTAGCTCCCGCTTGGGAATGACTTTTATTATTACTTATGTATATTATTCTTGTTTGTACCCGTTTGGGGCCAGTATTTACAAAGGAGACTCTGCCGAAATTTTTGCGAAAAAAATTGATGTTGCTTTTAAACAAGTTTTCCTTCACTTCTGCTTTTAAATGGTTTAGATTTCTGGGCTTTGGCTTACTTAAATTATGTTGCGCTTCTAGACGTTTCGTAATTTAAGCATCGGTCACGTTCCGTACCTTTGGGTCGTGACAGTTGGCAGCGATGTATTCAGCCTCCATCGTCGAGCGTGCCACAATATCTTGCTTGGAACTTTTCCAACATACCGCCCCTCCATTGAGGGTGAAGAAAAATCCCGAGACCGACATACTGTCATCCTTATCACTCTGGAAGCTCGAATCGGTATAGGACTCAACATGCAGTTCACCGTTACCATACACCAAGAACATTTCTTTTGTCCTTCTCAAGTACTTAAGAATGTTCTTCATAGCTGTCCAGTGATTCTCCTAAGGATCCGATTGATACCTGCTTACAACACTAAGTGCGTATGCTACATCCGGTCTGGTATATAACATCCCATACATCATATACCCGACTGCCGAAGCATAGGGTATCCTTTGCATGCGAAACTCTCCAAATCAGTCTTGGAGGACATCTCTTTGGAGAGAGTGATTCCAGAGATCGTGGGTAAATTTCCATGCTTGGAATGTTCCATACTAAACATCTTTAGTATGGTGTAAATGTACCTGGATTGGGACAATACCAACATCTGTTTAGATCTATCTCTATAGGTCTTAATCCCCAGGATGTAGGTGGCATCACCCAGATCCTTCATGGAGAATCTTTGTGATAAGAAGAGCTTGAGCGAGTGCAGCATAGGAACATCATTTCCAATCAAGAGTATGTCATCCACGTACAATACGAGAAAGACAACCTTACTCTCTGCAACCTTTTTGTATATACACGGCTCATCTACGTTTTTGATGAAGTCAAACTTTTTGGCTGCCACATCAAAACAGATGTGCTTTAACCCGTATATTGATTTAAGCAGCTTGCACACCTTTCCGCTACTCCCACTGTCCATGAAGCCCTCTGGCTGTGTCATGCACACGCTCTCCTCTAAATTACCATTTAGAAAAGCGGTCTTGACATCCATCTGCCAGATTTCATAGTCATGGTATGCAGCGATGGCAAGTAGGATCCGGATGGACTTAAGCATAGCCACTGGAGAAAAGGTTTCTTCATAATCGACACCTGGTCGTTAACGAAAACCTTTTGCTACAAGTCTAGCTTTGAATGTCTCAATTTTTCCATCTACACCAAGTTTCTTCTTAAAGATCCATTTGCTCCCAATGGGTTTTACCCCTTCAGGAGCAACTTCCAAAGTCCATACTTTTTTGGTATACATGGATTCCTTCTCAGATCGCATTGCATGCAGCCATTTCACAGAATCCCCACTTGTGATGGCCTGCTCGAAACTAGTTGAGTCATCATCTTCCATGATGCAATTCTCGCTCTCACCGTCTACGAGAAAACCGTAGTATCTCTCAGGTGGATGAGGAACCCTATTAGATATGTGGAGTGGCTCGGGTTTGTCGGGGACTATTTAATCCACCGACTCCTCCAAATTATCAGCTGTAGTTTGTGTAGCTGGAACTTCTTCCAGTTCTACCTCATGACCACTAATTTCTTTCACAAGAAATTCATTTTCTAAAAATGTGGCATGTTGAGCAATAAACACCATTTGTTCCTCAGTGTGGTAGAAGATATGCCCTCGCAAATATTTGGGATATCCTACAAACTTGCACAGAACTGACCTTGCCTCAAGCTTGTCCAGATTTTTCTTTTTAACATATGCCGGACAACCCCAAATCTTAATGAAATTAAGGCATGGTCTCTTCCCCTCCCATATCTCATATGGAGTGGTAGTCACGGATTTGGTTGGAACTCTATTCAATAGGTATGCGGCTGTCTCAAGCACATAACCCTAAAAGTAAATAGGTAACTCAACAGTACTCATCATAGAGCACACCATATCTAATAGCGTGCGATTCCTCCGCTCCGACACACCATTGTGCTGTGGTGTATACGGAGGAGTAAGCTGAGAAAGAATCCCATTCTCTTTTAAATAATCCAGGAACTCCATGCTTAAGTATTCTCCTCCTCGATTAGATCGAAGGATTTTAATACTTTTACCGATTTGGTTCTCTACTTCGCACTTATATTCATTGAATTTCTCAAAAGTTTCAGACTTGTGTTTCAACAAGAACACATGTCCGAATCTTAAGAGATCATCAGTGAATGTAACGAAGTACGAGAAACCATTCCTGGCATGTGTAGACATGGGACCGCATACATCACTATTTATCAGTCCCAAGAATTCAGTAGCTCTTTCTCCGTGTCCAGTAAACAGAGTTTTGGTCATCTTGCCTTTGAGACATGACTGGCAAGTTTCATAAGATGTAAATTCGAACGGATTCAAATATCCATTCTTATGTAACTTAGCTAGTCGTGCCGCATTGATATGACCTAGTCTACAATGTCACAAGAAGGATTCGTTCATTTCTGAACTTTTCCTCTTGTGTGTATTCTGTACGTTAAGAACTGTATTTTGATTTAGAAAGTATAAACCATTACATATCATACCGAACCCAATCAACATTTGATTTAGGAAAATGTTCATAACATTTTTCTCTACCACAAAGTTATATCCTTCTTTATCTAATAAAAAAATTGATATTAAATTGCACATCATAGATGGGACGTAATAATAGTCGTTCAAGATAAATGTATTCCCACTTGGTAATACCAGGTGATATTCACCAACTACTTTGGCTACAACATTTGCACCATTCCCTACTCTGAGAGAATGATCAACTATTCCAAGTTCTCTACCTTTCTTTAGCCCATGTAACATATAACAAATGTGGGATCCTGATCCGGTATCTAATACCCAGGACGTAGAGTGTACTGAGAAACAGTTCTCGGTAATGAACACACCCGAAGAAGATGCATCAACTTGCTCATTCTTTGTTCGGGTCACGTAGGAATCCGGGTATTTCCCTATTTCCTGCTCAGACTTATAACAGTTATAATGTAGAGCGGAACCAACGTTCTTCAGCTTAGTATAACTAGCGGGTTTGGTCTATACATCAATATTATTATCTTGATTAAGTCGTGTCATGGTCGCTGCCTGGAGAAAGAGAGAGAAGAAAACACTTCTTGTGCTCTTACAAGATTATATTGGTTATTATTTTATCTAATCAGGATGGCTCCCACTATTTTTATTGAATCTTCCTTCAAATCCTAAAAGGTAAGACTATCCGGGATTAATTACACCCAACAAGTTCGCCAATCGTTCGACCAGGCAGATATTGGTACTCCGAGGGAGTCTCCCCATGCTTTCGCATGGAGCTAATTAAATAACCTCGTTTCCACAAGGGCATAACCTCGTTAACACCTTTCTAAACACCTACTGGATTAGCTAATTGTACAGTGCAAAACTCTCCCAGGAGTAACACTTACTCGCTGTGGGTATCAAGATCTAACTATCTCATAGAAGGTATGCAATCTCATTGCAAATTTCAACACTTGAAATTCCCAATAATATTTTTGCCCCAAGCGATTTTTGACCTTGACAAGGTCAACAAACCATAAACCGCAAGTCAAGTTCAACCTGTTCATTTCGTGATTGAATTAAACCCACCCGCACGACCCTTGACAAGGTCAATAAGGCCGTACGACTACCCTAATCCAATCGCATCATATGCGTTGCAGATAAGCACTGATCAGCTACCACACATTACGCTTTGACAAGGTCAACAAACGCAGCACGAATACTAAATAGTCCTTATCTGAAAAGATGGAAGGCTATGACAGGCTTTTAAGAAAACCTTTTGCGGAATGAACTTGATATCTTTGTAGATTCGAGTGATTTGAAAAGGAGTGGTTAAAGCTCCGCTTTTTAAAATCGAATAGTTTTCAAAACATACCGAATGGGTTGTAGCATTTGCTATCTTTTGCTAAAGAGGTCATTCCCGGTGAAGGGATTTCGGCTCTTTCCTCGTCGAATGGGGTGCTAGATATTCATAAAAGAATACCGTTATGCGAAGCAAGAACCAGAGCTACCTTTTTGAAAATTTGATTCTACAACATCATTAGGTTTCTTTCCTTTTCATTAATCTCATTAATGAAGTCCCATCATTTATCCTTCCTAAGCACCACAGATACAGAAACGAAAATACAACGTATGCTTATGCCATCCACATTCGCCACGGGGTCCCGTCATGCACCGTTAGGTTAGTTAATTAATGGCAGAGCGGGGGCAGGACTAGCACGAATGCAAAACATAAGCAACGTTTATTATATATCATATATATAATATAAATCATTCGTCTCACGCAGTTATATGATCTCATCACAGAACATTGCTGCAGAAGTCAATATATGAAATATAGGATATACAAGGAGATCCGTGTTTTAAATCAAGCCAGTAAAAAAACACGGATTCCACGGACGTGATGAATAGCCAAACCCACATCCCTAGACCCCTAAATGAGTTGCAAGCAACCCTTCCAATTCTAGAGTTAGGAGACCCGGTCTCGACTCCTCGAGATGGTCTCCCACTGGACTCTAGAACCCGATTACTTGTGCTCCCCGCCTTGGGTCTATCCTAATGCGGAAAAGTAAATAATATACATCAATGGTGACAACATCCTCAACCAGGAAGTGTCCCAATAAAAGAATATTACATACAAATTTTAAATGAATGAAAATGAAAAACTCTCATCTCACGCAAAACCCCCCGGCTATTCAAACACGACGATCCAATATAACAAATCACAGCAACACATAACATCACATGTCATCAACGGAAGTAAATATACGTATCTTAATTGTCGTTGACGTATAGAGACCACATATTACACTTACGGTCGCAGAAAAGAATACAAAAACTACAATAATTGGAATCCGCGACCACCTTAGACATCATAAAACCGAAATATCACAAACATCGGATTTCATGCCTAACTGTATAAATTCCTTAGACATCAAAACCCGGAATATCATATATTCTGAATTTCATGCTTAACGTTATAAACCCGGCATTTTAGTCTCAAATTGAAAACACTTTTCAATAACCATTCGGGCAATTCAACAAGATTCCCAACAATGGTCGAATGCTCGTCGGAAACATTAGTAGACGGCCGCACCCCCGATGCCATCGAAGAAGTGCACTTAGACAGAACACCGCGGCCGTGAGCACCCGAACGGACGATTTTAGCTACGGGGTTCTCCTACAGTCACTTGGTTAGGACTATGGGGCATGTCTATCGAGTAGTGTTACACGGCGAGTGTTCGCGTACTATACGAGATTGCGATGGAGTTTTGATCCAAATCAAAACCCCGTGGCAACCGTGTTAGTGTTTATGCCCTAGAAGGCCATTACTGTATCATACTAGTTTGTATATTACTTAATGGAAGCTTGGGATATTGACATGTATATAACAGTCTTGCTAAACATGGTAGTATGCTACTTGGTTTTTCTATCTTAATATGTGAGTATACGTATTGATAGAGCTCTTAGGATCTTGCTTGACTACCAGCGTTGTGATGGCAGTCATACTAGTGGGGGCTGGGTAGTCTACAAGCACATCCTTATAAAGGTCCCTAGTCGTTGGATTATCGAGACAGGGCATCGATACTCCGGAGTAGACTAGTGTGTACGCTTCTCATCCCAGTTAGGGAGATGGTCTGTCCCACAGCCGTCAGTACGTCGTACTGGAGATAGTATGCAGGTGCTCGTTAGGTTACGGGTACACCGGACAGGACTCACAGGGAACTGTTGGTTGGTTTTATACCAGTCGTCAGTGAACAGTTCCCAGGTGACATGAGTACAGCATAGTCCGCAGACTTGACACTGCTACTTCGCCTCGAGTGTGTCCCACTGTTCTTAAATTGCTACCCTACCACGGCTCAAAGGAGTCGTGCAAACAGGTAGCAGTTGGGTGCAGTCCCAAGCACTTGGAGGCGTGGCGGTTAGACAGGATTCGTCTCTCCCGGTATTGGGGGTTGATATCGCGCTGTGTCAGAGAGCCATTACGCAAAGTCCCTGGCCAGGGCAAGCGAGATTTGCTGGTAGGTTCCAGTAGTTTCTCAGGGTGTAATGGGCTTCGCTCCGACACGACTTATACCGCTATTAGGGGAATGACGCTTGCCGCCCCCTAGGCCCGATATGCGATAGTCTAAGACGAACGGACCGGACTTTATGGAGATTATCACATCAGGCTCAGTAGGAGTTCGGATGGGTTTCCTCATCGGCCTTCTTATCGACATCTACCTGGGGACCATTACGTACAGCTAGTGCCGCTTGCGGTCTGTGGTTAAACCCCCTGCCAGCGTAGTAGTCGAGTCTCTAGAGTCCCACACAGAGAGTTTCCCTACTCCAGGCGAAACGATATAGAGGTCGTATGGTTTTACGACAAGGGTTCGGACACATACGTGTGTTTACGCACGTACGACTTTCGGACAGTTTTTACCAGTCGGCTTTGGTTTAAGCCAGTTACTGGTATCCGGTTATTGGATTTATACAGTCTAAAGTTTTTCCGTATTTTTGCGGAAAGGAGGGGCGTTCTCGTAATTACGCGAGAAGCTTTTAGAAGATGGTGACTAAGGAGGTTTAGGTGGCATATACATTGAATGAGATTAGCGAGTCATATGGATGATTCATCCATGTCATTAATGCTTCATAATTGCTTAATGACTCATGGAGATGAATCACCACAAGATATTTATCAAGCATGGTTGTAAAATGATTTCTTTTCTTTTCTTGATAAAAGGAAATGCTTGATATATATTATGATAACTCATTCTTCTCACTTCACTATTATCTTCACCTTCTCTCTCCTCAAGCTCTCCCTCTTCAAACCATAATCCTCCCCTCTCATGTGTTGAGTACAAGGATTAGTTAGACTAATTAAACCATAACCCTCACTCTATATCACCTAGCTTCTTTGATTAGCACTTAAAGAAGGTTAGTTGCCTCAAGTTTAGAGGCTAAGCTTGGAGTAAAGCTCTCGGGTGGATCGTCTACTACTTCGAGAAGGCCGAGGAGGAGGTGGAGTTCGCAAAGACGAAGGACACGATTCATTAGGTATAATCCCTAAACATAGTAGCATAGAAACTCTATGTTTGAAGTTAGTTATCGTTTAGCTTCGATTCAAGCGGTTAGTCGATGTTTGTTCACTAAACAAGTTCGTTTTTGAAAATCCCGCCTCCCCACAAGTACTGGGGTGTTGTACATCGACTTACAGTGGTATCAGAGCCTCGCTAAACAATAAATAACTTACTTGCAAATTTGTATGAATTTCGAACGGAAAAAACGAAACCGGAAAACCCCGAAATCACTAGTTTCTGTCGAATTTTAAATGAATTCCTAAAATTTTTCAGGGAGGTTAAGAAAGCTTAAAAAGACAGTAGAAGAACACCTAAGAAATTTGGGCCCCTGAATCGCCTAAACCGCCGCGGAACCGCGGCGGATCGCACCGATCCGCCGCGCTTCCGCCGCCGAGTTGGCGATTCAGGAACCCAAATTTCCTGTGTTGCTTCTCTGTGATATTTGGTATTTTCTGGAATATTTTATTTTTGCTCAGGTTTCAGGTTTACAGAGAAGTATTGGAGCAAAATAAAAAGTGTTTAATCGATCGAAATTATACAGTATTTTCTTGATGGATTATATCTGTGTTTGTATAATGTGTTCGTAAACCTCCCCTAACTGCTAGTATGTCGGTTGGCAGGGGGTTGCACATTTCTGTAATGGTTTTACTGTTTGTGGATATGAACTGTGTTGGACTGTTGTGATGTATAGCCGGGGTTATGTGATGGGTTATTATTTAATTCATTTGATGTAAATGTAATTTGTTGTAATATTATTTTGCGGGGCACATCCAGGTTGCGGTTGTAGCCACCGTTGTATTATTTCATTTTTACTGTTTTTGCTCCTAGGACAGACCCAAGGTGGGGTGCACAAACTGCCGGGCGGGTAGTTTGCCGTACCCGTTGGGGTCTTGGGTGGGGTAATGGCTATTCATCACAACTGTGTAATCCGTCTTTTGTTGCAGGCTCAAAACAAACACGGATTACTTGCAAATCCAATAAAGTTCATCTATGATCTGGAATGCCTATTATTGCGTCTGACGAATGTACAATATCTATATATGATAGCTATTTAGGCGTCACTTATGTTTTACACCCGCGCTAGCCCAGCCCCCGCTCTGTCGTTAGTTAAGTAACCTAACGGGTGATGACGGGACCCCGTGGCGAATGCGGATGGCATAAGAGGACGTTGTATTTTCGTTGTTTTCTGCAATGATAGGTTAATGATGGGACGCATTATCTATAATGCAAAGAAAAACAAACCAAAGTTTAAATCGTTGGAACAATTTAAAAGAAACCACTCGGTTAATTTTAAAAAACAGATAATTTTTTAAATGCGGAGCTTTGACCACTCCTTTTAAAAGTTATCAGGTTCCTTCGGTTATATCAAGTTCACTACGTTCACGGTTTCGCCAAAACCAGTCGTAGCCCTCCGTCATTTCTTATGGATAGTCAATAGTATTCAAGCTATGTTTGTTGACTTTCGTCAAGGCATAGTGTTTGGTAGCTACTGGGTATTCATTTGTTGCATAGATAGATGTGTTGGTTTGGGACAGTCACATTACCTTGTTGGCTTACGTCAAGGGTATATACGGGTGGGTTCAAATTAACAAGATAATGATGGGCAGAACTTGACATGTGACTTATGATTTGTTGGCTTACGTCAAGGTCATAAGAGCATGGGGCAAAAACCTATATCGGGAATTTCTAAAGAAACTGAAATTTGCAAAGAGATGCATACCATTTGGAGTTTGATGAATGTTGGTAGGATTCCTTCAACATTATCATACGATGATATTTGGATCCCGATCCTACTGTGAGTATATGCTACTTATCAGGATATTCGTCACTTAACGATCAATGCTATAAACCAAGTAGGTGTCCAGAAAAGTGTCAGCGGGGTTACGCCCCCAGAGAAAAGAGGTTATTTAATTAAGGAACTTCGCGAAAGAGTTGGAAAACCTCCCTCGAAGTATCGACACTGGCCTGGCTGAACGGTTAAGCAAGTATTGTACGGTGAGAATAGTCCTGGCTAATTCTTCTTTTATGGTTTGAGGAAGGATTCGAGAAACAGTGGGAGCCATCCAGTTTAGATAAACTAAAAACCACTCTAAACTTGCAAGAGCATCATGCTAAAGAGTTTTCTTCTCTCTCTCCTAATTGCAGCGACCCTGAAAATGACTGGACTTAAGTTACTCTTAGAGAAAAATATACTGACAGGGCCAAACTATAAAGATTGGCTGCGGAATGTCAAAATGGCTTTGACCTATGACAAATTGGGGTACGTCCTCACCGCTACGGCACCTGCTGTCCCTGGTCCCAAATCCAGCAATGCGGATAAGGAAATCCGCAAAACCTGGGATTTAGATTGCGCGAAAGCCAAGTGCATCGTGCTTGCTTCAATGAACAATGAACATCAGAGGAGGCACGAGGATATGGGCCTTGATGGCATATTTCTCCATACAAAGGAACTTTATGGAGAGCAAGATACGGGACCTCTAAGAACTTGTTTCGAGCGAGGTTGGCTGTCGGGTCATCGGTAGGAGAACATGTCCTAAAGATGATCGGCTATATTGAAGAGCTCGCAGACCTTGGGATGACTTTGGATAATGAGCTCTATACAGACCTTATTCTCCAGTCCCTTCCTCCCACCTACGCCCAGTTTATCCTGAACTTCAACCTTCAAAGAAAAGAAGTTGAACTTCCGGAACTCCTGAACATGTTAAGGAGTGCAGAGGGCACCTTGCAGAAGGCAAGGGAAACACCCGCTATGTTTGTTGGCGGTTCATCTTCTTCCGGGTCCAAGGCTAGGGCCAAAGGAAGGAAGAAGAAGGCCGTCCCCAGACCTAGAGGAGGTGTTAGTAAGGTGGGAGGAAAGGGAAAGAAAAAGTTTGCGGTACCGGTAGTGGGCCAGGATGAGTGCTTCCATTGTCACAGGAAAGGGCACTGGAAGAAGGATTGCAAGGCGTGGAACGCCAAGAACGAGGAACCGAAGCAAGCTGTGGCTTCGACTTCAGGTGTGTTTGTAATTGAGAATTGTCTGTCGATCAACTCTACTTCCTGAGTATTGGATACCGCATCAGGATCTCATATTTACAATTCATTGCAGGCACTGAGAAACCGTAGAGTGCTGAAGGAAGGTGATATGACCCTAAAGGTTGCTAACGGAGCTGGCGTGGGAGCTGCGTCCGTCGGGGATTATCACCTAGGATTGACGAGTGGACACATTTTGGTTTTACATAACTGTTATTTTGTACCAAGCTTAACGTGTAATATCATATCAGTTTCCTTGTTATCAAATAAAGGTTATGATTTCACGTTTGTAAGAGATGTTGTTAACATCCACCTTAATCATGGTTTGATTGGGTCAAGTACACTAAATAACGGTATATATGTTTTAAACCAACTCCAAATTTTCAACGTCCAGAACACACTAAAAAGAAAGTCTCCAGATTTAAATAAAGCTTTCTTATGGCATTGTAGACTGGGTCACATCAATGAGAGAAGGTTGACTAAGTTGCATAGAGAAGGATATTTGGACTCGTTCGAATATCAAACTTATGACACTTGTCAATCTTGTCTCAAAGGAAAGATGACAAAGACTCCATTTACTGGACAAGGAGTAAGAGCGAGCGAGCTCTTCGGACTCATACACAGCGATGTATGCGGTCCAATGTCTACACATGCAAGAGGTGGTTTTTCCTATTTCATTACTTTCACGGATGATTTCTCTTGGTATGGACATGTCTTCTTAATGAAGCATAAATCCGAGGCCTTTGAGAAATTCCAGGAATACAAGAGTGAAGCGGAAAACCAAACAGGCAAAAGTATTAAGACACTGAGATCTGATCGAGGTGGAGAATACTTAAGTGCCGAGTTCCTAGGTTACCGAAAAGAGAAAGGAATTATCTCTCAGCTTACTCCTCCATACACTCCACAGCACAACGGTGTATCGGAGAGACGGAATCGAACCCTATTGGATATGGTACGATCCATGATGAGTAATGCTGAGTTACCACGATCTTTCTGGGGTTATGCGCTAGAATCAGCGGCATATCTTTTGAACAAAGTTCCAACCAAAACTGTGCCTACCACACCATATCAGATGTGGAGTGGGAAGAAACCCTATCTTCAGTACCTGAAGACATGGGGATGTCCAGCTTTTATAAAAAAGCAGCATCCGGACAAGCTCGAGGCACGCTCAGTAGAGTGTAAGTTTGTAGGATATCCAAAGAACTCTATGGGATATTGTTTCTATTACGCAGAGGAATAAAAGGTTTTTGTTTCTCGTCATGCCCGCTTCTTAGAAACTGAATTTTTAGAAAATCAGAAGAGTGGGAGCAAAATAGAACTGGAAGAAATTCCAGAACCACAAACTGCTACTGAAAGTTTGGTAGAACCGATAGTTCATGAAGAACAGGACATTCCCGCACCCCTCCGCAGGAGTAGTAGGCCGTCTCATCCGCCTAAAAGATACTACGGTTTTCTCATAGATGGGGATAGAGAGGATTGCATCATAGATGATGATGAACCTACTGACTTCCAGCAGGCCATCCAGAGCGGCGACTCGGTACGATGGCTAGATGCAATGCGGACCGAAATGGAGTCCATGTACACCAACAAAGTATGGACTTTGGACTTTGCTCCAGATGGGGTAAAACCCATAGGATGCAAATGGATCTTCAAGAAAAAGATTGGTGTAGATGGACAGGTGGAAACCTATAAGGCTAGACTTGTTGCAAAGGGTTTTCGTCAAAGACGTGGTTTGGACTATGACGAAACTTTTTCTCCAGTGGCTATGCTCAAATCCATTCGGGTCCTTCTTGTTATTGCTGCCTTCCATGATTATGAAATCTGGCAGATGGACGTAAAGACGGCTTTTCTGAATGGAAATTTAGAAGAGTGCGTCTATATGGATCAGCCAGAGGGTTTTAATCAGAGTGGGAACAGTGGGAAAGTATGCAAGCTGCTTAAGTCCATTTATGGACTAAAGCAGGCATCGCGGAGTTGGAACATCTGGTTTGATGAGACAGTCAAAGAATATGACTTTATCAAAAATCCAGATGAACCGTGCATATATAGTAAAGTTGTAGCCAGAAGTGTCGTATTCCTCGTCTTGTACGTGGATGACATTCTATTGATAGGAAATGACATTCCTATGCTACAATCTGTCAAAGAATTCTTGTCACACAGGTTCTCCATGAAAGACCTGGGTGATGCCTCTTACATTCTGGGGATCCGGATCTATCGTGATAGATCCAAGAGGATGTTGGGACTTTCGCAGTCCAGGTATATCGACACTGTACTGAAAAGATTCAGTATGGAAGATTCTAAGCGCGGTAATCTACCGGCTTGTCACGGAATCACCCTCTCCAAAGAGATGTCTCCCAAGACTGATTTGGAAAGGGAACGCATGTCTATTATACCCTACGCTTCTGCGGTAGGCTCTATAATGTATGCGATGTTGTGCACCAGACCAGATGTAGCTTACGCACTGAGCGTGGTAAGCCGGTATCAGTCAGACCCAGGGGAGAAGCACTGCATAGCAGTAAAGAACATTCTCAAGTACCTGAGAAGGACTAAGGAGATGTTCTTGGTTTACGGCGGAAAAGACCTCAGGTTGGAGGCCTTTGCTGATTCCGGCTTCCAGAGTGATAAGGACGATTTCAAGTCCATGTCGGGTTATGTCTTTACCCTCAATGGAGGGGCGGTGTGCTGGAAGAGCTCCAAGCAGGACACCGTTGCTGACTCAACGATGGAAGCGGAGTATATAGCTGCTTGCGATGCCGCAAAAGAAGCAGTCTGGATGAAGAAGTTCCTAACAGAACTTCAGGTGGTTCCTACCATTGTTGATCCAATACCTCTGTATTGCGACAACAACCGAGCTATAGCTTTAGCGAAGGAACCAAGGTTCCATCAGAAGTCCAGACACATCTTAAAGCGGTATCACCTGATCAGGGAGATCATTGATCGTCAGGAGATCGAGGTTCGGAGAGTTGCTTCTGAAGAGAACATTGCTGATCCATTCACGAAGGCCCTACCTCAGATTCAGTTCGAGAGGCTACTCGAGATCATCAGTCTTCGATACGCCAGTACATGGCCCTAGTGCAAGTGGGAGATTGTTAGTGTTTATGCCCTAGAAGGCCATTACTGTATCTTACTAGTTTGTATATTACTTAATGGAAGCTTGGGATATTCACATGTATATAACAGTCTTGCTAAACATGGTAGTATGCTACTTGGTTTTTCTATCTTAATATGTGAGTATACGTATTGATAGAGCTCTTAGGATCTTGCTTGACTACCAGCGTTGTGATGGCAGTCACACTAGTGGGGACTGGGTAGTCTACAAGCACATCCTTATAAAGGTCCCTAGTCGTTGGATTATCGAGAAAGGGCATCGATACTCCGGAGTAGACTAGTGTGTACGCTTCTCATCCCAGTTGGGGAGATGGTCTGTCCCACAGCCGTCAGTACGTCATACTGAAGATAGTATGCAGGTGCTCGTTAGGTTACGGGTACACCGGACAGGACTCACAGGGAACTGTTGGTTGGTTTTATACCAGTCGTCAGTGAACAGTTCCCAGGTGACATAAGTACAGCATAGTCCGCAGACTTGACACTGCTACTTCGCCTCGAGTGTGTCCCACTGTTCTTAGATTGCTACCCTACCACGGCTCAAAGGAGTCATGCAAACAGGTAGCAGTTGGGTACAGTCCCGAGCACTTGGAGGCAGTGGCGGTTAGACAGGATTCGTCTCTCCCGGTATTAGGGGTTGATATCGCGCTGTGTCAGAGAGCCATTACGCAAAGTCCCTGGCCAGGGCAAGCGAGATTTGCTGGTAGGTTCCTTTAGTTTCTCAGGGTGTAATGGGCTTCGCTCCGACACGACTTATACCGCTATTAGGGGACTGACGCTTGCCGCCCCCTAGGCCCGATATGCGATAGTCTAAGATGAACGGACCGGACTGTATGGAGATTGTCACATCAGGCTCAATAGGAGTTCGGATGGGTTTCCTCATCGGCCTTCTTATCGACATCTACCTGGGGACCGTTACGTACAGCTAGTGCCGCTTGCGGTCTGTGGTTAAACCCACTGCCAGCGTAGTAGTCGAGTCTCTAGAGTCCCACACAGAGAGTTTCCCTACTCCAGGCGAAACGATATAGAGGTCGTATGGTTTTACGACAAGGGTTCGGACGCATACGTGTGTTTACGCACGTACGACTTTCGGACAGTTTTTACCAGTCGGCTTTGGTTTAAGCCAGTTACTGGTATCCGGTTATTGGATTTATACAGTCTAAAGATTTTCCGTATTTTTGCGGAAAGGAGGGGCGTTCTCGTAATTACGCGAGAAGCTTCTAGAAGATGGTGACTAAGGAGGTTTAGGTGGCATATACATTGAATGAGATTAGTGAGTCATATGGATGATTCATCCATGTCATTAATACTTCATAATTGCTTAATGACTCATGGAGATGAATCACCACAAGATATTTATCAAGCATGGTTGTAAAATGATTTCTTTTCTTTTCTTGATAAAAAGAAATGCTTGATATATATTATGATAACTCATTCTTCTCACTTCACTATTATCTTCACCTTCTCTCTCCTCAAGCTCTCCCTCTTCAAACCCTAATCCTCCCCTCTCATGTGTTGAGTACAAGGATTAGTTAGACTAATTAAACCATAACCCTCACTCTATATCACCTAGCTTCTTTGATTAGCACTTAAAGAAGGTTAGTTGCCTCAAGTTTAGAGGCTAAGCTTGGAGTAAAGCACTCGGGTGGATCGTCTACTTCTTCGAGAAGGCCGAGGAGGAGGTGGAGTTCGCAAAGACGAAGGACACGATTCATTAGGTATAATCCCTAAACATAGTAGCATAGAAACTCTATGTTTGAAGTTAGTTATCGTTTAGCTTCGATTCAAGCGGTTAGTCGATGTTTGTTCACTAAACAAGTTCGTTTTTGAAAATTCCGCCTCCCCACAAGTACTGGGGTGTTGTACATCGACTTACAAACCGATCAAAAGTGACTAGATTACTAGATTCACAAAGTTCTAACTAGTTTTCACAAAACTAATTATTGTGGATTCCAAATAATGTATTGCAAACCACAGACATCTAGACGATGTTAAACATTTCGATCGATTTATCAAACACCCAAATTTCCCAGAGACCTCAACACTTGAGTCACACTTAAAAATACCCAGAATGTGCCACAAGTACCTACGGATCATCACAAGAAGGCACGTTCCGTGCCTCACCACCGGCGCCGCTGAACCGCGGCAAAACCCATGGATTGGATGCGGTTGCACGTCCATTTGGTCGAGTTAGAACATCGTTTTTCTTGGGGATCTTTAGAAAACCCTGCACAATTTTCTGCATATTTTAATTTAAAAAATTCCCACTTTTGAAAAAATTTCCAGAGACTAGGATTTTTGGGTTTCGAAAAGTCAGTCGAACACTTTAACTTCGCCTAGACGACTCCTAATACTCTAGCAAGGCTCTGATACCACTGCTGGATACGCTTAGCACCCTCTCTTGGTTTTAGCAAACATTATGTATGCAATTTCAAGAAATCTAGAGTGCTAAGCAAACCGAACCAAGGATCTAAATAGAGAATTAGGGTTTTATATGCATGTAAACAAACTTTACACTAAGTGAACTAGGAATACAAGCTTTGTAGACCGGTCCTTCACTTCTAAAGCTCCGTATAGTAATCCCTTTGCTCCAAGTATTGGCCCCCGAACTCTTCATAGGCTCCACTAGGCGAAAGGAACGAGCTTGCTTAAGGATCTTCGAGGTCGAAAACTCAAGCTACCTCTTCACTAATTGACGGACTAGTGAAGTAAACAACCTATACTAAATAGCTAGTTTGGTATACATTGATGAAGTAGGAATTTCGCTCACTTTAGAATTATTTTTCTCTTTTTCTTTTTCTCCTCACTCAAAAACTAGTAAAGAAAATGAGATGAAGAAGAAGATGAAGTGATGAACTATGGTGAAGAAAATATCACAATTATATTTGTAGAGACTTCACCATGGCTAAAGATAATGGTTGGGTTAATAAATATCTAGAGTAAAACAAAATTAGTGAAATTAAGTCAAGGCTTCTACATGCTTCCACAAGCATCTTTAGCCATGCTAATTTCCACCTGATTTTGATTTTTCCCTTAATAATTAAGCACCCAAATTATCTTTACTTAGGTATGAGTCTCATACACCCAAGTCCAATGTATCATCTAGCATGACACAATAATAAATACATTAATATATATCACATCTATATTTATATGTATTTAGAGAAGAGAAATTCTTAAGTGAGCTAATATTAGTTAATATATATTAATATATCAAATATATAATTATATATTAAATTATTAAATCAACACTTGATTTAATAATCCGACTATATCGCATAAAACTGACTAATATCATTTATATGTATATCAAATATACATACAACAAATTATTGAATCAACACTTGATTCAATAATCCGGTTATATCACATATAACCTATATTGCGAGATTAGAATACTGTATCACATACACGTATCAATCTCAGTCCCGAACATATCATATATGTGCCCTACTTTGTTTCGCTTGAGCCAGGAAACCTTTGTGTAGGACTCTAAAGACTCGTTAATACGCCAGCAGTAGGTGATGATCATATCAGTCACCTACAAGCCATCAAAGGAACTAGCTGGACGTAACGGCTACCAAGGAATTGAGCGATCAGAAGATCAACAAGAACGTTTTTCCATAATCCTGTGAATCCAATAACTAACGCTACCGTAGTGTCCGGTCTGTTCGTCTGATGTGTCGCATATCAAGTCTGGGGGTGGTACATATCAGTCCCTAATAACTTGATAAGTCATGCCGATGTGAGGCTTATAACGAGTTGAGAGACTACTGATAACACTTACCAGTAAATCTCAGCATCAGGTCTGGCCAGGGACTTCCTGTTATAGCCAATCAAGTATAGCGCAACATCAACCCCCAATACCGGGAGAGACGAAACCCCTCCTATCGCTCATTGCCTCCATGTGACTCGGGACTGTACCCAAAATCCACCTGTTTGCACGCCCTCTTGAGGGTGGTAGGGAGGAAATCAAAGCACAGTATGAATCACACAATACTTTATGACGATCTCGAATCTATAGAATCACCAGTACTAGTGTTACCAGAGAACTGCTATTTGACGTTAGGTATAATACCATCTAGGAGTTCTCGGCGAGTCCTGTTCGGTGTACCCATTCTGTAATGAGCACCTGTGTACAATCTTTGATGTCAAACACCAATGGATGTGAGATCATCCTTCGCCCCATACAGTGTCAAAAAACGAACACACTAGTCTACTTTGGAATATCGATGCCCTGTCTCGATACTTCCACAACTAGGAACAATTAAAGTTTGAACTTGTGGACTATCCTTGCCCCACTAGTTTGATCTGCATCATAATCCTGGTAGTCAAGTACACATCCTAAGGGCTTTACCAATATGTGAGAGAAGTACAGTATCACAATACCGGTCTACATATTAAGATAAAGAGTAACTAGATAGCATACTATCATGTCGAGCAAGAAAGTTCTCTCTATATATGTCCAAGCATCCATTATAATATACAATCATGTATAATAATGGCCTTTAAGGTATACATAGAACTAAGACATGGTAGGGTAGTAATCTAAGTACAGTGGGAACACACTCGAGATGGATAGTGATGTCAAGTCAACGGACTAACCTGTACTTATGTCACCAGGGTACTCCTAACTGACGATAGGTATAATACCAACCAGCAGTTCCAAGCGAGTCCGTCCAGTGTAACTCATAATCTAATGAGCACCTATATACTATCTTTTATACCGTATACAAATGGCTGCTGGACAGGCCACCTCCCCTGATGGGGATAAGAAGCGTTTACACTAGTCTACTCTGAAGTATCAATGCCATGTCTCGATAATCCTACGACTAAGGAAAAGTTTAAGAATGTGCTTATAGACTACCCAGCTCCCACTAGTGTGACTGCCATCACAACGCTGGTAGTCAAGCAATGATTCTAAGGGCTCTATCAACATGTATTATCAATACGTTAAAAGAAACATGTACATATATTAAGATAGATTCAAACCAGATAGCATACTATCATGTTGAGCAAGACTGCTATTATATCTATATATATCCAAAGCATCCAAAAAGTAATATACAATCCAGTACTATAAATAATGTCCTCTAATATATATCACTAAAAATCTCCCACTTTCACTAAGGCCGTGTATTGGCATATCGCAGACCTAACATCTCGAACAGCTTCTCGAACTACGTCTGAGGGATGACCTTTATAAGTGGATCTTGTTTTCCGTGTCTACTCCCACACCTTGATCTCCCGGCGATCCACGATCTCCCTGATCAGGTGATACCGCCTCAAGATATCTCTGGACTTCTGATGGGACCTTGGTTCCTTCGCTAAAGCTATAGCCCCGTTGTTGTCAAAATACAAAGGTATTAGGTCAACAATGGAAGGAACTACCTGAAGTTCAGTAATGAACTTCTTCATCCAGACTGCTTCTTTCGCAGTCTCATAAGCAGCGATATACTCTGCCTCCATAGTCGAGTCAGCAACAGTATCCTGTTTGGAACTCTTCCAACAGACTGCCCCTTCATTGAGGGTGAAGACATAAACCGACATGGATTTGGAGTCATCCTTGTCACTCTGGAAGTTGGAGTCAGCGAATACCTTGATCTAGAGGTCTTTACTGCCATACACCAAGAACATCTCCTTAGTCCTACTCAGGGACTTGAGAATGTTTTTTACTGCTATCCAGTGCTTCTTCCCAGAGTTTGATTGATACCAGTTTACCACGCTTAGTGCATAAGCAACATCTAGTCTGGTACATAACATCGCAAACATTATAGATCCTACCACCAAAGCATAGGATATAATACTCCTGCGATCTCTTTCCAAATCAGTCTTTGGAGGCATCTCTTTGAATAGGGTGATCCCGTGACAAGCTGGTTGATTACCGCCCTTGGAATCTTCTATACTGAATCTTTTCAGTATGGTGTCAATGTACCTGGACTGTGAAAGTCCTAACATCCTCTTAGATCTATCACGATAGATCTAGATCCCCAGAATATTCGAAGCAACACCTAGGTCTTTCATGGAGAACTTCTATGACAATAATCCTTTGATTGATTGTAGCATAGGAATGTTATTTCCTATCAGTAGAATGTCATCCAGGTACGAGACGAGGAATACCACATTTCTCGCTACAATCTTACTATAAATACATAGTTCATCTGGATTTTTGATAAAGTCAAATTTTTTGGCTGTCTCATCAAAGCAGATGTTCCAACTCCGAGATTCATACTTTAATCCATAAATGGATTTAAGCAACTTGGACACCTTTTCGCTGCTCCCACTCTTTATGAAACCTTCTAGCTGATCCATATAAACACACTCTTCCAAATTTCCATTCAGAAAAGCGGTCTTTATGTCCATCTACCGAATTTCATAATCATGGAAGGAAACAATGACAAGTAGGATCCAAATGGATTTAAGCATAGCCACTGGAGAAAAGGTTTCATTATAGTCCAAACCAGGTCTTTAACGAAAACCTTTTGCTACAAATCTAGCCTTATAGGTTTCAACATGTCTATCTGCACCAATCTTCTTTCTGAAGATCCATTTGCAGCCTACGGGTTTTATACCTTAAGGTGCAATGTCCAAAGTCCAAACTTTGTTGGTGTACATGGATTCCATTTCGGTCCTCATTGCATCCATCCATTTTAGTGAGTCTCTACTCGTAATGGCCTGCTGGAAACTAGTTGGCTCGTCATTATTGATGATGCTATCTTCTCTATCCCCATCTACGTGAAAACCATAGTATCTCTCGGGCGGATGAGACTGCCTAGTAGATCTGCGGAGTGGCGCAGGAACGTCCGGTTCTTTCGAAATTTCTAGTTCCGCTATACTTTCAGTAATAGTTTGTGGTTCTGGAATTTCTTCCAGTTCTATTGCGCTCCCACTTATTTCTTTTTCAAGAAATTGAGTCTCCAGAAAGTGGGCATGCTGAGAAACAAAAATCTTTTCTTCCTCTGCGTAATAGAAAATATACCCCTTGAATTCTTTAGGTATCCCACAAACATACACAGTACTGATCATGCCTCGAGCTTGTCTGCATGCTGCTTTTTGATAAAAGCAGGACATCCCCATATCATAATATACTTAAGATAGGGTTTCTTCCCACTCCACATATCATATGGTGAGGTAGGCACTAACTTAGTAGGAACTTTGTTCAAAAGATATGCAGCAGATTCTAGTGCGTAACCCAAGAAGGATAGCGGTAACTCAGCATTACTCATCATGGAACGTACCATATCCAATAAGGTGCAGTTCCGCCTTTCCAATACACTGTTTGTATTGAGGTGTGTATAGAGGAGTTAGCTGAGAGAGAATTCCATTCTCTTTTAAATAATCCAGGAACTCGGCACATAAGTATTCACCACCTCGTTTAATCGATGTATCTTAATACTTTTGCTTGTTTTTTTTTCCACTTCATTCTTGTATTCCAGGAATTTCTCAAAGGCCTCAAATTTATGTTTCATCAAGAATACAAGTACGTACCTTAAGAATCATCCGTAAAAGTAATGAAGTAGGAATAACCACTTCTTGAATGTGTAGACATTAGACCGCACACGTCGCTGTGTATGTGTCCCAAAAGCTTAGTGGCTCTTACTCCATGTCCAGTTAACGGAGTAGTTGTCATCTTTCCTTTGAGACATGATTAACAAGTTGTATTAGACAGATATTCAAACGGATCCAAATATCCCTTTCTATATAACTTCATCAACCGTGTTTCATTGATGTGACCTAGTCTACAATTCCATAAGAAAGCTTGATTCATTTCTGGAGACTTTCTTTTTAGTGTGTTCTGGATGTTAAAACTGAATGTTGATTTAACATGTATATACTGTTGTCTAGTGTACCTGACCCAATCAAACCATGATTAAGGTGAATATTTACAACATCGCTTACAAATGTAAAATCATAACCTTCATTAGATAGAAAAGATACAGAGATGATATTACATGTCAAACTAGGTACACAAAAACAGTTACGCAAAACCAAAATGTGTCCGCATGTCAACCTTAGGTGATATTCCCCTACGGAAATAACGTCCAAGATCGCTCCGTTACAAACCCTGAGGGTCATATCACCCGCCTTTATAACTCTATGGCTTTTCAGTGCCTGCAATGAATTACAGATATGAAATTCTGAACCGGTATCCAATACCCAGGAAGTAGAGTTAATTGATAAACACTTTTCAATTATAAACACATCTGAAGCCGAAGCCACAACTTGCTTTGAATGCTGGTTCTTAGTTTCCCAAGCCCTGCAGTCCTTCTTACAATGGCCTTTATTGGGACAATAAAAACATTCATCTTTTCCTACTGTCGGCCCCAAAAATTTTTCCTTTCCCTTTCCATGTACCTTATTGACACCACCTTCCGGCTTGGTGGGGGCCTTCTTCTTCCCCTTGGCTTTCGTCTAGGATCTAGAGGAAGAAGATTCCCCAATAAGCAGAGCGGGTGTCTCCCTGGTTTTCTTTAGGGTACCCTCTACACTCCTTAACATGTTAAAGAGTTCTGGAAGTGTAACTTTCTTCCCTTGAATATTGAAATTCAATATAAACTGGGGATAGGTAGAGGGGAGGGACTGCAAAATCAAGTCTGTATATAACTCGTTCTCCAACGTGGTCCCAAGGTCCACGAGCTCTTCAATATAGCTGATTGTCTTAAGGACGTGGTCCCCTACAGATGACCCGATAGCCAATCTCGCCTGAAATAATTTCTTCGAGGTCTCGTATCGATACGAGACTGCTCTCCTGTTGGGTTATGCAAGCGCCCCGGCCATCAATCCGTCGCCAAATGTGGAACAAAAATTTTCAAAAACCGGCGCTAACACAACCCTATAACCCGGATCGACCCATAAGCCCTACATAACAAAACATGCAAAGGAGTTAGAATGGTTATACCATATAGATCCGTGTCCTTCGTCCTTCAACCATCATCCCAAGCTCCTAGTGGCTTCCTTGATCAAGCTTGATCTTCGGTCTCTCTCTATCGAAGATGATCCACCCGAGACTCTATGCAATGAGCTCCAATCTCATATCTGAGATAACTAGGATACCTAGATCGCTACACTAGATACCGTAGAAGAAGTAGAGAGTGATGAAGGATTAATTTATCTCAAGACACCCAAGGTTTCTCAACACATGAGAGGGTTTGGGTGGAGGAAGAAGAAGATGCCAAAAGGATGAGGTGTTGAGAGCAACTCAAGAGAGAGAGAAAGAAAATGAATAATGGCTTGTGTTTTTGTTTGTTGTGTGTGTGTGATAAGAAATAATGGAGCCATCACATAAATGTCCATGTCTCAAAAATATCATAGTCAACAAAAAATATCTCAAGTCAACATAATCTCACAACAAACAAAAACCCTAAGTATGCTAGAATAGTAACCATGGGTCACTAATTAGCCATGCCACAAAAATGCAATAAACACCTTGTCCTACACCTCAATAATCTTTTAATCCAAAAAGTTCTAAACCATGATAAGGTATAATCTTCTAAAAGTAATCTTGTAATAAATTACAAGAATTCCCCTCAACCGTATATACATACCCACATCCGTATTTCGAAGAATACGAATACAAAGAGACGAAAATAATCCAACAAATATAATACTAGGATCCGGCTTAAACCAAAGCCCACTAGTATTATTCGTCCGAACATCATCGGTGCATAAGTACGCATATGTGATCGAACCCTGTCGTAAAACCATAAGAACTCTACATCGTTTTGCCCGAAGCAGGGAAACCCTCTTTGTGGGACTCTAAAGACTCTTCAATACGCTGGCAGTGGGTTTAACCATAAGCACGTCAGTGGCACTAGCTATACGTAACGGCTACCCAGGTATTGAGCGAAAGGGAGGCCGACGATCAAACTCATCCTGAAACCCCTACTAAGCTTGACAATGACAATATCTGTACAGTCCGGTCCGTTCGTCTATGAGTATCTCATATCGAATCTACGGGGTGGATAAAGTCAGACCCCTAATAACGCGACATTTAGTGTCGGTATGAAACCCATCACCACTTAAGAAACTACCGATCCTAGATTAGTAATTCTCGACTACCTTGGCAAAGGATTTCTGGTGATGGCCATCCGTGCACAACAGGGACATCAACCCCCAATACCGGGAGAGATGAATCCCCCGACGATCTGCTCACTGCCTCTATGTGGCTTGGGACTGTACCCAACTAAAACCTATTTGCACGACTCCTTTGAGCCGTGGTAGGGCAGTAATTAAAGCACAGTGGGAACTCACACGAGACAAATGACGATCTCAGGTTGATAGATAACCTGTACACATATCACCAAGGAACTGCTATCTCACAATAGGTTTAATACCAACTAGCATGTTCCCGGCGAGTCCGTCCGTTGTACTTATAACCCAATGAGCACCTGTATACATCTTAGGTGAACAAACTAACACTAATGGCTTGTGAGACTGGCCGCCGGCCCTCGTTGAGGTCTCGATCACTATACACTAGTCTACTCTGGAGTATCGATGCCCAGTCTCGAAACTCCCATGACTAGGGACATTTAAGGATGTGACTATAAACCACCCAGCTCCCATGTATATAATCGCCATCATAATGCGGGTAGTCAAGAAAGAATCCTATAGGCTCTATCAACATGTAATAGTGATCAGTAAAGCCACCTTAAGCAGATACATGATGATAAAGATAAACTAGATAGCATACTGTCATCTCGAGTAAGACTGTTCTACTGATATAGGTCCTCCTTCAATCATCGCAATCGCGTGCCTGCGATCCAATAATTGACTTAAGGGCACTATAGCCAACAATCTCCCACTTGCACTTAAGGCTAATTATTGCGGTGTCGCATACTCACAGCCTGTGATACTGAACACCTGATTTCTCTACTAATCAGTTTCATAAAGTTCTATTGTGAAACTATCGCGTTCGAGAAATAGCCTCAATGAGTGGATCCTCTCCAATGTTTCTTTCTATATCTCTCGTTATCTCAAGTTCGTGCAGAAAACCATCTCCCGAAATGAGCAATACCTGTCTTAGAATATGTCTGGATATCTGATGGGACCCATTTCACAAATGAACTCCAAATCCAGTAAACTTCATAGACTGTATCGTCCACTGAAATTAATCAGTATCCTACGCCATGCCTTCCTCAGTATCTTCTTGGACCACCTGTCCAAACCGCTGCCCCCTCAGAAGAGGGAAAACTATAACTCTGACAGTCACTCTGTCATCCAGGTCACCTTAGAAGCCTGGAATGATAACCGGCTCCCGAAGGAGGTTGCAGTTACCATATCCCTAGAACATCCACTTATGTTCATAAACTGCTTCCGAATGTTTCTCCAGGATTGGATTAATATAAACTTATAGCAACTAGAGCAAAAAGTAACATCTGGTATGGTAGCTGACATCTTGGGATTGACTCAATTGCCTAAGCAAGTGATATGCCAACCATGCACATCCCTCTCCCTTTTAGTCTGTAAGACACCTTTAGAGAGGGTGACTCCATCACCTGTAGGTACACCACCATGCCAGGAGTCATCCATTCTAAAACACCTTTAGAATAGTGTCAAAGTACCCAGATTGGGAAACTACCCAAATCTAGATCTAAAACCATAGATCTAGTTACCAGAATGCCTGATATATTATCCATATCCAATATGGAGAAACCACTGTGTGACAACTGTAGGGTTCCTAGGCATCCTAATGAGGTCTCACAAGGCATCAACCATGCCAATTTCAAATTTAAACGGTGCCGAGAAACCCTAGAACGGATCGTTGGCTAGATTTCTAGGCGAACAAAGTAACTAGTTAACACTTAACTATAAGAATCGGAAATACAACCTTTGTAGATCCGGTGCTCCACCTCCATAGCTCCGCAATGAAGTCCTCTCGCTGTCCAAAACAAATCCCGGGCTCTAGCGTCGGCTTCATCGGAGAATAGGCGAGCTAGGTCGTCGATGTCCATGCCGAAGATGATCTACGTCGAAGCATCGCTAGATCAAGCTCCACCTTCACCAAGCCATGAAAACTTGTGAAGGAAACACCCTATACTACTTGGCAAGAGGTAGAGGATGAAGAAATAGGAAGTGGGTAGACTTTAGAATTGGATTTCTCACTTGTTTTCATCAATCACCATTGATGAAGTAAGCTTCTTCATGGAAGAAGAAGATGAAGAAGATGAATATTGTTATGATAAGTTATTTTCTAAATAGAAAATAAAAGGAATGCTTATCATAATCTAACCATGGTGAAGTGTAGAGAATCAACTAGGGTTGAGTGGAGTGGTTAGGGTTAAGCATGAGACAAAATGGTGACTAAGTCGAAGCTTCATGAAGCTTCAACATGCAAGTCCAAAATTAGCCACCATTTCATTTCTTTATGCTTAATATTTTTCCAAAATAAATAAATGAATAAATAATGGATAAAACAAAACCCTAATTTCCAACTTAACCATGGTTTAATTCTTTACACTTAACCAAAAAGAATGTATCATCAAACATGATACAATCATGTGTACAAAAGTATATCACATATACAATGTGCACAAACCAAGTGAGAAAATCCGTTTAAAGTGAACCAATACTAGTTAGTGCAAAGTAATATATCAAATATATAATTATGCATTAAATCATTAAATCAACACTTGATTCAATGATTCGGTCATGTCGCACACAACCGACTAGTATTCAATGTATCGGCTTATCGAATCAACGCTTGAATCGATAACTAGGTTATATCGCATACAACCATTCGACACATCGATCGCGAGAATGAAATACGGTATCACATACACGCATTATTCTCGGTCCCGCACATATCTCATATGCGCTCCTATTTCGTTTCGCTTGAGCCAGGAAACCTCTGTGTAGGACTCTAAAGACTCGTCAATACGCCGGCAGCGGATGATGATCATATCAAACATCCACAAGCCGCAAGCGGTCTGCTAAACGTAACGGCCACCCGGGTATTGAGCGATCTGAAGATCGACGAGCAAGCCCGCTCACACTCCAGTGAATCCAACCAGTAACACTACCGTATAGTCCGGTCTGATCGTCTGATATGTCGCATATCTCGCCTAGGGGTGGTAAACGTCAGACCCCAATAGCTCGATAAGTCGTGTCGATATGAGGTCTATAACAATTCGAGAAACTACTGGTAACACTTACCAGTAAATCTCAGCAACCCTGGCCAGGGATTTCCTGTTATAGCCAATCGAACACAGCGCAACATCAACTCCCTATACCGGGAGAGATGAATCCCCTCCTATCGCTCATTGCCTCCATGTGACTCGGGACTGTACCCAAAAACCACCGTTTTGCACGCCCTCTTGGACGTGGTAAGGTGGAAATCAAAGCACAGTGGGAACCACACAAGACTCTATGACGATCTCGGGTCAACAGACTACTCTGTACCAGTGTCACCAGAGAACTGCCATCTGACGTGAGGTATAATACCATCTGGGAGTTCTCGGCGAGTCCGTCCAGTGTTCCCAGTCTCTACTGAGCACCCGTATATCATCTCTGATGTCAAACACCAATGGATATAGGATCATCCATCTCCCATCTGTATAGGTCGAGAAGGTATACGCTAGTCTACTCTGGTATATCGATGCCCCGTCTCGATACACCCACGACTAGGGACTTTGAAGGATGTACTTATGGACTACCATGTCCCCACTAGTATGATCCGCATCATAGTCCAGGTAGTCAAGTACACATCCTAAGGGCTTTACCAACATGTAACAGAGAGACAAACAGTATACACGTTAAGGTAAAGATCAACCAGATAGCATACTATCATGTCGAGCAAGAAAGTCCTCCCTATATATGTCCCAGCATCCACTACAATATACATCCTATGTATAGTAATGGCCTCTAGGGCATACATATAACTAACAATCTCCCACTTGCACTAGGGCCATCTGATAGCAGTGGTTGTAGTATCTCATACTCAACCATCCCATAAAAATCTCTCTCTGGCAACAGGCCTTTGTGAGTGGATCCGCTGTGTTGTCCTCTGAGTCTACTCTCCTAACCTCGATCCCTTGGAGATCAAGCATCTCCATGATCAGGCGACACTGCCTTAGAATATGTCTGGATCACTGATGGGACCGGCGTTCCTTGGCATAAGCCACAACTCCATTGTCTCACAATGGTTGGAACGTAGTTCATCTCATGAACCAATATACACCCAAACAGCCTCTTTGGTAGCATCTTAAGTAGCGATGTATCCTGCCTTTATCTTCTAGTATGCCACGGTATCTTGCTTGGAACTCTTCCAACATACCGTCCCTTTACTGAGGGTAAAGACAATGCCTGCGACTGACATTCAGTCATGTTTATCATCCTGGAACCCTTCCAGTGATTCTCCCCAGGATCGATTGATACCATCTCACTACAACTAGTGAGAATCCTAACATCCAATTAAATCTATCTCATAGATCCAAAACTCAGGATTTAGGAGGTATCATTTTGATCCTATATGGAGAATCCATGTGATAAACGGAGATTGATCAAGCGTAGCATAAGAAACTCCTTTCTTATCAAAAGTATGTCATCCACGTACTCTACGAGGATCGTCACCATACTCCCTACTACCTTTTTGTTTATACAAGGTTCATCTACCATTTTGATGATGTCAACTTCTTTGACTAATTCATCAAAACAGATGTTCCAACTCCGCGATGCCTGCTTTATCCTATAAAGCATCTTGCACACGTTTCCGCTGCTCCCACTGTCTACGAAGCCCTCTGGCTGTGTACTTATAGACGCTTTCTTCTAAAACATCATTTAGAAGAGCTGTCATGACACCCAACCACCAGATATCGTAGTCATGGTATGTAGCCGTGGCAAGTAGGATCTGGATGGATTTAAGCATAGTTGCTTGAAAAGGTTTCATCATTATCCACACCTGGTCAATGATGCAAACTTTAACAAGTCTAGCTTTGAAAGTCTCAACTTTTCCATCTACACCAAGTAATCTTCTCAAGATATACTTGCTCCTGATGGGGATTTAACCCTTCAGATATAGCAACCATACTTTGTTGGTGTATAAGGATTCCATCTCAGATCGCTAAGCATCCAGCCATTCTTACAGAGTCACACTCCTGATGGCCAGTTCGAAACTAGTTGGGTCATCATCTCATGATGCAATCCTCGCTCCCACTGTCATAGAGGAACCGAAGTATCTCTCAGGTGGGTGAGGAACCTTACTAGATCGGCGGAGAGGCTGAGGTTCGTTGGTAACTATTGAATCCTTTGGTTCTATCAAATCATCAGCTGTATTTTGTATAGCTGGAACCTTTCCAGTTCTACATAACAGATCTTGCCTCGAGCTTGTCCGGATTTTGCTTTTAGACATAGGCCGGACAACCCCAAATCTTAACTAGCTTAAGACATGGGTTCTTCCCTTTCCATATCACATATGAAATGGTAGGCGACTGATTTGATTTGAACCCTATTCAATAGGTATGCAGCTTCTCAAGTGCATAACTCCCAAAAAGGAAATAGGTAACTCAGTAGTACTCATCATAGAGCACACCTTATCATATAGGGTGTGATTGTTCCGCCCTGATATACCATCGTGCTATGGTGTATTCAGAGGAGTAATGCTGAGAGAGAATCTCATTCTCCTTTAGAATAATCCAGGATTTCCGTGCTCAAGTATTCTCCTCCCTGATCTCATCAAAGGACATAATACTTATACCCGTATTGGTTTTCTACTTCTAACTTATATTCTGTGAATATCTCAAAAGGTTCGGACTTGCGTTTCAACAAGAACATATGTCTGAATCTAAAGTGATTATCAGAGAATGTAATGAAGTATTAAGAACCTGTCCTGGCATGTGTAGACAGGGGACCTACATACATCAACATGTATCATCCCAAGAGTTTGCTAACTCTTTCTCTGTTTCCATTAAACAGAGTTATGGTCATCTTATCTTTGTGACATGACTGGCGAGTTTCACAAGATGTAAATTCAAACTGATTTAAATATGCATCTATATGTAACTCTAGCTAGTCGGGTCACATTGATATGACCTAGTCTACAATGCCTCAAGAAGGATTCGTTCATTTCTGAACTCTTCTTCTTGTGTGTGTTCCATATACTAAGAACTGTAGTTTGATTTAGAACATCAACGCTTTTAGATAACGTGCCTGATACGATCAACTTTTGATATAGGAAATGTTCAAAACATTATCCAACAATACAAAATTTCATCATTTCTTTACTAATAAAGAGACTGATATGATTTTGTATATCAGGTTCGGTATCTAATAACATTCATTCAGAATCAATGTATTGGTAATACAGGGTGACAGTGACCAACAGACTTGGCTGCAACACTTGCCCCATTTTCTGCCTCATGAAACTTATCACCCGTTCTCAGTTCTCTACCTTTCTGTAGCCCTATGTAACAGATTACATATCTGGGATCCTGATTTGGTATCACATACCCAGGACGTAAAGGATACTGAGAAACAGTTCTTTGTAATGAACACACCCGAAGATGATGCATCAGCATGCACTCTCTTCGTTTGGGCGGCACGGGAATTCTGGTATTCCCCAATTTCGTGCTCTGTCTTATAACAATTATAAGTTGGAGCGGGACCAACGTTCCCCAGCTCAGTATAACAAGCGGGTTCGGTCAAAAATCCGTATTATTATCTTGATTAAGGCGTGATATGGTCGCTACCTGGAGAGAGAGAGAAGAAAACACTCAGCGTGCGCTCTTGCAAGAATAGATTGGTTTTTATTTTATCTAATCAGGATGGCTCCCACTGCTTTTTATCAAATCTTCCTTCAAACCCTAAAAGGAAAGACTAGCCGGGATTAATTACACACTACAAGTTCGCCAATCTTTCAGCCAGGCCAGTGTCGGTACTTTGAGGGAGGTCCCCCGTGCTTTCGCACGAACCTAATTACTGTAAACCTCGTTTTCCCAGAGGCGTAACCCCATTGACACCTTTCTAGACACCTACTTGATCGGCTAATTGTAATGTATAAAACTCTCCCAGGAGTAACTCTTACTCGCAGCGGGTATCGGGATCCAACTATCTCATAGAAGGTATGCAATCTCATTGCAAATTTCAACACTTGAAATTCCCGATAATATTTTGCCCCTAGTGTTATATGACCTTGACGAATGCCAAACAACCCATAGTCCACTAGTCAAGTTCAACCCGTACATTTCTTGATCGAATTAAACCCACCCGCACGACCCTTGACGAATGCCAGACAACGCCGTATGAATACCCTAATCCAATCGCATCATATGCTCAAGCAGATAAATACTAGTTAGCTACCGTACATTACGCCTTGACGAATGCCAAACTACCGCAGCACGAATACTAACTAGTACTTATCTGAAATGACGGAGGGCTACGACAGGTTTTTCTGAAAACCTATTGCGTAATGAACTTGATATCGTTGTAGGATCGAATGAATTTTTAAAATGGAATGCTTTTGAGGCTTTTCTAGTTTTGCTAAAGGAGTCACTCCCGGTGAAGGGATCGTCGGTCCTTTCCTCGTCGAATGAGGTGCGGGATATATCATATATATCACTGTGCAAAGCAAAAACTCTTAAAAGCAATCAAAAAACAAACCGAGTGTGTAGCATCTGTCAGTTATTGCTAAAGGAGTCACTCCCGGTGAAGGGATCTCGGTCCTTTCCTCATCGAATAAGGTGCAGGATATATCACATATACCGCTGTGCAAAGCAAGAACTGTAGCTACCTGTTTTATTTTGAAATTCAATTCTACAACATCTTAGGTTTCTTTTATTTCATTAATCACATTAATGAAGTCCCATCATTTAAGTACCTAAACATCACAGATAAATACGACGTATACTTATGCCATCCGCATTCGCCTCGATGTCCCCTCGTGCACCGTTAGGTTAGGTAACTAACGGCAGAGCGGGGCAGGGCTAGCGCGGGTGTAAAACATAAGTAACGTCTATATAATATATCATATATACTATATACAGTATCTATCACAGAACATCACATGATCACATCACAGATATCGCAGCAGAAGAAACATATGAAATATTGGATATACTAGGACGTCCTGTTTTCAATACGAGCCAGTATAAAACACGGATTCCACGGTCGTGATGAATAGCCAAACCCACACCCCTAGACCCCTACGAGAGCGGCAAGCAACCCTACCAATTCTAGAGTTAGGAGACCCGGACTCGACTCCTCGTGTTGGTCTCCCACTGGACTCCAGAACCCGGTTACTTGTGCTCCCCTCCTTGGGTCTATCCTAGTGCGGAAAAGTAAATAATATACAAAGGGTGACAACTTCCGCAACCTGGAAGTGCCCCAAATAAAAGAATATTACATACAAGTTTTTTTTACATGAATGAAAATGGAAAAACACTCATCTCACATAAAAACCCCGGCTATTCAAACACGACGATCCAATATAACATATCCAGCAACACATAACATCACATGTCATCAACATAAGTAAATATGCGCATCCCAATTGTCGTTGACATATAGCAACGACACCGGCGATATCACATATTACACTTACGGTCATAGAAAAGAAAGTGTAAAACTACAACAATTGGAATCCGCAACCTGCATAGACATCGTATGCCTAATCAAATGAATTCTTTAGACATCGCATGCCTAACAATTATAAACCCCGCATTTTAGTCTCAAAATCGAAAACACTTTTCAATATCAAGTCGGGCAATTCAACAAGATTCCCGACATTCTGATCGAATGCTCGTCGCAAACTTCAGTAGACGGCCGCACCGCCGAGCGCCGTCGACGAAGTGCACCAAGGCGGAACACCGCTGCCGCGAGCACCCGAACAGATGCTTTCGGCGACGGGGTTCTCCTACAGTCACTTGGTCGGGGCTATGGAGCGAGGCTGTCTATTAAGTTTACCCGGCGAGTATCCGCGTAAGCTACGTGATTGCGACGGACTTTTGATCACATCAAAATTCCGTGGCAACCGATCAAGTGAGACTAAACTGCTATGTTTATAATATTCATTCCGTTATCTTATAACTATTTGTGAATTCCAATTATTGTATCACATTCCAGATAAACAGAAAATGTTAAACTTTCCGATCGAACAATCGAACACCCAAGTTTTCCCGATACAATCCAACACATGAAATAAGTCTAACAACATTCAGTTCGTGCCTCAGTACCAACGGTCCAGCCGTAGAAGGGTCAAGCCAACGCCTCACATGTGGCACGCCGTACTGCCCCAAACCCGAAGGTTCAAAGGGCAGTTCAAGACGGTCACATAATCGAGTTAAGGTTTGTTGTCTTCTAGAGGGTCCATCGAGTTACTTGCACTACTTAGAACGTCGTTAAACTACGGAAAAATCCAACACTTGGAAATTTCCCGACAGGGGAAAAATTGGGTATTTATTTCCGGTCGAACTTTTTAACATATTCTAAAAATTACCCGGAAAGCCACACAGACAAAATTTGATAATCCGATCGAATATACGAACCCCTCAAAACAACCCCAGAAAATTCAACTCTGTAGTCAGATTTAAAATATCCCAGGAAAACCAACACAGAAAAATACGAATTACTGTGCAAACTTCAAGTGCTGATGTGACAAGGAGACCGCGGAACCGCCGCACAAGCCAAGCTTGAGCCGCGGTTCCGCCGCGTATTGGTGGAATCACGTTCTCGAATTTCACAGTAATTCATAGAAAAGCCTGCTGATTTTTCTGCATATTTTTATTTTTGAAAAATCCCAGATTTTAGAAAAAGGACAGAGAGCATTTTCCGGGTTGGGTTTTCGGTTCGTTCGGACTTCAAACTCCGTCTGGACTTCGCCTAAGGCTCTAGCTAGTCTCTGATACCACTGTAGGGTTCCTAGGCATCCTAATGAGGACTCACAAGGCATCAACCATGCCAATTTCAAATTTAAACGGTGCCGAGAAACCCTAGAACGGATCGTTGGCTAGATTTCTAGGCAAACAAAGTAACTAGTTGACACTTAACTATAAGAATCGGAAATACAACCTTTGTAGATCCGGTGCTCTACCTCCATAGCTCCACAATGAAGTCCTCTCGCTGTCCAAAACAAATCCCGGGCTCTAGCGTCGGCTTCATCGGAGAATAGGCGAGCTAGGTCGTCGATGTCCATGCCGAAGATGATCTACGTCGAAGCATCGCTAGATCAAGCTCCACCTTCACCAAGCCATGAAAACTTGTGAAGGAAACACCCTATACTACTTGGCAAGAGGTAGAGGACGAAGAAATAGGAAGTGGGTAGACTTTAGAATTGGATTTCTCACTTGTTTTCATCAATCACCATTGATGAAGTAAGCTTCTTCATGGAAGAAGAAGATGAAGAAGATGAATATTGTTATGATAAGTTATTTTCTAAATAGAAAATAAAAGGAATGCTTATCATAATCTAACCATGGTGAAGTGTAGAGAATCAACTAGGGTTGAGTGGAGTGGTTAGGGTTAAGCATGAGACAAAATGGTGACTAAGTCAAAACTTCATGAAGCTTCAACATGCAAGTCCAAAATTAGCCACCATTTTATTTCTTTATGCTTAATATTTTTCCAAAATAAATAAATGAATAAATAATGGATAAAACAAAACCCTAATTTCCAACTTAACCATGGTTTAATTCTTTACACTTAACCAAAAAGAATGTATCATCAAACATGATACAATCATGTGTACAAAAGTATATCACATATACAATGTGCACAAACCAAGTGAGAAAATCCGTTTAAAGTGAACCAATACTAGTTAGTGCAAAGTAATATATCAAATATATAATTATGCATTAAATCATTAAATCAACACTTGATTCAATGATTCGGTCATGTCGCACACAACCGACTAGTATTCAATGTATCGGCTTATCGAATCAACGCTTGAATCGATAACTAGGTTATATCGCATACAACCATTCGACACATCGATCGCGAGAATGAAATACGGTATCACATACACGCATTATTCTCGGTCCCGTACATATCTCATATGCGCTCCTATTTCGTTTCGCTTGAGCCGGGAAACCTTTGTGTAGGACTCTAAAGACTCGTCAATACGCCGGCAGTGGATGATGATCATATCAAACATCCACAAGCCACAAGAGGTCTGTTAAACGTAACGGCCACCCGGGTATTGAGCGATCTGAAGATCGACGAGCAAGCCCGCTCACACTCCAGTGAATCCAACCAGTAACACTACCGTACAGTCCGGTCTGATCGTCTGATATGTCGCATATCTCGCCTAGGGGTGGTAAACGTCAGACCCCAATAGCTCGATAAGTCGTGTCGATATGAGGTCTATAACAATTCGAGAAACTACAGGTAACACTTACCAGTAAATCTCAGCAACCCTGGCCAGGGATTTCCTGTTATAGCCAATCGAACACAGCGCAACATCAACTCCCTATACCGGGAGAGACGAATCCCCTCCTATCGCTCATTGCCTCCATGTGACTCGGGACTGTACCCAAAAACCACCATTTTGCACGCCCTCTTGGACGTGGTAGGGTGGAAATCAAAGCACAGTGGGAACCACACAAGACTCTATGACGATCTCGGGACAACAGACTACTCTGTACCAGTGTCACCAGAGAACTGCCATCTGACGTGAGGTATAATACCATCTGGGAGTTCTCGGCGAGTCCGTCCAGTGTACCCAGTCTCTACTGAGTACCCGTATATCATCTCTGATGTCAAACACCAATGGATATGGGATCATCCATCGCCCATCTGTATGGGTCGAGAAGGTATACGCTAGTCTACTCTAGTATATCGATGCCCCGTCTCGATACACCCACGACTAAGGACTTTGAAGGATGTACTTATGGACTACCATGTCCCCACTAGTATGATCCGCATCATAGTCCAGGTAGTCAAGTACACATCCTAAGGGCTTTACCAACATGTAACAGAGAGACAAACAGTATACACGTTAAGCTAAAGATCAACCAGATAGCATACTATCATGTCGAGCAAGAAAGTCCTCCCTATATATGTCCCAGCATCCACTACAATATACATCCTATGTACAGTAATGGCTCTAGGGCATACATATAACTAACAACAACCATAGTATAACCGATCGTAGTATAGGAATTTCACTTCCTATAAAGTGCAAGTCAACCAAATACCAGGACATCATACCCTGCTACCTTCTTAACAGATCCATCTCTTATTTTGATGAAGTCAAAGCCTATAACTGTCACATCAAAAATAGATGATCTACCTCCGCTATACCTGCTTTAGTCTATAAATAGACACAATCTACTTGTCCACTATGCTTCCGCTGCTCCCACTGACTATAACAACCCTCTGGCGGAGTCATATACACGCGCACTTCTAAAGCTAGTTCAGAACGATGGTATACTCATCCTCCTGCCGTGTCTTATAATCCAGAATAACAGTAATGGAAAGTCTGGGAAAACAAGAACCTCCCTGTCACCGTTTCTGAGAAGACCGTAGTACCTCTCGGGTGCCTGAGATTACCCACCATATCTGCGGAGTGGTTAATGGAATGTCAAAACCAATTGAATCTTTAGGTTCTATTAAATTTTCAGTAATCGTTTGTGGTTCTGTAATCAATTCCAGTTCTACCATACTCCCACAACTTTTTTTCTGAAAAAGTCCATTATGCTAAAACTGTGGCGAGTCAAGAACAATATCACTATAGATCTTCCAGTTGGTAGAAAGTTAACCGTCATCATATCCCGGGATAACCCGCAAACTGTCATTCTGAAACGTGCCTTGAGTTTATCCAGAGTCTGGTTTTAAGCATAAGCCGAACAACTCTATATACCTTAATATCGTTAAGATATTGTTAGTTATATGTATGCCCTAGAGGCCATTACTATACATAGGATGTATACTGTAGTGGGTGCTTGGACATATATAGGGAGGACTTTCTTGCTCGACATGATAGTATGCTATCTGGTTGATCTTTACCTTAACGTGTACACTGATTGTCTCTCTGTTACATGTTGGTAAAGCCCTTAGGATGTGTACTTGACTACCTGGACTATGATGCGGATCATACTAGTGGGGACATGGTAGTCCAGAAGTACATCCTTCAAGGTCCCTAGTCGTGGGTGTATCGAGACGGGGCATCGATATACCAGAGTAGACTAGCGTATACCTTCTCGATCCATACAGATGGGCGATGGATGATCCCATATCCATTGGTGTTTGACATCAGAGATGATATACGGGTGCTCAGTGGAGACTGGGTACACTGGACGGACTCGCCGAGAACTCCCAGATGGTATTATACCTTACATCAGATGGCAGTTCTCTGGTGACACTGGTACAGAGTAGTCTGTTGACCCGAGATCGTCATAGAGTCTTGTGTGGTTCCCACTATGCTTTGATTTCGACCTTACCACGTCCAAGAGGTCGTGCAAAACGGTGGTTTTTGGGTACAGTCCCGAGTCACATGGAGGCAATGAGTGATAGGAGGGGATTCGTCTCTCCCGGTATAGGGGGTTGATGTTGCGCTGTGTTCGATTGGCTATAACCGGAAATCCCTGGCCAGGGTTGCTGAGATTTACTGCTAAGTGTTACCTGTAGTTTCTCGAACCGTTATAGACCTCATATCGACACGACTTATCGAGCTATTGGGGTCTGACGTTTACCACCCCTAGGTGAGATATGCGACATATCAGACGACGAGACCGGACTGTACGGTAAGTGTTACTGGTTGGATTCACAGGAGTGTGAGCGGGCTTGCTCGTCGATCTTCTGATCGCTCAATACCCGGGTGGCCGTTACCTTTAGCAGACCGCTTGCTGCTTGTGGGTGTTTGATATGATCATCACCTGCTGCCGGCGTATTGACGAGTCTTTAGAGTCCTACACAGAGGTTTCCTGGCTCAAGCGAAACGAAATAGGAGCGCATATGAGATATGTGCGGGACCGAGAATAATGCGTGTATGTGATACCGTATTCTATTCTCGCGATAAATGTATCGATATGGTTGTATGCGATATAACCTAGTTATCGAATCAAGGATTGATTCGATAAGCCGATACATTGGATATTAGTCGGTCACATGCGATATGACCGGATCGTTAAATCAAGTGTTGATTTAATGATTTAATGCATAATTATATATTTGATATATTACTTTGCATTAACTAGTATTGGTTCACGTTAAATGGATTTTCTCACTTGATGTGCACATTGTATATGTGATATATTTTTGTGCGCACTTGATTGTATCATGTTTGATGATACATGCTTACTTGAGTTTGTGTAAAGATTAAACCATGGTTATTTAAATGGTTAGGGTTTTGATTTTCATATCTATTTATTTATTTATTTATTATGGAAAAGATGAAGAGAAATGGTGGCTTTCTTTGTTTGTTATTGAAGCTTCATGAAGCTTTGACTTAGTGACCATTTTTGTCTTCATGCTTAACCCTAACCATTCACCTAACCCTAGTTTACTCTCTACACTTGACCATGGTTAGTGTATGATAAGTATTGATTTTATTTTCTTTTTGAAAAATACTTATCATATTATCTTCTTCTTCTTCTCCTTCTTCAACATGATGAAAGCTTGCCTCCATCAATGGCAACTTGAGAAAAAGAGTGAGAAATCCAATTCTAAAGTGAACCCACTTCCTATTTGTTCATCCTCTACCACTTGCCAAGTCGTATAGGGTGTTTTCTTCACAAGTTTCATGGCTTGGTGAAGTTGGAGCTTGATCTAGTGTTGCCTCGACGTAGATCATCTTCGGCATCGTAGCCGACGACCAAGCCCGCCCATTTCTCCGATGAAGCCGACGCTAGAGCCCGGGATTCGATTTGGACAGCAAGGAGACTTCATCATGGAGCTATAGAGATGGAGGACCGGATCTACAAAGGTTGTATTTCCGTTCACTTAGTTAAGTTGTTAACTAGTTGCATGTTTCGCCTAAAATTCTAGTTAACGATCCGTATTAGGGTTTCTCGGCACTTGTAAAATTTGAAATTGGTATGGTTGATGCCTTGTGAAACCTCATTAGCGTGCCTAGGAACCCTACACTGGTATCAGAGCCTAGCTAGAGCCTTAGGCGATGCGTAGACAGAGTTTGAAGTCCGATCGAACCGAAACCCCAAATTCCAAAATGCTCTCTGGACTTTTTTATAAAACTGGGTTTTTTCCAGATTAAAAATTCTTAAAAAATTCACCAAGAAATTCTATGAATTACGGTGCAAAAATGATTAAAAGTTACTGATAAAGCGCGGCGGAACCGCGGCAGACGCCTGGATTCTGCGGCGGTTCCGCGGCCAAATAATGACGTCAGCCTTCCAATTTTGCACAGTAATTCATTTCTTGAGGTGCTGAGTTTTCTGGGATTTTTTAATCTATACTATACAGTTGAGTTTTCTGGGGTTGTTTTGGGAATTCGACGTTTCGATCGGGAAGTTTAACTTCGTATGTGTTTTTCCGGATATTTAGAATATGTTAAAAAGTTCGACCGGATATAAATACCCAATTTTTCCCCTGCCGGAAAATTTCCAAGTGTTGGATTTTTCCGTGGTTTAAAGACGTTCTAAGTAGTGAAAGTAACGCGATGGACCCTCTAGAAGACAACAAACCTTAACTCGATTATGTGACCGTCTTGAACTGCCCTTTGAACCTTAGGGTTTGGGACAGTACGGCGTGCCACATGTGAGGCGTTGGCTTGACCCTTCTACGGCTGGACCGTTGATACTGAGGCATTAACTGGATGTTTTTAAACCTATTTCATGTGTTGATTTGTTTCGGGAAAACTTGGGTGTTTGACTGTTCGATCGGAAAGTTTAACATTTTTTGTTTATCTGGAATGGGATACAATAATTGGAATTCACAAGATGTTATGAGATAACTGTATAAATGTTATAAACATAGCACTTTAGTCTCACTTGATCGGTTGCCACGGAATTTTGATGTGATCAAAAGTCCGTCGCAATCACGTAGCGTACGCGGATACTCGCCGGGTAAACTTAATAGACAGCCTCGCTCTATAGCCCCGACCAAGTGACTGTAGGAGAACCCCGTCGCCGAAAGCATCCGTTCGGGTGCTCGCGGTAGCGGTGTTCCGCCTTGGTGCACTTCGTCGACGGTATCGGGGGTGCGGCCGCCTACTAAAGTTTGCGACGAGCATTCGATCAGGATGTCGGGAATCTTGTTGAATTACCCGACTTGATATTGAAAAGTGTTTTCGATAATGAGACTAAAATGCGGGGTTTATAATTGTTAGGCATGCGATGTTAAGTATTTGATTAGGCATGCGATGTCTAAAGAGGTTGCGGATTCCAACTTTGTAGTTTTACACTTTCTTTTCTGTGACCTTAAGTGTAATATGTGATATCGCCGGTTTCGTTGCTATATGTCAACGACAATTGGGATGCGCATATTTACTGACGTTGATGACATGTGATGTTATGTGTTGCTGGATATATTATATTGGATCGTCGTGTTTGAATAGCCGGGGGTTTTTATGTGAGATGAGTGTTTTTCATTTTCATTCATGTAAAAACTTGTATGTAATATTCTTTTATTGGGGCACTTCCAGGTTGCGGAAGATGTCACCTTTTGTATATTAATTACTTTTCCGCACTAGGATAGACCCAAGGAGGAGGGCACAAGTAACCGGGTTCTGGAGTCCAGTGGGAGACCAACTCGAGGAGTTGAGTCCGGGTCTCCTAACTCTAGAATTGGTAGGGTTGCTTGCCGCTCTCGTAGGGGTCTAGGGGTGTGGGTTTGGCTATTCATCGCGACCGTGGAATCCGTGTTTTATACTGGCTCGTATTGAAAACACGGACGTCCTAGTATATCCAATATTTCATATGATTCTTCTGCTGCAATATCTGTGATGTGATCATGTGATATGTTCTGTGATGGATACTGTATATAGTATATATGATATATTATATAGACGTTACTTATGTTTTACATCCGCGCTAGCCCTGCCCCGCTCTGCCGTTAGTTACCTAACCTAACGATGCACGAGGGGACATCGAGGCGAATGCGGATGGCATAAGTGTACGTCGTATTTATCTGTGATGTTTATGTAACTTAAATGATGGGACTTCATTAATGTGATTAATGAAATAAAAAGAAACCTAAAGATGTTGTGGAATCGAATTTCAAAAATAAAACAGGTAGCTACAGTTCTTGCTTTGCACAGCGGTATATGTGATATATCCTGCACCTTATTCGATGAGGAAAGGACCGAGATCCCTTTACCGGGAGTGACTCCTTTAGCAATAACTGGTAGATGCTACACACTCGGTTTGTCTTCTGATTGCTTTTAAGAGTTTTTGCTTTGCACAGTGATATATATGATATATCCCGCACCTCATTCGACGAGGAAAGGGCCGACGATCCCTTCACCGGGAGTGACCCCTTTAGCAAAACTAGAAAAGCCTCAAAAGCACTCCATTTTAAAATCATTTGATTCTACAACGATATCAAGTTCATTACGCAATAGGTTTTCAGAAAAACCTGTCGTAGCCCTCCGTCATTTCAGATAAGTAGTAGTTAGTATTCATGCTACGTTTGTTGGCCTTTATCAAGGCGTAGTGTGCGGTAGCTGACTGGTGCTTATCTGCTTATGCATATGATGCAGATTGGATTAGGGTAGTCGTGCGACCTTGTTGGCCTTTGTCAAGGGCCGTGCAGGTGGATTTAATTCAATCAGGAAATGACGGGTTGAACTTGACTAGCATCCTATGGTTTGTTGGCCTTTGTCAAGGTCATAGGAGGTTAGGGGCAAAATTAACTGGAATTTCAAGTGTTGAAATTTGCAATGAGATTGCATACCTTCTATGAGATAGTTGGATCCCAAAACCCACTGCGAGTAAGAGTTACTCCTGGGAGAGTTTTACACATTAGAATTAGCTGATCAAGTAGGTGTCTAGAAAGGTGTTAACGGGGTTACGTCTCTGGAAAAACGAGGTTTACATTAATTAGGTTCGTGCGAAAGCACGGGGGACCTCCCTCAAAGTAACGACACTGGCCTGGCTGAAAGATTGGCGAACTTGTAGCGTGTAATTAATCCCGGCTAATCATTCCTTTTAGGGTTTGGAGGAAGATTTGACAAAAACAGTGGGAGCCATCCTGATTAGATAAAATAATAACCAATCTATTCTTGCAAGAGCGCATGCTGAGTGTTTTCTTCTCTCTCTCTCCAGGTAGTGACCATATCACGTCTTAATCAAGATAATAATATGGATGTATTGACCGAACCCGCTTGTTATACTGAGCTGGGGAACGTTGGTCCCGCTCCAACTTATAATTGTTATAAGACAGAGCATGAAATTGGGGATTACCAGAATTCCATTACCGCCCTAACGAAGAGAGTGCATGCTGATGCATCATCTTCGGGTGTATTCATTACAAAGAACTGTTTCTCAGTATCCTCCGCATCCTGGGTATATGATACCGGATCAGGATCCCAGATATGTAATCTGTTACATAGGGCTGCAAAAAGGTAAAAAAACTGAGAACGGGTGATAAGTTTCATGAGGCAGAAAACGGGGCAAGTGTTGCAGCCAAGTCTGTTGGTCACTGTCACCCTGTATTCCAAATACATTGATTCTGAACGAATGTTATTAGATACCGAACCTGATATACAAAATCATATCTATCTCTTTATTAGTAAAGAAATGATAAAATTCTGTATAGTTGGATAATGTTTTGAACATTTCCTATATCAAAAGTTGATCGGTTCAGGCACGTTATCTAAAAGCATTGATGTTCTAAATCAAACTACAGTTCTTTAGTATACGGAACACACAAAAGAGGAAGAGTTCAGAAATGAACGAATCCTTCTTGAGGCATTGTAGACTAGGTCATATCAATGCGACCCGACTAGCTGAAGTTACATACAGATGCATATTTAAATTAGTTTGAATTTGCATCTTATGAAACTTGCCAGTCATGTCACAGAGATAAGATGACCATAGCTCTGTTTATTGGAAACAGAGAAAGAGTTAGTAAACTCTTGGGATGATACATGTTGATGTATGTAAGGTCCCCTGTCTATACATGCCAAGACCGGTTCTTTGTACTTCATTACATTCTCTGATAATCTCTTTAGATTCAGACATATGTTCTTATTGAAACACAAGTCCGAACCTTTTGAGATATTCACAGAATATAAGTTAGAAGTAGAGAACCAAAACGGGTATAAGTATTATGTCCTTTGATGTGATCAAGGAGGAGAATACTTGAGCACGGAATTCTTGGACTTTTCTGAAAGAGAATGAGATTCTCTCTCAGCATTACTCCTCTGTATACACCATAGCACGATGGTATATCGGGGTGGAGCAATCACACCCTATATGATAAGGTGTGCTCTATGATGAGTACTACTGAGTTACCTATTTCCTTTTAGGAGTTATGCACTTATGAAGTTGCATGCCTATTGAATAGGGTTCCAATCAAATCAGTTGCCTACCACTTCATATGTGATATGGAAAGGGAAGAGCCCATATCTTAAGTTAGTTAAGATTTAGGGTTGTCCGGCCTATGTCTAAAAGCAAAATCCGGACAAGCTTAAGGCCAGGTTTGTTATGTAGAATTGGAAAGGTTCCAACTATACAAACTGCAGCTGATAATTTGAAAGAACCAAAGGATTCAATAGTTACCAACGAACCTCAGCCTCTCCGCCGATCTAGTAAGGTTCCTCACCTGCCTGAGAGATACTTCGGTTACTCTATGACAGTGGGAGCGACGATTGCATCATGAGATGATGAACCAACTAGTTTCGAGCTGGCCATCAGGAGTGGGACTCTGTAAGAATGGCTGGATGCTTAGCGATCTGAGATGGAATCCATGTACACCAACAAAGTATGGACTTTGGTTGCTATATCTGAAGGGTTAAATCCCCATCAGGAGCAAGTATATCTTGAGAAGATTACTTTGTGTAGATGGAAAAGTTGAGACTTTCAAAGCTAGACTTGTTAAAGCTTTTTCGTCATCGACCAGGCGTGGATAATGATGAAACCTTTTCAAGTGGCTATGCTTAAGTCCATCCAGATCCTACTTGCCACGGCTACATACCATGACTACGATATCTGGCGGTTGGGTGCCATGACTGCTTTTCTAAATGATGTTTTAGAAGAGAACGTGTATAAGTACACAGCCAGAGGGCTTCGTAGACAGTGGGAGCAGCGGAAACGTGTACAAGATGCTTTATAGGATAAAGCAGGTATCGCGGAGTTGGAACATCTGTTTTGATGTGTTAGTCAAAGAGTTTGACATCATCAAAATGGTAGATGAACCTTGTATAAACAAAAAGGTAGTAGGGAGTATAGTGACGATCCTCGTAGAGTACGTGGATGACATGCTCTTGATAGGGAAGGAGTTTCCTATTCTACGCTCGATCAATCTCCGCTTATCACAATGATTCTCCATATAGGATCAAAATGATACCTCCTAAATCCTGGGTTTTGGATCTATGAGATAGATCTAATTAGATGTTAGGATTCTCACTAGTTGTAGTGAGATGGTATCAACCGATCCTGGGGAGAATCACTGGAAGGGTTCCAGGGTGATAAGGACGACTGAAAGTCAGTCACAGGCATTGTCTTTACCCTCAGTAAAGGGACGGTATGTTGGAAGAGTTCCAAGCTAGATACCGTGGCATACTGGACGATAAAGGCTCGATACATCGCTACTTAAGATGCTACCAAAGAGGCAGTCTGGATGTATATTTGTTCATGAGATGAACTTAGTTCCTCCCATCGTGTGACAATGGAGTTGTGGCATATGCCAAGGAACGTCAGTCCCATCAGTGATCCAGACATATTCTAAGGCAGTATCACCTGATCATGGAGATGGTTGATCTCCAGGGTGATCAAGGTTAGGAGAGTAGACTCAGAGGACAACACGGCGGATCCACTCACAAAGGCCTTTTCCTAGAGAGAGACTTTTATGGGATGGTTGAGTATGAGATACTACAACCACTGCTATCAGATAGCCCTAGTGCAAGTGGGAGATTGTTAGTTATATGTATGCCCTAGAGGCCATTACTATACATAGGATGTATATTGTAGTGGGTGCTTGGATATATATAGGGAGGACTTTCTTGCTCGACATGATATTATGCTATCTGGTTGATCTTTACCTTAACGTGTACACTGATTGTCTCTCTGTTACATGTTGGTAAAGCCGTTAGGATGTGTACTTGACTACCTGGACTATGATGCGGATCATACTAGTGGGGACATGGTAGTCCAGAAGTATATCCTTCAAGGTCCCTAGTCGTGGGTGTATCGAGACGGGGCATCGATATACCAGAGTAGACTAGCGTATACCTTCTCGACCCATACAGATGGGTGATGGATGATCCCATATCCATTGGTGTTTGACATCAGAGATGATATACGGGTGCTCAGTGGAGACTGGGTACACACGACGGACTCGCCGAGAACTCCCAGATGGTATTATACCTTACGTCATATGGCAGTTCTCTGGTGACACTGGTACAGAATAGTCTGTTGACCCGAGATCGTCATAGAGTCTTGTGTGGTTCCCACTGTGCTTTGATTTCCACCTTACCACGTCCAAGAGGGCGTGCAAAATAGTGGTTTTTGGGTACAGTCCCGAGTCACATGGAGGCAATGAGCGATAGGAGGGGATTCGTCTCTCCCGGTATAGGGGGTTGATGTTGCGCTGTGTTCGATTGGCTATAACCGGAAATCAGTGGCCAGGGTTGCTGAGATTTACTGGTAAGTGTTACCTGTAGTTTCTGGAACTGTTATAGACCTCATATCGACACGACTTATCGAGCTATTGGGGTCTGACGTTTACCACCCCTAGGTGAGATATGCGAATATCAAATGACGAGACCGGACTGTACGGTAAGTGTTACTGGTTGGATTCAAAGGAGTGTGAGCGAGCTTGCTCGTCGATCTTCTGATCGCTCAATACCCGGGTGGCCGTTACGTTTAGCAGACCGCTTGCGGCTTATGGGTGTTTGATATGATCATCACCTGCTGCCGGCGTATTGACGAGTCTTTAGAGTCCTACACAGAGGTTTCCTGGCTCAAGCGAAACGAAATAGGAGCGCATATGAGATATGTGCGGGACCGAGAATAATGCATGTATGTGATACCGTATTCTATTCTCGCGATGAATGTATCGATATGGTTGTATGCGATATAACCTAGTTATCGAATCAAGGATTGATTCGATAAGCCGATACATTGGATATTAGTCGGTCACATGCGATATGACCGGATCGTTAAATCAAGTGTTGATTTAATGATTTAATGATTTAATGCATAATTATATATTTGATATATTACTTTGCATTAACTAGTATTGGTTCACTTTAAATGGATTTTCTCACTTAATGTGCACATTGTATATGTGATATATTTTTGTGTGCACTTGATTGTATCATGTTTGATGATACATGCTTACTTGAGTTTGTGTAAAGATTAAACCATGGTTATTTAAATGGTTAGGGTTTTGATTTTCATATCTATTTATTTATTTATTTATTATGGAAAAGATGAAGAGAAATGGTGGCTTTCTTTGTTTGTTATTGAAGCTTCATGAAGCTTTGACTTAGTGACCATTTTTGTCTTCATGCTTAACCCTAACCATTCACCTAACCCTAGTTTACTCTCTATACTTGACCATGGTTAGTGTATGATAAGTATTAATTTTATTTTCTTTTTGAAAAATACTTATCATATTATCTTCTTCTTCTTCTCCTTCTTCAACATGAAGAAAGCTTGCCTCCATCAATGGCAACTTGAGAAAAAGTGTAAGAAATCCAATTCTAAAGTGAACCCACTTCCTATTTCTTCATCCTCTACCACTTGCCAAGTAGCATAGGGTGTTTTCTTCACAAGGTTCACGGCTTGGTGAAGTTGCAGCTTGATCTAGTGTTTCCTCGACGTAGATCATCTTCGGCATCGTAGCCGACGACCAGGCCCGCCCATTTCTCCGATGAAGCCGACGCTAGAGCCCGGGATTCGATTTGGACAGCAAGGAGACTTCATCATGGAGCTATGGAGGTGGAGGATCGGATCTACAAAGGTTGTATTTCCATTCACTTAGTTAAGTTGTTAACTAGTTGCATGTTTCGCCTAAAATTCTAGTTAACGATCCGTATTAGGGTTTCTCGGCACTTGTAAAATTTGAAATTGGTATGGTTGATGCCTTATGAGACCTCATTAGCGTGCCTAGGAACCCTACAGATATGAACCATTCTATATTCAATATAGAAATAGAGGTACTAATTTAATTGGAACCAGATTCAAATCATGCAGCTGTCTCTAGTGCATGTCAACTAAGTGGAATGAGTCCAAGCAGTATTACTCATATAGGAGTGCATCCATATATGAGTAACCTGAAAGAGAAGCAAGTTCTCAAAATCATTACTGTAACATTTCAGAAAAGTAAAATATTATTTTTAGAGATTTTTAATAATTAAATAATAAATATATTGAATATTTTAATAATGCGGTATAATTAAATACCGATAAATTGGGAAAAATTTGGATAATTATGGAAATTACTAAAAAGAGGGTGTTTTATTGGATTTAAGAAAATCATGAAATTTTATGATTTATTATATACTATTTTAATGCTAATCGCGATTAAATATCGCTAATCTCGCATTAATCCGGTTTTGTGCACATAACATGCACCATGTAACATTTTAGCACTTATTACATTGTTATCATGGATTTTCTTCATTTTTCTAGCATGATTGGTTTTGAAATGAATTCGAAATGAAATGATTAGAAAAGAAAAAGAAAAGAAAAGAAAATGCATTAAACAATATGGTATGTGCATGAGAGAGAGAGAGGGTGAGGGGTCAACTTGACCAAGCTCCCATTTCCTCCTTACTTCATTTTTCCTTCAAATTTCTCTTTCGAGCTCAACCATGGCAGAACTTCATCAACTCTCCTCTTCAACCTCACAAAACACCACCAAAATCAAGTCCAAAGTCTATCCCCACTTCACAAAAAACATGCACATGCTCACAAGCTACACTTTGGACCAAGAAACCAAGGATTTTGGGCACTTGGGGAAACTCGAGAAGATTCTTGAGTTGCTAAATGAGGTACTTTCATTGCCATTAGCTTTGTATTTCATTCACTTTAGTATCCACATGTGTTTAGTTGTGTTTTAGTGTGGTTTGGTGAATTTAGAAAATTCCTAGAAGAGGGTTGTGGGGTTCATGAGTTGTGAAGTTGTCTATGAGTGTATTAGTGACTAGAAAACCCCCCATGGTGTTATAAACCCATATCAAACACAAAGTATAACCTGAAACCCGAAACAGAAATTGTCCATGTCTGTTTTGTGTGTAATGTGAGGGTGCAGGGTAATCTGGAGCGATCTGGACCATTTTTGATTTAAGCAAACAATACTAGAGACTTATTTAGACCAATATGAGACCACCCTGACCAGACGAGACCGTAACTCCACCCTAAAACCGAGGAGGCCGGATTTCCTGGGGTTATGGCTGGCCACTCTGTAGAGTTAGGTATCTAGGTTGCTTCCCTAACTCATATATATCCTATATATCACCCCAGTGTTGTTTGCTTAACTTGTTTTTCCCTGAACTAAAATCTGGAGCATGTTTTCAAGGTTGCTGCCTTATGTTTTGCGATGTTTTTGAATCTAAGTTTTGGTATTTGGTTTTGTATTCGATCACTTGACGTTTGTACGTCGAAATCGAGTGTTATTTTGTTGATTTGCGAGAGCAAACCATAGGCTTTGACCTATGTGAGTTTCGTGTGTCGTTTTGATTGCGTATTGGATTTTAATGCGACACGATACATTATGATGTGTAGGTAACCCCATGAGGAATTCGAGACGACAAGAAAGCGCGTGGCGATGTTGGCATTGGCAAGCGAAGATCAAGTGAGTAGATATATATCTACAGGGGAAATCGGGTGGATGGCGTATAGAACCCCCGCAGTTTCGTAAAATAGAACGCGAATGCGTTATGATTATATTTATATAGATATATACTTATATACTTTTATATGATGTGATTACATAGCTAGGAATGCTTTAAAGGACTTGATGGATAGTGTCGTTAGCTATTTTTTAGTCGCGAACCCTAAAGTAGTTATTACACCCACACGCACACACACACTTGCATACATTTATTTACATGTGCGTATATGGGGATATGTATACACACACACACACACACACACATGGGCATGGGACTACGTATATTTATATATATATATATATATATATATATACGTATACATATACATGGATTATGAGGATAGTACTTGGTATTAGAGACGAGTCGATGAGATTGGGCTTGAGGCCATTAAATCGGTGATGTAACATGGTTCGTATTTGGGATACGACATGATATTTTAGCGGGTCTTTAGGCGTGGTGTTTTCATACACACGAATGCATATACATAGATGATATCAGTTTTGTACTAGACTTAGATCAGTACCCCTAGATCATGATATATGATGAAAAGGATACCAGATGAGAAATGAGATAAATGTGATAGTTGACCCGTACCCAGATTGGGATACCGTACGATGGATTTACCATACGAGCTATATTGTTGATAGATCCGCACCCTTGACTCGAGGATGTCATAGTATATAGGGTATCGTTTGGGATACAATTGAGGCGGGATCACCGACTATTATACATACATACATACATACACACACACACACACATATATATATATATATATCGACTCAGATTTTAGGCGGTTTCCTTACCTTTTTATTTACCTATTAGCTCAGACCTGTAGTTACCTGTATGACTCATTTACATTATTGCATATTCTTTATTGTTGTGTTTATTTTTCAACTCCCGCATATTATTGTTGTTCGCATCGCATTGCATGCTTATATTATGTTTTCATATGTTAATATTGAAATCATACTGTCAGGACACCAGCACCATTACCGATGATGCGTATGTTCCACATACACTTACTTGCCGGCTCACACACATCATCATCGGTAATTGCTATGTCACGTACACTTCAGAGAATATTATTCCATTGACATAGCATGTTCGCTGTTAGTTTCAATATATCATTATTGAGGTAGTTTAGATATCGCATTCATTACTGTTATACTTCATGCATATTCATTATTCATTGCCATGCATGTTTATTTAGGGCCAGTCCGGATTTGCCGGAGCCCAATGCTTTTAAATTCATTATTATTTATTCTCGAGATTTGGGTTTCTATCAGATTTATGGATTTGGAGAAACCGCAAGATTTTATAAAACTGATTATCATTTTAAAATGAAAGTTGCGGTTTTCTCATGATATGATTTGAGATTGTTCACCATGAGTTTTCTCGGCTCCTGAGCGATATCTTACACCCAATTTAAGGAGGAGTTGGAACCGTCTGTGGGTGCATGGTGGACCCGGTGCGGTACCCCGAGGCAAGAAGATCGCAGTTGCTCGGCGTTGAGCCTGTGACAGGGGAGCATTGCTGACCGGTGATTGTATTGAGACTCGTAGGATATCCGGATGATACCGATCGGAGTTGGCCCAGTCCAGATTGCCGGAGCCTAGGGCCAGTCCGGATAGCCGGAGCCCAGGGCCAGTCCGGATAGCCGGAGCCCCAGATATTGATACTGAGGTATTGAGATATTATGATATGGGCCAGTCAGGATAGCCGGAGCCCGAGATATTGGATATTAGGATTTATGTTTTGTGTCGATGATAGAAACTGATTTATATTGATTTATTGATGATACCTCATTTTAAATATACAAAAATCTCAAAAAATTATGAAAACAGTTTTCTCATACATGATGCATTCTGTTTTCATATTATCACATTCATACCTCATACACATGATATGTTGCTACCTGAGGCACTGACATGAGTACATGGTATTACACTTATGTATAGATGTTTACCCTTGCCACCTTATCATGCTTCAGACTTTATCATATTGAGGATATATATTACTGATCGTATGACCTAGGATTGAGTCATACATTTGATTTCTGCTCTGTGATTTTTTCTACTCACGAGTTGGCAACTCACCCCCATTGTGCCACAGTTTCTTGCAGGTTTTGCCGTACAGGTTTCGTGCGGCTTTGCTGGCACACTGCTTCCATTCCGGGTGATTTCTTTGGTAGGTGGATTCACTTGTATCGTGACCACCATTGTACTTTATTTTATTCATTATATCTAGTAAACTCCATCAACCTAACTTGTATATTTATTTGACTTAGAGACCAGATTGTTTATTCTTTCGACCTTAGATTCGCGCGTTGTATTTTTATGGTTTTCTTGTTGTTTTTGAGTTTCCTTTTCAGTTTTGATCCTCGCCCTTCGGCGTTGTATATTATAATGCTTGCGTGGTTGTGACCGTCGATTGATGAAGAGCTAGCTCCCGCTTGGGGATGCCTTTTATCATTCATATATATATATTATTCATGTTGTATCCCGTTCGGGGCCAGTATTTACAAAGGAAACTCTGCCGAAATTTTCAAAAAGGACTTGATGTTTTAAAAACGCATAATTCGGCTCATGCTATTAAAGCCACTTGCTTTTAAACAAGTTTTCCTTCATTTATTATTTAAAATGGTTTTAGATTTCTGGGCTTTTGGCTTACTTGAATTAGATGTGGTCCTATAGGCTTCATATGATTCAAGTGCCAGTCTCGTGCTATTTCGGGTCATGACAAAATTGGTATCAGAGCGCTAGGTTAACCATGGTTCGAGTCTATATTTGACTATGCGGAGCCTAGGGCGTTTAGATATATACGGAATCTAGGCTTGACCTTACGGAACGTAGACTTAGTCGAGGGGGTATTAGACCCGAACTTTCGTCGCATAGGTTGACCTTGATTGATGGAGTAGGTGACTTAAGGAGAGTGACGTACTGTCTGTATGTTCCGCGGCATACTTACAATACGCTACTCCGCCTTAGGATGTACATTTCCTTATACATTATTATATTCATTCATGATCTATCCTCATCGATATCGGTTTATGGTTTTTCTGCCATGATTACACGGGCAGAGAGAGCTACGGCTAGAGTTGCGGTCAGCACGAGCTCGTCACGAACGAGGACTGACCACGGCGTGATTCTAGGGACATACGATTGCATATAGGTGTCGTTTTTTTGTGTTTTCATGCCATGAGCGTTTGATGGATCGCTTTTTACAGGATTGCTCGGACGTGCAGATCAGCACCAGAGGATTGGGCCACTTCTAGAGGCCAGCCAGAATGTGATGACCGTCAATGCACCGACTATTCATGATGGTCGAGGCACTGTTCAGCGTGCGAACGAATGAGCCAGTTGTTGCTGCGAATGATGAGATATCGCCCTAGATGCTTTGAGCTATTGCCGCACGAGTATACTTAGAGATATGATAGAAGATCGCTAGTCAACCAAGGAGGAATGACTAGGACATGTGATTCGTTACTTACCCCGATGCGAGGTCATCAGATTGATTGATTCCAGCTTGAGAAGACTTCACACAGATACGTTGGGAGTCGAAAGAGACGATCGAATGTCAGAAAACCATTTTCCAAGTTTAAAGTATTTGAAGAAAACATGCAAGTAATTCCGTGGACCCTCTAGAAGAATGAAACCCTAACTCGATATAATGACCATGAGAACGCTTCGAAACCTTAGGGTTTGTAGCAGTTCAGCGGTGCCATTAATGAGGCTTTGGTTTGCCCTTCTACGGCTGGTCCATAGGTACTGTGGCGTATACTAGAATACTATTAAACTGTACCCAAGATGTTGAGCTCTTGGGGGATTATGAGGTTTTGACGAATCGATCGAATGGTTTGACTTCATTCGGATATCATGTAATGGGATATATTGCTTTGGAGACTCCAGATATGAGTATAGCCGTTGGAGCACAGTCCATGCAGCCATGAAGAGACGAGTCCGAAGAAGTTGACATTAGAGAAAAAGTGGAGTAAGAGGTTCGTACGAGATCTTGATGAGATGACGTTCCACTCCGCCGACATAAGAGATGTGACACGCATATAGAGGCGTTATTTATGGATATATCTTCCAGAAGGAGTCGCGATGAATATGTAGCCATTCCGGAACAAGAAACAGATATAGTAAAGGGTGATAACCTCCGGGCAGCTCGGCAGAAACGAGATTTGGGAGAGACCTCGACAGGACCATTCTGGAATACTATACGAAAATACTTAGACCCAGGAGCGATCATATTGTGCACACCCAGCAGACCAGAGTTTGGCCCCGTCGACGAGACATGTTATGAGTGACCACGACAGTTGTCCAGAGATTCTTAGATGATGTGCTTGAGCAAGACTATTCCGCCATACTTGATTTCGCTATTTTGGGCGATCTATTCGCATGATTGAGTTTTGATGACTGAGTTTCATGATATTTGTTTTCATGCACCATGGTTGCACCTGCTGCGTATTTATATTTTGTGCATAGTTATTACACTTGAGATATGCTTTCTACACCGTTGTGTTGATTTATGATTTATGCACAGTTATTGCACTTGATATCGTTTTTGTGCCTTAGTTGCACATGTTTATAATTTCATGGATTTTATACAGTTGGGTTGATTTTGTGCATATGGTACGCACTCGATTTGGTTTTTGCACTCGGTATAGTTCACATATGCTTGCAGTGCACTGATACATATTTTGTGCACCCCAATTGCACCTGACTTCGTTTTGATGTCATTCGAGACATTGATTTTGATTTCATGCCTATGTTATGCATATGATTTGACTTATTCTTTCGGCATAGTTTTCATACACTTTTAGCATTTGATACGTATTTTGTGCACGTGGTTGCACATGATTATGAGATTATATACCACGGTATACCTGATTTGGATTGAGATTTATTGTATACCGTCGATTTTGATTGTGATACACGATATTTGTTTTGTGCACCTTGTGCACCTGTTTGGATTCTTGCGCACATTTGATTTGCTTGGATTGGATTTTGCGCATGTTCGGCGCTTGATATTGGATTTCGTCCATGATGGATGCACTTGATTTGGACTTTAACGCATGTTGGGCGCATGACATGAGATGCAATTTTGGTGCATACCAGATGCACTAAATCGGGGTTCTTGGTGCATATCAAATGCACCTAATATTGCTGTCAGGCACACCCGTTGCCCTTGACGGATGATTCGTGCACACCCGTTGCACTTAGATTTTGTTTTTGTGCACATGTATTGCACATTTGTTGATTTTGAATTCCGTGCGCACCAGACGCACGCGGCATTCTTATGCACATTTTGGGATTGATTTCTTATGCAGTAGTACGTTTTTATGATATTTTCTATTTGGTATAGTAGCTGAGCAGAACTAGTCCGAGAACAGTACCTGAGTATATTTTTGCATGCATTGATGGATATCGAAGGGATTTCCAAAAATAAGCTATAGTCTCAGTAATTACCTACGTGTCCGAGATGACACGAAACGTTTTATAAAGGAAACCCATCTAAATTATTTTCAAAAACGGCGGGACGAACATTTTAAACAAAGGATATGTATATATATATATATGTATATATATAGTTATTTTCTTACAATAGACGTCCGCCACCGTGCAGGGTTATGCTCATCGCACAGCGATTTAATAAGGTTTGGCATGCATTTCCTTCAGATGTTTACATGTATATTTTTGATGTTTACATGTATGGTTTTGATGTATATCATGTTGGTTTCGTTTTGGGCTTTGACATTAATGTCTTCGCCATGACTCAGATGATTGCGGGATGCTTGACGGAGTTTTGATTTTGGATTATATACTTGTTTTTTGTGCGCATGCATTGCGCCACTATGTGCTTTATGTATTTATGATTTTGGGACCCCGACGGCTTAGTCTTTTACTGAAATGTTTTAGTATTATAGGGGTTTAAATTTAAATTCAGAGACCGAATTTCTTTAAGGGGGGAAGACTGTAACATTTCAGAAAAATAAAATATTATTTTTGGGTATTTTTAATAATTAAATAATAAATATATTGAATATTTTAATAATGCGGTATAATTAAATACCGATAAATTGGGAAAAATTTGGAAAATTATGCAAATTACAAAAAAGAGGGTGTTTTATTGGATTTAAGCAAATCATGAAATTTTATGATTTATTATACACTATTTTAATGCTAATCACGATTAAATATCGCTAATCTCGCATTAATCTGGTTTTGTGCACATGACATGCACCATGTCACATTTTAGCACTTATTACATTATTATCATGGATTTTCTTCATTTTTCTAGCATGATTGGTTTTGAAATGAATTGGAAATGAAAAGATAAGAAAAGAAAAAGAAAAGAAAATGCAATAAACAATATGGTATGGGCATAAGAGAGAGAGGGTGAAGGGTCAACTTGACCAAGCTCCCATTTCTTCTTCACATTATTTTTCCTTCATATTTCTCCTTTGAGCTCAACTATGGAAACACTTCATCTCTTATCCTCTTCAACCTTACAAAACACCACCAAAATCAAGTCCAAAGTCCATCCCCACTTCACAAAAAACATGCACATGCTCACAAGCTACACTTTGGACCAAGAAAGCAAGGATTTTTGGCACTTGGGGCAACTCAAGAAGATTCTTGAGTTGCCAAATGAAGTACTTTCATTTCCACAAGCTTTGTATTTCATTCACTTTAGTATCCAGATGTGTTTAGTTGTGTTTTAGTGTGGTTTGATGAATTTAGAAAATTCCTAGAAGAGGATTGTGGGGTTCTTGAGTTGTGAAGTTGTCTATGAGTGTATTAGTGACTAGAAAAGCCCCGATAGTGTTATAAACCCAGATCAAACACAAAGTACAACCTGAAACCCAAAACAAAAACTGTCCATGTCGGTTTTGTGTGTAATGTGAGGGTGCAGGGAAATCTGGAGCGATCTGGAGCATTTTTAAGTTAAGCAAACAATACTAGAGACTTATTTAGACCAATATATGACCACCCTGACCAGACGAGACCCTAACTCCACCCCAAAACCGAGGAGGCCAGATTTCCTGGGGTTCTGGCCGGCCACTCTATTGAGTTAGGTATCTAGGTTGCTTCCATAGCTCATATATATCCTATATATCACCCCAGTGTTGTTTGCTTACCTTGTTTTTCCCTGAACTAAAATCTGGAGCATGTTTTCAAGGTTGCTGCCTTATGTTTTGCGATGTTTTTGAATCTAAGTTTTGGTATTTGTTTTGTATTCGATCACTTGACGTTTGTATGTCGAAATCGAGTATTATTTGGTTGATTTGCGAGAGCAAACCATAGGTTTTGACCTATGCGAGTTTCGTGTGTAGTTTTGATTGCGGATTGGATTTTAATGCGGCACGATACGTCATGACGTCTAGGTACCCCCACGAGGACTTCGAGACGACAAGCAAAAGCGTGGCGACGTTGGCATCGGCAAGCGAAGATCAGGTAAGTAGATATATATCTACGGGGGAAGTCGGGTGGATGGCGTATAGCACCCCCATAGTTTTGTAAAATAGAACGCGAATGTGTTATGATTATATTTGTATAGATATATACTTATATACTTGTATATGATGTGATTACATAGCTAGGAATGCTTTAGAGGACTTGATGGATAGTGTTGTTAGCTAGTTTTTAGTCGCAAACCCTAAAGTAATTATTACACCCACACGCACACACACACTTGCATACATTTATTTACATGTGCGTATATGGGGATATGTATACACACACACACACACACATGGATATGGGACTATATATATATATATACGTATACATATACATGGATTATAAGGATAGTACTTGGGATTGGAGATGAGTCGATGAGATTGGGCTTGAGGCCATAAGATCAGTGATGTGACATAGTTCGTATTTGGGATACGACATGATATTTTAGCGGGTCTTTAAGCGTGTTGTTTTCATACACACGCATGCATATACATAGATGGTATCAGTTTTGTACTAGACTTAGATCAGTACCCCTAGATCATGATATATGATGAAAAGGATACCAGATGAGAAATGAGATAAATGTGATAGTTGACCTGTATCCAGAATAGGATACAGTATGATGGATTTACCGTACGAGCTATATTGATGATAGATCCGCACTCTTGACTCGAGGATGTCATAGTATATAGGGTATCGTATGGGATACTATTAAGGCGGGATCACCGACTATTATACATACATACATACATACATATATATATATATATATATATATCGACTCAGATTTTAGGCGGTTTCCTTACCTTTTTATTTACCTGTTAGCTCAGACCTATAGTTACCTGTATGACTCGTTTACATTATTGCATATTCTTTATTGTTGTGTTTATTATTCAGCTCCCGCATATTATTGCTATTCGCATCGTATTGCATGCTTATATTGTGTTTTCATATGTTTATATTGAAATCATGCTGTCCGGACACCAGCACCATTACCGATGATGCGTATGTTCCACATACACTTACTTGCCGGCTCACACACATTATCATCGTTAATTGCCATGTCACGTACACTTTAGAGAATATTATTCCATTGACATAGCTTGTTAGGTATTAGTTTCGACATATCATTATTGTGCTTGTTTGGATATCGCATTCATTACTGTTATACTTCATGCATATTTATTATTCATTGCCATGCATTTTTATTTAGGGCCAGTCCGGATTTGCCAGAGCCCAATGCTTTTAAATTCATTGTTATTTATTCTCGAGATTTGGGTTTCCATGAGATTTATGGATTTGGAGAAACCGCAAGATTTTTTAAATCTGATTATCATTTAAAAATGGAAATTGCGGTTTTCTCATGATATGATTTGAGATTGTTCACCAAGAGTTTTCTCGGCTCTTGAGCGATATCTTACACCCAATTTGAGGAGGAGTAGGAACCGTCTGTGGGTGCATGGTGGACCCGGTGCGGTACCCCGGGGCAAGAAGATCGCAGTTGATCGGCGTTGAGGCTGTGACAGGGGAGCATTGATGACCGGTGATTGTATTGAGACTCGTCGGATATCCGGAGGATACCGATCATAGTTGGGCCAGTCCGGATAGCCGGAGCCCAGAGGCCAGTCCGGATAGCCGGAGCCCCAGATATTGATACTGAGGTATTGCGATATTATGATATGGGCCGGTCCGGATAGCCGGAGCCCGAGATATTGGATATTGGGATTTATGTTTTGTGTCGATGCTAGACACTGATTTATATTGATTTATTGATGATACCTCATTTTAAATATACAGAAATTTCACTAAATTAATAAAACAGTTTCCTCATACATGATGCATTCTGTTTTCATATTATCACATTCATACCTCATACACATGATAGGTAGCTACCTAAGGCACTGACACCAGCACATGGTATTACACTTATGTATAGATGTTTACCCTTGCAACCTTATCATGCTTCAGACTTTATCATATTGAGGATATATATTACTGATCGTATGACCTAGGATTGAGTCATACATTCGATTTCTGCTCCGTGATGTTTTCTACTCACGAGTTGGCAACTCACCCCGTTGTGCCACAGTTTTTTGCAGGTTTTGCCGTACAGGTTTCGTGCGACTTTGCTGGCACACTGCTTCCATTCCGGGTGATTTCTATGGTAGGTGGGTTCACTTGTATCGTGACCACCATTGTACTTTATTTTATTCATTGTATATAGTAAACTCCATCAACCAAACTTGTATATTTATTTGACTTAGAGACCAGATTGTTTATTCTTTTGACCTTAGAGTCACGCGTTGTATTATTATGGTTTTCTTGTTGTTTTTGAGTTTCCTTTTCAATTTTGATCCTCGCCCTTCGGCGTTGTATATTATATTGCTTGCATTGTTGTGACCATCGATTGACGAAGAGCTATCTCCCGCTTGGGGATGCCTTTTATCATTCATGTATATATTATTCCTGTTGTACCCCGTTCGGGGCGAGTATTTATAAAGGAAACTCTGCCGATGTGGTCCTATAGACTTCATATAATTCTAGGCATAATTCGGCTCATGCTATAATTAAAGGAAATTTTCAGAAAGGGCTTGATGTTTAAAAAACGCATAATTCGGCTCATGCTATTAAAACCACTTGCTTTTAAACAAGTTTTCCTTCATTTATTATTTAAAATGGTTTTATATTTCTTGGCTTTTGGCTTACTTGAATTAGATGTGGTCCTATAGACTTCATATAATTCAAGTGTCAGTCAGGTGCTATTTGGGGTCGTGGCAATTACTATCAACGGAATACCTAACACAAGTATCTGCATCTTCAATCACATTGAAGAATCCGGATACTTGCAACACATGGTTCTCTACTCTATTCTTGTACCTATAACTTCTCAAAACTTGGACCTTGTATTTCTATGAAATACTTGTCTAAAAACTAAAAAAGTCATAAGTAAACAGAATATAGTACGAGTACCAACCACTTTGTCCTAATGGAAACTGGACAACATACAATATATTGTATAAGTCCCCTAAGTTAAATAACTCATACCATGTGCGTCGTAGGTTGAAAACTGTACTATGGTTAAGAAGAATTATACCGTTGTTGAATGCTCCTTACCTAACCATCAACTGATATAGGTAAATAACATAGACATAATTTCAAAAAGTTATATCTCACATTATCAAATAAACGTACAGATATATCAGTTTGAAACTGGTGCATAACTACGGATATTAAAAACCAAATATTTGACGTCCGGCAAAAAGCCAGGTGATTTCCTCAAATATCACCAATTACAAAGAATTCCGATATGTTGAGAATAAAATCACCCAATTCGCAATATTTTACTCCCACTCATCATCTGTAAAGCTATACAGATCTGAGAATCAAATCTGGTAAATACATAACCTGGAGTAAGAATCTAATTGGGAAATCAGTTGTTAATTAACAAAACATAGTGAAACTGAAACATGAAAATGTTTCGAAGGGGTTTCCGGGTATTCCTAGTAATGCCACTTCCACTAACCATATTCATGACTGTAACCGTATATTTTCTTGTCATCTCTCTAAACCCTTTATTTGTTTTTACTCATTACCTTTTTTACACCACACTTAGGCTAATTGATTTTCTTCCTTCCCTACCTTTCGGCACCAGCCTAAGGTTTGGAAGAAGACTATCCATTAAGCGTAATAGGTGTACCCTCCAAATCTTAGAAGCCCTCGCAACCTTAGAGAAGGTAACGGGAAAAGACATTTGAATAATCCTTATTCTATTTCTCCTGAACCAGAAACCATCCTCGAACTGGAACAAGTTCCTTCAAGTTCGTATATAACTATATGATGGCGTATCCAATTAATGTGGATTTTCGTAGTGATACAGAATATTCCAGAGAAATGCAAAGGTGAAGTAGGAGTGGCGATGATATACGTGGTTTTATCGTGAATGATAGCAGTCGTAATTTACTTTGCTCTCTTTCTAATCCCTTCATTTGTCTTTACTTATTACCTTATGCACACCACAGTTAGGCTAATTGGTTTTCTTCCTTCCCTACCCTTCAGCACCAGCCTATGGTTTGGAAGAAAACTATCCAATAAGCGTAATAGGTATACCCTCCTAATCCTAGGAGCCCTCGCAAGCTGAGAGAAGGTAAAGATAAAAGGCAACTGAATAGTCCTATTCAATTTCTCCAGAATCTGAAACCATCGTCGAATCTGAAACAAGTTTCTTCGAGTTTGTATGTAACTATATGATGGTCATATCCAAGAAAAGTGGATCTTGGTAGTGATACGGAATGTTCCGGAGAAATGAAAAGGGGAAAAATAGGTGCAACAATGATATATGCGACTATGATAATCCAAAGGCCAATGTGTTTCAAGAAGCTTCGGTTAACTTGGTTCATGAGTTTTAGTCTAGGTTCGGACCATGGTCGCTGCCAAAGAGAGAGAAAAGAAACACTCAGCGTGCACTTTAACCAAGATCAGAATGATTAATCACTTTATCTAATCAGGATGGCTCCCACTGTTTCTTCGAATTCTCCTCAAAACCCAAAAGAAGAATTGGTCGGGATCATCTAAAATCACCCGAGGAGTAAACCAACTCATCAGTGGAAAATGGGATCCAACTATCATCGTATGATAACTTGATGGAAGCCACTTAAATTATCACACTTCAGAAGGTATGCGTATGCCTGGCATGTTTCAGTTTCTTTAGAAACTCCTGATGTAGATTTTTACCCTATGCTCTTTTGACCTTGACGAAGGTCAACAAATCATAAGTCACATGTAAAGTTCTACACGTCATTGTCCAGATTAATCCAAACCCACCCGTACTCACCCTTGACGAAGGCCAACAAAGTTGTACGACTGTCCTAGATTAATGCAAATCCATGCAACAGAAAAGTAACACATAACTACCATACATTATGCCTTGACGGAGGCCAACAAACATAGCATGAATACTAATCGCTACCCCTCTGAAATGACTGAGGGCTACGACTATTTTTTGGCGAAAATCCTTTAATATAATGAACTTAATATCGCTGAAGGAATCCAAGATGTTTTAGAAAAGTATAGTGGCGAAAACTTTTGCTAAAGAGGCCACTCCCGGTGAAGGGATCTCGGCTCTTTCCTCGTCGAATGAGGTGCAGGATATTCCAAAATGAATACCACGATGCAAAGCAAAAATAATCGACTATAGTGAAGATATTACGCTGACGAAAACGTCTGCCCAAGAGGTCACTCCCGGTGAAGGGATGTCGGCTCTTGGCTCATCGAATGAGGTGCTTGATATTCATAACCGAATACCGCTGTGTAAAACAAAAGAAAACGTCCTTGTAATAACAGCTTTTCAAAATTGTTCCAACAATATCATATAGGTCTGTTTTCCTTGCATTTATCAGAATCAACGCAGTCCCATCGATTAATCACACCAGAAAAGAACGAAAATATGATGTATGTATATGCCATCCGCATTCGCCACTGGGCCTCGTCATCACCCGTTAGGTTACTTAACTAACGACAGAGCAGAGGCAGGACTAGCGCGGTATATATAACAATACATAATAATCGTTCCAGGCATGATATATGCAACATCACAGATACACGATAAGCATCACAGAACAATACTGATAATCTAGGATCCCCGGGTTTCCTTTGAGCCGCAAGTGAAACCCGACGTTCCCATGGTCGTGTGGATAGCCTGTGCAATGAAAACCTAGACCCCTACGAGTGCGGAAAGTTACCCGCCAATCCCAGAAGTGAGGCAACCCAAATCAACAACGTGAATGGGCCACCCGGCACTTCACGGAATCCGGTAACTTGAGCACCCCTCCGTGGGTCAACCTGTACCCCCTACGAGTGCGGCGAATAGACCGCCAATTCTAGAGTAAGGCACCCATCGTATCAATGCCATGAGATGCGGGCATGTTTCCCTCTAGAACCCGGATAACCGTGCACTCCACCGTGGGGTAATCCTAGTACAAAAAAGAAAAGAATATGTACAACGGTGACATCGACCTCAACCCGGTCGTGCCCCAAACAAATAATATACAAACTGGCAGTGACGGCAGTCCACATGTAGGGCGCTCGCCTCACAATATCAAATTTACAAATAAATCCAAACTGCACTACCATTGCTCCCAAGCTATCCACACGACGATCCCGCCAGAACCACAGCACAACACAGAACATCAACATGAATGTCACGGTCACAAACCCGTCTAAAAGAGCATATAACATTTAGACGAGTTGTACCGCTCTAATGAAATTCACGGTCGCAAATAGTAATGTATGTACTGAAAACTACGACATTAGAATTCCGCACGCAATTAGCAAACTAAACCAATTTCCAAAACCATGAAAAACAGTGAGCTAATGTTCTAAAAACCGACCGTTTAAAGCCAATTCGGAAGTCCGAATCAAAACGAAATGCGCCCGAACGTTCATAGGGAGTTAGATCATGAAATTAACTTCGAAGCGAGGGCCAAGAGGGGGTACCCCACCACCGAGGCCACCACGAGGTGGCCAGGGGGTAAGGCAGCCAAAACTGCCCAAGGTAGGGCAGTTTCGGGTCCCCACCGCCAAGACCACCTTGTGGTGGTCTTGGGGAGTGGGCCCAGCCATTCGGTCCCCCCTGGGAGTTCCCCAGGATGTCCATGCACCACCCCGCGGCTTCTCAGTTTAAACCGTAAGCCCGCGGGGTGTGCAAACATCTCAAACTTTCAGCTTTTGGAACTGTTTTTGTCGGCCGTTTTTGCACGAAAAAATGGCAAATTTCTAATGTCGCAATGAGTTAACTAAGTCTTATGGAGTGGCTCAGATACCATGTTGGGTTATCCAAGCGCCCCAGCCATCAATCCGTGGCAAAATGCGGAACAAAAATTTTCAAAAACCGGCGCTAACACAACCCTATAACTCGGATCGACCCATAAGCCCTACATAACAAAACATGCAAAGGAGTTAGAATGGTTATACCGAATAGATCCGTGTTCTACGGTCTTCAACCATCATCCCAAGCTCCTAGGGGCTTCCTTGATCAAGCTTGATCTCCAGTCTCCCTCCATCGAATATGATCCACCCGAGAGTCTATGCAATGAGCACCAACCTCATATCCGAGGTAACTAGGGTACATAGATCGCTACACTAGATACCGTAGAAGAAGTAGAGAGTGATGAAGGATTAATTTGTCTCAATATACCCAAGCTTTCTCAACACATGAGAGGGTTTGGGTGGAGGAAGAAGAAGATGCCATGAGGATGAGGTGTTGAGAGCAACTCAAGAGAGAGAAAAAGAAAATGAATAATGACTAGTATTTTTGTTTGTAGTGTGTGTGTGACAAGAAATAATGGATCCATCACATAAATGTCCATGTCTCTAAAATATCTTAGTCAACAAAAAATATCTCAAGTCAACATAATCTCACAACAAACAAAAACCCTAAACTTGCTAGAATAGTAACCATGGGTCACTAATTAGCCATGCCACAAAAATGCAATAAACACCTCATCCTACACCTTAATAACCTTTTAATCCAAAAAGTTCTAAACCATGATGAGGTGTAATCTTCTAAAAGTAATCTTGTAATAAATTACAAGAATACCCCTCAACCGTATATACATACCCGCTGCAGGGTTGTCTAGCACGGCAGCAAGGTTTTGGGAGGCATCGTCCTTACCAATTTCAAAATTTTGTCGTTCTAGCTAACCCTAACCCTATAATCGATACTAGAAAATTCGAATAATGATATGTAAACAACTTTACAATCGAAGTGAATGAGGAATACAACCTTTGTAGACCGGTCCTTCACTTCAATAGCTCCTTGTAGTCGTCCCTTCGCTGCGAATCATGAACGCCCGAACTCTAGAAAGGGTTCTCCTGAAGAAATGAGCAAGCTTGCACGAAGTCTTCGAGGCCGAAGATGATCTACGTCGAGCAGACACTAACCCAAGCTACCCCTTCACTAATTGTGGAATTAGTGAAGAAAAAACACTATACTAAATGGTAAGTAGTAGAGGATGATGAAGTAGGATTTTTACTCATTTTAGAAATAATTTTCTCACTATTTTTCTCTCATCTCCATTGAAGCTAGAAAGATTTTTTTGGAAGAAAAAGAAGAAAAATCTCCCATGATCAATTATCAAGTCAAGAATGGCAACCATGGGTGAGTTAGTATCATATACTAAGCTTTGTAGAGAGTTAACCATGGCTAAGTCTAATGGTTGGGTTTATAGATATCTTAAGAAAAACAAAAGTTGTGGACTAAGTCAATGGAAATCCAAGCTTCTCAAAGCTTCTTGCAATGAAAAAAATGCCACCATTTTGATTTACCAAAATAACTAAAAACCCTTCATTATACATAGCATGGTGTAAGTCACACACACGCCCAAGTTGCATGTATCATCAAGCATGACACAAAATTTTGTACACTAATATATATTATATACTATGTGTACAAAACAAGTGAGAAAATAAATCTTAAGTGAAACAATACTAGTTAATGTAATTTAATATATCAAATTTATAATTATACATTAGATTAATAAATCAACACTTGACTTAAAAATCAGGCTATATCACATATAACCGACTAATATCAAATGAAACAACTTATCGAATCAACACTTGATTCGATAACCCGGCTATATCACATATAACCGACCGATGTCACAAATCGCGAGAATAGAATACAGTATCACATATCGTATTAATCTCGGCCCCGCACATATCACATATGTGATCCTAGTCCGTTTCGCTTGAGCCAAGAAACCTCTGTGTTGGACTCTAAAGACTCATCAATACACCGGCAATAGGTGATGATCATATCAAACAACCACAAGCCGCAAGCGGTCTGCTAAACGTTACGACCACCTGGGTATTGAGCGATCAGAAGATCAACAAGCATGCCTGCTCATACTCCTGTGAATCCAATCAGTAACACTACCGTTAAGTCCGGTCTCTTCGTCTGATATGTCGCATATCTCGTCTAGGGGTGGTAAACGTTAGACCCCAGTAACTCGATAAGTCGTGCCGATGTGAGGCTCATAACGGGTCGAGAAACTACTGATAACATTTATCAGTATATCTCTGAATCACCCCTGGCCAGGGACTTCCTGTTATATCTAATCGAGCACAGCGCAACATCAACCCCCAATACCGGGAGAGACGAAACCCCTCCTATCGCTCATTGCCTCCATGTGATTCGAGACTATATCCAAAAGCCACCATTTTGCAGGTTCTCTTGAAAATGGTAAGGTGGAAATCAAAGAACGGTGGGAATAACACAGGACTCTATGAAGATCTCGGGTCTACAGACTAACATGTACTAGTGTCACCAGAGAACTGCCATTTGACGTAAGGTATAATACCATCTGGGAGTTCTCGGCGATTCTCTCCAGTGTACCCAGTCTCTACTGAGCACCCATATACTATCTCAGATGTCAAACACCAATGGATATGGGATCATCCATCGCCCATCTACATGGGTCGAGAAGTTATACGCTAGTCTACTCTGGTATATCGATGCCCTGTCTCGATACACCCATGACTAGGAACATTTGAAGGATGTACTTACTGGCTACTCTGTCCCCACTAGTATGATCTGCATAATAATCCTGGTAGTCAGGTACTCATCCTAAAGACTTTATCAACATGTAATAGAGAGACAATAAGTGTACAAGTTAAGATAAAGAACAACCAGATAGCATACTATCATGTCGAGCAAGAAAGCCTTCCCTATATATGTCCAAGCATCCACTACAATATATATCATATGTACAGTAATGGCCTCTAGGGCATACATATAACTAACACCAGCATCCGTATTCCGAAGAATAAGAATACAAAGAGACGAAAATAATCCAACAAATATAATACTAGGATCCGGCTTAAACCAAAGCCCACTAGTATTATCCATCCGAATATCATCCGTGCACAAGTACACATATGTGATCGAACCATGCCGTAAAACCATACGGCCTCTACATCGTTTCGCCCGAATCAGGGAAACCCTCTGTGTAGGACTCTAAAGACTCGTCAATATGCTGGCAGTAGGTTTAACCACAAGCACGTCAGCGGCACTAGCTGTACGTAACGGCTACCCAAGTATTGAGCGAAAGGGAGGCCGATGAGCAAACTCATCCTGAAACCCTTACTGAGCCTGACAGTGACAATATCTGTACAGTCAGGTCTATTCGTCTTTGAGTATCGCATATCGAGTCTAGGGTGTGGATAAAATCATACCCCTAATAATACGACATTTAGTGTCGGTATGAAGCCCATCACCACCTGAGAAACTACTGATCCTAGTTCAGTAATTCTCGACTACCTTGGCCAAGGATTTCTTATGTTGGCCACCCGTGCACAACCGCGATATCAACCCCCAATACCAGGAAAGACAAATCCCCTGACGATCCGCTCATTGCCTCCATGTGGCTCAGGACTATACCCAACTAAAACCTATTTGCATGACTCCATTAAGCCATGGTAGGGTAGTAATGAAAGCACAATAGGAACTCACACAAGAAAAATGATGATATCAGGTCGATAGACTAACCTGTATACATATCACCAGAGAACTGCTATCTGACAATAGGTATAATACCAACTAGTATGTTCCCGGCATGTTTGTCCGGTGTACTCATAACCCAATGAGAACTTGTATATATCTTAGGTGAACAAACTAACACCAATGGCTTGTGAGACCGGCCACCGCCCCTCGTCGGGGTCTTAAGCAGTATACACTAGTCTACTCTGGAGTATCGATGTCCAGTCTCGATATTCGCATGACTAGGGACATTTAAGGATGTGCCTATAGACCATCCATCTCCCACGTATATGATCGCCATCATAATGCTGGTAGTTAAGCAAGAATCCTATGGGCGCTATCAACATGTAATATTGATCAGTAAAGCCACCTAAAGCAGTTACATGATGATAAAGACAAACCAAATAGCATATTATCATCTCGAGTAAAACTGTTCTACCGGTATAGGTCCTCCTTCAATCATCGCAATCGCGTGCCTGCGATCCAATAATTGACTTGAGGGCACTATAACCAACATCGCAATCGCGTGCCGCCTCTGGTGTTCATTATCCATTGAGGCCAGCACGAGGCACTTGGCTTTCGCACAGTCTATTTCCCATGTCTTATGGATTTCAATATCTGCGACCATGGAATCTGGACCTGGGACGGCCGGGGCTTTAGTAGTAAGAAGGTAGCCTATATTATCATAATTAATAGCCATCTGGGTATTCCTTAGCCAATCTTTATAGTTTGGCCTCATCAATATATTTTTTTTCTAGTAGTAACTTAAGCCCAGTCATCTTGGTCTCTACAATTAGGAGAAAGAGAAGAAACACTCAGCATGATACTCTTGCAAGTTTAGATTGGTTATTAGTTTATCTAAACAGGATGGCTCCCACTGTTTCCTCAAATCCCCCTTCAAACTATAAAAGAAGAATTAGTCAGGATTAATTACATGCTACAATTCTTACTTAACCTTTCAGCTACGCTAGTGTCGGTAATTCGAGGGAGGTTTTACAACGCTTTTAAGAAATTCTTTAATTAAATAACCTCTTTTCCGTAGAGGCGTAGCCCCGCTAACACCGTTCTAGAAACCTACTTGGTTTATAGCATTGATTGCAAGGTGAAAAACTCTCCCGAGAAGTAATAAAACTCACAGTGGGATCGAGATCCAACTATCATTGTGTGATAACTTTGAAGGAATCCTACCAAAATTATCATACTCAAGATGGTATGCAAAACTAGCAAGTTTCCTTTTCCCTTGAAACTCCCGATGTGGATTTTTCCCCCAGGTGCTTATGACCTTGACGAAGGCCAAATTATCATAAGACGCAAGTCAAGTTATACCCGATATTGTCCAAGTTAATCTGAACCCATTCGTACAAACCCTTGATGAAGGAAAAAATAACTGTATACCTGTCCCAGATTAACGCATCTATCTATGCTACAGATGAATACCCAGCAGCTACCAATCTGTAACATTTCAGAAAATATAAAATATTATTTTTGGAATTTAATATTAAAATAATATATTTCCCGAAAATTGCCCGAATTGCGAAATCGGGGTTTTCGAAAAAGGATATAAATATATACCAATAATTGTGAAATAACTGGAAATTAAAATGATTTATTCATTTAAAAATATATTTAAATGAGGCATTTTTAAAATTATTTATATGCAATTTGGATAAAAACCCGATTAGTGCACTGCTAATCGTGATTAAGCCAAATCCGTGTTTCTACAGTTTTCATGGTTAGTGCACCATGACATGTTTCATTTGGTTACATGTTCATTTATGTTATTTTATATTATGGTTTTATTGTGGTGAGAAAAGAAATGAAAGGGAAAAGGTGTTATGATACTTGAGGGGAGAGAGAGGGGGGACATCATGATGAGAGGTAAGCATGCTTGAGGAGGGAGAGAGAGAGAGAAAGAAGGGTAAGGCTCCACCCCCACCTCATCTTTCGTTTTTCATTTCATTTCATTTCTTCAACTCTTTCATCTTTCTTCATCTCCTTCTTCCTCCACCTCACTACCCATGGGAATCATCGCCAAAACCTAATCAAAACCCATGGTTCCATTCAAAAAGATTGATCCCCACCTCACCCTATCACTTTGGACCAAGAAAAGTTAGATTTTGACAACATTGAGAAGCTAGGGTTTTCTTGAGTGGCCTAAATGAGGTATAATTTCTACCATTTAGATAGTTTTAAGTTTCTTTATATTCTAATTAGTTAGAAATGGGTTTAAGATGTGGATTTGTGAACGTGGAAAATCCTAGAGAAGGGTTTGAGTAATTGTGAGGAATTGATGATGGGTAGAGACTGTTAATGTAACGATCCGAAGGTACGGAATGTGACTGGCACTTAAATTACGAAACATCTAAAGACGTAACGTAATCTAAGTAAACCAACGCCCAGAAATCTAAACCAAAATGGAAGTAGAGTGAAGGAAAATTTGTTAAAAGAAAACGATTTTTAACCAAACCAAATCGCGTTAACATTTTATTAAAACAACAAAATTTTCCAAAAATTTCGGCAGAGTCTCCTTTGTAAATACTGGCTCCCAAACGGGTACAAACAAGAGAAATACATATATGACATGAATAAAGCATCCCCAAACGGGAGCTAGCTCTTCGCCAAAGGCGGATCACAACTACATGCCATGAATATATCAAATATTGCGAAATAAGTATAAAAGTATAAAAGCAACCCGTCGGCTCAAGTGAGCATCGACACCAAACCAAAATACAAGTCTCACAAATCTCACCATCTAGTCCAACATAAAAGGGTAGATGGAGTATACTAGATACAAAATAAAAAAAATACACGGTGGGAGCAAAAGCAAATCCTCCAAAAACCCACCTGTGAGCAAGCTGCAAGCCGAAACATGGAAGCGAAAAAGAAGATACACCCGCCGCTCCTGCGTTGACGGGTCTGACCTGTAAGGTATTATGGCACAACGGGGGTGAGTTGCCAACTTGTGAGTAGTAAGTAACATCTAATAAGGTTATCGTAAGAATGCACGCAAATGCGTCTCAACCTACATATTATGACATCATACGATGCACTAGTATGTATGCACAGAAATGCAAAATCAACATGAAATCGCTATAAGTTAGATAAAAGAAAAATCTGTGTTCTTATCTTAAAACATCTGCAAATTAGCTGAGGTATCATCAACGAAATCTTCAGAAAACCGTGTCAAGCATCGACACAACATATGGATATATATCTATCTCAATGTATCAGTATGTCAATATCTCAATACCTCGGGCTCCGTCAGTCCGGATCGGCCCATATCATCAAACCTCACGACAACGGTCGGTATCCTCCGGATATCCGCCGTGCCAGACATCACCGGTAGATAGTCTTCCCCTGACAGGCTCATCGTCTACAACTCGAGCTTCTTGCCCCGGGGTACCATACCGGGCCCACCATGTACCCGAGACGGTTCATCTACTCCTCGAATCGGGTCTTGAAATCCAACATAAAACATGAAAACTCATGGTGGGCGACATATACATCATGAGAAAACCGCAACTTGCATTTTAAAATGATGATAATAAACTTTTATAAAATTCTTGCGGTTTTCCCCAAAATCCAGAAATCTCATCAATACGGAAATCCTCAAAAAGAATCACAATACATGATTATTTCGGAAAATGATAATGTCTATGATATCCATGTCATGAAATGCAATTATAACTATAAAACTATGTATGAATGATGATGAAATGCGGTATATATACGACTAGCAATCCTTAGGGAATGGAAATTACGACTTCCAGTTTAAATATCATGTATGATGCGAATATTTTCGATACTAGTCTAAGTAGGTTCTATAGTGTTCGTGATATAACAATTACCAATGGCGTGAGTGTTCACATAAATAGTGAACGTGCGGCAGGAACCAATGGTAATGGTGCAAGTGTCCTATAAGATGATATGACATATATATCGATTTATACATATAACGATACAATGCAATGAGATGGCTAACTAGGAAACTACGTATATAATGCAAATACTATAAGTAATACTAAACCATCGGGCGCCTCGCGCCATCCAGACGATCCCCTCATAGATGTATACATCTACTCACCAGGACGCCTCGGCTAATCTGATCCGATATCCGCCCTGTCTTTCCACGCTGCGTCAGACGCCTCTGCACCCGATCCTAGAATCACACACAAGCAATTAAAAGGATAAATATACAAATAGTCATAGGACAAACGACACAAATCAATCACGCGCATTAACTAGACGCGCGCACACTTGGTGCACAGAAAGCGTCCGCGACAACGCCACAAACTACAACTTGGGTCGCTATATTTGACAACCACCAATCCTAATACCCATTCGTACCAATTTCACACCAACAATACTCTAAATATTATGTGAATAAGGTTGTAGTTCAATTCAATCTCAAACTTACATAAAACCCATTTATTCCAAAACCCAGTAAGCATCTATTTGCCATTTTGTTCAAATTTACATGTTTTAACAAATCTAGTGGCCACAATATTCAATTAATAGCTTAATTATGCCACACTAAGCTTAACTAAAATTTTATCACACAAATTTGTATTAGTCCTAAAAACCTAGTTTGAAAATTTATCTAATTTGGAAAAATTAAAAGTAGAAATTAGCAAATTAACAATTAGACTAGATTGAGGAGAACTGCTTCTGAATGCAGCCGTTTTTTGCATGTCCTTAGATACTAATCTACACATTGCAATCTTAACCAAGTAATAAAAATCCAATCTTGATCCAATTCCTTCTCTTGTAAATTTTCAATTTTCAATAAAAACTAAAATTAATCTCCGAATCAACTAAAACAATGCAACTAACTAACAATCAAACCACATGGTTAGGATTATACCTCTAAAATTTGAGATCAAACTATCAACATGACCTCCCAAGATGATCTCTTGCTCCAAGGATTCAAGCTAGATTGGCTAAAGTATATTTGATGAAGATTCAATGATGAATTTGTAAGAGTTGGTATTGATTTTTGATAGATTTTGGAGATTTTTGAAGAAAAATTAATGTGAGGAAAATTTGGGGAGGCAGCAGGCCCATTCTCGGCCAAAGGAAAAATGAGGGGAGAGAGAAAGAGAGGTGTATGTATGTGTAGAAGTTTCTTTCTCCAACTCAAATTAATACTCATACTTCTTTATTCTATCCATTATCTTTTCATTTAATTATTGTTGAAGTGAAAGAAGTGATGAAATTTGCGGATTGGTGGCAGCCCAAGGCTCGGCAACTGCAGGGAGAAAAGTGTGAAGTGCGTGAATGTGTATGGAAATTTTCCCCAAGTCAAGACAAACCCCGATTCACATCTATTAATTTACACCATAATTAATTCAATTTTTTTTTGTAAATAACATTATAATAGTCTAGAGTCATGGAGACAAGGGTAGAAAAGAGCACATATTAGAACTTGTTACTATGTTATCATGGTTCATTAAAATGTAATTAACCCATTCTCATTTGTAATTAGCACTAATTAAATGTATAATTTAAAATCTTATATTAGTATTTGAAATAATTAATTAAGGAAAAATATTTAAGTAAACCAATAATTTATACGTGACTAAATAAATACCAATTACTAGTAATTACCTAGTTAAAATAGCTCTTTTTAAGTCTATGATGAAAAATAATTATTTCTTGGTTTTACGGAAAATACAATTTATTTTACCGATTATCAGAAATTTTACCTAAAGGATTTTTTTTTTTAAAACGTTACAGTCTTCCCCCCTTAAAGAAATTCGGTCCCTGAATTTGTAACAACCCTAATTTTCATATACATTTTTCTGTACAAATTTTTTTTTATTTTTTTTTAAATTCATAAAGGAGTATTTTACTCTGAGCACAAGATATAAATATTTAATTATTTTGTTTTTAAATAATTTCATTTTTAGTGTACATTAAATTGTTTTAAAATTTAAAGTGTGCTTTGCTATTTAATGCTGCTGATATCATTTTAAGTATCTATTTTTCTACAATAATTACAAGAAGGAGCTTGTAGCTCATTGCTAATACCTTGCACTGCTGAACCAAGCCACCAGAGTTCGAATCCCATACCCCACATAATTTTTATATCTTTTTGTTTTAATTTTTTTTAGAAGTCAAACGGTCAAACAACCATAACTCACAATTTATTGCGAATTAAAAAAATTAAACTATACAAAAAATCCCCCCAGGCCAGACCCGACCCAACGGCGCCCGACTTGGCCCTGACTCGGCCGACTCGGCCGGCGACTCGGCCGAATCGACCGGCGCCACCGGCCGGACTCGGCCGGTCGGCCGAGTCGTCAACACGAAAAATCTTCGTGTTGACCTTGTCTCTTCAACTGCATACTCTAAAATTTTTGTACGGTTACCAATTTTCCAATAAATATCTCTTAAGACAAAATTTAATGAATTTTTAATGTTTTTTATATTTTTTTAATATTATTTTAACCCTAACCCTAACCCTAGTCTAGCCCTATATAAAGACCCCTATACTCTACCTTTTTCCTTCACAACTCTAAGTCCACTCTTCCAAATTCTCGAGAACTCGGTACGAAGAGCGAGAAGCGAAACGCTGCCGAAATCGACGATGGATTCCGGCGACCGGATCAGGACCTTCGCGACGTTTTCAACGAATCGGCAACCACCACGACCTCTAGCTTCCTTAGCTTGTCCAAACCGTAAGTCCCACCTCTTCTATCTCTCTTTTCTTTAAGATAAAAATACGACTGTTTGGAACCCGACGGAAATCGGACAAACCGATTTCCGATTCGGTTTTTCTCTAAATTTCCACTTGTCACCTAATACATATTATCTACCGATATGCTTGTTGACTATTAATCACTCATAAACCAATTTAATCAAACTTTTTCACATGAAATGATAAGTTCTTTGCAAAACCGTACTCTTTTCATAAAAATACCATGAAGTTCATTTTTCTTAGTTTAATTATTTCCCTCACTCATAAATAGGTTTATCTTGATCACTAAACTTGTAGAACCCAATTTGAATGAAATTTCACACATAAAATGATAACGTTTTCGAATACCGTATTCTTGCGCTATAATACCTTTAAGTTTAACATACCATGTTTTCCCTTTAAACTTCACCAAAACCTAAAATAAATCACGAGGTAATGACCTACCTCTACACACACTCAATATAACCCTAATTGATAAATATCAAATCACAGAATACGAAATTACAGGACTTTTTACTAAAATACCCTAATCTTTATAATCTTTATTGAAAGCATTAAATTGTAAACTTTTCTAAATAAAATCTTTTAATAAAAAGGAAAGAACGATTGGTCATGAACATCGATCGTTTATCTAAACTGTCTTGTGGTGCCTAAGCAAGTGTGTCTAAGGCTGGTGGTTTTCAATTAGGCCCACGACTGTGGTTCCTTCCCACTTACCTGGCACTTACCTGGCCGCAATTGACGGTGAAGAGGCGATTTGAGGCTTCTAATGACTCATCGTTTAGACCTTAGAAGTAGGCTAGTTGGCTTAGGAAACCCTAACAACTAAAATACGGAAAACTAAACTCTTTTGCAAATAAATACCTTATATTTATAAAACCGTCTTCCTAAATGAGAAGTGTTCATAAAACCTAAGCAAAGTGCCGCTACAACCCACTTTTGGGGAACCTGTTAGGGATAGTACGGTTCATCGTGCACCCGCAGGCTAGTAGTGCGAGATTCAGACCTCCGCAAGGAGCATTCGGTCTCGAAAGGTTTAAAATACGATATTTAAGGAAAATGAGACTTTCTCTAAATAAAATATTTATATAAAATTATTCATGTGTTAATATATATATAATTAACATTAAACACCTATTTTATCATAATCTAAAGTTTCCACTTTTTCCTAAAATTAAAAGATTAAAAGTTACGTTAAAATACCATGAATTTCAAATAAAACAATTAATACTTTTATTAGGATATATTCACTAGAATAACACAAATAAAATACACATTCATTATAACAATAAAGACGATTATTAAATACTTGAGGTGTATTTTGAAAACTATACAAAAGTACTTTTTACAGAAAACCCCCTCAAGTTTTGCAAATTACAAAAAGGCCCCTAACTAATATTGGACTTCAAATTATCTTTCTTTTAGTCTGACTCGGATTAGAGTCTGACTATTCCTGACTCGAATATGATTCAAGTCAACCTATATTCTTTTATACTCCAACACAATTTGAGTACATGAAACCCTGAATCCAGTTAACAATATATTCCTTGTGACTGAATCAAACCATGGATATTCATCCATTATCCTGATATTCCATTTACCTGATTATACAGTTACAACATGTTTACTGATATCATGGTTTTGGTCAGTCACTCAACTTACATATTCCAATACTACAATACTGTTAAAACACTACGGGGTTTAAGGGGTAGATTGGTACGGAAGGTGTTAAAGGTGGCACGAGGTGGTCAGATTAAGACACCTAACCTGAATCCTGTTGCTGTTGTACCGTGGTATAACGGTTCCTTGTACTTTCCTTTTGCCCTGATCTCTAGCATATAGAGATCCCCCTCGTATACACTGGCATCCTTCTGTACCAAGCTACAAACAACAGCGTTACACAATGTTCCATAATATTCAACAATATAATACTTTAGAAAATACTGTTACCCTGTCATTCTCATTCTTCTTATTCTTTGGGACTTACCAAGCGACCTGTTCGCTGACGACATTCTATTTCTTTCTTCTTTGAATGTCGTCAGGTGCGTTGGACCAAGCTGAGATCGAGCCCACCGGTGAAGATTTGGAGCAGTTCCAAGAAGACCCAGAGCTCTAGATAATTGTACCTTGTTCTTTCCAGTATTTTTCATTTCTGTTATGCCACTGTTTAGGCATTGCTTTTCATTCCAGTTGTATTTTCATTTCATGCATTGTACAAAGAATGTTATTAATAAAAGTTGCTGTTATTTCAATATCTTTTGTCTCTTGTGATTATTTTATATTGCTTAGCTACGCTTAGCGTATGTACTTCTGAGTACATACGTGGCGGACCTTGTCACGTCCACTTCGCCGTACACTAGGAAGCGGGGCGTGACAGGTTTTGTTGGTGGCCCATGCAGGTCAGAGCTGTATGAATCCCTGTCATGCAGTTCTGGTCTGCGTGAACAACCTAAGCAATTTAACACAAGAACCAGCAACTAAAACATTCTTTACAATCATGTCCCTTGAATCCTTTCCTTCATATTCCGTGAATCATATACTTTGAATCTATGTTAACACAAAATTCCCTCACCTCTTTTACAATTTTACCAAAACCTTCGCACTCTTTCATTCTTTCACACAATCTTTACATTTTTAAAACTCTGTCAGTACACTAGCACCAAACTTTTCTTGGATTTGTTACACCTTCCTTTTAAAAATTTCGAGGACGAAATTTTTATAAGGAGAGTAGAATGTAACAACCCTAATTTTCATATACATTTTTCTGTACAAATTTTTTTTATTTTTTTTAAATTCATAAAGGAGTATTTTACTCTGAGCACAAGATATATATAATTAATTATTTTGTTTTTAAATAATTTCATTTTTAGCGTACATTAAATTGTTTTAAAATTTAAAGTGTACTTTGCTATTTAATGCTGCTGATATCATTTTAAGTATCTATTTTTCTACAATAATTACAAGAAGGAGCTTGTAGCTCATTGGTAATACCTTGCACTGCTGAACCAATCCACCAGAGTTCGAATCCCATACCCCACATAATTTTTATATCTTTTTGTTTTAATTTTTTTTAGAAGTCAAACGGTCAAACAGCCATAACTCACAATTTATTGCGAATTAAAAAAATTAAACTATACCAAAAATCCCCCCAGACCAGACCCGACCCAACGGCGCCCGACTCGGCCCTGACTCGGCCGACTCGGCCGGTCGACCGAGTCATCAACACGAAAAATCTTCGTGTTGACCTAGTCTCTTCAACTGCATACTCTAAAATTTTTCTACGGTTACCAATTTTCCAATAAATCTCTTTTAAGACAAAATTTAATGAATTTTTAATGCTTTTTTTTTTTTTTAACCCTAACCCTAACCCTAGCCTAGCCCTATATAAAGACCCCTATACTCTATCTTTTCTCTTCACAACTCTAAGTCCACTCTCCCAAATTCTCGAGAACTCGGTACGAAGAGCGAGAAGCGAAGTGCTGCCGAAATCGACGACGGATTCCGGCGACCGGGTCAGGACCTTCGCGACGTTTTCAACGAATCGGCAACCACCACGACCTCTAGCTTCCTTAGCTTGTCCAAACCGTAAGTCCCACCTCTTCTATCTCTCTTTTCTTTAAGATAAAAATACGACTGTTTGGAACCCGACGGAAATCGGACAAACCGATTTCCGATTCGGTTTTTCTCTAAATTTCCACTTGTCAACTAATACATATTATCTACCCATATGCTTGTTGACTATTAATCACCCATAAACCAATTTAATCAATCTTTTTCACATGAAATGATAAGTTCTTTGCAAAACCGTACTCTTTTCATAAAAATACCATGAAGTTCATTTTTCTTTGTTTAATTATTTCCCTCACTCATAAATAGGTTTATCTTGATCACTAAACTTGTAGAACCCAATTTGAATGAAATTTCACACATAAAATGATAACGTTTTCGAATACCGTATTCTTGCGCTATAATACCTTTAAGTTTAACATAGCATGTTTTCCATTTAAACTTCACCAAAACCTAAAATAAATCACGAGGTAATGACCTACCTCTACATACACTCAATATAACCCTAATTGATAAATATCAAATCACAGAATATGAAATTACAGGACTTTTCACTAAAATACCCTAATCTTTATAATCTTTATTGAAAGCATTAAATTGTAAACTTTTCTAAATAAAATCTTTTAATAAAAAGGAAAGCACGATTGGTCATGGACATCGATCGTTTATCTAAACTGTCTTGTGGTGCCTCGGCAAGTGTGTCTAAGGCTGGTAGTTTTTAATTAGGCCCACGACTGTGGTTCCTTCCCACTTACCTGGCACTTATCTGCCCGCAATTGACGGTGAAGAGACGATTTGAGGCTTCTAATCACTCATCGTTTAGACCTTAGAAGTAGGCTAGTTGGCTTAGGAAACCCTAACAACTAAAATACGGAAAACTAAACTCTTTTGCAAATAAATACCTTATATTTATAAAACCGTCTTCCTAAATGAGAAGTGTTTATAAAACCTAAGAAAAGTGCCGCTACAACCCACTTTTGGGGAACCTGTTAGGGATAGTACAGTTTATCGTGCACCCGCAGGCTAGTAGTGCGAGATTCAGACCTCCGCAAGGAGCATTCGGTCTCGAAAGGTTTAAAATACGATATTTAAGGAAAATAAGACTTTCTCTAAATAAAATATTTATATAAAATTATTCATGTATTAATATATATATATAATTAACATTAAACACCTATTTTATCATAATCTAAAGTTTCCACTTTTTCCTAAAATTAAAAGATTAAAAGTTACGTTAAAATACCATGAATTTCAAATAAAACAATTAATACTTTTATTAGGATATATTCACTAGAATAACACAAATAAAATACACATTCATTATAACAATAAAGACGATTATTAAATACTTGAGGTGTATTTTGAAAACTATACAAAAGTACTTTTTACAGAAAACCCCCTCAAGTTTTAAAAATTACAAAAAGGCCCCTAACTAATATTGGACTTCAAATTATCTTTCTTTTAGTCTGACTCGGGTTAGAGTCTGACTATTCCTGACTCGAATATGATTCAAGTCAACCTATATTCTTTTATACTCCAACACAATTTGAGTACATGAAACCCTGAATCTAGTTAACAATATATTTCTTGTGACTGAATCAAACCATGGATATTCATTCATTATCCTGATATTCCATTTACCTGATTATACAGTTACAACATGTTTACTGATATCATGGTTTTGGTTAGTCACTCAACTTACATATTCCAATACTACAATGCTGTTAAAACACTACGGGGTTTAAGTGGTAGATTGGTACGGAAGGTGTTAAAGGTGGCACGAGGTGGTCAGATTAAGACACCTAACCTGAATCTTGTTGCTGTTGTACCGTGGCATAACGGTTCCTTGTACTTTCCTTTTGCCTTGATCTCTAGCATATAGAGATCCCCCTCGTATACACTGGCATCCTTCTGTACCAAGCTACAAACAACAGCGTTACACAATGTTCCATAATATTCAACAATATAATACTTTAGAAAATACTGTTACCCTGTCATTCTTATTCTTCTTATTCTTTGGGACTTACCGAGCGACCTGTTCGCTGACGACATTTTATTTCTTTCTTCTATGAATGTCGTCAGGTGCGTTGGACCAAGCTGAGATCGAGCCCACCGGTGAAGATTTGGAGCAGTTCCAAGAAGACCCATAGCTCTAGATAATTGTACATTGTTCTTTTCAGTATTTTTCATTTCTGTTATGCCACTGTTTAGGCATTGCTTTTCATTCCAGTTGTATTTTCATTTCATGCATTGTACAAAGAATGTTATTAATAAAAGTTGCTGTTATTTCAGTATCTTTTGTCTCTTGTGATTATTTTATATTGCTTAGCTACGCTTAGCGTATGTACTTCTGAGTACATACGTGGCGGACCTCGTCGCGTCCACTTCGCCGTACACTGGGAAGCGGGGCGTGACAGAATTTAAAATCTAACTACACCTATCCTTGATGAGATGGGAACAATTCTTCCGCATCTCGACCTCAGCTTCCTACGTGACCTCTTCGCCACTCAAGCCACGCCAAAGAATCAAAACGGTCGATATGACCTCAGACCTCGGTTCCTTCATCTGCCGATCTAGAATAACTATCTGCTGCTTGGCAAAAGAAGGTTTACGCTCCAGCTGAATCATCTGATGCTATATCGCGTAAGAGGGGTGTTCATATCATAATTTTTCATTGTTATATTCCCCATTCTTAATCATTTTACAAATAAATAGGTGCTTTTGATCCATGTTTGCTAAATAGTTGCAGGTTACAGGTTCGCAGAACAATACAGTGAAAATGGTGAAAAGACGCTACAAAAGTGAGACTACGACCAACAAATGGAAGAATCTTTGTCATGCTGCCTACAGTTTGAGGGACAAACGAAGATCAGCAAACAGTTCGATTTCACTAAGCACGAAGGCAGCACATGATTCAAGACTTCAACATGAAACGAACGGTAAAAGTCCACAACATTCTGCACTATGGAAATCTGGAAGAAACCAGAAGATATTCTGAGAAACCAAGTGAAGAAAATAGAAGAAAAAAAGCAACAGAAAGAAGCCCTAGAAAAATAAGCCAGCAAGCCCATCACATGGCCACGGATCCGCGGTCAAACAAGGCATATGGCCGCGGATCCGCGGCAGTGCTGTTTACGTGTCAGTGCGTGTCGGTGGAGTCGGTGCATTGACCCAGTTTTCTTAGGGTATTTTTGTAATTCTAGATATGGATAAGATGTAAACCCTAGGGTTTCTATTCTCTATAAATAGGAACCCTACAAATCTTTTTGGAGCATCCCTCTTTTTAATTCCTAGTTTAAAATTTTCATTCCCTGTAATTGTTCAAAGAGTGCATCAATAAAAAGTAAGTTTTTTTTATCTTGCCGTAGTTATTTTAATTTCTTTTCTGCCCTAGTTATTTATCTGCAAATTTTTTATCTGCCGTAGTTATTTTCCGCTAGTTAATTAGGTTATTAAAAATAAACAAAAATGAATTTCTTTGTTAATTCCCTAATAAGTGAGTAGTTCCTCAGTTGTTAGGGTTAGGTTTGGGGAAGGTTTGAGAGATGAAAATCTCTCACTCCTTTCTTGCCCGTTCAACATTTTAAAGTAGGACTCTATGCATACATACACACACCGCTCACTACGGCACCCTATCCCACGTGGTAGAGGTGATTCCATAGTTAAAGACCGGTTGTGTATGATTTCCATGGAGGTTAGGGATAAGAGTTAAGAAAGGACGGATAAGGACCAAAGGGAAGAAACCTAGTTTCATCCCGATCGTGCTAATCCCCTTTGTTAACTATTACCTTAACACCTATAAGTTCTTAATTAGGGCAAAGAAAGCGGTGAGAATAATTGACTTTCCAAACTAAGCTAATCCTAACCCTAGCAAGGTTTTAATCCTAATCAAACTCAACTTCAGTTTTATTGAAAGTCAAAACCTACTACAAATAGGAATTGACTCGTTAGAACAATTAGAAAATACATGTAATCCCTATGGACCATCCCGTATTCAACCGGCTAGCTACCAAGCGACACCGTTCTTGATTGCGGTTTATTCTTTGATTCCAAAAACGCATAAGCATAAAACTACTACCTATCAAATGGCACCGTTGCCAGGGATCGAACCCGGGTCACCCGTGTGACAGGAGGGAATACTCACCACTATACTACAACTGGTTTGGGAGTCACTGCTAAAAGCCGTGGTTATTACAAGACGAGGAATTACGCCTTAATGCGCAAACACATTTTGTAATCGGTCGTTAGTACCTCAAGAAGTATTAACGGTCGCATGAAGGATGTGTGAGCAATTTCATCTAAAAATTCACCAACTAAAAGTACTTTGGATGATGGACAAGAGTATAAGAGCTTGAATTGAATTTCGAAGTGTAGGGGTGATACATACACACATGTAAAGGTATATGATTGGGGTTTGGATGAGTGATAGGAATGAAAAATAGGACTTATATCTTCAGTAGAGATGATAAAAATTCCTAAGTTGAGAGGGAACTTTAGAAGGAAAACTCAAAAGATGCTAAAAGCTAAATAAATTTATAGAACATATACAATCTTAAGTTAAATGATAAGGAAGCGTGAAAAATATGGGTTGATAATTTCTGAGTTGAAGATAATAGAATTTCTTGTTAGAACACCGAATTGAAGAATAGAAGTCAATAGACCAAATTTATAGGATTTTGTGGGTAGTATCCGCTGAAAACCCTCAGGAGACAACACACCTCCTACTAGGGACACCTAGAGAATAAACTAGTTTTGTCTTCCTCCCTTAAAGAAATTTGGTCCCCGAATTTAAAATCTAACTACACCTGCCCTTAAAGAGATGGGAACATTTCTTCCGCATCTCGACCTCGGCTTCCTACGTGACCTCTTCGCCGCTCGAGCCACGCCAAAGAATCAAAACGGTCGATATGACCTCAGACCTCGGTTCCTTCATTTGCTGATCTAGAATAACTATCTGCTGCTTGGCAAAAGAAGGTTTACGCTCCAGCTGAATCATCTGATGCTATATCGCGTAAGAGGGGTCATAAAGGTACTTGCGGAGCATTGATACATGAAATACGGGATGAACCTCTGAAAAGATGGATGGATGAGTCAAACGATATGCAACTGCGCCGACACTCTCGAGAATCTCTAAGGGACCCACATATCTGGAACTAAGCTTTCCTTTACCCTTGAATCTCAACACGCCCTTTATTGGAAAAACTCTCAAGAAAACATGACCGCCTTTAACGAATTCAAATCTGCGACGGCGAACTCAATTTGCAACGATGTCCAACCGCATAAATTTCCGCCCGCTCTGGGCTGCTCTCATCCTATCCCGAATCAACCAAATATTTTGGGTCATCTCCTGCATAAACCGTGGCCCTAAAATACTGCTCTCACTGAGCTCTATCCAACGTACCGGTGATCAACATTTCCTCCTGTAGAATGCCTCAAAGGGTGCCATCTAAATCTCCTCCTGAAAGCTGTACTTAGGAAACACTATCAAGGGCAAAGGGCGATCCTAACTACCACGAATTCTAGAATGCAATCTCGGAGCATGTCATCAAGAATCTGAATAGTACTCTCTGATTGACCATCAGTCTGCGGAAAAAAACGGCACCAAACCCAATTGGTGTCCAAGGCCTCCTGAAGTTTCTGCCATAGCCGACTGGTTAACTGGGTGCCTCTGTCGGACACAAAACACGTCGGAACTCCATGAAGCCGCATGATCTCATCAATATATATCTGAGCATACTGAACGAACCCGAAAATGGTCCTAACCGGCAAAAGTGAGCTGCTCCTATTTCTATTCCGGAGTGGTTAAGGTTGTAATTCTCCTGCTGACCCCTGATTCTCGGCCCTGACCTGCTGATAAATCAGTACCCCGAAACAAATCTATGGCATCTCTCTTCATCCCTTCACATGATATCCGGACGACGTTAAACTTCTCAATCGATTCATCAAAGTCCCACAATTCCCCCAGAGCTTAACACTCGAGCACAGTTTAATGATATCCAGTACATGCCACGGTACCTGCAGACCAACCATAGAAGGGCAGACCCAAGCCTCGTTAATGGTACCGCGGAACTGCTGCAACCCTAAGGTTCGAAAGCGGTTCCATGGTCATTATGACTAGTTAGGGTTTTTATTCTTGTAGAGAGTCCACAGAATTACTTACATGATTTTCCGAATACCTTAAACTTGGAGAAATGGGTTTTGATATTCGTTTGAACCTTTTAACTTCGCCTAGACAGCATGCGAAAACTCGAAACAATGTTAAACTACGAATACGAAACACTCAAAATTGCTTATATCGTAAGATCACATCATCTGCAAACTTAGCAAAAAAAAGCAACACCTGAAACACTAAAACCCAGATCCTGGAACATTGGAAAATAATTCTGTATGAACGTCAATAGCATCCGTCCAAACCCAAAATGCTGCGACCTCCGACACTGATACAGGTCTAGGCCTGTGCTGAAGGGCCTCAATCTCATTCGGTTCTATACATATATTATCTCTCATAATTACCTTATCCCAGGAGTCAACACCATCCAGCCAAAAAAACACACATAGATAATTCAGCGAATAGCTGGCGCTCCTTCAATGCCCGCAACGAAATCCTCAATTTCTGCCCAGGCTCCATTCGGCTCCAAAAGTACACTAAGAAGTCCTCAATGGACATGATGATAAACTGATCAAGAACAACCTGGATATTCGGTTCATCCAATCCATAAATGCTACTGGGGCATTGGTGAGCTCGAACGAAATCACCCAAACTCATAACGCCCGCAACTTGTGTGAAAAATAATCTTCAGAATATCATCCTCTCGAACCCACAACTGGTAGTAGCCTGACCATAAGTCAATCTTCGAGAAATGTCCCGCACAGAAAACCAATTCAACCGCTAATAATCAATCCATTAACATAAATTGTTGTCTTTCTTTTTGACGAATAGGACAGGAGCTCCCCAAGGTGACGCACTCGGACGGAAAAGCCCTTTATCCAACAATCTTGCAGCTGTTCCTTCACTTCTTAGCTCTTCCGAGTCCATCCGATATGGCGGTAAGGAAAAGGCTCCGTGCCGAAAATTAAGTCAAAGAAGAACCCAACATCGCGCTCTGGCGACAAACCAAACAACTAGTCATGAAAGGCATCTTGAAATTCCCCCACAAACGGGACCTGGTCCAACAGGACCTCTGCGGTTCTAACATCACAAACATACGCTATGAATCCCTGACATCCTTTCCTCAAGAACGGAGTAGCGCAAAGAGAAGAAATCAATTCGGGAAGGGTGGCGCTACAGTCTCCCGGCATAACAAGAACTGCCTCACTCAGACAACTAAATCTGACTGCCTCCTCACGGCAGTCCACGGACACATAACATGGCTAACTACTCCATGCTCAGAAGAACTTCGGAGTCAAACATATCGGGAAGAATCAAATCGACAAAAGAATCCTTATCTCTGATGCGAACGAATCATGAACGAACAACATATCGAGCGACCAAAAGATTAGCATGTCACAACGGCGTCTATCTAACCGCCTCTGAGCTGGCATACTGGTATAATTCCGCTTTGGTCCAGAAATGAATGAAGTCTCATAAATGCTCTCCTTCAACATTAAGGCCACGCCCATAGCAGCGACGTAAGTTCAAAAAGGCTAGGCGCCGATAGCAAGAAATAACTACACGTTCAATCTCCACACAAACCTCTTTATCTGTCTCTCTTCAGTGTTCACCAGATAAAGAGCATATCGAACCACCAAGAAATTTGAATGGCGTACTCGGACACTGCCATCTCTGAAGTCTTTCGCAAAGGCTCGAAATTACAAGCTCGGGTATCTCGAACGCTCTCCGGAAGGAAATGAGCAAGAATTACAGCTGTGGACTCATCCCAAGTCATAGGTAGAAGGTCTGCAGCTCAGCCTTTCTCAATGGATCTGCACTACGTCTGAGCAAGACCCCTAAACGAAAACTTGCAAACTCAACCCATCTCTTGTCAGAACATCTCTGCGAACGACAATTGCAGCCATCCTGTCGAGGATTGTTTACGTATCCTCCACTGCATCTGTGCCGGTAAAACCAAACTGGAGGTCTCAGCTTCAAAACTCCTATAAGGACACGAAAACTCTCGATAACAACAGAAACAACTGCCTAAGCAGCAGGTACAAACGCAGTTCCTGAAATAAGAGGGACAACATCGGCTCTCGGAGCTCGGCTAACCTTCAGTAACAATCCAAACATCTGTCGTACATCCTAAATACTCGACTCTAGCCTAGCCATCCGTCCTGGAAAAGGCGGACCACTCTGTCCCTAAGGGATCGGCATACCGCCTTGATCGGTCCTCATCTCAAATGAGCCCACTCTAACATCATCTCCGGCGACAGCCCTCTGACCCTCGTAGTCTCTGACGGCATAGTGGCGGGAACGAGGAACAGGATCGATAGTAACATTGCAATCGAATAAAGGATTCCCGGAATCAAGGAAAGAAATACAAGCAAATATATGTCCTAAGGTCACTTAGGCGGAGTACCTTATCGTATGTATGTTGCGGAACATACCCACGCTACGCCACTCTGCTTAAGCCTCCTACTCCATCTACCGAGGGTCATCCTACACTCAGAAAGGTAAAACCATACACTCGATACCAATTTTGTCACGACCCGAAGGTACGGAACGTGACTGGCACTTAAATTACGAAATGTTTAAAGGCGTACCGTAATCTAAGTAAACCAACACCCAGAAGTCTAAACCAAAATGGAAGTAGAGTGAAGGAAAACTTGTTAAAAGAAAACGATTTTTAACCAAACCAAATCTCATTAACATTTTATTAAAACAACAAAATTTTCCGAAAATTTAAGTAGAGTATCCTTTGTAAATACTGGCCCCCAAACGGGTACAAACAAGAGAAATACATATATATCATGAATAAGGCATCCCTAAGCGGGAGCTAGCTCTTCGCCAAAGGCGGATCACAACCACATGCCATGAATATATCAAAGAAATAAGTATAAAAGTACAAAAGCAACCCGTCGGCTCAAGTGAGTATCGACACCAAACAAAAATACAAGTCTCACAAATCTCACAATTTAGTCCAACATACAAGGTTAGATGGAGTATACTAGATACAAAATTTAAAAATAATACACGGTGGGAGCAAAAGCAAATCCTCCAAAAACCCACCTGTGAGCAAGCTGCAAGCCGAAACAAGGAAGCGAAAAAGGAGATACACCCACCGCTCCTGCGTTGACGGGTCTGACATGCAAGGTACTGTGACACAACGGGGGTGAGTTGCCAACTCGTGAGTAGTAAGTAACATCAAATAAGGCTATCGTAAGAATGCACACAAATGCATCTCAACCTACATATTATGACATGATGTGATGCACTAGAATGTATGCACAGAAATGCAAAATCAACATGAAATCGCTATAAGTTAGATAAAAGAAAAATCTGTGTTCTTATCTTAAAACTTCTGCAAATTAGCTGAGGTATCATCAATGAAATCATCAGAAAATCGTGTTAAGCATCGACACAACATATGGATATATATCTGTCTTAATGTATCAGTATGTCAATATCTCAATACCTCGGGCTTCGTCAGTCCGGATCGGCCCATATCATCAAACCTCACAACAACAGTCGGTATCCTCCGGATATCCGCCGCGCCAGACATCACCGGTAGGTAGTTTTCCCCTGCCAGGCTCATCGTCTACAACTCGAGCTTCTTACCCCAGGGTACCATACCGGGCCCACCATGTACCCGAGACGGTTCATCCACCCGTTGAATCGGGTCTTGAAATCCAACATAAAACATGAAAACTCATGGTGGACGACACATACATCACGAGAAAACCACAACTTGCATTTTAAATTGAAAATAATAAACTTTTATAAAATTCTTGCGGTTTTCCCTAAAATCCAGAAATCTCATCAATACGGAAATCCTCAAAAAGAATCACAATACATGATTATATAGGAAAATGATAATTTCTATGATATCCATGTCATGAAATGCAATTATAACAAGAAAACTTTGTATGAATGATGAAGAAATGCGGTATATATATGACTAGCAATCCTTAGGGTTAAACTTAATGAGATGGAAAATACGACTACCAGTTTAAATATCATTTATGATGCGAATATTTCCGATACTAGTCTAAGTAGGTTCTATAGTGTTCGTGACATAGCAATTACCAATGGCGTGAGTTCGCATAAATAGTGCACGTGCGGCAGGAACCAACGGTAATGGTGCAAGTGTGCTATAAGTTGATATGACATATATATCTATTTATACATATAACGATACGATGCAATGAGATGGCTAACTAGGAAACTATGCATATAATGCAAATATTATAAGTAATAGTAAACCATCAGGCGCCTCGCGCCATCCAGACGATCCCCCCATAGATGTATGCATCTTCTTACCGGGACGCCTCGGCTAATCTGATCCGATATCTGCCATGTCTTTCTGCCCTGCGCCAGACGCCTCTCCACCCGATCCTAGAATTACACACAAGTAATTAAAAGGATAAATATACAATTAGTCACGGGACAAACGACACAAATCAATCACGCGCACTAACTAGACGCGCACACACTTGGTGCACAGAACGCGCCCGCGACAACGCCAAAAACTACAACTTGGGTCGCTATATTTGACAACCACCAATCCTAATACCCATTCGTACCAATTTCGCACCCACAATACTCTAAAGATTATTTGAATTAGGTTGTAGTTCAATTCAATATCAAACTTCCATAAAAGCCATTTATTCCAAAACCTAGTAAGCATCCATTTGCCATTTTGTTAAAATTTACATGTTTTAACAAATCTAGTGGCCACAATATTCAATTAATAGCTTAATTAAGCCACACTAAGCTTAACTAAAATTTTATCACACCAATTTGTATTAGCCCTAAAAACCTAGTTTGAAAATTTATCTAATTTGGAAAAATTAAAAGTAGAAATTAGCAAATTAACAATTTGACTAGATTTTTTTGCATGTCCTTAGATACAAATCTACACATTGCAATATTAACTAAGTAATAAAAATCCAATCTTGATCTAATTCCTTCTCTTGTAAATTTTCAATTTTCAATAAAAACCAAAATTAATCTCCGAATCAACTAAAACAATGTAACTAACCAACAATCAAACCACAGGGTTAGGATTATACCTCTAAAATTTGAGATCAAGCTATCAACATGACCTCCCAAGGTGATCTCTTGCTCCAAGGATTCAAGCTAGATTGGCTAAAGTATATTGGATGAAGATTTAATGATGAATTTGTAAGATTTGGTATTGATTTTTGATAGATTTTGGAGATTTTTGAAGAAAAATTGATGTGAGGGAAATTTGGGGAGGCAGCAGGCCCATTCTCGGCCAAAGGAAAAATGAGGGGAGAGATAAAGAGAGGTGTATGTATGTGTAGAAGTTTCTTTCCCCAACTCGAGTTAATACTCATACTTCATTATTCTATTCATTATCTTTTCATTTAATTATTGTTGAAGTGAAAGAAGTGAGGAAATTTGAGGATTGGGGGCAGCCCAAGGCTCGGCTACTGTAGGGAGAAAAGTGTGAATTGTTTGAATGTGTATGGAAATTTTCCCCAAGTCAAGACAAACCCCAATTCACATCTATTAATTTACACCATAATTAATTCAATTTTTTTTCTTCTAAATAACATTATAATAGTCTAGAATAATGGAGACAAGGGTAGAAAAAAGCACATATTACAACTTGTTACTATATTGTCATGGTTCATTAAAATGTAATTAACCCATTCTCATTTGTAATTAGCATTAATTAAATGTATAATTTAAAAGCTTATATTAGTATTTGAAATAATTAATTAAGGAAAAATATTTAAGTAAACTAATAATTTATACGTGACTAAATAAATACCAATTACTAGTAATTACCTAGTTTAAATAGGTCTTTTTAAGTCTATGATGAAAAATAATTATTTCTTGGTTTTACGGAAAATACAATTTATTTTACCGATTATCAGAAATTTTACATAAAGGATTTATTTATTTATTTTTTAAAACGTTACAGTTAACTAGACTTGGGTGGTGTTTTTACTGACCTAGAACGAAAAATAGAACCCAAACACAAACTTAGAACTTCCGACAGTGGTAAATTTGATGATTTGTGAGGGTATTTGGAGATCTGGAGTGACTCAAGACAACCATTGAATAAGTTCCCATGACCATGAGACGTGCATGCAACCATGGACCACCCCCTGAAACTTGAGCCCCTACCCCTATTTTCTGGCCATAGATATATTCATATGGGCTGCAATTTGCGGCCATGTCGGGAGGAAATGCGTTGAATTTTGGTTGGTGAGTCCCATAGGTGATATGTAGAGCAACCTTATATGCAAAATTGGCTAGTTTGACCCGAGTAAAAATCTGGGAGCACTTTGGTGTGTTTTTGGCTATGTTTTCCGTATTTTGGAATTCTTGGTTTTAATATTTGATGTTGTATTTGGTTGTTGGATGTTTGTACATCAACGACAAGAGTTGTTTGATTGTTTTTGCACGCGTAGGTTATAGGTTCAAACCTATGAGCGTATCGTGTGACGTATCGGTTTTCCGGATTCGATTTTAATAGCAATTGCGATTATGTATTATTGTAGTTACCTTCGTGTGGATTCCAAGGCGACGGAGCATGGCGTCATCAATTTCGGCAAGCAAGGAGCAAGGTGAGTGGATCTATATCCATGGAGGAAGTCGGGTGGATGGCGTATAGCACCCCCGCAAAGCTTTGTTGGAAACCGATTTGTAGAATATGATTAAGAAACCCTACAGAAGGAAACTACGGTTAGAGTTAAAAGATTGTTAGTAAAACCATATTATAAACCAAGGATAGTTAGAATTGATATGATACGACAAGTATGTGATGACGGAACTTGAGGATGACATTTGACGATATTGCCGTTTAGGGTACTATAGGACTAGATAGTCGACGTAGATGTGTCATCCGAACCATACCTATTTCCAAACTGAAGAATCGTATGCATCTTTTAAACAGATACCTTGATAGACATTACTGATTTTCAAATGATATCTTTTCTTTAAAAACACCGTAGCCCAACTTTCAAAAACTACGATTCGCATCTTTCAAAAACTGTATGGTTCGGGTGTGTATGTTAGATTAGATTCGTATGCTTACATATAATGTCGTATACTTACATATACTGTCTTGCGTGGTTGTGATCTGCCGTTTGGCGAAGAGCTAGCTCCCGCTTGGGGATGCCTTTATCATTATTATGTATTTGTGGTTTTGGATCAAAATATACAAAGGAGGTGCTGCCCAAATTTTTAAAAGACGAAACACGTTTTCAAACTAGTAAATTTCACTTGCATTTTCATGTTCCTTATCTATGCATTAAGAAAATTTGATTTTATTATACCTTTATTTCAAAACTTCACCTCCTTTATTTTCTTAAAAAGGTTTAGATTTCAGGGTTTCAGCTTACTTGAATTACGTTATGCCTTTAGACGTTGCGTGATTTAAGTGCTGGTCATAAGCTAATATTTCGGGTTATGACAAGGTTGGTATCAAAGCGCTTGGTTTAACCTTTGTTCGAGTCTATGTTTGACTATGCGGAGTCTAGGACGGGTATGTATTTCGGAACCTAGGCTTGACCTTACGGAACTTAGACTTGAACGGGGGGGGGTATTAGACCCGAACTTTCGTTTCATAGGTTTACCCTGATTGATGGAGTAGGTAGCTTGAGTAGAGTGACGTACCGTACGTATGTTCTGCGGCATATTTACGATACGATACTCTACATAAGAAACCTTAGGATGTATATATTTTTGAGACTTGTGATTCTCTTCATACCCATGAATATACATCCATTTGATTCCCTTGATTCTATTCATTTCCATGATCATACTCTCATTGATGTTGTTCCTTCTTATGATCATGTGTCCATTCTGGATCTTTCGTTTTCTTTCATGCCTTTGATCTTTTTTTATCGATACTCGATTGAGGTTCCGGTCACCATGGTTTGAGCGCAGATTGAGCTGCTGCTAGTGATGCGGTCAGGGCGAGCTCGTCTGGTATGAGGGCTGACCATTGTGTTTTCTGGTGACATGGGAACGTCTTGATGTAGTGTTATGTTATGACCTCTCGTGGAGGCGAGGGCTTGGTTTTACCCCGGATGATCGGGCTACTGTTAGAGCTGCCAGTTGTGAGAGGACTGTTGATGTACAGCATACCTCAGTGATTTTGATGTCGCCTACCGTGCAGACAGATGACCCAGCTGTTGCTGAGATTGATGGATTGTCGCTTCCAGAGCTTACAAGCTGAGATCTCCGGAGCTTCCAGGAAGAATGCGACAGATGATTGCTAGTCTATCCCGAGTTGAGAGACGAAGGTGATTCGTTAGATTGATGCGCCGACGCAGGCCCGGTTGAGTTAAAGATTTTCAGTGTGGAGAGTCTTAGTCAGATCTAGAGCAGACCGATCCCGAGATGACCGTTGATATACCGTCTTTCCTGGAGGATTAAGGCATTGTTTAGCATGCGGACGGAGGGTATTCGCATGTCGCCTAGGTGAAGTTAAAAAGTTTGAACGAATGTCAAGAACCCATTTTCTCCCAGTTTAAGTATTCGGAAGAACATGCAGGTAATTCTGTAGACCCTCTAGAAGAATGAACCCTAACTCGATGTGATGACCATGGAACTGCTTTTGAACCTTAGGGTTTGCAGCAGTTTAGCGGTGCCATCAGTGAGGCTTGGGCTTGCCCTTGTACGGCTGGTCCAGAGGTACTGTGGTATGTACCATATATTCTTAGATTGTGCTTAGGTGTTGAGCCATTGAAAAATCATAGGACATTGATGACTCGATCGAAAGGTTTAACGTCGTCCGGATATCATGTGATAAGAGATCAGCAAGCTGACCAGTTTCGGATAGAGGACCTCACCCAGATGTGTTGTGAGTTGATAGAGAACAGAAGAGTATTGAGTTTTCCTCCAATGGTTGGGACGATTTCCCGAGGACGTGTTCGGCCAGATATCTTCTACATGTTGGCTATAGTGCCCTCAAGTCAATTATCATAGTAGCAGGTATGTGATCATGATGATTGAACGAGGACCTATACCGATAAAACAGTCTTACTCGAGATGATAGTATGCTATCTGGTTTGTCTTTATCATCATGTATATGTTGATAAAGCCCATAGGAGTCTTGCTTGACTGCCAGCATTGTGATGGAGATCACATACGTGGGAGATAGGGGTCTATAAGCACATCCTTAAATGTCCCTAGTCATGGGAGTATCGAGACTGGGCATTGATACTCCAGTGTAGACTGGTGTATACTTATCTAGACCCAGACGAGGGGCGGTGGCCGGTCTCATAAGCTATTGGTGTTAGTTGTTCACCTAAGATAGTATGCAGGTGCTCATTGGGTTATGAGTACACTGGACGGACTCGCCGGGAACATGCTAGTTGGTATTATACCTATATTCAGATAGCAGTTCCCTGGTGACATTTGTACATGTTAGTCTGTCGACCTGAGATCGTCATTTGTCTCGTGTGAGTTTCCACTGTGCTTTGATTACTACCCTACCACGGCTCAAAGGAGTCGTGCAAACAGGTTTTAGTTGGGTACAGTCACGAGCCACATGGAGGCAGTGAGCGGATCATCGGGGATTCGTCTCTTCCGGTATTGGGGGTTGATGTCGCATAGTGCACGGATGGACATCACTAGAAATCCTTGGCCGGGGTATGTGAGAATTACCGATCTTGGATCGATAGTTTCTCGGGTAGTGATGGGTTTCATACCGACACGAATTATTGTGTTGTCAGGGGTCTGACTTTATCCACCCCCTTAGACTCGATATGCGACACTCTTAGACGAACAGACCAGACTGCACGGATATTGTCACTGACAGGCTCAGTAGGGGTTCGGATGAGTTTGCTCGTCGGCCTTCCTTTCGCTCAATATCTGGGTAGCCTTTACGTACAGCTAGTGTCGCTGACGTGCTTGTGGTTAAACCCACTGCCAGCGTATTGATGAGTCTTAAGAGTCCCACATAGGGGGTTTTCTCGGTTCTGGCGATATGATGTAGGTGACGTATGTTGATACATACAGGTGTCCGATTAAATATGTGCACGAACTGTACAGACTTTAATCGGACGGTTGATAATACTAGCGGCTTAGGATTAAGCCAGATTGTTAAATCAAGTTTTGATTTAATAATTTACATATGTATTTATATATATGTATTCTAGTATTATTGCTCACTATTCTTTTTCTCTCTTGGCTATTCGTATTTTCGTACGAATACGCGTATATGTATTTCGATACATGTACCGAGAAGCATTCCGTATTTATACGGAATGGCTTCTAGAAGATGCCACCTCATTATTGATTTTCTTTAGAAAATCACATGTTTTGATGAGGAGGAATTGGTGACATGGCATGGAATGGTCATTTGGGTCAAAGCATGGCTTTTTCATGTAGTGATTGGTATGGCCTTGATTTATTTAATGCAAAATTGGATATGATTTTTTGGGTGCATGATTATTGTATGAGGGGAGAGGGGGCTGGCCACTTTTGATGAGGATAAGGGGCTTGCTCATTTGTATATCTCACACTCTTACTCTTTCTTGATTCATTTATTCAAACACCCAAAAGAAACTTAGCCAATTTTACCTTATGCCTTTGATCATCACCTCCACATCTTCCATGGTTGCTCTATGAGCTTTAGATTTTGAGAGAAAATAATAGTGAGACTATCATACACCCCTACCCTCTACTACTAGCGATCTTGGAGGGTCGGTTGGCCCGCTTAGCGAACCTGGAGCTTGTGTCGTTTCCCTCGGGTGGATCATCGGAGATGAAGGAAGACCGGCGACCAAAGTCGATCCGCATCACTTGGAGCTTCGAAATGGTTGAAGACCCGAAGGACTTGGTTCATTAGGTATAACCATTATATCTCCTTTTGTTAGATTGCTAGTTTTATGGTTAATGGTTTCGATCTTGTTAATCGGGTAATGGTAGCGCCGGGTTATTAGAAATTTTTGTTCCGCATTTGGCCACGATTGGATGGCCGGGGCGCTCCCACTACCCAACAATGGTATCAGAGCCACCCATTGAACCCTACTAGCTAGTTTGCACAAGCTTAAAATCTCGATCGATCAAAATTTCCGAATCAATTTTCCGTTTTGCCAAGTTTCTGTCGATATCTGAAAGTGCTCCAAAAAATATTTCCAGAGGCTTAAAAATCCATGCAGGCGTTTTTATGGCTGCAGAAGAAATTTGGGCTCCTGAAGCCTCCAAAGCGCCGCGGAACCGCCGCACTCAGCCCTATTGGTGGAGGTTCCGCGGCCATTTAGTGGCGACGGGCCATAAATTTTTTCCTATAGCTCAGAACTTGGAATTGTGTTTTTTTGTGATGTTTTGTTTTGGCCCAGAATCTTTTGAGTACTGGATTTGCTTTTGGGGCCTTTGCGGATAAATTTTGTCAATCGAAATTTTAACTGTGTAAGTTTTCAGTACTTTACATTTCTATCTGTGACCGTGAATGTCATTTGATCGGTAAACCTTGTCTAATCGCTATAGTCCTTTTAGACGGGTTTGCGAACGTGACATTCACGTTGATGTTCTGTGTTGTGCTGCGATGTTGCGGATTGTCGTGGTGGATAGCCTGGGTGCAGTGGTAGTACAGTTTTGTGTTAGGTCCGTGTTGCCCACCCCGGTACTTACGGGGAGGCGGAAAACATAATAAAAATTGGATTTTATGGACTTAGGCAACATGGACCAAGCTTGTGAGGATCTTTGCTAAACATAAACTTGCTAACCCTAACTACAAAGTAGCTAAGTGATGGAAAGGTTTTACCTTTGGTCTTTAGTCCTTCTCTCCTTGCTCCTAGGAACGGTAGAAAGAGTTCACCTTGCTTGTCTTCTCCCGTCAAAGAAAGATCCACTTGAAAGCCACCACCTTTAGCTTCAACTCCAAGCTAGGAGTAACTAGAGTGCAAGAAATGCTAAGACTTGAACCCTAGAAGAGAGTAGAGAAGATCAAGTGAAGGTTTTTCTCAAGCTTTTTGTTTCTCAACACATGTTGAGAGGGAGAGAGCTTGAGGGAGAGGATGAACAAGAGAGAGAAATGATATGAGAGAATGAGAAAATAATAGAGCCATTCTCACTAATATGTGTGAATTAATTTAATTGAATAATTAGCTAGATAATTATCATGGTAAATCATGACATGACCATTATCATTTCAATTTGCAAAGATCAAAAAGCATCTTCCAAAAGAAATGATGATGGTCAAAGTGTCAACCTAGGTCAACAAGTCAAAGAAGTCAAATGGTCAACAACCATAACCATGGATAATTATTAAACTAATTACTAATTAACAATAACACACACATAAATATTAGGGTTAATAAAATGACAATAGCCATTAACCCTAATCAAGGTCCTCTCCCTTAATCTCAAGCAACTGTGCATACGCACCCGCATTCGTGATCCGAGGAACACGAACACAATGAGAAAAACCAATCTCAAATCATATACTAGGATCCGGCTTAAACCAAAGCCCGCTAGTATAAGCTGTCCGGACAGCAAACGTGCACAAGTGCGCGAATGTGAACGAACCCTGTCGCAAAACCATGCGACCTCTACTCATTTAGCCTAAAGGCGAATAGCTCTTTGTGTGGGACTCTAAAGACTCGACACTACGCTGGCAGTGGGTTTAACCACAGACCGCAAGCGGCACTAGCTGTACGTAACGGTCCCCAGGTAGATGTCGATAAGAAGACTGACGAGGTGAACCCCATCTGCACTCCTACTGAGCCTGTATGTGACAGTCTCCGTACAGTCCGGTCTGTTCGTTTGATACATCGCATGGCGGGCCTAGGGGGGCGGTGAACGTCAGTCCCCTAATAGCGGTACAAGTCGTGTCGGAGTGAAGCCCAATACACCCTGAGATAACACTGGAAACCTACCAGTATATCTCGCTTGCCCTGGCCAGGGACTACTCGTGTAATGGCTCTCCTAGACACAGCGCGATGTCAACCCCCAATACCGGGAGAGACGAATCCTGTCTAACCGTCACTGCCTCCAAGTGCTTCGGGACTGCTCCCAACTACTACCTGTTTGCACGACTTAGTAGAGCCGTGGTAGGGTGGCAATCAAAGAACAGTGGGAACACACTCGAGGCGAAGTGACAGTGTCAAGTCAGCGGACTAAGCTGTACTCATGTCACCTGGGAACTGAGAACTGACGATAGGTATAATACCAACCATCAGTTCCCGACGAGTCCTGTCCAGTGTACTCGTAACTTAACGAGCACCCGCATACTATCTCAAGTACGACGTACTGACGGCTGTGGGACAGACCGTCTCCCGTGCTGGGATGAGAAGCGCATACGCTAGTCTACTCTGGAGTATCGATGCCCTATCTCGATACTCCCACGACTAGGGACGTGTATAAGGATGTGCTTGTAGATTACCCAGCCCCCACGAGTGTGATCGCCATCACAACGCCGGTAATCAAGCAAAGATCCTAAGGGCTCTACTAATGCGTATAGGTGATATAATAAATAAACACACATGTACACATTAAAGCAGAGACAAACCAAGTAGCATACTACTATATTGAGCAAGATTGTCTGTACAACTGTGAATATCCCAAGCTTCCATCAAGTAATATACATACTAGTATGATACAGTAATGGCCTCTAGGGCATATACACCAACAATCTCCCACTTGCACTAAGGCCATATACTGGCGTATCGAAGACCTATCATCTCGATCAGCCGCTCGAACTGAGTCTGGGGTAAAGCCTTCGTGAATGGGTCCGCAGTGTTGTCCTTTGTGTCCACTCTCCGCACCTCGATCTCCTGTCGATCAATGATCTCCCTGATCAGGTGATACCGCCTTAAGATGTGCCTGGATTTCTGATGGGACCTTGGTTCCTTCGCTAAAGCTATAGCCCCATTGTTATCGCAATACAAAGGTATTGGGTCAACAATGGACGGAACCACCTGAAGTTCACTAATGAACTTCTTAATCCAGACCGCCTCTTTTGCGGCATCGCTTGCAGCAATGTATTCAGCCTCCATCGTCGAGTCTGCGACGGTATCCTGCTTGGAACTCCTCCAACATACCGCCCCTCCGTTGAGGGTAAACACAAAACCCGAGATGGACTTGCTGTCATCTTTGTCACTCTGGAAGCTTGAATCGGTAAAGGACTCGACCCTAAGGTCTCCATTACCGTAAACCAGGAACATCTCCTTAGTCCTTCTCAGGTACTTGAGAATGTTCTTCACTGCTGTCCAGTGGTCCTCTCCTGGGTCCGACTGATACCGGCTTACCGTGCTCAACGCGTAAGCTACATCTGGTCTTGTACATAGCATCGCATACATTATAGATCCTACCGCCGAAGCGTAGGGTATAGTGCTCATGCGAACCCTCTCCTCGTCAGTCTTAGGAGACATCTTCTTGGAGAGGGTAATTCCGTGCAATGCGGGTATGTTACCGCGCTTGGAATCCTCCATACTAAATCTCTTTAGTACGGTCTCTATGTACCTGGACTGCGAAAGTCCCAATAGTTTCTTGGATCTATCTCTATAGATCTTGATCCCCAGAATGTACGAGGCATCACCCAGGTCCTTCATGGAGAACCTTTGTGACAAAAACAGCTTGACCGATTGTAGCATAGGAATGTCATTTCCTATCAGAAGAATGTCGTCCACGTACAAGACTAGGAATACGACAGTTCGTCCTACAATCTTCTTATAAACACAGGGTTCATCTTCGTTCTTGATGAAATCAAATTCCTTGATTGCCTCATCAAAACAGATGTTCCAGCTCCGCGATGCCTGCTTTAATCCATAAATGGATTTAAGCAACTTGCACACCTTTCCGCTGCTCCCACTGTCTACGAAACCTTCTGGTTGATCCATGTAAACGCACTCTTCCAAACAACCGTTTAGGAAAGCCGTTTTAACATCCATCTGCCAGATCTCATAGTCATGGAAGGCAGCAATGGCAAGTAGGATCCGAATGGATTTGAGCATAGCCACCGGAGAAAAAGTTTCGTCATAGTCCAAACCAGGTCTTTGACGGAAACCTTTTGCAACGAGCCTAGCTTTATAGGTTTCCACCTGCCCATCTACACCAAGTTTTCTTTTGTAGATCCATTTGCATCCAACGGGTTTTACCCCAGTTGGAGCAATATCCAAGGTCCACACTTTATTGGCGTACATGGACTCCATTTCGGATTGCATTGCTTCCTGCCACTTATCAGAGTCCCTACTGATAATGGCCTGCCTGAAACTGGTAGGGTCATCTTCTTCCAAGATGCAATCCTCTCGATCCCCGTCTATGAGAAAACCGTAGTATCTCTCGGGCGGATGAGAAATCCTACCAGATCTGCGGAGTGGCTGAGGTTCGTTTGGGGTTATTGAATCTAGCGGTTCCACCAAATTTTCTGTTAAAGCTTGTGTTTCTGGAATTTCATCCAGTTCTACCGTGCTGCCACTAATGTTTTTAACAAGAAATTCTTTTGCTAAAAATGTGGCATTTCTTGAAACAATTATCTTCTGTTCCTCTGCATGGTAGAATAGATACCCACTTGAATCTTTTGGGTATCCCACAAACTTACACAAAACTGCCCGTGCCTCAAGTTTGTCTGGGTTCTGCTTTTTGACATAAGCTGGGCAACCCCAAATCTTAATACGTTTAAGATACAAACTTTTACCACTCCATATTTCATACGGAGTCTTAGGCACGGATTTGGATGGAACTTGATTCAATAGATGTGCTGCAGTTTGAAGTGCATATCCCCAGAATGAAAGTGGTAACTCAGCACTACTCATCATGGAGCGAACCATATCCAGTAGGGTACGATTCCTCCGCTCCGATACACCGTTGTGCTGTGGTGTATAAGGAGGAGTAAGCTGAGAGAGAATACCATTCTCTTTTAAGTAATCTAGGAATTCCGTGCTAAAGTACTCCCCTCCTCTATCAGACCGGAGGATCTTGATACTTTTGCCAATCTGGTTCTCTACTTCCTTTCTGAATTCCTTGAATTTCTCAAAAGCTTCAGATTTGTGTTTCATTAGATACACATATCCGAACCTAGAGAGATCGTCAGTGAATGTGATGAAGTACGAGAACCCACCCCTTGCATGTATAGACATCGGACCACACACATCACTGTGTATGAGTCCCAAGAGCTCTCTTGCTCTTTCTCCATGTCCGGTGAACGGAGATTTGGTCATCTTCCCTTTGAGACAAGACTGACAAGTTTCATAAGATGAAAACTCGAACGTATTCAAGAGTCCATCTTTATGCAACTTACTCAGTCTTTTCTCTCCGATATGACCAAGCCTACAATGCCACAAGTAGGATTCATTCGTATCTGAATTCTTCCTCTTGCGTGTGTTTTGTATATTGAGAACTGTATTCTGATTTAGAACGTAGATACCATTACACAGTGTACCCTGTGCAACCAGTACCTTATGAAGGTAAATGTTCATGATATTCTTTTCAAGAACAAAGTCATATCCATTTTTATCGAGTAAAGAAACTGATATGTTGTTGCAAACCATGGAGGGTACATAGTAGCAATCGTTCAAAATCATAGTCTTGCCATTAGGCAATACTAGGTGATATTCACCGACGGCTGCCGCATTAACTTGTGCTCCGTTCGCTACTCTGAGCAACATATCACCCGGTGCAACTTTCCTACTTTTTCTCAGTCCCTGCAATAAATTACAGATATGAGATCCTGATCCGGTATCAAGTACCCAGGAGGTAGGGCTGACCGTAAAACAGTTCTCAATTACAAGAACACCTGAAGTAGATGCAAAACCATGCTTCTTCTTCAACTGGGTATCCTGGAAATCCATACTTTCCTCTTTCCCATTCTCATACTCATGACTGTTGTCACAAGTTAGAGCTGAACCAACTTTCCCCAGTCCCGAATAAGAATTCGGTTCGGTCAAGCGATACATTTTATTATCTTGATTAGGGCGTGAAAAGGTTGCTGCCTGGAGAGAGAGAAAAGAAACACTCAGCGTATGCTCTTGCAAGATTAGATTGGTTTATTAATTTATCTAACCAGGATGTCTCCCACTGTTTACTCAAATTCTTCTTAAAACCTTTTAAAAGAAGAACTAGCCGGGTTTTAATTCACGTCACAATACTTGCTTAACCTTTCAGCCAGGCTAGTGTCGGTACTTCGAGGGAGGTTTTCCAACGCTTTCGCGAAGTTCCTTAATTAAATAACCTCTTTTCCCTGGGGGCGTAACCCCGCTAACACCTTTCTAGACACCTACTAGGTTTATAGCATTGATCGTTAAGTGAAATAATCTCCCGAGAGTAGACCAACTCATCAGTGGGATCGGGATCCAACTGTCATTGTGTGATAACCTAGATGGAATCCACTCTAGTCACCACACTCCAGAAGGTATGCTAAATCTGCAAGTTTCAGTTCTTTTGAAACTCCCGATGTGGTTTTTGCCCCTAGGACCCAAGTGATCTTGACACAGTCAACAAATCAAAAGGTCCTAGTCAAGTTCATCCCGTCATTATCTTGATTGCATTAAACCCACCTGCATAACCCTTGACACAGTCAACAAGGTTCTACAAATGTCCTAACCAATCACATTGTATCCAGCAAATAAGCTACACTTAGCTACCGTTCACTGCGCCTTGACACAGTCAACAAACGCAGCACGAATACTAAGTATAACTTATAAGAAACGACGGAGGGCTACGGCTGGGTTTTTGGAGAAAAACCCGTTAACGTAATGAACTTGATATCGTTGAAGGAACGTGATACATCCTTTTGAAAAACATAGTGGCGAAAACTTTTGCTAAAGAGGTCACTCCCTGTGAAGGGATCTCGGCTCTTTCCTCGTCGAGTGAGGTGCTGGGCATTCGTAAGATGAATACCTCGATGCAAAGCAAGAATAATCGACTATGATGAAGTTATTACCCTGACGCAAAGTTTTGTCCAAGGGGTCACTCCCGGTGAAGGGATCTCGGCCCTTGCCTCGTCGACTGAGGTGCTGGGCATTCATAACCGAATACCGCGATGCAAAACAAAAAGATGAACGTCCTTGTAATAACAGCATTTTGAAAAACTTGTTCCAACAACGTCTTTTAGGTTTATTTTCTTGCATTAGTTCTTTTAATGCGTCCCATCATTTAAATCCTACCATTGCAGAAAACAACCAAAATATGACGTACGCTTATGCCATTCGCATTCGCCACGGGGCCCCGTCATCACCTGTTAGGTTACTTAACTAACGACAGAGCGGGGGCTGGGCTAGCGCGGCTGTAAAACATAAGCAACGCCTAAATAGTTATTATATATAGCAATATAGCAATGATAGCCAATCCAGATCACAGATGAACACTTTGGATATACTAGGAATCCGCAATTCGTTCGAGCCTGCAACGAAAAACGGATTACACGGTCGCGATGAATAGCCAAAACCCCACCCAAGACCCCTACGGGTGCGGCAAACTACCCGCCAAGTACCCGAAGCGAAGCAACCTCCCTCAATGCCATGAGTAGGCCACTCGGCACTTCGAGCTACCCGGTAGTTTGTGCACCCCTCCATGGGTCTATCCTAGGAGCAAACACAGTAAAAAGAATTATACAATGACGGCTACAACCCCGACCCGGTTGTGCGGCCAAACAAATAATATTACATCAATTTACAAATTTATTACATGAATGAAAGAAAAAGAAACTCTCATCTCACATCCACCCCGGCTATTCATCCGCGACAATCCAACGAGTTCATATACACAAACCATCAACAACAATCACAGATCACAGATATGTATAACCCCGACTAATCGTCATATAGCGATTAGCCGACGTTCAATACATAAGAACATCACAGATATAACCTTTAAAGTCAAAGTATATTGAAGTTCGGAAAAAATACGGAATTATAGGCCCCCAAAAACAAATTTCTATTCTGGAAAATCTGGGCACATATAATATATCAGCAAAATCCTAAAACCATGTCAGAAACACACTGCACCAAAGACGACACAGTAACTCACCTAGTTGGCCGCGCTTCCGCGGCAATAGCTTGCTATTGCCGCGGAAGCGCCGCGCTCTGGTAGAGTTCCTGTCTCGTTTTTGGTGGGTTTCTTCTAAAAAGCCTGAGATGATTTTTGGGATATAACAAATTTTGTTTTGACCAGAAAAAATTTTAACAGAAACTCAGATTTTTTACAACTTGGCTTTTTCGATTTTTCCGTTTCGAATTTCGATACACTTTACTACCAAGCTAGTTTATGTTTAGTTAGGCTCTGATACCACTGTTAGGTCCGTGTTGCCCACCCCGGTACTTACGGGGAGGCGGAAAACATAATAAAAATTGGATTTTATGGACTTAGGCAACATGGACCAAGCTTGTGAGGATCTTTGCTAAACATAAACTTGCTAACCCTAACTACAAAGTAGCTAAGTGATGGAAAGGTTATACCTTTGGTCTTTAGTCCTTCTCTCCTTGCTCCTAGGAACGGTAGAAAGAGTTCACCTTGCTTGTCTTCTCCCGTCAAAGAAAGATCCACTTGAAAGCCACCACCTTTAGCTTCAACTCCAAGCTAGGAGTAACTAGAGTGCAAGAAATGCTAAGACTTGAACCCTAGAAGAGAGTAGAGAAGATCAAGTGAAGGTTTTTCTCAAGCTTTTTGTTTCTCAACACATGAGAGGGAGAGAGCTTGAGGGAGAGGATGAACAAGAGAGAGAAATGATATGAGAGAATGAGAAAATAATAGAGCCATTCTCACTAATATGTGTGAATTAATTTAATTGAATAATTAGCTAGATAATTATCATGGTAAATCATGACATGACCATTATCATTTCAATTTGCAAAGATCAAAAAGCATCTTCCAAAAGAAATGATGATGGTCAAAGTGTCAACCTAGGTCAACAAGTCAAAGAAGTCAAATGGTCAACAACCATAACCATGGATAATTATTAAACTAATTACTAATTAACAATAACACACACATAAATATTAGGGTTAATAAAATGACAATAGCCATTAACCCTAATCAAGGTCCTCTCCCTTAATCTCAAGCAACTGTGCATACGCACCCGCATTCGTGATCCGAGGAACACGAACACAATGAGAAAAACCAATCTCAAATCATATACTAGGATCCGGCTTAAACCAAAGCCCGCTAGTATAAGCTGTCCGGACAGCAAACGTGCACAAGTGCGCGAATGTGAACGAACCCTGTCGCAAAACCATGCGACCTCTACTCATTTAGCCTAAAGGCGAATAGCTCTCTGTGTGGGACTCTAAAGACTCGACACTACGCTGGCAGTGGGTTTAACCACAGACCGCAAGCGGCACTAGCTGTACGTAACGGTCCCCAGGTAGATGTCGATAAGAAGACTGACGAGGTGAACCCCATCTGCACTCCTACTGAGCCTGTATGTGACAGTCTCCGTACAGTCCGGTCTGTTCGTCTGATACATCGCATGGCGGGCCTAGGGGGCGGTGAACGTCAGTCCCCTAATAGCGGTACAAGTCGTGTCGGAGTGAAGCCCAATACACCCTGAGATAACACTGGAAACCTACCAGTATATCTCGCTTGCCCTGGCCAGGGACTACTCGTGTAATGGCTCTCCTAGACACAGCGCGATGTCAACCCCCAATACCGGGAGAGACGAATCCTGTCTAACCGTCACTGCCTCCAAGTGCTTCGGGACTGCTCCCAACTACTACCTGTTTGCACGACTCAGTAGAGCCGTGGTAGGGTGGCAATCAAAGAACAGTGGGAACACACTCGAGGCGAAGTGACAGTGTCAAGTCAGCGGACTAAGCTGTACTCATGTCACCTGGGAACTGATAACTGACGATAGGTATAATACCAACCATCAGTTCCCGACGAGTCATGTCCAGTGTACTCGTAACCTAACGAGCACCCGCATACTATCTCAAGTACGACGTACTGACGGCTGTGGGACAGACCGTCTCCCGTGCTGGGATGAGAAGCGCATACGCTAGTCTACTCTGGAGTATCGATGCCCTATCTCGATACTCCCACGACTAGGGACGTGTATAAGGATGTGCTTGTAGATTACCCAGCCCCCACGAGTGTGATCGCCATCACAACGCCGGTAATCAAGCAAAGATCCTAAGGGCTCTACTAATGCGTATAGGTGATATAATAAATAAACACACATGTACACATTAAAGCAGAGACAAACCAAGTAGCATACTACTATATTGAGCAAGATTGTCTGTACAACTGTGAATATCCCAAGCTTCCATCAAGTAATATACATACTAGTATGATACAGTAATGGCCTCTAGGGCATATACACCAACATTTTGTTTTATTTGTACATTTGATATTACGAGGCGAGTGTCCGACATGTGGACTACCGTCACTGCCTGTTTGTATATTATTCTTTTGGGGCACGACCGGGCTGAGGTCGATGTCACCCTTGTATATTATTTTCTTTTCTGTAGTTGGATTACCCCACGGAGTGGTGCACGAATAGCCGGATTCTAGAGGGCAACGGGTCCGCATCTCATGGCATTGGGACGGAGGCGACCTTACTCTAGAATTGGCGGGCTATTCGCCGCACTCGTAGGGGTTATAGGTTGACCCAGGAGGGGTGCTCAAGTTACCGGATTCCATGAAGTGCTGGGTGGCACATTCACGTTGTTGAAGGGGGCTGCCTCGCTTCTGGTTTTGGCGGGTATCTTTCCGCGCTCGTAGGGGTCTAGGTTTCATTGTATAGGCTATCCACACGACCAGGGGAACGTCGAGTTTTCAGTTGTGGGTCAAAGGAAACCCGGGGCTCCCTGATTATCTGTATTGTTCTGTGATGCTTATTACTTTTCTGTGATGTTGCATTTATCATGCATGGGACGATTTTTATATATATTTATATATACTAGTAGATATTGTATATGTTTTGCACCTGCGCTAGGCCAGTCCCCGCTCTGTCGTTCCTTAAGTAACCTAACGGGTGATGACGGGACCCAGTGGCGAATGCGGATGGCATATACGTACATTTTATTTTCGTTCTTTTCTAGTGTGATTAATTGATGGGACTGTGTTGATTCTTATCGATGCAAGAAAAACAAACCTATATATATATGATGTTGTTGGAACCAAGATTTTAAAAAACTGACATTACAGACGTACGCTTTTGCTTTGCACAGTGGTATTCGGTTATGAATATCCAGCACCTCATTCGACGAGGCAAGGGCCAAGATCCCTTCATCTGGAGTGACCCCTTAGGCATAAATTTGCGTCAACGTAATAACTTCACTATAGTCGATTACTTTTTTCTTTGCATCGTGGTATTCATTTTGGAATATCATGCACCTCATTCGACGGGGAAAGAGCCGAGATCCCTTCACCGGGAGTGACCTTTTTAGCAGAAGTTTTCACTACTATACTTTTGTAAAACCACTGTGATTCCTTCAACGAGATCAAGTTCATTACGTTAAAGGTTTTTCGCCAAAAACCAGCCATAGCCCTCCGTCATTTCAGATTAGTATTGCTTAGTATTCGTGTTGCGTTTGTTGACCTTGTCAAGGCGTAGTGAGAGGTAGCTCTGTAATACTTTTCTGTCGCAAGCAAATGTGGATTGGTTAGGACAGTCGTTCGACCTTGTTGACCTTGTCAAGGGTCTGTGCGGGTGGGTCTAATGCAATCAAGATAAGGATGGGTTTAACTTGACTAGGACCCTTTGACTTGTTAACCTTGTCAAGGTCACTTGGATCCTAGGGGTAAAAATCATATCGGGAGTTTCAAACATACAGGAAACTTGCCACGCATGCGCATACCTTATGAAGTGTGGTGACTTGAGTGGCTTCCATCAAGTTATCATGCGATGATAGTTGGATCCCGATTCCCACTGATGAGTAGGATTACTCCTCGGGTGATTCCGACTAATTTTCCTTTTTGGTTTGGAGGAGAATTTGAGGAAACAGTGGGAGCCATCCAGATTAGATAAAGTGATTATCCATTCTGATCTAGGTTAGAGTGCACGCTGAGTGTTTCTTCTCTCTCTCTCTTTTACTGCGACCATGACCCGATCGTAGACAATAACTCTGTGACCAAATTAACCGAACCTTCTTAAAACATTGGCTTTTGGATTGTCCAAGTTGCATACATCATTGCCACTCCTTCTTTTACCCATTGCTTTTCTCCAGAACACCCCGTATCACTACGTATATCCACTTCCGTTGGATAAAACCATCGTATGGTTATATACGAACTCGAAGGAACTTATTCGAGGATGGTTTCCGGTTCTGGAGAAAATGGATAAGGTTATTCAGTTGTCTTTTCTTTTTACCTTCTCTCAGGTTGTGAGTGCTCCTAGGATTAGGAGACGGTACACCTATTACGCTTATTGGATAGTCTTCTTCCAAACCATAGGCAGGTGCCGAAAGGTAGGGAATGAAGAAAACCGATTAGCCTAAGTGTGGTGTACAGAAGGAAATGAGTGAAGACAAATAAAGGGATTAGAAAGAGGGCACAGTAAAATGCGACTGCTATTCACGACCAAACCAAGACTTTCATCGCCATTCCTACTTCACCTTTGTATTTCTCCAGAATACTCCGTATTACTACGAACATCCAATTCCATTGGATAAATCCATCGTATGGTTATATACGAACTCGGAGGAACATTTTCGAGGATGGATTCTAGTTCAGGAGAAATAGAATAAGGATTATTCAGTTGTCTTTTATCATCGCCTTCTCTCAGGTGGTGATTACTCCTAGGATTAGGAGAGTTCACCTATTACGCTTATTGGATAGTCTTCTTCCAAACCATAGGCTGGTGCCGAACGGTAGGGAAGGAAGAAAACCGTTTAAACCTAACGAAGGTGTACAGAAGGTAATGATTAAAGACAAATAACGGGATTTAGAGAGATGGTAACGACATATACGGTTACAGTCATGAATCTAGATAATGGGAGAGGCATTACTAAGAATACCAGGATACCCCTACAAAACATTTTATTGTTTCAGTTTCAGTATGCGTTGTTAATTGAAAACTGATTTCTCAATTAGGCTTTACTCTAGGGTATGTATTTACCGGTTTTGATCCTCACATCTGTTTGGTTTTACAGATAATGAGTGGGAGTAAGTTATTGGGAATTAGGTGATCATCCTCATTATATCTGAATTCGTTGTAATTGGTGATATTTGAGGAAATCGCCTAGGTACAGTTTTCAACCTACGACGCACAGGGTTTTAGTTATTTAACTCAAGGGACTTATACAAAGTATTGTATGTTGTCCAGTGTCCATTAGGACAGAGGGGTTGGTACTCGAACTATATTCTGTTTACTTGTGACTTCTCCATTTTTAGATACATGTTTCGTAGAAATACGAAGTCTAAGTCTTGAGAAGTTATAGGTATAAGAATAAAGTAGAGAATCATGTGTTGCAAGTAACGGGATTCTTCAAGGTGATCGAAAATGTAGATACTTGTATAAGGTATCCAGTTGATAGTAATGGTTTTGAGGAACTTGTTTCACTTCAGATTACTCGTAATTGGACGCACTCCTAAGTTGAGTAATGCTGATCGGCCTCTCTCCATTTAGTTGACATGCACTGGAGACAGGTGCATGATTTGAATCTGGTTCCAATTAAATTAGTGCCTTTGTTTCTATATTAGATATATATAAAATCAATTTATATCTTAACGATTTTAAGGTATAGGGAGTCGTCCGGCCGATGCTTAAAACCAGAATCCGGATAAACTCAAGGCACGTTTCAGTAATGGCTGTTTGTGGGTTATCCCACGCTTTGACGAGGGTTAACTTTCAACCATCAGGAAGATCAATAGTGATATTTTTCTTGACTCGCCACAGTTTTAGTAAAATGGATTTTTTTTTTCAGAAAACAGTAGTGGGAGTATGGTAGAACTGGAAGTGATTCCAGAATCACAAACGATTACGGAAAATTTAATAGGACCTAAAGATTCAATCAGGATTGACATTCCATTTGCCACTCCGCAGATATGGAGGGTTACCTCAGGCACCCGAAAAGTACTTCGGTAGCCTCAAGGAAGGTGACAGGGAGGTTCTTGTTTACCCAGACTTGACACTACTATTGTTCCAGACTATAAGACGCGGTAGGAGGATGAGTACAGCGTCATTCTAAACTAGCTTTAGAAGTGCACGTGTATATTAATCTGCCAGAGGGTTGTCGTAATCAGTGGGAGCAGCGTAAGCGTAGTGGACAAGTGGCTTGTGTTTATTTATTGACTAAAGCGGATATAGCGGAGATACATCATCTATTTATGGTTTTAGATCTTGAGTTTTAGATCTTGATTTGGGAAGTGTCCCAATATGGGTACTTAGACAGTATTCTAAAATCATTTTAGAATGGATGGCTCCTGGCATGGTGGAGAACCTGCAGGTGATGGAGTCACCCTCTCTAAAGGTGTCTTACAGACTAATGGGGAGAGGGATGTGAATGATTGGCATATCACTTGCTTAGGAAATTGAGTCAATCATGACATGTCAAGTACCACACCGGTTGTTGTTTTGGCACTAGATGCAATAAGTTGATATATTAATCCAATCCTGGAGAAAAACGAATGGAAGCAGTTTATGAACATAAGTGGATGTTCTAGGGATTTGATAACGGCGGCCTCCTTTGTGAGACGGTTATCATTCCAGACTTCCAAGGTGACATGGATGACAGAGTGATTGTCAGAGTTATAGTTTTCCCTCTGACGAGGGGCAGTAGTTTGGACAGGTGGTCCAAGCGGATACTGAGGATGGTATGGCGCAGTGTACTGATTGAGTTCAGTAGACAATACAGTCTAAGAAGTTTGCTGGATTTAGAGTTATTTTGTGAACTGGGTCCCATCAGATATCCAGACATATTCTAAGACGGGTATTGCTCATTTCGGGAGATAGTTTTTCTCCGCAAAGTTGAGATAAAGAGAGACATAGAAAGAAACACTGGAGCGGATCCACTCACTGAGACTATTTCTCGAACGCAATAGTTTTACGAACGAGGTTTGTGAAACTGATTAGTAGAGGAGTTGTGTAACGTTTTAAAAATGATTAAATAAATAATTAAATGAATAAAAGTGTTTAAGTGAATTTTAGGATTTTCGGTAAAGTAAAATGTATTTTTCGTAAAACCAAACCGTGATTGTTTTTCATTATAATTTTAAAAATATCTATTTTAATTATGAAATTACTAGTAAATGGTGTTTATTTAGCCACTTATAAATTTTTAGTTTAATAAAATATTTTTCCTAAATTAATTATTTTAAATATTAACATAAGCTTTACTTTTACACTAAATTAGTGTAAATTACAAATTTAAATGGTTTTAATTTGTAAAAATGAACCATGGCATATTAGAAATTAGTGTGTATCGTGCAAAATTTATTTACAAATTTTTCCTATTTTCTAGAGCTTTCTTGAGTTGCTATAGTAAATAAATAAATAAATAATTAAATAAAGCATGAAAAGACTTTTATTGATGTTTCTTCTCTTGAAACTTCCACACACTTTTCCCACTCTCTTCTTTCTCTCCCTCACCTCTCTAGGGCCGTCCAAAAACCCCCCATGGCTGCCCCCCCCCATTTTCCACCTCATTTTTATTCAAAATTCATCAAAAACACATCAAAAATTCAATTAAAATTCCACAAAATCCTATTTATTCCATACTCTTTATTCCTTGCTCATTTTTATATGAAATTTGGAGATGGAAGGCATGCATTTTGGAGGCTCATTTCTTGTTTGGATTTCATATTTTGGGAGGTATAATTTCTTTCTTTTGATTTATTGTTTTAGATGTTCATTTAAGCTTAATTAGATTTAATGAATTAATTCTATGTTTTTTTTTAAAATTCAAGTTAGGGTTTGTAAATTCAAGTTATGATTTTTGTTAATTATTTAGGGTTATAATAGTTAGTTTAACACTTTTAGAATTGGAAAATATTGCATGGTTGTTGAATTGTAAAATTTTCATTTAAAATTGTTTTAAATTAGGAATTTAGTTAACTAGGTTTTTGCAAAATGTGTTTGTGGTAAATATAAAATTCTAATTTGGGTTGTTATCATTGGATTATAGTTTTAGTGGAAATGTTAGCATGTTAATGGAAAGAAAAACTTAGTTTGATTGCTAGTTTCAGTGGATAATTGATAAATTGTGAAAAAAAATTGCTAATTTTGTAAACTAGATTTTAGAAATTCCTATATAAATGAGATTAAAAATATAATTATGGTTTTATTATATCATTATCATCATAAATTGTGGTTTAAGTCATTAATTTATGCAAAATCATGTTTTGAGGTGGAATTGTGGTATTTTGCTTGGAAAATGTTGAAAATGTTTAAAGGGTGCAAACTAGAAATTTCAAATTACTACAAATATGTGTAATAAAAATATAGTAATAGTTTGTATAGTCTAGTTATGCTATTTAATGAGTTTTATGACCTTTGGTTTCATTTAAATGTCAAGTTTTGATGAAAAACGGTAAATTGGCATTTTCGGGTTTTTCGAAAACGGACGATTTGATCGATTTTAGTGTTTCGATGAATTTGATCATGTTTTACAATATAAGTAATGTGTTTTAAAACTACGAGTTATCTGTTGATATTTATCTCGATCCATCAGAGTTTGTACGCCGATATCGAGCGATATTTTGTTCTTTTGCGTGGACGGGACATAGGTTTTAACCTATGCTGGTTCCTTGCATCGTTTTGACTTTTGTATGTGATTCAGTTTACGATACTATTTATATGTTTGCGTTTAGTTACCCTCATGTGGACTACGGGCGATGAAGAGGAGGATGGCGACACCGTCTTCGGCAGACATGGACCAGGTGAGTAGATGCATATCTACGGGGGGTAGTCGGGTGGATGGCGTTTAGCACCCCCGCAACGTAGAATAGGAATAGTATTTATTGTCATTAGGAAACCAGATGTGACCCTATATTCTTAATGAGTAGGACCCTAGTAATGACTCTAGGCTGGATTAGACTGATTTAGAAAGACATATCAGAAGATGAATACCTTGGAAGAGGTTCGTAGGTTTCAGGTAGAAACATACACACTCACACACTGAAACACGACATGGTGTATACGTGCATGTGTATATATATATATATAGGACGAGGTATAGGTATATATATATATACAACACGTATATGGGATACATTGATGTGATATGATATCCGAGATATGATGAAACAATGTAACTGGGCTTGATGCCGTAATTCTTGGCTATACAGTCGTATTAAAGTGTTAGCGGATCATTAGAGAATGAGATAATGAACATGAATATATAAATTATAAAGAGTGGTGGTGATATTGATGTACATGGGACGCTAGAATAGTACCCGGACTGTAACTGGTGACTGATCACGATATGATATATGTATAACTTGATTACGACATTATATTGGTGTGACCTGATGCCGATATCATATAAGTATGACTTAATCACAATATGACACATATGACATGATATTCTGAGGATAAACTAATGATGCTTATCATGATGGCAATGATATATGATTGATGTATGCGATCACAGTTTAGCACCTTGATCATGAGATGTGTTGATGATGACATTATACGAATGAGGAGACACCTAGGAGATACTTGACCGTACCCCGATATTGGGATGCCGTACGATGGATTTTACCGTACGAGGCTTATATTTGATGATTGATCCGCATTCTTGATTCGAGAAAGCCGTACTACGTACGTGACGCTATTGAGGCGGGATCGCCGACTATTAGAGGTATTGATTCAGACCTTAGGTAGACTCTAGTTTCTTACTGACTAGTCTATTAGGTTTAGTTCCTTAGGATGTTAGATGGACACTGTTTTAGGTTCGACTCACATAGTGGTAGTTGTACTCGTATCTCGCAGAGGAGTGGATAATGCACATCTGTATTTACATTCATACTGTAATTATCATGGTGCATGTTCTTACATATGTTGCTATAATCAGTATAAACCTTACCTGTTAGGACACCCGCACCATTACCGATGGTGCGCATATTCAACGCACACTTATTTGCCGGCCCACACACATCATCATCGGTAATTGCTATGTCACATACACTTTAGATCATATTATCTTTGATTGATAAAATCAGTTAACAACTAAACCGATATAATATTGTGATTACTCTCTGATGTCAGTATAAGACATGATATTTATTACTTAGACATTCATGCATTCATATTTTCATGTTATCGCACAGTAGTATGGGCATATGCCGACACTTATCATATACTTACTCATGATTTTGAGATCTGGATTTCTATGAGATTTCTGGATTTTTGGGGAAAACCGCAAAAATATATAAAAACTTCTCTCTCTCTCCTCTTCTCTTTTTAAAATAAGATGCGGTTTTCTCGTGATGTATGTGTCGTTCACCATGAGTATTTCATGTTTTCTGTTGGATTTCGAGACCCGATTCGAGGAGTGGATGAACCGTCTCGGGTACATGGTGGGCCCGGTATGGTACCCCGGGGCAAGAAGATCGAGTTGTAGACGATGAGCCTGGCAGGGGAAGGCTACCTACCGGTGATGTCTGGCGCGGCGGATATCCGGAGGATACCGACCGTTGTCGTGAGATTTGATGATATGGGCCGATCCGGACTGACGGAGCCCGAGATATTGAGACTTGAGATTACATGTGTTGTGTCGATGCTTGACACGGATTTCCATGGATTTCATTATTGAGATTTCAGATTCTTATACACATTCTACTATGATAACAGCTAAAGATTTCTTATACATATATATCTGGATTTCAGGATTTGCTACTTTACATTCATGGTGCATGCATTTCATTCATATGACACAGTATTATATGAGGTACTGACACGAGCACGGAGTATCTGCACTTATACGTAGTATTACCCTGCTATTACTAGATGATTGGGACTTAGTAGTGTATTATTATGACCTAGGATAGCGTCGTGCATTCGATTTCTTTTCGTAGATGTCTTCTACTCACGAGTTGGCAACTCACCACCGTTGTGCCAAATTTTATTACAGGTTCGGTGTACAGGTTTCCCTGGAAGCTTGCTGGCACATCTATTCTTTCAGGGTGATTTGCACGATAGGTTGGTTCACTTGTATCCGAACCACCATTGTACTTTTATTCATTCATTTGTATCTAGTAAGCTCCATCAACCATACTTGTATTACTTGATAAGTTTATTGGACCAGTCTTTTATTTTGACCTTAGAGTCGCGCATATATTATTCTGATCTGGTGGTTTTGTTTTATTTTGAGTTTTGAGCCTCGCCCTTTGGCGTTGTATATTATTGTGCTCGTTGTGGTTGTTTCCGCCAGTTGGCGTTGAGCTAGCACCCGTTTGGGAATGCTTTTTATTGTTTATGTATATTATACTTATTGTACCCATTTGGGGGCCAGTTTTTACAGAGGAGACTCTGCCGAAATTTTTGGGAAAATTTGCTGATACTTTTAAACTTGTTTTTCTTCATGTTTCTTTTACTTCTTCTTCTTTTATATGGTTTAGATTTCTGGGCTTCGGCTTACTTAGGTTACGTGGCGCCTCTAGACGCTTCGTAATCTAAGTGCCGGTCACGTTCCGTACTCTCGGGTCATGACAAGTTGGGTGTTCGGTATCACACAGGCTGTGAGTATGCGACATCGCAATAATTAGCCTTAAGTGTAAGTGGGAGATTGTTAGCTATAGTGCCCTCAAGGCAATTATTATAGTCGCGGGTATGTGATCATGATGATTGAACGATGACCTACACCGATAAAACAGTCTTACTCGAGATGATAGTATGCTATCTGGTTTGTCTTTATCATCATGTATATGTTGATAAAGCCCATAAGATTCTTGCTTGACTGCCAGCATTGTGATGGCGATCAAATACGTGGGAGCTGGGGGTCTATAAACACATCCTTAAAAGTCCCTAGTCGTGGGAGTATCGAGACTGGGCATCGATACTCCAGTGTAGACTGGTGTATACTTATCTAGACCCTGATGAGGGGCGGTGGCCGGTCTCACAAGCCATTGGTGTTAGTTGTTCACCTAAGATAGTATGCAGGTGCTCATTGGGTTATGAGTACACTGGACGGACTCGCCGGGAACATGCTAGTTGGTATTAACCTATAGTCAGATAGCAGTTCCCTGGTGACATGTGTACAGGTTAGTCTGTCGACCTGAGATCGTCATTTGTCTCGTGTGAGTTCCCACTGTGCTTTGATTACTACCCTACTACGGCTCAAAGGAGTCGTGCAAACAGGTTTTAGTTAGGTACAGTCCCGAGCCATATGGAGGCAGTGAGCGGATCGTCGAGGATTCGTCTCTCCTGGTATTGAGGGTTGATGTCGCGCAGTGCACGGATGGCCATCACTAGAAATCCTCGGCCGGGGTATGTGAGAATTACCGATCTAGGATCGATAGTTTCTGAGGTAGTGATTGGTTTCATACCGACACGAATTATCGCGTTGTTAGGGGTCTGACTTTATCCGCCCTCCTAGACTCGATATGCGACACTCTTAGACGAACAGACCGGACTGTACGGATATTGTCACTGACAGACTCAGTAGGGGTTCGGATGAGTTTGCTCGTCGGCCTTCCTTTCGCTCAATACATGGGTAGCCGTTACGTACAGCTAGTGCCACTGACGTGCTTGTGGTTAAACCCACTGCCAGCGTATTGACGAGTCTTTAGATTCCCACACAGGGGGTTTTCTCGGTTCAGGCGATATGGTGTAGGTGACGTAAGTTGATACATACAGGTGTCCGATTAAATATGTGCACGGACTGCACAGACTTTAATCGGACGGTTGATAATACTAGCGGCTTAGAATTAAGCCAGATTGTTAAATCAAGTTTTGATTTAATAATTTACATATGTATTTATATATATGTATTCTAGTATTATTGCTCACTATTCTTTTTCTCCCTTGGCTATTCGTATTTTCGTACGAATACGTGTATGTGTATTTCGATACATGTACCGGGAAGCATTCCGTATTTATACGGAATGGCTTCTAGAAGAGGCCACCTCATTATTGATTTTCTTTAGAAAATCACATGTTTTGATGAGGTGGAATTGGTGACATGGCATGGAATGGTCATTTGGGTCAAAGCATGGCTTTTTCATGTAGTGATTGGTATGGCCTTGATTTATTTAATGCAAAATTGGATAAGATGTTTTGGGTGCATGATTATTGTGTGAGGGGAGAGGGGGCCGGCCACTTTTAATGAGGATAAGGGGCTTGCTCATTTGTATATCTCACACTCTTACTCTTTCTTGATTCATTTATTCAAACACCCAAGAGAAACTTAGCCAATTTTACCTCATGCCTTTGATCATCACCTCCACATCTTCCATGGTTGCTCTATGAGCTTTAGATTTTGAGAGAAAATAATAGTGAGACTATCATACACCCCTACCCTCCACTACTAGCGATCTTGGAGGGTCGGTTGGTCTGCTTGGCGAACCTGGAGCTTGTGTCGTTTCCCTCGGGTGGATCATCGGAGATGAAGGAAGACCGGCGACCAAAGTCGATCCGCATCACTTGGAGCTTCGAAATGGTTGAATACCCGAAGGACTTGGTTCATTAGGTATAACCATTATATCTCCTTTTGTTAGATTGCTAGTTTTAGGGTTAATGGTTTCGATCTTGTTAATCGGGTAATTGTACCGCCGGGTTATCAGAAATTTTTGTTCCGCATTTGGCCACGGTTGGATGGCCGAGGCGCTCCCACTACCCAATACTACAGAGTGATGAAGATACATAGTACGCAATTTTGAGTCCATGTAAGAGACTTCGTATTGACCGTGGCCGAGAACCGTTGTAGTACACAGATAGCATGACGTGACGTCAAGGTGGACGATGATAAAGACAAGCGGAACTAGAGTTTCGTGCGAGATGCGGAGGAGCTGTTTTTACTCCCCATCGAGATTAGATATCTGATATGCATACAGAGGCGTTGGGATTCGGCCTGTTCCCGAGGAAATGTTGTGCTGAGAACGCAGATGTCCAGAAAATGAGAAAAGATTATATAACAGTACCAGCCTCCGTACAGTTCGGCATAGGCGAGATCAGGATAGACCTTGAGCAGGATTCCTTCCAGGACACTGCTGCAATGAGATTTTCACCCAGGATCAGATGTTTCACATGTATTCAGAGAATCAGAGGCCGACACAGGTGACGTGCTGCCTTACGAGTGGTCGTGATGATTGACTGAGAGATGACCAGAGAAGTGCCAGGATGGAATCATCCCCGTTAGCACACCTGACTTGGCCGATGAGCCGATGGATTGCGAGATTGGTAATCCGCAGAGATAATGAGGACTGAGAGATAGAGGACGCCAGACCGTGAGCAAGAGGCAAGCGGATGTTCTTGATCTGCCAGTTTTAGGCGCACCAGTACTTTTTCGACATTGTAAAAGGTGTACCTCAATGTCATTTGTTGCGATTTGCGTTTGTGATCCGAGTATCACACTCATGTCGCTTGGATTTGAGGTTTGATGATTGAGCTTTATGATATTGTTTTCGTGCACCATGGCTGCACCTGCTGGGTATTTACATTTTGCGCATAGTTATCGCACTTGATATATATTTTATATACCGTTGTGTTGATTTGCGATTTGTGCATATCCATTGCATTTGATGTCGATTTTGTACCTTCGTAGCATGTGTTTATAATTTCATGGATTTCATACGGATGGTTTGATTTTTGCACTCGGTATAGCTCACATGTGCTTCCAGTGCATTGATACGGATTTTGTGCACATAGTTGCACACTTTTTTTATTTATACACCTTGGTGCACTCGGTGTTGCTTTTTACGCGTTTGAGTTATTGATTGTATTTCGTGCATTTGATGCACCAGATGTTGTTTTCGTGCACAATAGATGCACCAGATGTTGTTTTCATGCACAATAGATACACCAGATGTTGTTGTCGTGCACACCCGTAGCAGTGGTCAGATGCTTTTGTGCACACCCATTGCACTTAGTTTTGCTTTGTGCGTATAGTGGCACCTGTGTTTGGATTTGATTTCCGTGCGCACCAGACGCATGTGATTATTGGATACGCCTTTCGAGACTGATTTTGCTTTTGAGTACTTTATTTTCATGTTGGGCACTATATTGTGTAGTAGCCAAACATGACTGATCCGAGGACAGTACTTGACTACTTTGCATGCATTAAAAGATTACCAAGTGGGTTTTCAAAAGGAGCTATAGTCTCGCTATTTCCTATGTGTCCGTGAGCGACACGAACGTTTATAAAAGAAAACCTTTTGGGATATTTTGAAAACGACGGAACATGTATTTAGGAAAACATACATAGACATATATTATTATTTTAAAATGAGTGTCCATCACTTATGCCGTGAGTTACGGATTCACGCGATGATTTAGAAATATTTTGTATGTATTTTTTTTTCAGATTTTGTTGTTTTCCAAAGATGTGTACTATACACGTATTATAGTATTTGACTAGTGTATGTTGGATTTCAGTATTGGATTTCGAGGTCTGTATCTTCATTGTAACTCTGAGGATATGCGTGCAAATCTGATGATTTGCGTGACGCTTGACGGAGTTCGATTTTGAGTTTATACTCGTTTCCAGGCCCACGCGATGCGCGGTGCATTTCTGTATCTTCCATGATTTCGGAGCCCCGTTGGTTTGAGTTGATTATTGAAATGTTTTGGTATTTGGGGGTTTAAATTTAAATTCGGGGACCGAATTTATTTAAGGGGGGAAGACTGTAACATTTCAGAAAATATAAAATATTATTTTTGGAATTTAATATTAAAATAATATATTTCCCGAAAATTGCCCGATTTGCGAAATTGGGGTTTTCAAAAAAGGGTATAAATATATACCAGTAATTGTGAAATAACCGGAAATTAAAATGATTTATTCATTTAAAAATATATTTAAAGGATTTGGCATTTTTAAAATTATTTATATGTAATTTGGATAAAAACCCGATTAGTGCACTGCTAATCGCGATTAAGCCAAATCCGTGTTTCTACAGTTTTCATGGTTAGTGCACCATGACATGTTTCATTTGGTTACATATTCATTTGTGTTATTTTATGTTATGGTTTTATTGTGGTGAGAAAAGAAATGAAAGGGAAAAGGTTTTATGATGACTTGAGGAGAGAGAGAAGGGACATCATGATGAGAGGTAAGCATGCTTGAGGAGAGAGAGAGAGAGAGAGAAAGAGGGGTAAGGCTCCATCCCCACCTCATCTTTCATTCATCATTTCATTTCATTTCTTCAACTCCCTCATCCTTCTTCATCTCCTTCTTCCTCCACCTCACTAACCATGGGAATCATCTCCAAAACCTAATCAAAACCCATGGCTCCCTTCACAAAGATTGATCCCCACCTCACCCTCATCACTTTGGACCAGGAAAAGTTAGATTTTGACAACATTGAGAAGCTAGGGTTTTCTTGAATGGCCTAAATGAGGTATAATTTCTACCATTTAGATAATTTTAAGTTTCTTTATATTCTAGTTAGTTAGAAATGGGTTTAAAATGTGGATTTGTGAACTTGGAAAATCCTAGAGAAGGGTTTGTTAGTTATATGTATGCCCTAGAGGCCATTACTATACATAGGATGTATATTGTAGTGGATGCTGGGACGTATATAGGGAGGACTTTCTCGCTCGACATGATAGTATGCTATCTGGTTGATCTTTACCTTAACGTGTATACTGTTTGTCTCTCTGTTACATGTTGGTAAAGCCCTTAGGATCTGTACTTGACTACCTGGACTATGATGCGGATCATACTAGTGGGGACATGGTAGTCTATAAGTACATCCTTCAAAGTCCCTAGTCGAGGGTGTATCGAGACGGGGCATCGATATACCAGAGTAGACTAGCGTATACCTTCTCGACCCATACAGATGGGCGATGGATGATCCCATATCCATCGGTGTTTGACATCAGAGATGATATACGGGTGCTCAGTAGAGACTGGGTACACTGGACGGACTCGCCGAGAACTCCCAGATGGTATTATACCTCACGTCAGATGGCAGTTCTCTGGTGACACTGGTACAGAGTAGTCTGTTGACCCGAGATCGTCATAGAGTCTTGTGTGGTTCCCACTGTGCTTTGATTTCCATCTTACCACGTCCAAGAGGGCGTGCAAAACGGTGGTTTTTGGGTACAGTCCCGAGTCACATGGAGGCAATGAGCGATAGGAGGGGATTCGTCTCTCCCGGTATATGGGGGTTGATGTTGCACTGTGTTCGATCGGCTATAACAGGAAGTCCCTGGCCAGGGCTGCTCAGAGAATTGCTGGTAAGTGTTACCAGTAGTTTCTCGACCCGTTATGAGCTTCATATCGACACGACTTATCGAGCTATTGGGGTCTGACGTTTACCACCCCTAGGCGAGATATGCGACATATCAGACGATCAGACCGGACTGTACGGTAGTGTTACTGGTCGGATTCACTGGAGTGTGAGCGGGCTTGCTCGTCGATCTTCAGATCGCTCAATACCCGGGTGGCCGTTACGTTTAGCAGACCGCTTGCGGCTTGTGGATGTTTGATATGATCATCATCCGCTGCCGGCGTATTGACGAGTCTTTAGAGTCCTACACAGAGGTTTCCTGGCTCAAGCGAAACGAAATAGGAGCGCATATGAGATATGTGCGGGACCGAGAATAATGCGTGTATGTGATACCGTATTCTATTCTCGCGATAAATATATCGAATGGTTGTATGCGATATAACCTAGTTATCGATTCAAGCGTTGATTCGATAAGCCGATATATTAGATACCAGTCGGTTATGTGCGCATGACCGGATCATTGAATCAAGTGTTGATTTAATGATTTAATGCATATTTATATATTTGATATATTACTTTGCGTTAACTAGTATTGGTTCACTTTATATGGATTTTCTCACTTGTTATGTGCATATTGTATATATGATATACATTTGTACAATTGCTTGTATCATGTTTGATGATACATGATTGTTTAAGTGTAAGTTAAGAATAAACCATGGTTATTTATATGATTAGGGTTTTATTTCCTTTTCTTATTTATTTATCTATTTATTTATTTTGGAAATAATGAGAAAAGGCATAAGAAGAAAATGGTGGCTATTTTTGTTTCATATTGAAGCTTCTTGAAGACTTTGACCTAGTGACCATTTTGTTCTTATCCTTAACCCTAACCATTCCATTAACCATGGTCTTTTCTCTACACTTAACTAGGGTTGAAGATATGATAAGTATTGATTTACTTATTCTTTTTTCCATTAACTTATCATAACCTTTTTCCTTCTTCTTCTTCATTCTTCAAGTGAAGAAGCTTGAAGTCCATCAATGGTGATTGTTGGATATGAGTGAGAAATCCAATTCTAAAGTTAACCCACTTCCTATTTCTTCATCCTCTACCTCTTGCCAAGTAGTAGAGTGTGTTTCCTTCACAACTTTTCACGGTTTGGTGAAGGTGGAGCTTGATTCATCGATGCTTCGACGTAGATCATCTTCGGCATGGACATCGACGACCTAGCTTGCCCATTCTCCGACGAAGCCGATCCCAGAGTCCAGATTCGATTTGGACAGCGGAGAGGACCTCGTTGCGGAGCTATGGAGGTGGAGCACCGGATCTACAAAGGTTGTATTTCCGTATTTTATATAGTTAACTGTTAACTAGTACTTGTTCGCCTAGACCTCTAGTATACGATCCGTTGTTTAGGGTTTGTAGGCACCATAATTTTTGAAATTGCCATGGTTGATGGCTTGGGAGACCTCACTAGAGTGCCTAGGAACCCTGCAGTGGTATCAGAGCCTAGCTAGAGCCTTAGGCGAAGTCCAGACGCGATTTGAAGTCCGATCGAACCGAAACCATACCCGGAAAATTGCTCTCTGTACATTTTTTAAAATCTGGTATTTTTCCACATTAAAAATGTTCAGAAAAATCAGCAGGTTAATATATGATATACTGTGAAATTCGTACAACTAATTCATTCTTATTGCCGCGCTTCCGCGGCACGAGCTAGCCTCGTGCGGCGGTTGCGCGGCGGTACGGCCTGTATATTCAATATTTTTTACACAGTTTCTCATAATTATTAGTTCTGGTATTCCTGGATATTTTTAATATTTTTTCCAGAGTTGAATTTTTCTGAGTTGATTTGGGCATTCGGTATTTCGATCGGGTATCATATTTTGTCTGTGTGGCTTTCCGGATAAATTTTAGAATATGTTAAAAAGTTCGACCGGATATAAATACCCAACTTTTCCCCTGTCGGGAAATTTCCATGTGTTGGATCTTTCCGTAGTTTAACGACGTTCTAAGTAGTGCAAGTAATGCGATGGTCCCTCTAGAAGACACAAACCTTAACTCGATTATGTGACCGTCTTGAACTGCCCTTTGAACCTTCGGGTTTGGGGCAGTACGGCGTGCCACATGTGAGGCGTTGGCTTGATCCTTCTACGGCTGGATCGTTGGTACTGAGGCACGAACGGAATGTTGTTAGACTTGTTTCAAGTGTTGATCTGTTTCGGGAAAACTTGGGTGTTCGATTGTTCGATCGAAAAGTTTAACATTTTCTGTTTATCTGGAATGGGATACAATAATTGGAATTCACAAAAAGTTATGAGATAACTGAATGAATGTTATAAACGTAGCAGTTTAGTCTCACTTGATCGGTTGCCACGGAATTTTGATGTGATCAAAAGTCCGTCGCAATCACGTAGCGTACGCGGATACTCTCCGGATAAACTTAATAAACAACTTCACTCCATAGCCCCGACCAAGTGACTGTAGGAGAACCCCGTCGCCGAAAGCATCCGTTCGGGTGCTCGCGGTAGCGGTGTTCCGCCTTGGTGCACTTCGTCGACGGTATCGGGGGTGCAGCCGTCTACTGAAGTTTGCGACGAGTATTCGATCAGGATGTCGGGAATCTTGTTGAATTGCCCGACTTAATATTGAAAAGTGTTTTCGATTTTGAGACTAAAATGCGGGGTTTATAATTGTTAGGCATGCGATGTCTAAGAAATTCATTTGGTCAGGCATGCGATGTCTGAGGAGGTTGCGGATTCCAACTGTTGTAGTTTTACACTTTCTTTTCTGTGACCGTAAGTGTAATATGTGATATCGCCGGTTTCGTTGCTATATGTCAACGACAATTGGGGTATGCATATTTACTTACGTTGATGACATCTGATGTTATGTGTTGCTGGATATGTTATATTGGATCGTCGTGTTTGAATAGCCGGGGTTTTTTATGTGAGATGAGTGTTTTTCATTTTCATTCATGTAAAAAAACTTGTATGTAATATTCTTTTATTGGGGCGCTTCCAGGTTGCGGGAGTTGTCACTTGTTGTATATTTTTTACTTTTCCGCACTAGGATAGACCCAAGGAGGAGGGCACAAGTAACCGGGTTCTGGAGTCCAGTGGGAGACCAACTCGAGGAGTCGAGTCCGGGTCTCCTAACTCTAGAATTGGTAGGGTTGCTTGCCGCTCTCGTAGGGGTCTAGGGGTGTGGGTTTGGCTATTCATCACGACCGTGGAATCCGTGTTTTATACTGGCTCGTATTGAAAACACGGACGTCCTAGTATATCCAGTATTTCATATGTTTCTTCTGCTGCGATATCTGTGATGTGATCATGAGATGTTCTGTGATGGATATAGTATATAGTATACATGATATATTATATAGACGTTACTTATGTTTTACACCCGCGCTAGCCCTGCCCTGCTCTGCCGTTAGTTACCTAACCTAACGGTGCACGAGGGGACATCGAGGCGAATGCGGATGGCATAAGTGTACGTCATATCTATCTGTGATGTTTAGGTACTTAAATGATGGGACTTCATTAATGTGATTAATGAAATAAAAGAAACCTAAGATGTTGTAGAATCGAATTACAAAATAAAACAGGTAGCTACAGTTCTTGCTTTGCACAGCGGTATATGTGATATATCCTGCACCTCATCCGACGAGGAAAGGACCGAGATCCCTTCACCGGGAGTGACTCCTTTAGCAATAACTGGCAGATGCTACACACTCGGTTTGTCTTTTGATTGCTTTTAAGTGTTTTGCTTTGCACAGTGATATATATGATATATCCCGCACCTCATTCGACGAGGAAAGGACCGACGATCCCTTCACCGGGAGTGACTCCTTTAGCAAAACTAGAAAAGCCTCAAAAGCACTCCATTTCAAAATTCATTCTATCCTACAACGATATCAAGTTCATTACGCAATAGGTTTTCAGAAAAACCTGTCGTAGCCCTCCGTCATTTCAGATAAGTAGTAGTTAGTATTCGTGCTACGTTTGTTGGCCTGCGTCAAGGCGTAGTGTGCGGTAGCTAACTGGTGCTTATCTGCATAAGCATATGATATGATTGGATTAGGGTAGTCGTGCGACTTTGTTGGCCTGCGTCAAGGGTCGTGCGGGTGGGTTTAATTCAATCAGGAAATGACGGGTTGAACTTGACTAGCGGACTATGGTTTGTTGGCCTGCATCAAGGTCATAGGACGCTAGGGGCAAAATATTATCGGGAATTTCAAGTGTTGAAATTTGCAATGAGATTGCATACCTTCTATGAGATAGTTGGATCCCGATACCCGCTGCGAGTAAGTGTTACTCCTGGGAGAGTTTTATACATTACAATTAGCCGATCAAGTAGGTGTCTAGAAAGGTGTCAACGGGGTTAAGCCTCTGGGAAAACGAGGTTTACAGTAATTAGGTTCGTGCGAAAGCACGGGGGACCTCCCTCAAAGTACCGACACTGGCCTGGCTGAAAGATTGGCGAACTTGTAGTGTGTAATTAATCCCGGCTAGTCTTTCCTTTTAGGGTTTGAAGGAAGATTTGATAAAAAGCAGTGGGAGCCATCCTGATTAGATAAAATAATAACCAATCTATTCTTGACAGAGCGCACGCTGAGTGTTTTCTTCTCTCTCTCTCCAGGTAGCGACCATATCACGCCTTAATCAAGATAATAATACGGATTATTGACCGAACCCGCTTGTTATACTGAGCTGGGGAACGTTGGTCCCGCTCCAACTTATAATTGTTATAAGATAGAGCAGGAATTTGGGGAATACCAGGTTTCCCGTGCCGCCCAAACGAAGAAAGTGCATGCTGATGCATCATCTTCGGGTGTGTTCATTATACAGAACTGTTTCTCAGTATCCTTTACGTCCTGGGTATATGATACCGGATCAGGATCCCACATATGTAATCTGTTACATAGGGCTACAGAAAGGTAGAGAACTGAGAACGGGTGATAAGTTTCATGAGGCAGAAAACGGGGCAAGAGTTGCAGCCAAGTCTGTCGGTCACTGTCACCCTGTATTACCGATACATTGATTATGAACGAATGTTGTTAGATATCGAACCTGATATACAAAATCATATCTATCTCTTTATTAGTAAAGAAAGGATATAATTCTGTATTGTTGGATAATGTTTTGAACATTTCCTATATCAAAAGTTGATCGGTTCAGGCACGTTATCTAAAAGCGTTGATGTTCTAAATCAAACTACAGTTCTTAGTATATGGAACACACACAAGAGGAAGAGTTCAGAAATGAACGAATCCTTCTTGAGGTATTATAGACTAGGTCAGATCAATGTGACCCGACTAGCTAGAGTTACATAAAGATGCATATTTAAATCAGTTTGAATTTACATCTTGTGAAACTCGCCAGTCATGTCACAAAGAAAAGATGACCACAGCTCTGTTTATTGGAAACAGAGAAAGAGTTAATAAACTCTTGGGATGATACATGTAGGTCCCCTGTCTACACATGCCAAGACCGGTTCTTTATACTTCATTATATTCTCTGATAATCTCTCAAGATTCAGTCATATGTTCCTGTTGAAACATGAGTCCGAACCTTTTGAGATATTCACAGAATATAAGTTGGAAGTAGAGAACCTAAACGGGTATAAGTATTATGTCCTATGATGAGATCAAGGAGGAGAATACTTGAGCACGGAAATCCTGGATTATTCTAAAGGAGAATGAGATTCTCTCTCAGCATTACTCCTCTGAATACACCATAGCACGATGGTATATCGGGGCGGAGCAGATACACCCTATTTGATATGGTGTGCTCTATGATGAGTACTACTGAGTTACCTTTTTCCTTTTGGGAGTTATGCGCTTGAGAAGCTGCATACCTATTGAATAGGGTTCCAATAAAATCAGTTGCCTACCATTTCATATGTGATATGGAAAGGGAAGAGCCCATGTCTTAAGTTAGTTAAGATTTGGGGTTGTCCGGCCTATGTCTGAAAAGCAAAATCCGGACAAGCTCGAGGCAAAGTCAGTTATGTAGAACTGGAAATGTTCCAGCTATACAAACTGCTGCAGATGATTTGGTAGAACCAAAGGATTCAATAGTTACCAACGAACCTCAGCCTCTCCGCCGATCTAGTAGGGTTCCTCACCCACCTGAGAGATACTTCGGTTTCTCTATGACAGTGGGAGCGAGGATTGCATCATGAGATGATGACCCAACTAGCTTCGAGCTGGCCATCAGGAGTAAGACTCTGTAAGAATGGCTGGATGTTTAGCGATCTGAGATGGAATCCTTATACACCAACAAAGTATGGACTTATGGTTGCAATATCTAAAGGGTTAAATCCCCATCAGGAGCAAGTATATCTTGAGAAGATTACTTGGTGTACATGGAAAGGTTGAGACTTTCGAAGCTAGACTTGTTAAAGGTTTTCATCATCAACCAGGCGTGGATAATGATGAAACCTTTTCAAGTAGCTATGCTTAAGTCCATCCAGATCCTACTTACCACGGCTACATACCATGACTACGATATCTGGTGGTTGGGTGTCATGACATCTTTTCTAAATGATGTTTTAGAAGAGAACGTCTATAAGTACACAGCCAGAGGGCTTCGTAGACAGTGGGAGCAGCGGAAACGTGTGCAAGATGCTTTATAGGATAAAGCAGGCATCGCGGAGTTGGAACATCTGTTTTGATGAACAAGTCAAAGAAGTTGACATCATCAAAATGGTAGATGAACCTTGTATAAACAAAAAGGTAGTAGGGAGTATGGTGACGATCTTCGTAGAGTACGTGGATGACATACTCTTGATAAGAAAGGAGTTTCTTATGCTACGCTCGATCAATCTCCGCTTATCACAAAGATTCTCCATATAAGATTAAAGTGATACCTACTAAATCCTGGATTTTGGATCTATGAGATAGATCTAATTGGATGTTAGGATTCTCACTAGTTGTAGTGAGATGGTATCAACCGATCCTAGGGAGAATCACTGGAAGTGTTCCAGGGTGATAAAGACGACTGAGTGTCAGTCGCAGGCATTGTCTTAACCCTCAGTAAAGGGACGGTATGTTGGAAGAGTTCCAAGCTAGATACCGTGACAGACTAGACGATAAAGGCTGGATACATCGCTACTTAAGATGCTACCAAAGAGGATGTTTGGATGTATATTGGTTCATGAGATGAACTATGTTCCAACCATTGTGAGACAATGGAGTTGTGGCTTATGCCAAGGAACGAAGGTCCCATCAGTGATCCAGACATATTCTAAGGCAGTATCACTTGATCATGGAGATGGTTGATCTCCAGGGAGATCGAGGTTAGGAGAGTAGACTCAGAGGACAACACAGCGGATCCACTCACAAAGGCATGTTCCCAGAGAGAGACACATTTATGGGATGGTTGAGTATGAGATACTTCAAACCACTGCTACAGATGGCCCTAGTGCAAGTGGGAGATTGTTAGTTATATGTATGCCCTAGAGGCCATTACTATACATAGGATGTATATTGTAGTGGATGCTGGGACGTATATAGGGAGGACTTTCTCGCTCGACATGATAGTATGCTATCTGGTTGATCTTTACCTTAACGTGTATACTGTTTGTCTCTCTGTTACATGTTGGTAAAGCCCTTAGGATCTGTACTTGACTACCTGGACTATGATGCGGATCATACTAGTGGGGACATGGTAGTCTATAAGTACATCTTTCAAAGTCCCTAGTCGAGGGTGTATCGAGACGGGGCATCGATATACCAGAGTAGACTAGCGTATACCTTCTCGACCCATACAGATGGGCGATGGATGATCCCATATCCATCGGTGTTTGACATCAGAGATGATATACGGGTGCTCAGTAGAGACTGGGTACACTGGACGGACTCGCCGAGAACTCCCAGATGGTATTATACCTCACGTCAGATGGCAGTTCTCTGGTGACACTGGTACAGAGTAGTCTGTTGACCCGAGATCGTCATAGAGTCTTGTGTGGTTCCTACTGTGCTTTGATTTCCATCTTACCACGTCCAAGAGGGCGTGCAAAACGGTGGTTTTTGGGTACAGTCCTGAGTCACATGGAGGCAATGAGCGATAGGAGGGGATTCGTCTCTCCCGGTATATGGGGGTTGATGTTGCACTGTGTTCGATCGGCTATAACAGGAAGTCCCTGGCCAGGGCTGCTCAGAGAATTGCTGGTAAGTGTTACCAGTAGTTTCTCGACCCGTTATGAGCCTCATATCGACACGACTTATCGAGCTATTGGGGTCTGACGTTTACCACCCCTAGGCGAGATATGCGACATATCAGACGATCAGACCGGACTGTACGGTAGTGTTACTGGTCGGATTCACTGGAGTGTGAGCGGGCTTGCTCGTCGATCTTCAGATCGCTCAATACCCGGGTGGCCGTTACGTTTAGCAGACCGCTTGCGGCTTGTGGATGTTTGATATGATCATCATCCGCTGCCGGCGTATTGACGAGTCTTTAGAGTCCTACACAGAGGTTTCCTGGCTCAAGCGAAACGAAATAGGAGCGCATATGAGATATGTGCGGGACCGAGAATAATGCGTGTATGTGATACCGTATTCTATTCTCGCGATAAATATATCGAATGGTTGTATGCGATATAACCTAGTTATCGATTCAAGCGTTGATTCGATAAGCCGATATATTAGATACCAGTCGGTTATGTGCGCATGACCGGATCATTGAATCAAGTGTTGATTTAATGATTTAATGCATATTTATATATTTGATATATTACTTTGCGTTAACTAGTATTGGTTCACTTTATATGGATTTTCTCACTTGTTATGTGCATATTGTATATGTGATATACATTTGTACAATTGCTTGTATCATGTTTGATGATACATGATTGTTTAAGTGTAAGTTAAGAATAAACCATGGTTATTTATATGATTAGGGTTTTATTTCCTTTTCTTATTTATTTATCTATTTATTTATTTTGGAAATAATGAGAAAAGGCATAAGAAGAAAATGGTGGCTATTTTTGTTTCATATTGAAGCTTCTTGAAGACTTTGACCTAGTGACCATTTTGTTCTTATCCTTAACCCTAACCATTCCATTAACCATGGTCTTTTCTCTACACTTAACTAGGGTTGAAGATATGATAAGTATTGATTTACTTATTCTTTTTTCCATTAACTTATCATAACCTTTTTCCTTCTTCTTCTTCATTCTTCAAGTGAAGAAGCTTGAAGTCCATCAATGGTGATTGTTGGATATGAGTGAGAAATCCAATTCTAAAGTTAACCCACTTCCTATTTCTTCATCCTCTACCTCTTGCCAAGTAGTAGAGTGTGTTTCCTTCACAACTTTTCACGGTTTGGTGAAGGTGGAGCTTGATTCATCGATGCTTCGACGTAGATCATCTTCGGCATGGACATCGACGACCTAGCTTGCCCATTCTCCGACGAAGCCGATCCCAGAGCCCAGATTCGATTTGGACAGCGGAGAGGACCTCGTTGCGGAGCTATGGAGGTGGAGCACCGGATCTACAAAGGTTGTATTTCCGTATTTTATATAGTTAACTGTTAACTAGTACTTGTTCGCCTAGACCTCTAGTATACGATCCGTTGTTTAGGGTTTGTAGGCACCATAATTTTTGAAATTGCCATGGTTGATGGCTTGGGAGACCTCACTAGAGTGCCTAGGAACCCTGCAGGGTTTAAGTAATTGTGAGGAATTGATGATGGGTAGAGGCTGTTTACTAGACTTGGGTAGTGCTTTTACTGACCTAGAACGGAAAATAGAACCCAAACACAAACTTAGAACTTTCCGACAGTGGTAAATTTGACGATTTGTGTGGGTATTTGGAGATCTGGAGTGACCCGAGACAACCATTGAATAAGTTCCTATGACCATGAGACGTGCTGGTAACCATGGACCACTCCCTTAAACCTGAGCCCCTACCCTAACTTTCTGGCCGCAGATTTATTCATATGGGCTGCAATTTACGGCCATGTCGGGATGAAATGCATTGAATTTTGGTTGGTGAGTCCCATAGGTGATATCTAGAGCAACCCTATATGCAAAATTGGCTAGTTTGACCTGAGTCAAAATCTGGGAGCACTTTGGTGTGTTTTTGGCTATGTTTTCCGTATTTTGGAATTCCTGGTTTTAGTATTTGATGTTTTATTTGGTTGTTGGATGTTTGTACATCAACGACAAGGGTTGTTTTATTGTTTTTGCATGCGTAGGTTATAGATTCAAACCTATGAGCGCACCGTGTGCCTTATCGGTTTTCCGGATTCGATTTTAATAGCGATTGCGATTGTGTATTATTGTAGGTACCTTCGTGTGGATTCCGAGATGACGGAGCATGGCGTCATCAACTTCGGCAAGCAAGGAGCAAGGTGAGTGGATCTATATCCATGGGGGTAGTCGGGTGGATGGCGTATAGCACCCCCGTAAAGTTTTGTTAGAAACTGATTTGTAGAATATGATTAAGAAAACTTAGATTAAGAAAATAGGGTTAGAGTTAAAAGATTGTTAGTGAAACCATATTATAAACTAAGAATAGTTAGAATTGATATGAGACGACTAGTATATGATGACGGAACTTGAGGATGACATTTGACGATATTGCTGTTTAGGGTACTATAGGACTAGATAGTCAACGTAGATGTGTCATCCGAACTATACCTATTTCCGAACTGAAGAATCGTATGCATCTTTTAAACAGATACCTTGAGGGATGTTATGGATTTTCAAATGATATCATTTCTTTAAAAACACCGTAACCCTACTTTCAAAAACTACGATTCGCATCTTTCAAAAACTATTTGTATGGTTCGGGTGTGTATGTTAGATTTGATTCGTATGCTTATAGTAAAGATAGAATGTATTTGTAACATTTACTTGATGTGGGATATAATTGCGATGAAAAGAATATATGATGCGATATGATAATTTGATGATATGATGGTATACGAATGCGAGTCGATTGAGATGATTGATACCCTGTCGGTCCCCTGGTATGAGATTGTTGCGGATATGATCTGGGACATAGGTAAATAGAGATATTTATATATGTTGTGAATCGTAAGTGATAGCCGTACGAGACGTTAGGTCCATACCCTTCTCGTCTTATAGGATGAAAGGATCCCTAATAGCTTAATGCCGTCGTACGATGATTTTCTGTACGTGATGAGTCTGACTTGAGGTTTGATCCATACCCTTGACTATAGGATGTCGTACAATGGATTATACCGTACGCTATGTTGTGAGGCTGGATGCCGATTGATAGATTCACCGACTCGATCATGTTAGATATGTATACCTTATAGATTTTAGCTGATGATTTACTTTATGCTGCATTCATGTTACTCTCATTGCATTGCATATACCTGTGCTAGTACACTCACACCATTATCGATGATGCGTATGTTACACGTACACAGATTTACCGGCTCACACACTTCATCATCGATAATTGCCATGTCACTACACAGTAGGATTGCTGCATCATGATATGACTCCTAGCATTGTGTACTTGTTATAGTTACATATGCATCTTTATACGATGTTGCATTTGACTTGGGAGAAATTGTGAACCGCGGGATATATTTGAAAACTGGAATCATTTAAAAGAGCGGTTTTCCATTAATATGTCACATCACTGTTCCATGTTGCATGATATACGGATACACATACATTTCTATCATATGTCGAATACATTATACTTTATGATTTTACGCATTGAGATATGCTGTTTTCATGAGATTTCTGGATTTGAGAACCGTGGTCATTTTAAAAGAAAATATGTATTGTTTTAAAAACCTGGTTTCTTTTGATATATTATTTCAGTGCGTCCACCATGCGTTTTCTCGATTCTGAGACGTGTGACATGTGAAACCCGATTCGAGGAGTGGACGAGGCCGATTGCGGGTATATAGTGGACCGGTATGGTATCCCGAGGCGACAACGGATCTACTTTGCAGCAGACGGTGAGCCTGGCAGAGGGACCACTACCTACCGGTGATGGTATTTGGGCTCGGCGGATATCCGGAGGATACCAACCGGAGTCGAGAGATGATATGGGCCGATCCGGACTGACGGAGCCCGTGGGCCGATCCGGATTGACGGAGCCCGATATATGAGGATTTACATGTCGATGGTGGACATGGGTTTCATAATGTTTTCGGTTGTCGATGTTGGACACCCAGGTTCGATGATTTTGATGTGTCGCGATGGACACCGTTGACTTATATCCTCATACTTTCATGCACACTCTTTTATGATATTTACGTGCATACAGACATTGATTATATGGTTGGACGAGATCGACATGCATATATACATTGATTCTGGTTGGACGCGATCTACATACATACATACATTGATTATATTGTTGGATGATATTCACATGCTGATTGACATTGGTATTAGTGTTGGCACATATACAAACCCGGTCACCCTAGATATCATAGTATTACGTGTATGATATAGTTGACCTAGGAGTCGTTGTTTATTCGATTTCTACTTGTAGATGTTTTTCTACTCACGAGTTGGCAACTCACCCCCGTTGTGCCACAATTCTTGCAGGTTGACCGCATGGATCCGTAGCGGTATCGCTGGCACATAGCTCCATTTGGGTGTTTTGCTTTGGTAGGTGGGACATTTGTATCGTACCCACTCTTGTATTATATTTCATATTGTATCTAGTAAACTCCATTGATCAAAATTAGTAAATTGTATAACTAATGAGACTTAGTGAGATCGTGGTTGCGAGACATAGAGCGAGTGGTTTTCCGCTACTTGTGGTTTTGATGTCTTGCTTATTTCTTTATCTTTTTGTGGTGAACTTCGCCGTTGGGCATCGTATACTTACATATACTGTCTTGCGTGGTTGTGATTCTCCGTTTGGCAAAGAGCTAGCTCCCACTTGGGGATGCCTTTATCATTATTAAGTATATGTGGTTTTGGATCAAAATATACAAAGGAGGTGCTGCCTAAATTTTTAAAAGACGAAACACGTTTTCAAACTAGTAAATTTCACTTGCATTTTCATGTTCCTTATCTATGCTTTAAGAAAACTTGACTTCATTATACCTTTATTTCAAAACTTCACCTTCTTTATTTTCTTAAAAAGGTTTAGATTTGTGGGTTTCAGCTTACTTGAATTACGTTATGCCTTTAGACGTTGTGTGATTTAAGTGTTGGTCACGAGCTAATATTTCGGGTCGTGACAAAATCAATATACCTTGGCGAAGGTCAAATACATAGCTTGAATACTACTGAATGTCCATCTGAAATGACGGAGGGCTACGGCTGGTTTTGGCGAAAATCGTGAACGTAATGAACTTGATATAATCGAAGGAACCATGATAGCTTTGAAAAGGAGTGGTTTAAGCTCCGCATTTAAAAGTTATTTTTTAAAAGAAAACCGAGTGGTTTTAAAATTGTTCTAATGATTTAACTTTGGTTTGTTTTCTTTGCATTAAACTATATTAATGTTGACCCATCATTTAACCCTATCATTGCAGAAAGAAACGAAAATAGAACGTATGCTTATGCCATCCGCATTCGGTGCGGGGCCCCGTCATGCACCGTTAGGTTACTTAACTAACGGCAGAGCGGGGGCTGGGATAGCATGTAGGGATATTCTAGCACCATCCTAGATTTAGGGTTGCATCACACATGCTATAACAAAAATTTAGAGGGTGCTAAACAATTACAAACATGAATCGAACTTGAAAAATAGAGTAAAAAACTATAGTATCATATACTACAAAGTGTCTAACACTAAGTGGGGAGAGAATACAACCTTTGTAGACCTCCTCCTAGACTCTTTGAATCGATTGAGGTTTGAACCGGTTGTCTTGTGTCCTTCGAAGTCCATGATGATCCACCATGAAGTCCCTTTGCACCAAGCTCCAAGCTTCACTTGATCAAGGATGAAGATGAAGCAAACACTCCACACTAGTGGGTTAGACTGAAATGGAATGGTGATGTGGGTTTGGATCTCACTACAGAACCTTTTCTTTTTTACTCTTTCTCTTTATTTTAAAACCCTAGAGAGCTTTGAGGAGAGAGAGGAAGAAGGAGATGGCACAAAACTAAACTCAAAGGAATAATATGATAATCCTCTCTAAACACAAGAGAGTAAGTGAGAGTCATCCATGTTAAACCATGGTTACAAAATATCTAGATATTTTGTAACTTGAGTTTAAGCAAAACCATGGGCTAAAACCATGGACAAAGAAACCATTGACTTTTGTCAACTCAAGAGAGTTGAATAGTCAATCATGATTTTAATCCCATTTTTCTTTTCTCAAATAATAAAAATATCTAAATATGTTACCATGTGAGTCTTGCATTGCCACCACCAAAGTATCATCAACCATTACACATGTATGCTTGCATATGTGCATGCATATCAACATATACATACACTCATGCATGCATCATAAAGAAATAGGTTTTAATAAATGAGCTAATGGACTTAATATTAAATCAACACTTGATTTAATATCCTGGTCATTCTCATATGATCCGTCCAATAGTAAACGCCCGATTAAAATACGGTATTCAATACACGCATTTAATCGAGCTCCCGCGCATATCACATATGCACCTCACATCTTTTCTCCTGAGCTAGGAGACCCCTTTGTGGGACTCTAAGACTCGTCAATACGCTAGCAGTAGGCAGTGATCACATCACATTCCCACAAACCGTCAGTGGCACAAGCTGTACGTAACGGCTCCCAGGTGTTGAGCGATCAGAAGAAACACAAGCAAACCTGCGAAAACTCCCGTCGAGCCAACTAGTAACACATACCGTACAGTCCGATCTCTTCGTCAAATATGCTGCATATGTGTGTCTAGGGATGGTATCGTCGACCCCAATAACCCAATATGTCATGTCGGTTTATGGTTCATAACAGATCGAGAAACTACTGATAACACTTATCAGTAAATCTCAGCAGTCCTGGCCAGGGACTTCCTGTTATAGTCAATCGTACATTGTGCAACATCAACCCCCAATACCGGGAGAGACGAAATCCCTCCTATCGCTCATTGCCTCCATGTGCCTCGGGACTGTACCCAAAATCCCCCTGTTTGCACGATTCAGTAGAGCCGTAGTAGGGTGGAGATCAAAGTACAGTGGGAGGCACACAAGACTCTATGACGATCTCGGGTCTACAGACTAACTTGTACCAGTGTCACTTGAGAACTACTATCCAAAGATAGATATAATACCACATAGGAGTTCTCGGCGAGTCTTTTCAGTGTACCTAGTCTCACTGAGCACCCGTATACGGTCTTTGGTGTCACGACACCAATGGATATAAGATCATCCATCGCCCATCATATGGGACAAGCAACGTATACGCTAGTCTACTCTGGTAATATCGATGCCTCGTCTCGATACACCCACGACTAGGAACATTTCAAGGATATGCTCATAGACTACACATGTCCCACTAGTATGATCTGCATCATAATCTCAGTAGTCCTGCATATCCTAAGGGCTGTATCAACATGTACCAAATGAATGAAAGCACGATCAAATGAACATGTCAAAATAAAAGGTCCAATCAGATGGCATACTATCATGTCGAGCAAGAATATCCCCTGAATATATATATATATATATATATTCACACACATACCGGTACATACACTATCATATAATAGCCTCTAGGGCATACATATATCCAAAAATCTCCTACTTGCACAAAGGACAATTATTTGCGTATCTCATACCCAACCTCTCAAAAAGTCGCTCATGCTGCGGCAAAGGGAGGGCCTTGGTGAGTGGATCCGCGGTGTTATCTTTTGTATCTACTCTCCGAGTCTCGATCTCGCGGCGATCAACTATCTCTCGGATCAGATGATATCGCCTGAGGATGTCTTTGGATCTCTGATGGGACCTGGGCTCTTTGGCTAACGTCATAGCCCCATTATTATGAGAATACAAAGGTATTGGATCAACAATGGTCGGAACTACTCCTAGTTCCGAGATGAACATCCTTATCCAGACGGCTTCCTTGGCAGCATCATTTGCAGCAATATACTCAGCTTCCATCATGGAGTCTGCAACGGTATCCTCTTTGGAACTCTTCCAACACATCGCCCCTCCATTGAGGGTAAAGACAAACCCTGAGTTAGATTTGTTGTCATGCTTATCACTCTGGAAGCTCGAATCGGTAAAGGGCTCCATTTGGAGATCTCCGTTACCATACACCAAGAACATTTCTTTAGTCATTCGCAAATACTTTAGAATGTTCTTCACAGCAGTCCAGTGATGCTCCCCTGGGTTGGATTGATACAAGCTTACTACACCCAGTGTATAAGCTACATTAGGGCGTATACATAACATCGCATACATTATAAATCCTACAGCAGAAGTGTATGGTATAATGCTCATGCGAGCTCTCTCTTCATCAGTCTTTGGGCAAAAGTCCTTAGAGAGAGTGACTCCTTGACTAGATGGGTAAGGAACCCCGCTTGGAGCCTTCCATACTAAATCTCTTTAGGATGGTGTTAATGTAACTGATTTAGGACAATCCCAATAACTGTTTAGATCTATCCCTATAGATCTTCATGCCCAATATGTACGATGCATCACCCAAGTCCTTCATGGACAACCTTTGTGATATGAACAGTTTGACCGATTGTAGCATAGGAACGTTGTTTCCTATCAGAACAATGTTATCCATGTACAATATGAGGAATGTGACAGTACTTACTACAATCTTCTTATAAACACAAGGTTCATCTGGATTTTTGACGAAATCAAACTCTTTGATAACATCATCAAAACAGATGTTCCAACTCCGTGATGCCTGCTTTAATCCATAAATGGATTTAAGCAACCTACATGCTTTCCCGCTGCTCCCACTATCAATGAAACCCTCTGGTTGATCCATATAAACGCATTCTTCTAAATCACCATTTAGAAAAGCCGTTTTAACGTCCATCTGCCAGATTTCATAGTTGTAGTGAGAATCAATAGCAAGTAGGATCTGAATGGATTTAAGCATGGCCACAGGAGAAATGGTTTCGTCATAGTCCAGTCCTGGTCTTTGTCAAAATCCTTTTGCCACAAGCCTTGCATTCTAGGTCTCCACCTGCCCATCTACACCGATCTTTCTTTTAAAGATCCATTTGCACCCTATGGGTTTATCCCAAAGGGTACAACATCCAATGTCCATACTTTGTTGGTGTACATAGACTCCATTTTGGATCTAATGGCATCCAGCCACTTCACAGAGTCACCACTCATAATAGCTTGTTGAAAACTGGTAGGATCATCATCATCCATGATGCAATCTTCTCCATCACCATCAACGAGAAAACCGTTGTATCTCTCCGGTGGCGAGAATTCCTACCAGATCTACGGAGTGGCTGAGGTTCATTAGGTTCTGTTGCAACTTTCAGGTCCAACAAAGTCGTCATTTGTAACTTGTGTCTCTAGAACTTCTTCTAGATCTACCGCATTGCCATCACCATCGTTTGGAAAAATCACATTTTCCAAAAACGTGGCATACTGAGAAATAAACACCTTTTGTTCATCCTTGTGGTAGAAAAGATACCTAAACGAATGTTTCGGATATCCTACAAATATACACTTGATCGATCGTGTCTCAAGTTTGTTTGGATTCTGCTTTTTAACAAAAGCCGGACAACCCCAAATCTCAACTCGTTTAAGAGATGGTCTCTTCCCATACCATATCTCATATGGAGTGGTAGACACGGTCTTAGTTGGAACTTTGTTCAACAGAAAAGCTGCAGTCTCCAATACATCCTCCCAAAAGGAGAGGGGCAACTCAGCATCACTCATCATGGATCGTACCATATCTAATAGGATTCGATTCCGTCGCTCTAACACACCGTTGTGCTATGGTGTGTAAGGGGGAGTGAGCTGAGAGAGAATCTCATTCTCTTTTAGGAAGTTCGAAAACTCAGTACTAAGATACTCTCCACCTTGATCTGATCGAAGTACGTTGATGCTCATTCTAGTTTGTTTTTCTACTTCAAGTTTGTACTCCTTGAATTTCTCGAAAGCTTCAGACTTATGCTTTAATAAAAACACATATCTGAATCTTGAGAAATCAATAGTAAAAGTTATGAAGTAAGAAAAACTGGCTCTTACATGTGTAGACATTGGCCCACATACATCACTATGTATGAGGCCCAAGAGCTCAGTAGCTCTTTCTCCGTGTCCAGTAAACGGAGTTTTGGTCATTTTCCCTTTGATACAAGACTGACAAGTCGCATAAGATTTATACTAAAAAGAATTTAAATATCCATCTTTATGAAGCTTGTTTAGTCTTGTTTCATTAATATGACCAAGTCTACAATGCCAAAGAAAAGCTTCATTTATATCTGAAAACTTTCTTTTATTTGTGTGTTGTATGTTGAAAAACTGTGTGTTGATTCAGGACGTATATCCCGTTATTAAGCGTACCAGAACCAATCAACTCTTGATTTGGTTTAATGTTCATAACATTATGCTGCAATACAAAATGATATCCTTCATTGTCTACCAAAAAAACGGATACAATATTACAAAGCAAGCTTGGTACAAAATAACATGGGTTCAAAACCAATATACAACCCGATGGCAACCCCAGATGATACTCTTCTACTGAAACTGCATGTACATTGGAACCATTTCCGACCCGGAGAGTATGATCATCTGTCTTCAAAACTCTGCTATTTCTCAGCCCCTGCATAGAACTATAGATATTAGAACGCGAACCGGTATCCAATACCCAGGAAGCAGAGTTTATAGAAAAACAGTTTTCGGTTACGAACACACCTGAAGCTGAAGCATCACCAAGCTTCTTTTTCTTGAGACCAAGGTACTCAGTACTGTTCCACTTCTTGTGTCGCATCTTCTTGCAGAAGAAACATTCTCCATTTCATGACTCCGCAGCTTTGGAATTGTCTTTCCTCTTTGCCTTTTTTATTCCACCTCTCGGCTAGGTGGATTTCTTCCTGTTCTTTCCCTTGGCCTTGGCTTTTGGTACGGAAGAAGAAGATTGTCAAACAAGCAGGGAAGGAGACTTCGCCTTAAGCGTGCTCTCCGCATTTCTCAACATATTGAGAAGTTAGGGTAGTGACTTCTTCATGTTGTGCATGTTGAAGTTCACTATGAAAGGAGCAAAGGCAGAGGGAAGAGACTACAGAACAATATCCGTTTATTGTTCGTTATCCATTGTCCATCCAAGGCCCTCAAGCTCTTCAATAAGAGCTATCATCTTCAGAAAGTGGTCACCTACTGAAGTGCCAGGAGCCATCCACATCTGAAACAGCTTTCGAGATGCTTCGTATCGAAGGATACGAGATTGCTCTCCATACAACTCCTTTGTATGGAGAAATATGGATGGAACATCCATCTCCTTGTGCTGCTTTTGATGTGTATTGTCCATCGATGCAAGCGCGAACCATTTGGCGGTGGCACGGTCAATATCCCAAATTTTGCGGATTTCCTTATCTGCAACAGAAGATTCAGGGCCTGGTTTGGGCGGGGCTATGGCAGTGAGGATATATGATACTTTATCATATGTGAGAGCAATGTTAATGTTCCTCAGCCAATCTTTATAATTCGGTCCGGTAAGCTTATTTTTCTCTAATGGTAGCTTATGTCCAGTCATGGTTATCTGCCATTAGGAGAGAGAAAAGAATACACTCGGCGAAAGCTCTTGCAAAGATTAGATTGGTATTTTATCTTATCTAATCGATGTTTCCCACTGCTTTTATCAAATTTACCTTCAAACCTTAAAAGGGAAAAATTAGCCAGGATTAATTACATTTTACAACTTTGCTAACCGTTCAGCCAGGCCAGTGCCGGTACTTTTGAGGGAGGTTCCTCGTGCTTTCGCATGGTCCTAATTAAAATAAGCCTCATTTTCCCAGAGGCGTAGCCTCGTTGACACCTTTCTAGACACCTAATGAGTTAGCTAATTGTAAAGTGCTAAACTCTCCCGGGAGCAACTATTGCTCACAGTGGGATCGGGATCCTACTATCATATAGAAGATATGCAATCTCATTGCAAATTTCAACACTTGAAACTCCCGATATGGTTTTACCCCTAGTAACTTATGACCTTAACTATAGTCAACATATCATAAGTACTAGTCAAGTTCTTCCCGTCATTTCGTTATTAACTAGACCGACCCATATTACCCTTAACTATAGTCAACATAATCGTATGAATGTCCTAACAAATCGCATTATATGCGGTGTAGGAAGACATCACTTAGCTACCGTACACTGCTCCATAACTATAGTCAAAATATGCAGCACAAATACTAAGTACTTTACTTCCTAAAATGATGGAGGGTTGCGAATAGTTTTTAAGAAAACCTTTAACGCTTCGAACTTGATATCGTTGTAGAATCTAATGGTTTAAAAAGGAGTGGCTTAAGCTCCGCCGTTTGAAATCTTGCTTTTTCATAAAAAGCCGAGTAGGTTTCAAATCTGATTCTATAACATCTTTTTAGGTTTCTTTTGTTTACATTAATTTTATTAATGTTGTCCCATCATTTAAGTCCTAAGCCATTACAGATAAGAAACGAAAATAGAACGTACGCTTATGCCATCCGCTTCGCCACAATGTCCCGTCATGTACCGTTAGGTTACTTAACTAACGGCATAGCGGGGCGGGACTAGCGTGGATGTAAAATATAAGCAACGTTTATTATATATCATATATATAATACATCATTCATCTCAGCATATAAAGTGATCACATCACAGAATATCAACAGCAGAAGCACATATATTAAAATACAAGATATACTAGGATGTCCGTATTTTGTATTTAGCCAATAATAGAAAATATGGATTCCACGGTCGCGATGAATAGCCAAGCCCACACCCCTAGACCCCTAATAAAGCAGCAAGTGACCCTACCAGTTCTAGAGTTTAGAAGACCCGCTCTCGACTCCTCGAGATGGCCTCCCACTGATCCATAGAACCCGGTCACTTGTGCTCCCCTCCTTGGGTCTATTCTAATGTGAAAAAGTAAATAATATACAACAATGGTGACATCATCCTCAACCCGGATGTGCCGCAATAAAAGAATATTAAATACAATTAATTTTATATGAATGAAAAGAAAAACTCGCATCTCACATAAAACCCCCGGCTATTCATTCGCGACGATCCTGTACATCGTATTTCAGCAACACATAATATCATATATCATCAACGTAAGTAAGTATGCGTACCCCAATTTTTGTTAATGTATAGCAACGAAACCGGCGATACACCACATACTATACTTACAGTCGCAGAAAAGAAAGTGAAAAACTATAACAATTGGAATCAACACTGCTTTTAGACGTCATAAACCCGGAATATCACATATTCAGGATTTCATGCTGATTGAATGAATTCTATGTGTGTCGTGTTTAGAAAGATGTGTAAAGATCACAACCAAAGAAATTTATACCGCAATCAATTAACGGTGTCGATGTAGCACGTTAATGAATACGGATCGTCCACTGAGATGTGTGTTTTTCTTGCTTTCATTTTAGATGAGTCGAAATGAAAAGGTAAAAAAAATTGCAAGAAAATAGATTCAAGAATTTTGAGATTTAGTTTCAAAAATAGTAAAGATCTAGATCTAAAGATCAAGAATCAATAAAGTTCTAGACGATGTCCAAATCTAATGAACTATCAAGATTTGTAATGAAGCTCGTAGGAATCGATGGAATCGATAGTGAGACTGAAGACTTGTGATTATGTATTCTTATCCATTGATGATTTGTTGCTAGATCGATGACGATCAACGAGGATTAGGGATCTATTGAAGAAACTAGGGTTTCTCCTTCTATCCCTTGTCCTTTCGTTGATTAGCATTCAAATTCTAGCCTCTAGAAAATTCAATCATCGAGCGTTGATCTCTAATTAAGAGCGAAAACATTCAATAAAGCATCTCGCTCAAAACTAGGTTGTCAATGATTCAATTTCCTAATGTTTACAAAACTCATAAGACTTAAGAATCGTCCAAGAATGTAATCATCATCATCTATATATTTTCTCGATTGCTCCACGAGCGGAGTTTCTACTTAAGCATCATAACAAAGAAATCAATCAATAATTGAAAACTCATCATAATGCTCAAATATAAAGATAAGCAAGATAAAAAAATTTCACCTTTTATTATTCAACAATTTGTTACAATTCGCTCAAGAACTACAAGAGGAAAGAACTCGATCGTCGAATTTAGCTCCGCACCGTCTCCGTGAGTCGCGGATCGTCTTAGATCACTTGCTCGGTTGAAGATCGGCGTCACTTCTAAAAGGTTGATGGCTTCTTGCTTGAATCGGCACTCGATAGATCTTCATTACTTGATCAAATTATGTCACTCAATTTGAGTTGAATTTGATTTGGATCTACAATTTTTCCCTCCAAAATGAACCACTAACTAACTAGCTAAAGAATGAACCCCCAAAACCCTTGATCTAGATCTCATTTTATAATCACCTCAACCCTAGATCTCGAATTCAAATTCAAATTTCCCTCCAAAAAGGTTGTTAGAGAGAGGCTTCTAGAAGAAGGTTTTTGGAGGGAATATTCTAGAATGAGGAATATTCTAGGGTAAGGTTGTTAGGCCGAGCCTTCTGGATAAAGCCACGTGGTCGTCTGGAGTCTTCTGGAAGCATTGGCCGTTATGAGAAAGCACGTGGGAAAATTTGCCGCGATGACGTCACCATTGCGCCGCGAATCCGCCTCCAATAGGGCCCTACGGCCGTGGATCCGCGGCCCATTGGAGCATGGAATTTCTGTGATGATTTTGTGATGTCTTTGTGGCACTTTTCTGATGTGTGGAATCTAATAAATCTTTTTTGTTCACTGCCAGATTACAAGTCTTGGACTTGGCGTATTTTTATCAGCACTTTTGACAGTTTCGGCTCTTTTCCAGGAATTTCCTGCACACATTCTCGAGACAAGTGTTGCGATATACACAGATGATGCATGCAATGATAAACACTCAATTTCCCTCAAAGTGCCGGTTATAAAGTATAACACAAGTTATTTGGTATTTTACAGTCAATTTTCTAATATGTGCTATATTCATACCGAACACTTCTAGATGAGGGCAAATGGTAGGGAAATTGATGTGTTAAAAATGCAATATTTTCGACTGATCAAATTCCCCCAAACTTATTTTCGGTCATCTCGAGTGAACTGTTTTATTAAAAAGAGAAGGAGAAAATAAAGAAAAAGAAAAACTAACTAGCACACTTTCGTAGGCAATACGATTGCACTGAGCACGTGCAACAAGCCTTTAAACCTCTAGGTGTCCCTAGTAGGAGGAGTGTTGTCTCCTGAGGGTTTTCAGCGGATTGCACCCAAAAAATCCCATAATAAAAAGAAGACCGTGAAAGTTACATATAAAGATAAGAATTGTAAAAGAAAGACTTTGAAAATTAGAGTTTCCAACTATACTAGCTTTTCGGTTGTCATGAGCCCTATCTTAATAGTCATGAAAAAATGTTAGAAATCACATCATCCCTCAATAAAGCATCGTCTTTATTCTTCATTCCTATCTTTCTTCCAAACATCGATCATATAACCCTACGTATGTGTAAAAGACATCCCTACACTCGGAGAATTCAATTCAAGCTATCATACTCTTTTCCATCTGCCTCAGTACTTTCTAATTTGATAAATATTTAGATTTGCTCACACATTTTCATGCGACCGTTAATACTTCTTGAGGTACTAACCGACCGATTACTCATGTGCTTGCTTATGAGGTGTTTTAGTATTTTCCTCGTCTTGCACCACCAAAGGCTTAGCAGTGACTCCCAGACCAGTTGGTCTAAGGCACTAGATGAAGAAGCACCCTCGCTATATGTTTTTATTGCTGCCTTGGCGATAACAAAACCAGTGTTCAGTTTTCTTCACCATTTATTTTTTATTCATTTTTTTCCTTCATACTTTGGCTTTTAGACAAAAGCATTTCAAGGTATCCTCTACTATCCCGAGCTTCAAGACGTGTGTAAGTGCGTATAGTCGGGTATCAACATTCAAATGGAGAATGTTTCTTCTGCAAGAAGATGCGACACTTGAAGTGGAACTGTACTGAGTACCTTGGTCTCAAGAAAAAGAAGCATGGTGATGCTTCAGCTTCAGATGTGTTTGTAACCGAAAACAGTTTTTCTATAAACTCTGCTTCCTGGGTATTGAATACCGGTTCGGGTTCTCATATCTGCAATTCTGTGCAGGGGCTGAGAAATAGCAGAGTTTTGAAGACAGATGATCATACTCTCTGGGTTGGAAATGGTTCCAATGTACATGCAGTTTCAGTGGGAGAGTTTCTTCTTGGGTTGCCATCGGGTTGTATATTGGTTTTGAACCCATGATATTTTGTACCAAGCATGTAATGCAACAGTCATGAAAGGTACTCTATCATGTACTACTAATACATAAAGCAATGCATATCAAATAAATGTGGAGTACGGAATAAAACTTATCCTGTAAGTCTCATGAAACCTGAGTGTATAACATCGACACCCGAAACATCATGAAAACTAGTGTCTAGCATCGACACATAAATACTCCTCTATCAAGTGCTGTCACCACGACTGGCTCTGATAGGTACGTATCATACTCAATCGAAACCCGAGTGCCCAGCTTCTGAAGGGTTACCTACGACGGCAGCAAGATTTCGGGAGGTATCGTCCATGCCAAATTAAAATTTTGCCGATTTAGAAAACCATAACATAGATCGCCTACTAGAAATAATACGGAAAACTAAAGCAAACACTTTGCAATATGTAGTGAGCAAGGAATACAACCTTTGTAGACCGGTCCTTTACTTCAAATAGCTCCGTGTAGTAGTCCCCTCCACTGCGATCTCATGCTCCGGACTCTACCGAGGCTCCGTAGAAGAAACGAACGTGCGTGCTTCAAAGACTTCGAGGCCGAAGATGATCTACGTCGTGGAGACACTAACTCAAGCTATTCCATCACTAGGTCATGAACTTTGTGAAGAGAACACCTATACAATATGGCAAGTAGGAGAGGATGATGAAGTAGGAAATGAGCTCACTTTAGAATTGATTTTCTCACACTTTTTCTCATAGCACCATTAGAGCTAGAAAGCTTTTTCATGGAACTTGATGAAGAAGAAGAAGAAAGAATAATTCATTTTATGAATTATCTCACCTCAATAATGTAACCATGGGTGAGTTAAGCTATCATGCTTAACTCATGTAGAGAATTGACCAAGTTATAAGCTTAAGGGTTGGGTTACCTAAATATCCTAAAGAATGAAAAAAGAGTTGACTTTGTCAATGTTTCCACAAGCTTCATGAAAGCTTGAGAACTTTGACTGAGTCTTTCTCTTTTGTTATTCTTTAGACATAAACAAAACCCTAATTTAACCTAATCATGGTATAAGTCTCATACACCCATCTTGTATGTATCATCAAACATGACACAAAACTATGTATATTAATATATATCACATATATATACATGCACAAATCAAGTGAGAAAATAAATCTTAAGTAAGATAATACTAGTTAATGTAATGTAATATATCAAATATATAATTATACATTAAATTATTAAATCAACTCTTTATTTAATAATTCGGCTATAACCGACTAATATCATGTGTAACAACTTATCGCATCAACACTTGATCCGATAACCCGGCTATATCGCATACAACCGATCAATGTCACGAATCACGAGAATAGAATACGGTATCACATATCGTATTAATCTCAGTCCCGCACATATCACATTTGTGCTCCTACTCCGTTTCGCTTGAGCTAGGAAACCCTTGTGTAGAACTCTAAAGACTCGTCAATACGCCGGCAGTAGGTGATGATCATATCAAACACCCACAAGCCGCAAGCGGTCTGCCAAACGTAACGGCCACCCGGGTATTGAGCGATCAGAAGATCAACAAGTAAGTCTGCTCACACTCCTGTGAATCTAATCAGTAACACTACCGTACAGTCCAGTCTCTTCGTCTGATATGTCGCATATCTTGTCTAGGGGTGGTAAACGTAAGACCCCAGTAACTCGATAAGTCGTGTCGATATGAGGCTCATAACGGGTCGAGAAACTACTGATAACACTTACCAGTATATCTCTGAAGCTTCCTTGGCCAAGTACTTCCTGTTATAGCCAATCGAACACAGCGCAACATCAACTCCCTATACCGGGAGAGACGAAACCCCTCCTATCGCTTATTGCCTCCATGTGACTGGAGACTGTACCCAAAAGCCACCGTTTTGCATGCCCTCTTTGACGTGGTATGATGGAAGGAATCACACAAAACTCTATGACGATCTCGGGTCTACAGACTAACTTGTACCAGTGTCACTAGAGAACTGCCATCTGACGATAGGTATAATACCATCTGGGAGTTCTCGGCGAGTCCGTCCGGTGTACCCAGTCTCCACTGAGCACCCGTATACTGTCTCTGATGTCAAACACCAATGGATATGGGATCATCCATCGCCCATCTGTATGGGTCGAGAAGCTATACGCTAGTCTACTCTAGTATATGTTGGAGATAGTGCCCTCAGAGTCAATTATTAGGTCACAGGTACGTGATTGTAATGATTGAGGGAGGACCTATCCCGGTAGGACAGTCTTACTCGAGATGATAGTATGCTATCTGGTTTACCTTTATCATCGTGTACTGTTTTAGGTGACCTGACATGTCGCTATTACACGTTGATAGAGCCCCTAGGATTCTTGCTTGACCACCAGCAGTATGAGGGCGATCATATAAGTGGGAGCTGGGGGTCTATAAGCATATCCTTAAAAGGTCCCTAGTCGTGAGAGTTTCGAGACAGGGCATCGATTCTCCATAGTAGACTAGTGTATACAGTCGAGACCCCGACGAGGGGCGGTGGCCGGTCTCACAAGCCACTGGTGTCAGTTGGATCACCTAAGATGTATACAGGTGCTCATTGGGTTATGAGTACACCGGACAGGACTCGCCGGGAACATGCTAGTTGGTCATATACCAGACGTCAGATGGCAGTTCCCTGGTGACATGTGTGCAGGTTAGTTCATCGACCTGGGGATCGTCATTTGTCTCGTGTGAGTTCCCACTGTACTTTGATTACTACCCTACCACGGCTCAAAGGAGTCGTGCAAACAGGTTTTAGTTGGGTACAGTCCCGAGCCATATGGAGGCAGTGAGCGTATCTTCAGGGGTTTCGTCTCTCCCGGTATTGGGGGTGAGGTCGTGCTGTGTCTAGGAGAGCCATTACACAAAGTCCTTGGCCAAGGCAAGGAGATTTACTGGTAGGTATTCCAGTAGTATCTCAGGGTGTTCTGGGCTACACTCCGACACGACTTGTACCGCTTTTGGGGGTCTGACTTTTACCAACCCCCTAGGCCCGCCATGCGATACTCATAGACGAACGGACCGGACTGCACGGATATTGTCACTGACAGGCTCAGTAGGGTTGTCAGGCTGAGTTCGCTCACAGACATCCCTTTTAGTCAGTACCTGGTAGCCCGTTACGTATTGGCTTATACCTCTGACGTGCTAGTGGTTAAATCCACAACCAAGGTGTTGATGAGTCTTTAGAGTCCCCCACATTCAGTTACTCAGCTTTCGGGCGAAAGGTTGTAGAGGCCGTATGGAGATATGGCAAGGTCCGATCAGATACGTGCGGTATTGCACAGATCAGGATCGGACAGTTTGTACTATAGGCCGTATGGTTATATGGCAGGGTTCGATCAGATACGTGCGGTATTGCACGGATCAGGATCGAACAGATATTACTAGCCGGCTTTGGTTTAAGCCGGATCCTAGTATAGTACAGTGTAGATTTTGTCTCATTGCATTTGTATTTCGGTCGAAATACAGATGCGGGTGTGTATGCACAGTATCGGGGTTTTCCTGTAATTTATTACGGGACCAGTTTTCTGGAGTTGCCAGTTTGCTTTCAGTTTCGGCCAATTTCCTTTGTTCCGTTCATTGGCCGAAGATTGGTGGAGGAGGGTTTATTTGCATTGTTGCAAATTTGTTTTTGTGGAGGGGGTCTTTGCTTTTTGTAGCATCATGATAGTCTTCATGATGGTGCACCATCCATTGACTTGCTTGATTTCATACTTCATGATGGCTTGACTTTGTTAGCATCATGTTTGTTGATGATTAGTGTGTTGAGTGTGGTTTTGGTGTTAGTGATCATGTTCTTTCATGATGGCTTTTGTTTCCCTCTTGCATTATGGTGTGATCTATCTCATCCTATCACCCCACTCTCTCATTCCTCCCTCTCTTGAAGTCTTGGCCGGCCTCTCCCTTAGTGGGGGCTGTCCCAATTTTTTGGGTGGGTTTTTTTTTAGCTCATTTCATGTTGCAAAAACCCACAAGATCATTCTCAAAAAGCTCCAAGTTCAATCCCTCCACAAAAGGCAACTCCATAATCCCAAAATGAGACATGCTATCCACATTATATTCTACAGCAAATCTTGGGTACGTCGAGTAGCCGGCTTCGTCCCCGAGTTGCCTCGGCATTGAGGTGGGAGCCCGTAAACAAAGTAGGCGATGTGGTGCACTTCCGGCGACGAGGAGGAGACGGGACATTCCGCAGGAGATCGGGACGATGGCGAGAAGACCGGAGGACTTGGATCGTCGGTATATCTCTAACCCATCTTCTAGTTAGCTTAGACTTGTTAATGGTTACGATCCGGGTGTTTAGTGCGCGGTGGTGCCGGTTTGCTAAGTCCGCAAAATTTAAGTTTTTCACCGCTTCCGCATTCCGGAGTCGGATTGACGGCCGGGGCGCCGCCGTGCACTTACAGTGGTATCAGAGCCTCCCCATTAACTTAGTCTAGCTTTGTGTAATGTGTTTTTCAGTTCCGATCGATCGAAATGTTCAAAAACCCGTATTTGCCCACATCAGTTTCTGTTGAAATTTTTCAGTCTCGAAAATTTTTTCAGGTTCTAAAATATTGATGTACTAAAAATTATAAGACCACTGTTCAAATTCGAGACAATGATCTTCCAACCAGAGCGCGGAAGGGCGGCCAAAACCCACTTCTGGCCGCGCTTCCGCCGCAGTATGGAAGAATCATTGGGTTGGATTTTTACAGTGGGCTTCTGGGGAGAAAATAAGGTTTTTGGAATATTAAATTTGGGCCCAGAATTTCTTTAACTGCTACAGTTTTGATTGGGGCCTACTTGTTAATTTTTGGTCAATCGGAAAATTTTAAACACATTTTTCACAGTATTTACATTATATCTGCGACCGTGAATTTCACTTGATCGGTAAATCCGGTCTAACCGCTATAGCCCGGTTTGACGGATTTGCGAACGTGACTTTCACGTTGATGTTCTATGTATTTGCTGTGTTGTTGCGGATCGGTCGTGGGGGATAGCCTGGATGCAATGCTAGTACAGTTTTGTTGTATTATGTACATTTGATATTGCGGGACGAGCGTCCGACATGTGGACTGCCGTCACTGCCTGATTGTATTATTATTTTGGGGCACGACCTGGTTGCGGTCGATGTACCCGGTGTATGTATATTTTACTTTCTGTACTAGGATTGCCCCGCGGAGGGGTGCACGGATAGTCGGGTTCTGGAGGGCAACAAGCCCGCATCTCATGGCATTGAGACGGAGGGGGCTTCGCTCTAGGATTGGCGGGCTATTCGCCGCACTCGTAGGGGGTACAGGTTGACCCAGGAGGGGTGCCCAAGTTACCGGATTCCGTGAAGTGCTGGGTGGTCCATTCACGGAGCTGAAGGGGGCTGCCTCGCTTCAGGTTTTGGCGGGTGACTTGCCGCGCCCGTAGGGGTCTAGGATTACATTGCACAGGCTATCCACACGACCAGGGGAACGTCGGGTTTCAGCAGTGGCTCTGTGAAACCCGGGGATCCCGGATATCTGTATTGTTTCTGTGATGCTGTACATTTCTGTGATGTTGCATTTTATTCACGCCTTGAGCGAATATAATATATTGGTATATATATTAGTAGATGTCGTATATGTTTTGCATCCGCGCTAGTCCAGTCCCCGCTCTGTCGTTAGTAAGCTAACCTAACGGGTAATGACGGGACCCAGTGGCGAATGCGGATGGCATATACGTACATCAGTATATTTTCGTTCTTTTTGGTGTGATCAATTGATGGGACTGCATTGATTCGGATCAATGCAAGTTTAAAAACAAACCTAAACTGATGTTGTTGGAACACTTTTCAAAAAGCTGTTATTGCAAGGACGTTTACTTTTGTTTTGCATCGTGGTATTCATTGGAATATCCTGCTCCTCAGTCGACGAGGCAAGGGCCGAGATCCCTTCACCGGGAGTGACCCCTTGGACAGAAGTTTGCGTCAGGGCATTAACTTCACTATAGCCCATTCTACGGGGAAAGAGCCGAGATCCCTTCACCGGGAGTGACCTCTTTAGCAACGGTTTTCGTCACTATATTTTCAAAAAGCTATCCGTTCCTTCGACGATATCAAGTTCATTACGTTAAAGGTTTTCGCCAGAAACCATTCGTAGCCCTCCGTCATTTCAGTTAAATATTCGGTAGTATTCAAGCTATGTATTTTGACCTCACGCCAAGGCATAGTGATTGGTAGCTGCCGGGTATTTATCTGTTGCATAGATAGATGCGTTGGTTTGGGACAGTCGTACTACTATTTTGGCCTACGTCAAGGGTATGTACGGGTGGGTTCAGATTAACCTGGATAATGACGGGCAGAACTTGACATGTGACTTATGATATTTTGACCTCACGCCAAGGTCATAAGAGCATGGGGCAGAATTTACATCGGGAGTTTCAAAAGAACTGAAACTTGCCAGATATGCGCATACCTTCTGGAGTGTGATGACGTGAGCGGATTCCGTCACGTTATCATGCGATGAGAGTTGGATCCCGATTCCCACTGATGAGTTAGTTTACTCCTCGGGTGACCCCGACTAATTCTTCTTTCGGGTTTGGAGGAGAATTTGAGGTACAGTGGGAGGATTCCAGATTAGATAAATTGGTAACCATTCTGATCTAGGTTAGAGTGCACGCTGAGTGTTTCTTTTCTCTCTCTCTCTGGCAGCGACCATTGACCCGACCCTAAGACCATGACTCAGTGACCAAATTGACCGAACCTTCTTAACACTGGCTTTTGGATTGTCAGAGTTGCAGACCTCATTGCCACTCCTACTTTTACCCTTTTCTCCAGGACACCCCGTATTACTACGAACGTCCACTTCCATTGGACAAAACCATCGTATGGTTAGATACGAACTCGAAAGAATTTATTCGAGGATGGTTTCCGGTTCTGGAGAAAACGGATAGGATTATTCAGTTGTCTTTTCCTTTTATCCTCTCTCAGGTTACGAGTACTCCTTGGTTTAGGGGTAGTACACCTATTACGCAAATTGGATTGTCTTCTTCCAAACCTTAGGCTGGTGCCGAACGGTAGGGAATGAAGAAAACCAATTAGCATAACGATGGTGTGCAGAAGGTATTAAGTTCAGACAAAGCAAGGGATTAGTAAGAGGGCAAAGTAAATTGCAACAGATATTCACGACCAAACCAGGTATTTCTTCGCCAATCCTAAAATCACCTTTGTATTTCTCCAGGACACTCCGTATCACTACGAAGATCCACAGTTTATTGGATACTCCATCGTATGGTTATATACGAACTCGAAAGGAACTTGTTCCAGTTCGGGGATGGATTCTGGTTCAGGAGAAATAGGAATAAGATTTATTCAGGTGTCTTTTATCTTCACCTTCTCTCTCATTGCGAGTGTTCCTAGGATTGGGACAGTACACCCATTATGCTTATTGGATAGTCTTCTTCCAAACCATAGGCTGGTGCCGAACGGTAGGGAAGGAAGAAAACCATTTGGCCTAAAGGGGTGTGCAGAAGGTAAAGACTAAAGACATATGAAGGGATTTGGAGAGGTGGCAAAGAACTATACGGTTACAGTCGTGAATCTGGAAGAGGCATTACTAGGAATACCAGAATACCCCATCGAAACATTTCAATGTTTCAGTTTCACTGTGTAATGTTAAAGGAAAACTGATTTCCCGATTAGATACTTACTCCAGGGTATGTATTTACCAGGTACGATTCTCACATCTGTATGGTTTTACAGATGATGAGTGGGAGTAAGTTATTGGGAATTGGGTGATTATCCTCATTATATCGGGATTCGTTGTAATCGGTGATATTTGAGGAAATCACCTGGGCTGTTTGCCGGTCGGCAAATATTTGGTTTTGAATATCCGCTGTTATGCACCAATTTCAAATTGATATATCTGTACGTCTATTTTCATAGAGTGAGATATACCTTTCTGAAATTATGTCTACGACATTTACCTATATCAGTGGATGGTTAGGTAAGGAGCATTAAACAGCGGTGTAATTCTTCTTAACCATAAGTACAGTTTTCAACCTACGACACACAGTGAATGAGTTATCAGACTCAAGGGACTTATACAGAGTATTGTATGTTGTCCAGGGTCCATCAGGACAGAGGGGTTGGTCCTCGTACTATATTCGATTTACTTATGACTTCTCTAGTTTTTAGACAGGTGTTTCGTGGAAACACAGGGTCCGAATTTGGAGAAGTTATAGGTATTTGAATAGAGTAGAGAACCAGGTGTAGCAAGTATCGGGATTCTTCAAAGTGATCGAAGGTGTAGATGCTTGTATATGGTATTCAGTTGATAGTAGTGATTAAGAGAAATTGCTTCTCTTTCAGGTTACTCATAATTGGAAGTATTCCTAAGTTGAGTAACGCTGATCGGCCTCCTTCCATTTAGTTGACATGCACTGGGGACAGCTGCATGATTTGAATCTGGTTCAATTAAATCAGTGCCTCTGTTTCTATATTGGATATAGAACAGTTCATATCTTAACGATGTTAAGGTACGGGGAGTTGTCCGGTTTATGATTAAAACCAGACACTTGACAACTCAAGGCACGTTTCTGTAATGGCTGTTTGTGGGTTGACCCAGGCTATGACGAGGGTTGACTTTCTACCATCTGGATGAACAATAGCGATATTGTTCTAGACTCGCCACGGTTTTATTAAAGATGGATTTTTTCAGAAAACAGTAGTGGGAGTATGGTAGAACTGGAAGTGATTCCAGAACCACAAACGATTACTGAAGATTTGATAAGGAACCTAAAGATTCAATCTGGATTGACATTCCATTGGCCACTCCGCAGATAAGGTGGATAACTTCAGGCACCCGAGAGGTACTACGGTAGCCTCAAGGACGGTGACAGGGAAGTTCTTGTTTACCCACAATTACCATTGCTGTTGTTCCAGGTTACGAGACCCGGCGGGAGGATGAGTATAGCGTCGTTCTAAACCAGTTTTAGAAGTGTACGTCTATATGACTCTGCCAGAGGGTTGTCGTAGTCAGTGGGAGCAGCGGAAGCATTGGTGGACAGGTTGCTTATGTCTACTTATAGACTAGAGCAGATGTAGCGGAGATAGATCATCTATTTCTGACGTGACAGTCATAGGTTTGACTTCATCAGAATAGGGGATGGATCTGTTGAGAAGGTAGTAGGGTGTGATATCCTGGTATCTGGATGACATACACAGAATAGGAAAAGAAACTCCTATACTACAATCGGTTATACTTTGGTCGTCACACAGTTGTTTCTCCACAATGGAAATGGATTTTATATCAGACATACTGGTTACTAGATCTATGGTCTTAGATCTAGATTTGGGTGGTTTCCCAATCAGGGTACTTGACAGCATTCTAAGAGTATTTAGGATGGACGACTCCTGGCACGGTAGTGTACCTGCAGGTAATGGAGTCACCCTCTCCAAAGGTGTCTTACAGACTAAAGGGGAGAGGGACGGGCATGATTGGCAGATCACTTGCTCAGGCAATTGAGTCAATCGTGAGATGTCAAGTACCACACCAGATGTTGTTCTTGCACTAGATGCAATAAGTTGACATTAATCCAATCCTGGAGAAACAGTCGGAAGCAGTTTTAGAACATAAGTGGATGTTCTAGGGAGATGATAACGACAGCCTCATTCAGGAGACAGTTATCATTCCAGGCTTCCAAGGTGACATGGACGACAAGGAGGTTGTCAGAGTTATAGTTTTCTTTCTGATGAGGGGCAGTATTTTGGACAGGTGGTCCAAGGCAATACTGAGGGAGGCATGGCGCGCTGGATACTGATTAAGTTCAGTTGACGATACAGTCTAAGAAGTTTGGATTTGGAGTTCATTTATGAGCTAGGTCCCATCAGACATCTAGACGTATTCTAAGACAGGTATTGCTCTTTTCGGGAGATGGCTTTCTCCGCGAACTTGAAATATAGAGAGACATAGAAAGAAACAACTAAGCGGATCCACTCACTGAGGCTATTCCTCGAACGCAATAGTTCCGCAAACGAGCTTTGTGAGACTGACTAGTAGAGGAGTTGGATGTTCGGTGTCACACGGGCTGTGAGTATGCGACATCGCAATAATTAGCCTTGAGTGCAAGTGGGAGATTGTTGGAGATAGTGCCCTCAGAGTCAATTATTAGGTCACAGGTACGTGATTGTAATGATTGAGGGAGGACCTATCCCGGTAGGACAGTCTTACTCGAGATGATAGTATGCTATCTGGTTTACCTTTATCATCGTGTACTGTTTTAGGTGACCTGACACGTCGCTATTACACGTTGATAGAGCCCCTAGGATTCTTGCTTGACCACCAGCAGTATGAGGGCGATCATATAAGTGGGAGCTGGGGGTCTATAAGCATATCCTTAAAAGGTCCCTAGTCGTGAGAGTTTCGAGACAGGGCATCGATTCTCCATAGTAGACTAGTGTATACAGTCGAGACCCCGACGAGGGGCGGTGGCCGGTCTCACAAGCCACTGGTGTCAGTTGGATCACCTAAGATGTATACAGGTGCTCATTGGGTTATGAGTACACCGGACAGGACTCGCCGGGAACATGCTAGTTGGTCATATACCAGACGTCAGATGGCAGTTCCCTGGTGACATGTGTGCAGGTTAGTTCATCGACCTGGGGATCGTCATTTGTCTCGTGTGAGTTCCCACTGTACTTTGATTACTACCCTACCACGGCTCAAAGGAGTCGTGCAAACAGGTTTTAGTTGGGTACAGTCCCGAGCCACATGGAGGCAGTGAGCGTATATTCAGGGGTTCGTCTCTCCCGGTATTGGGGGTGAGGTCGTGCTGTGTCTAGGAGAGCCATTACATAAAGTCCTTGGCCAAGGCAAGGAGATTTACTGGTAGGTATTCCAGTAGTATCTCAGGGTGTTCTGGGCTACACTCCGACACGACTTGTACCGCTTTTGGGGGTCTGACTTTTACCAACCCCCTAGGCCCGCCATGCGATACTCATAGACGAACGGACCGGACTGCACGGATATTGTCACTGACAGGCTCAGTAGGGTTGTCAGGCTGAGTTCGCTCACAGACATCCCTTTTAGTCAGTACCTGGTAGCCCGTTACGTATTGGCTTATACCTCTGACGTGCTAGTGGTTAAATCCACAACCAAGGTGTTGATGAGTCTTTAGAGTCCCCCACATTCAGTTACTCAGCTTTCGGGCGAAAGGTTGTAGAGGCCGTATGGAGATATGGCAAGGTCCGATCAGATACGTGCGGTATTGCACGGATCAGGATCGGACAGTTTGTACTATAGGCCGTATGGTTATAAGGCAGGGTTCGATCAGATACGTGCGGTATTGTACGGATCAGGATCGAACAGATATTACTAGCCGGCTTTGGTTTAAGCCGGATCCTAGTATAGTACAGTGTAGATTTTGTCTCATTGCATTTGTATTTCGGTCGAAATACAGATGCGGGTGTGTATGCACAGTATCGGGGTTTTCCTGTAATTTATTACGGGACCAGTTTTCTGGAGTTGCCAGTTTGCTTTCAGTTTCGGCCAATTTCCTTTGTTCCGTTCATTGGCCGAAGATTGGTGGAGGAGGGTTTATTTGCATTGTTGCAAATTTGTTTTTGTGGAGGGGGTCTTTGCTTTTTGTAGCATCATGATAGTCTTCATGATGGTGCACCATCCATTGACTTGCTTGATTTCATACTTCATGATGGCTTGACTTTGTTAGCATCATGTTTGTTGATGATTAGTGTGTTGAGTGTGGTTTTGGTGTTAGTGATCATGTTCTTTCATGATGGCTTTTGTTTCCCTCTTGCATTATGGTGTGATCTATCTCATCCTATCACCCCACTCTCTCATTCCTCCCTCTCTTGAAGTCTTGGCCGGCCTCTCCCTTAGTGGGGGCTGTCCCAATTTTTTGGGTGGGTTTTTTTTAGCTCATTTCATGTTGCAAAAACCCACAAGATCATTCTCAAAAAGCTCCAAGTTCAATCCCTCCACAAAAGGCAACTCCATAATCCCAAAATGAGACATGCTATCCACATTATATTCTACAGCAAATCTTGGGTACGTCGAGTAGCCGGCTTCGTCCCCGAGTTGCCTCGGCATTGAGGTGGGAGCCCGTAAACAAAGTAGGCGATGTGGTGCACTTCCGGCGACGAGGAGGAGACGGGACATTCCGCAGGAGATCGAGACGATGGCGAGAAGACCGGAGGACTTGGATCGTCGGTATATCTCTAACCCATCTTCTAGTTAGCTTAGACTTGTTAATGGTTACGATCCGGGTGTTTAGTGCGCGGTGGTGCCGGTTTGCTAAGTCCGCAAAATTTAAGTTTTTCACCGCTTCCGCATTCCGGCGTCGGATTGACGGCCGGGGCGCCGCCGTGCACTTACAGTATATCGATGCCTTGTCTCGATACACCCACGACTAGGAACATTTGAAGGATGTACTTAGTGACTACACTGTCCCCACTAGTATGATCTACATCATAGTCCTGGTAGTCAAGTACTCATCCTAAGGTCTTTATCAACATGTAACATAGAGACAATCAGAGTACATGTTAAGATAAAGAGCAACCATATAGCATACTATCATGTCGAGCAAGAAAGTCCTCCCTATATATGTCCAAGCATCCACTACAATACACATCGTATGTACAGTAATGGACTCTAGGGCACACATATCACTAACAATCTCCCACTTGCACTAGGTCCATCTGTTGTAGTATCTCATACCCAACAATCAGCAGTGGTTGAAGTATCTCATACTCAACCATCCCATAAAAGTCTCTATTGGGAAATAGGCCTTTGTGAGTGGGTCCACGCTGTTGTCCTCTGTGTCTACTCTCCTAACCTCGATCTCCCTGGATATCAACCATCTCCATGATCAAGTGATACTGCCTAAGAATATGTCTGGATCATAGCTGGGACGGGGGTTCTTAGGCAAAAGCCACAACTCCATTGTCACACAATGGTTGGAACGAAGTTCATCTCATGAACTATATACATCCAGACTGCCTTTTTGGTAGTATCGTAGGTAGCAATGTATCCAGCCTTTATCGTCTGGTATACCACGGTATCTAGCTTGGAACTCTTCCAACATACCGTCCCTCTACTGAGGGTAAAGACAATGCCTGTGACTGACATTCAGTCGTTCTTACCACCCTGGATCCTATCCAGTGATTCTCCTCAGGATCGATTGATACCATCTCACTACACCAAGTGAGAATCCTAATATCCATTTAGATCTATCTCATAGATCCAAAACCCAGGATTTAGAGGTATCTCCTTGATCCTATATGGAGAATCCTTATGATAAGAGGAGATTGACCGAGCGTAGCATAGGAAACACCTTTCCTATCAAGAGTATGTAATCCACGTACTATACGAGGATCACCACCATACTCCCTACTACCTTTTTCTATATACAAGGTTCATCTATCATTTTGATGAAGTCAAACACAGTGACTACCACATCAAAACAGATGTTCCAACTCCGCGATGTCTGCTTTAACTCATAAAGCAGCTTGCACACGTTTCCTCTGCTCCCACTGTCTAAGAAGCCCTCTGGCTGTGTACTTATAGACGCTTTCTTCTAAATCATCATTTAGAAAAGCAGTCATGACACCCAACCACCAGATATCATAGTCGTGGTATGAAGCAGTGACAAGTAGGATCCGGATGGACTTAAGCATAGCTTCTGGAGAAAAGGTTTCACCTGGCCGACGAAGAGAACCTTTTCCAATAAGCCTAGCTTTGAAAGTCTAAACTTTTCCATGTACACCAAGTAATATTCTCAAGATATGCTTGCTCCTGATGGGGATTTAACCCTTCAGATAAAGTAACCAAAGTCCATACTTTGTTAGTGTAAATGGATTCTATCTCAGATCGCATAGCATCCAGCCATTCTCACAGAGTCCCACTCCTGATGGCCTGCTCGAAACTAGTTGGGTCATCATCTCATGATGCAATCCTCGCTCACACTGTCATAGAGAAACTGAAGTACCTCTCAAGTGGATGAGGAAACCTACTAGATCGGCGGAGAGGCTGAGGTTCATTAGGAACTATTGAATCCTTCGGTTCTACCAAATCATCAGCTACAGTTTGTATAGCTGGAACTCCTTCCAGTTCTACCTCATGACCACTAATTCCTTCACAAGAAATTCCCTTTCTCAAAGGTGGCATGCTGAGAAACAAAACACCTTTTGCTCCTCAATGTGGTAGAAGATATTCCCTTTCTAATGCTTGGGATATCCAACAAACTTCCACAGAACTGACCTTGCCTCGAGCTTGTCCGAATTTTTCTTTTATACATAGGCCGGACAACACCAAATCTTAACATCCTTAAGAGATGGGCTCTTCCCATACCATATCTCATATGGAGTGGTACGTACCTGATTTGATTGGAACCCTATTCAATAGATATGTAGCTTCACAAGTTCATAACACCCAAAAGGAAATAGGCTGCTCAGTAGTACTCATCATAGAGCATACCATATCACATAGGGTGCGATGGTCCGTCCCGATACACCGACGTGCTGTAGTGTATGCGGAGGAGTAATGCTGAGAAAGAATCTCATTGTCCTTTAGAATAGTCCACGAATTTAATGCTCAAGTATTCTCCTCCCTGATCACATCAAAGGACATAATACTTATACCCATTTTTGGTTCTCTACTTCTATGTTATATTCTTTGAATATCTCAAAAGTTCGGACTTGTGTTTCAACATGAACATATGTCTAAATTTTGAGAGATCATCAGTGAATGTAATGAAGTACAAAGAACCTGTCCTGGCATGTGTAGACTGGGGACTTTCATACATCAGCATGTATCAAGCCCAAGAGTTCAGTAACCCTTTCTCTGTTTCCAATAAACCGAGCTATGGTCATCTTATCTTTATGACATGACTGGAAAGTTTCACAAGATTTAAATTCAAACTGATTTAAATATGCTTTTTTATGTAACTTAGCTAGTCAGGTCGCATCGATATGACCTAGTCTACAATGCCTCAAGAAAGATTCGTTCATTTCTGAACTCTTCCTCTTGTGTGTGTCCCATATGTTAAGAACTGTATTTTGATTTAGAACGTATATGCTTTTAGATAACGTGCCTGAACCGATCAACTCTTGATATAGGAAATGTTCAAAACATTATCCAACAATACAAAATTATATCCTTCTTTACTAATAAAGAGACTGATATGATGTTGTACTTCAGATTCGGTATCTAACAACATTCGTTCAGAATCAATGTATTTGGTAATACAGGGTGATAACTGCCAACATACTTGGCTGCAACACTTGCATCGTTTCCAACTCTTGAAACTTATCACCCGTTCTCAGTTCTCTACCTATCTGGAGCCATGTAACAGATTACATATGCGGGATCCTGATCCGGAATCTCATACCCAGGACGTAAAGGATACTGAGAAACAGTTCTCGGTAATGAACACACCCGAAGAAGATGTATCAACATACACTTTTTTCGTTTGGGCGGCACGGGAATTCTGGTAATCCCCTATTTCCTGCTCGGTCTTATAACAATTATATGTTGGAGCGGAACCAACGTTCCCTAGCGCAGTATAACAAGCGGGTTCGGTCAATACATCCGTATTATTATCTTGATTAAGGCGTGACATGGTCGCTACCTGGAGAGAGAGAGAGAAGAAAACACCCAGCGTATGCTCTTGCAAGATTAGATTGGTTATCAATATATCTAATCAGGATGGCTCCCACTGTTTTAGTCAAATCTTCCTTCAAACCCTAAAAGGTAAGACTAGCCGGGATTAATTATATCCTACAAGTTCGCCAATCTTTCAGCCAAGCCAGTGCCTGTACTTTGAGGGAGGTTCCCCGTGCTTTCGCACATACCTAATTAAAATAAACCTCAGTTTCCCAGAGGCGCAACCCCGTTGACACCTTTCTAGACACCTACTTCATCGGCTAATTGTAATGTGTAAAACACTCCCAGGAGTAACTCTTACTCGTAGAGGGTATCGGGATCCAACTATCTCATAGAAGGTATGCAATCTCATTGCAAATTTAAACACTTGAAATTCCCAATAATATTTTACCCCTAGCATCCTATGACCTTGACGAAAGCCAACAAACCATAGGGTACTAGTCAAGTTCAACCCGTATATTTCCTGATTGAATTAAACCCACCCGCACGACCCTTGACGAATGGCAAACAACGCCGTACGAATGCCCTAATCCAATCGCATCGTATGCTAGCAGATAAGCACTAGTTAGCTACCGTACACTACGCCTTGACGAATGCCAAACTACCGCAGCACGAATACTAAGTAGTACTTATCTGAAATGACGGAGAGCTATGAAAGGTTTTTAAGAAAACCTTTTGCGTAATGAACTTGATATCGTCGTAGAATCAAATGATTTAAAATGGAGTGTTTTTTAGGCTTTTACCAGTTTTGCTAAAGAGGTCACTCCGGGTTAAGAGATCGTTGGCTCTTTCCTTATCGAATAAGGTGCAGGATATTTCACAAATACCACTATGCAAAGAAAAAACTATAGAAGCAATCAAAAGACAAAACCGAGGGTTGTAGCATCTGCCAGTTATTGCTAAAGAGGTTACTCCCGGTGAACGGATCTCGGCTCTTTCCTTATCGAATAAGGTGCTGGATGTTCTACAAGGAACACCGCTATGCAAAGCAACAACTAGAGCTACCTATTTTTGAAAATTCGATTCCACAACATCTTTAGGTTTCTTTTATTTCATTAATCTCATTAATGAAGTCCCGTTATTTTAAGTTACCTAAACATCACAGATAAATACAACGTACGCTTATGCCATCCGCATTCGCTTTGATGTCCCCTCGTGCACCGTTAGGTTAGGTAACTAACGGCAGAGCGGGGCAGTGCTAGCGCGGGTGTAAAATATAAGCAACGTCTATATAATATATCACATATACTATATCCTGTATCCATCTCAACATATCAAATGATCACATCACAGATATCGCAACAGAAGAACAACATATGAAATATTTGATATACTAGGATTTCCGTGTTTTATTTTAAGCCTTTATAAAAATCGGATTCCACGGTCGTGATGAATAGCCAATCCCACATCCCTAGACCCCTACGAGAGCGGCAAGCAACCCTACCAATTCTAGAGTTAGGAGACCCGGTCTCGACTCCTCGAGATGGTCTCCCACTGGACTCCAGAACCCGGTTACTTGTGCTCCCCGCCTTGGGTCTATCCTAATGCGGAAAAGTAAATAATATACAATGGTGAAATCATCCTCAACCCGGAAGTGCCCCAATAAAAGAATATTATATACAATGAATTTTACATGAATGAAAATGTAAAACTCTCATCTCACATAGCACCCCCGGCGATTCAAAACACGATGATCTAATATAACATATCACAACAATACATAACATCAACGTAAGTAAATATGCGTATTCCAATTGTCATTGAAATATAGCACCGAAACCGGCGATACACCACATATTACACTTACGGTCGCAGAAAAGAAAATGGAAAACTACAACAGTTGGAATCCGCAACCACCTTAGACATCATAAACCCAACGTATCACATACTTTGGATTTCATGCCTAACCAAATGAATTCCTTAGATATCGCATGCCTAACAATTATAAACCCCGCATTTTAGTCTCAATCTTGAAAACACTTTTCAACATCAAGTCTGGTAATTCAACAAGATTCCCGACAGTCTGATCGAATGCTCATCGGAAACTTTAGTAGATGGCCGCACCCCTAATGCTGTCGACGAAGTGCACTAAGGCGGAACACCGCTGCCGCGAGCACCCGAATGGATGCTTTTGGCGATGGGGTTCTCCTTCAGTCACTTAGTCGGAGATATGGGGCGTGGTTATCTATTAAGTTTACCCGGCGAGTATCCGCGTACGCTACGTGATTGCGACGGACTTTTGATCACATCAAAATCCTGTGGCAACCGATCATCTGAGACTAAACTGCTAGATTTATAACATTTAAATTAGTTATCTCATAATTACATGTGGATTCCAAATATTGTATCCCATCACATAATATCCGAACGAAGTTAAACCCTTCGATCGATTCATCAAAGTCCCACAATTTCCCGACAGCTCAACACTTGAGCACAGTTTTAGTAATACCCAGAAGATACCACAGTACCTATGAACCAGCCGTAGAAAGGTCAAACCAACGCCTCGCATGTGAAACGCTAAACTATCACAAACCCTTGGGTTCAAGTGATGGTTTTGACGGCCACATAATCGAGTTAAGGTTTACGTTCTTCTAGAGGGTCCACAGAATCACTTGCATATTTTTCCGAATACGTTAAACTTAGAAAAATGGGTTTTTGACATTCGATCGAACATTTTAACATTGTCTAGACAATTTGTGAAACACCCGAAACAATGTTAAAACTACGAATATCAAACACTTCGAATTGCTTATAGTGTAAAATTACATCACATGCAAAATTAGCAAAAATAAACAACACCTGAAACATCACGACCAAGTCACTGGAACACAGGCAAAATTTCAGGGGAGGGGGCTCGGTTTTGGCCGATATGGGACCTATGGTGGCCGGCCCATTTTTCACCAAATGCCCTGAAATTTTGCCAGTGTTCATGATATATCCCATACATCACTCTATACTTGTTTAAAAAATTTTTTGACAACTTTTAAAATCGACAGAAATTATGATTTTTTGATTCAAGTTACAGAGTTGTTTCGGTTTCGTGATCTTAACAAAATCCGTATTAATTTCTAGTACGGCTCTGATACCTCTGAAGGGTTACCTACAACGGCAGCAAGATTTCGGGAGGCATCGTCCATGCCAAATTAAAATTTTTCCGATTTAGATAACCCTAACATAGATCGTCTACTAGAAATAATACGGAAAACTAAAGCAAACACTTTGCAAGATGTAGTGAGCAAGGAATACAACCTTTGTAGACCGGTCCTTCACTTCAAATAGCTCCGTGTAGTAGTCCCCTCCGCTGCGATCTCATGCTCCGGACTCTAGTGAGGCTCCGTAGAAGAAACGAATGTGCTTTCTTCGAAGACTTCGAGACCGAAGATGATCTACATTGGGGAGACACTAACTCAAGCTATTCCTTCACTAGGTCATGAACTTTGTGAAGAGAACACCCTATACTATAAGGCAAGTAGTAGAGGATGATGAAGTAGGAAGTGGGCTCAATTTAGAATTGATTTTCTCACACTTTTTCTCATAGCACCATTAGAGCTAGAAAGCTTTTTCATGGAGCTTGATGAAGAAGAAGAAGAAAGAATAATTCATTTTATGAATTATCTCACCTCAATAATGTAACCATGGGTGAGTTAAGCTATCATACTTAACTCATGTAGAGAATTGACCAAGTTATAAGCTTAAGGGTTGGGTTACCTAAATATCCTAAAGAATGAAAAAAGAGTTGACTTTGTCAATGTTTCCACAAGCTTCATGAAAGCTTGAGAACTTTGACTGAGTCTTTCTCTTTTGTTATTCTTTAGACATAAACAAAACCCTAATTTAACCTAATCATGGTATAAGTCTCATACACCCATCTTGTATGTATCATCAAACATGACACAAAACTATGTATATTAATATATATCACATATATATACATGCACAAATCAAGTGAGAAAATAAATCTTAAGTGAGCTAATACTAGTTAATGTAATGTAATATATCAAATATATAATTATATATTAAATTATTAAATCAACTCTTGATTTAATAATCCGGCTATAACCGACTAATATCATGTGTAACAACTTATCGAATCAACACTTGATCCGATAACCCGGCTATATCGCATATAACCGATCAATGTCACGAATCACGAGAATAGAATACGGTATCACATATCGTATTAATCTCGGTCCCGCACATATCACATATGTGCTCCTACTCCGTTTCGCTTGAGCCAGGAAACCCCTGTATAGGACTCTAAAGACTCGTCAATGTGCCGGCAGTAGGTGATGATCATATCAAACGCCCACAAGCCGCAAGCGGTCTACCAAACGTAACGGCCACCCGGGTATTGAACGATCATAAGATCAACAAGTAAGCCTGCTCACACTCCTGCCAATCCAATTAGTAACACTACCGTACAGTCCGGTCTCTTCGTCTGATATGTCGCATATCTCGTCTAGGGGTGGTAAACGTCAGACCCCAGTAACTCGATAAGTCATGTCAATATGAGGCTCATAACGGGTCGAGAAACTACTGATAATACTTACCAGTATATCTCTAAAGCTGTCTTAGCCAAGGACTTCCTGTTATAGCCAATCGAACACAGCGCAGCAACAACTCCCTATACCGGGAGAGACGAAACCCCTCCTATCGCTCATTGCCTCCATGTGACTCAGGATTGTACCCAAAAGCCACCATTTTGCACGCCCTCTTGTATGTGGTATGATGGAAATCAAAGCAAAGTGGGAATCACACAAGACTCTATGACGATCTCGGGTCTACAGACTAACTTGTACCAGTGTCACCAGAGAACTGCCATCTGACGATAGGTATAATACCATCTGGGAGTTCTCGACGAGTCCGTCCAGCGTACCCAGTCTCCACTGAGCACCCGTATACTGTCTCTGATGTCAAACACCAATGGATATTGGATAATCCTGCTGGGTAGTGGGAGCGCCCCGGCCATCCTATCGTGGCCAAATGCGGAACAAAAATTTCTTAAAACCCGGCGCTACCATTACCCGATTAACAAGATCGAAACCATTAACCCTAAAACTAGCAAGCTAACAAAAGGAGATAGAATGGTTATACCTAATGATCCAAGTCCTTCGGATCTTCAACCATTTCCAAGCTCCAAGTGATGCGGATCGACTTTGGTCGCCGGTCTTCCTTCATCTCCGATGATCCACCCGAGGGAAACGGCACAAGCTCCCGGTTCGCCAAGCGGACCAACCGACCCTCCAAGATCTCTAGTAGTGGAGGATGGGGGTGTATGATAGACTCACTATATTTTCTCTCATAATATAATGCTCATAGAGCACCCATGGAAGATGTGGAGGTGATGCAAGCAAGAATAATATGAGCTTAGAAATTGGCTAAGTGTTTTGGGTGTATGAGTAAAATGAGAGTGAGCTAGAGAGAGAGAGAGAGCCCAAATGAATGAACAAATGAACAACGAAAAACCACCACCAAAAGTGGCCGGCCCCCTCTCTCCTATCTCAAAAATAATGCACACCCAAAATTCTTTTCCAATTACAATAAACAAATCAACCCATACCAATCTCCATGCTTTGACCAAAAGACCCATGCCTAGCCATGTCACCTTTTCCACCTCATTATAAACAAAATGATTTTCAAAAGAAAATCAATAATGAGGTGGCATCTTCTGGAATCCATTTCGTATAAATACGGAATGCTTCCCGGTATATGTATCGGAATACACATACGCGTATTCGTACGAAAATACGAATAGCCAAGAGAAAAAAAAATGAATAGTGAGCAATAATACTAGAATACATATATATAAATACATATGTAAATTATTAAATCAAAACTTGATTTAACAATCTGGCTTAATCCTAAGCCGCTAGTATTATCAACCGTCCGATTAAAGTCTGTTCAGTCCGTGCACATATTTAATCAGACATCAGTATGTGCCAACATACATCAACTACACCATATCGCCTGAACCGTGAAAACCCTCTGTGTGGGACTCTAAAGACTTGTCAATACGCTGGCAGTGGGTTTAACCACAAGCACGTCAGCGGCACTAGCTGTACGTAACGGCTACCCAGGTATTGAGCGAAAGGAAGGCCGAAGAGCAAACTCATCCGAACCCCTTCTGAGCCTGTCGGTGACAATATCCGTACAGTCCGGTCTGTTCGTCTAAGAGTATCGCATATCGAGTCTAGGGGGGTGGATAAAGTCAGACCCCTAACAACGCGATAATTCGTGTCGGTATGAAACCCATCACTACCCGAGAAACTATCGATCCTGGATCGGTAATTCTCATATACCCCGACCGAGGATTTCTAGTGATGGCCACCCGTGCACTGCGTGACATCAACCCCTAATACCGGGAGAGAAGAATCCACGACGATCCGCTCACTGCCTCCATGTGGCTCGGGACTGTACCCAACTAAAACCTGTTTGCACGACTCCTTTGAGCCGTGGTAGGGTAGTAATCAAAGCACAGTAGGAACTCACACGAGACAAATGACGATCTCAGGTCGACGGACTAACCTGTACACATGTCACCAGGGAACTGCTATCTGACTATAGGTATAATACCAACTAGCATGTTCCCGGCGAGTCCGTCCAGTGTACTCATAACCCAATGAGCAGCTGCATACTATCTTAGGTGAACAACTAACACAATGGCTTGTGAGACCGGCTACCGCCCCTCCTCAGGGTCTAGATAAGTACACACCAGTCTACACTGGAGTATCGATGCCCAGTCTCGATACTCCCACGACTAAGGACATTTAAGGATGTGCTTATAGACCCCCATCTCCTACGTATGTGATCGCCATCACAATGTTGGCAGTCAAGCAAGAATCCTATGGGCTTTATCAACATATGATGATAAAGACAAACCAGATAGCATACTATCATCTCGAGTAAGACTGTTTAATCGGTATAGGTCCTCGTTCAATCATCATGATCATATACCTGCGACTATGATAATTGCCTTGAGGGCACTATAGCCAACAATCTCCCACTTGCACTTAAGGCTAATTATTACGATGTCGCATACTCACAGCCTGTGTGATACCAAACACCCAACTCCTCTACTAATCAGTTTCACAAAGCTCGTTCGTAAAACTATTGCGTTCGAGAAATAGCCTCAGTGAGTGGATCCGCTCCAGTGTTTCTTTCTATGTCTCTCTTTATCTCAATTTCGCGGAGAAAACTATCTCCCGAAATGAGCAATACCTGTCATAGAATATTTCTGGATATTTGATGGGACCCAGTTCACAAATGAACTCCAAATCCAGCAAACTTCTTAGACTGTATCGTCTACTGAACTTAATCAGTATGCTGCGCCATGCCTTCCTTAGTATCCGCTTGGACCACCTGTCCAAACTACTGCCCCTCGTCAGAGGGAAAACTATAACTCTGACAGTCACTCTGTCATCCAGGTCATCTTGGAAGCCTCAAATGATAATCGTCTCCAGAAGGAGGCTGCCATTATCAAATCCCTAGAACATCCACTTATGTTCATAAACTGCTTCCAATCGTTTTTCCCCAGGATTGGATTAATATATCAACTTATTGTATCTAGTGCAAAAACAACATCTGGTGTGGTACTTGACATCTCATGATTTACTCAATTGCCTAAGTAAGTGATATGTCAATCACGCACATCCCTCTCTCCTTTAGTCTGTAAGACACCTTTAGAGAGGGTGACTCCTTCACCTGCAGGTACACCACCATGCCAGGAGCCGTCCATTCTAAAAATTTTTTTAGAAAACTGTCTAAGTACCCAGATTGGGACACTACCCAAATCTAGATCTAAAACCATAGATCTAGTAAACAGAATGCCTGATATAATATCCATAATCTATATGGAGAAACTACTATGTGACAACCAAATTATAACCGATCGTAGTATAGGAATTTCACTTCCTACTCTGTGTATGTCATCCAAATACCAGGACATCACACCCTACTACCTTCTTAACAGATCCATCCCCTATTCTGATGAAGTCAAAGAACTTATGACTATCATATCAAAAAAATTAGATGATCTATCTCCACTATATCCACTTTAGTCTATAAATAGACATAAGCTACTTGTCCACTATGCTTCCAGTGCTCCCACTGATTACGACAACCCTCTGGCAGAGTCATATATACGTGCACTTCTAAAGCTAGTTTAGAATGATGCTGCACTCATCCTCCTGCCGGGTCTCATAGTCTGGAACAACAGTAGTGTCAAGTCTGGGTAAACAAGAACCTCCCTATCACCGTCCTTGAGGCTACCGAAGTACCTATCGGGTGCCTGAGGTAACCCTCCATATCTGCGGAGTGGCTAATGGAATGTCAATCCTGATTGAATGTTTAGGTCCTATTAAATTTTTCGTAATCGTTTGTGGTTCTGGAATCACTTCCAGTTCTACCATACTCCCACTACTGTTTTTTTAGAAAAAAATCCATTTTACTAAAACTGTGGCGAGTAAAGAACAATATCACCATTGATCTTCCTGATGGTAGAAAGTTAACCCTCGTCAAAGCCCGGGATAACCTACAAACAGCCATTACGGAAACGTGCCTTGAGTTTATCCGGATTCTGGTTTTAAGCATCAGCCGGACGACTCCCTATTGAAAGGTTCCTAGGCACTCTAGTGAGGTCTCACAAGGCATCGAACATGCCAATTTAAAAAAAAAATGGTGCCGAGAAACCCTAGACTACGGATCTTAGACTAGAATTCTAGGCAAAAGAAAAACTAGCTAACTACTTAACTAGAAGTGAGAAGCTACAACCTTTGTAGATCCGGATTTTCACTTCCTTAGCTCCACATGGGTGTCCTCTCGCTGTCCATCATGAATCCCGAACCTAATCGTCGGCTTCATCGGAGAAACGGGCGAGCTAGGTCGTCGGCTTCGTGTCAAAGACGATCTACGTCGAGGTTGCACTAGTTCAAGCTCCGACTTCACAAAGTTGTGAAACTTGTGAAGAAAACACCCAAAACAACTTGGCAAGAGGTAGAGGGTGAAGAAATAGGAGGTGGGTTCACTTTAGAATTGGATTTCTCTCACTAGAACTCAAGTTGCCATTAAAGTAGCAAGCTTTTCTTTTGAAGAAGAAGATGAAGAAGATGATAGAATATGATAAAAAAACTTAATCAAAATAGAAAAGAAAATGATATTTATCATATCCTAACCATGGTCAAGTGTTGAGAATTGACCATGGTTAGTGAGAGTGGTTAGGTTTAAGTATGAAGACAAAATGGCATCATTAGTAAAAGCTTCATGAAGCTTCACCATTCTTCATGATAAATGAAACCATTTTATTTTCATAAAACCAATTAATAAATAATGAATGGATTAAATAATAAGTGAATAAAACATAAACCCTAACCACTCTCATAACCATGGTTCAATTCTTTTACACAAAGTCAAGTCAACATGCATCATCAAACATGATACAATCATGTGCACAAAAGCATATCACATATACAATGTGCATCAAGTGAGAAAAATCCGTTTAAAATGAACCAATACTAGTTAATGCAAAGTAATATATCAAATATATAATTATACATTAAATCATTAAATCAACATTTGATTCAATGATCCGGTCATGTTGCACATAACCGACTAGTATTCAATGTATCGATTTATCGAATCAATGATTCGATAACTAGGTCATATCGAATATAACCAATCGAAACATATATCGCAAGAATGAAATGCGGTATCACATACACGCATTATTCTCGGTCCTGCACATATCTCATATGCGCTCCTATTTCGTTTCGCTTGAGCCAAGAAACCTCTGTGTAGGACTCTAAAGACTCGTCAATACGCCGGTAGCAGATGATGATCATATCAAGCACCCACAAGCCGCAAGCGGTCTGCTAAACGTAACGGCCATCCGGGTATTGAGCGATCAGAAGATCGACGAGCTAGCCCGCTCACACTCCTGTGAATCCAACCAGTAACACTTACCATACAGTCCAGTCTCTTCGTCTGATATGTCGCATATCAAGTCTAGGGGTGGTAAACGTCAGACCCTAATAACCCGATAAGTCGTGCCGATGTGAGGCTCATAACGGGTCGAGAAACTACTGGTAACACTTACCAGCAAATCTCTGATCAGCCCTGGCCAGGGACTTCCCTGTTACGGCCAATCGAGCACAGCGCAACATCAACCCCCAATACCGGGAGAGACGAAACCCCTCCTATCGCTCATTACCTCCATGTGACTCGGGACTGTACCCAAAGACCACCGTTTTGGACGCCCTCATGGACGTGGTAAGGTGGAGATCAAAGCACAGTGGGAATCACACAAGACTCTATGACGATCTCGGGTCTACAGACTAACCTGCACAAGTGTCACCTGAGAACTGCCATCTGACGTGAGGTATAATACCATCTGGGAGTTCTCGGCGAGTCCGTCCAGTGTACCCAGTCTCCACTGAGCACCCGTATACCATCTCTGATGTCAAACACCAATGGATATGGGATCATCCATCGCCCATCACATGGGTCGAGAAGCATATACGCTAGTCTACTCTGGTATATCGATGCCCCGTCTCGATACACCCACGACTAGGGACCTTGAAGGATGTACTTATGGACTACCATGTCCCCACTAGTATGATCTGCATCATAGTCCAGGTAGTCAAGTACACATCCTAAGGGCTCTACCAACATGTAACTACAAGACAGTATAAAGAGACTAGTGTACATGTTAAGATAAAGAGTAACTAGATAGCATACTATCATATCGAGCAAGAAAGTCATCTCTATATATGTCCATGCATCCAATATAATATACAACATCTTTACAATACTGGCCTCTAGGGCATACATACAACTAACAATCTCCCACTTGCACTAGGGCCAGCTGCTGTAGTATCGCATACCGAGCATCCCGAAGAGTCTCTCAAACTGTGTCTGGGGAATGGCCTTCGTGAGTGGATCCGCCGTGTTGTTCTTCGTGTCAACCCTCCTGACCTCGATCTCCCGGCGATCAACTATCTCCCGGATCAGGTGATACCGCCTCAGAATATGCCTGGATCGCTGATGGGACCTGGGTTCCTTAGCCAAAGCCACCGCTCCATTGTTATCGCAATACAAAGGTATTGGACGCTCAATGGATGGAACCACTCCAAGTTCAGTAATGAACTTCTTGATCCAGACAGCCTCTTTGGCAGCATCGTTGGCAGCGATGTATTCAGCCTCCATTGTCGAGTCGCCACGGTTTCCTGCTTGAAACTCTTCCAGCTAACCGCCCCTCCGTAAAGGGTAAAGACAAAACCCGACTGCGACTTAGCGTCGTCCTTATCACTCTGGAAGCTCGAATCGGTAAAGGAATCCACTTGGAGCTCTCCGTTACCATACACCAAGAACATATCTCTAGTCCTTCGCAAGTACTTGAGAATGCTCTTCACAGCTGTCCAGTGACTCTCTCCAGGATCAGCTTGATACCTGCTCACTACACTTAGTGAGTATGCCACATCGGGTCTGGTACATAGCATCGCATACATGATAGAGCCTACTGCCGAAGCATAGGGTATCCCTTGCATGCGAGCTCTTTCCAAATCAGTCTTGGGAGACATCTCTTTGGAGAGAGTGACTCCAGAGATCGTGGGCAAGTTCCTACTCTTGGACTCTTCCATACTAAACCTCTTTAGTATGGTGTCAATGTACCTGGATTGGGACAATCCCAAAATCCGTTTGGATCTATCTCTATAGATCCTAATTCCCAATATGCAGGAGGCATCACCAAGATCTTTCATTGAGAATCTTTGTGCTAAGAAGAGCTTGACCGCTTGCAGCATAGGAATATCATTTCCTATCAAGAGTATGTCGTCCACGTACAATACGAGGAAGACAACCTTACTCTCTGCCACCTTCTTATAGATACAAGGTTCATCTGGATTTTTGACGAAATCAAACTCTTTGATAACGACATCAAAGCAGATGTTCCAACTCCGCGATGCTTGCTTTAATCCATAAATGGATTTAAGCAGCTTGCACACCTTCCTGCTGCTCCCACTGTCTACGAAGCCCTCTGGCTGAGTCATGTACACGCACTCTTCTAAATCACCATTTAGAAAGGCGGTCTTAACATCCATTTGCCAGATTTCGTAGTCATGAAAGGCAGCAATGGCAAGCATGATCCGGATGGATTTAAGCATAGCCACTGGAGAAAAGGTTTCGTCATAGTCCACACCTGGTCTTTGACGAAAACCCTTTGCTACAAGTCTAGCTTTGAAAGTCTCCACTTTCCCATCTACACCAAGTTTCTTCTTGAAGATCCACTTGCTCCCAATGGGTTTTACCCCTTCAGGAGCAACTTCCAAAGTCCATACTTTGTTGGTGTACATGGATTCCATCTCGGACCGCATAGCATCCAGCCATTTCACTGAGTCCCTACTCGTGATGGCCTGCTCGAAGCTAGTTGGGTCATCATCATCCATGATGCAATCCTCGCTTCCACCATCAATGAGAAAACCGTAGTATCTCTCAGGTGGACGAGAAACCCTACTAGATCGGCGGAGAGGCTGGGGTTCGTCGGGTACTATCGAATCTTCTGGTTCCACTAAATCTTCAGTTATAGTTTGTGTATCTGGAATTTCTTCCAGCTCTACCACTTTGCCACTAATTTCTTTTTCAAGGAATTCCTTTTCTAAAAAGGCGGCATATTGAGAAACAAACACTTTTTGTTCTTCAGCATGGTAGAAAAAATATCCTTGGGAATTCTTAGGATATCCCACAAACTTGCAGAGAACTGACCGTGCCTCGAGTTTGTCTGGATTTTGCCTTTTGACATAGGCCGGACAACCCCATATCTTAACTCGTTTAAAATATGGTCTCTTCCCACTCCATATCTCATATGGTGTGGTAGGTACAGATTTAGATGGAACTCGATTCAATAGGTATGCTGCTGTCTCCAGCGCATAACCCCAGAAGGAAATAGGTAACTCAGCCGTGCTCATCATAGAGCGCACCATATCTAATAGGGTGCGGTTCCTCCGTTCAGATACACCGTTGTGCTGTGGTGTATATGGAGGAGTCAGCTGAGAGAGAATCCCATTCTCTTTTAGGAAGTCCAGGAATTCATTGCTCAAGTATTCCCCTCCTCGATCAGATCGTAGGATTTTAATACTTTTTCCGGTTTGGTTCTCAACTTCTTGTTTATATTCCCTAAATTTCTCAAAAGCTTCTGATTTGTGTTTCATCAGGAACACATATCCGAATCTAGAGAGATCGTCAGTGAATGTAAGGAAGTATAAAGAATCATCCCTGGCATGTGTAGACATAGGACCGCATACATCACTATGTATCAGTCCTAAGAGTTCGGTAACTCTTTCTCCGTGTCCCGTAAACGGAGTTTTGGTCATCTTGCCTTTGAGACATGACTGGCAAGTGTCATAAGATGAAAATTCGAAAGGTTTTAAATATCCATCCTTATGCAACTTAGCCAGTCGTGTCACATTGATGTGACCCAGTCTACAATGCCACAAGAAGGATTCGTTGAGTTCAGAACTCTTCCTCTTGTGTGTGTTTGTTATGCTCAGAACTGTTGATTGATTTAGAACATAAATGCCATTGCATAACGTGCCTGATCCAACCAACTTTTGGTTACGGAAAATGTTCATAACATTATCCTATAATACAAAATTATATCCTTCTTTACTTAATAAAGAAACCGATATAATGTTGCATATCAGGTTCGGCATGTAATAGCATTCGTTCAGAACCAATGTATTACCAGTTGGTAATACAAGGTGATATTCCCCGACAGTTTTAGCTGCAACAATTGCACCATTTCCAACTCTAATGTCTTTATCACCTTCTCCAAGTTCTCTACCTTTCCTTAGCCCATGTAACTGATTACATATATGGGATCCCGACCCGGTATCCAATACCCAGGATGTAGAGCAAATAGAGAAACAGTTCTCAGTAACGAACACACCCGAAGAAAATGCATCAACATGTACTTTCTTCATTCGGGTGGCATGGGAATCCTGGAATTCCCCTATATCCTGTTCATTCCTATAACTCTTATAGGAAAGAACGGAACCAACGTTCCCCAGCACAGTATAACATGCGGGTTCGGTCAATACATCCATATTATTATCTTCATTAGGGCATGAAATGGTCGCTACCTGGAGAGAGAGAGAAGAAAACACTTTAGCGTATGCTCGTGCAAGATCAGATTGGTTATTATCTTATCTAATCAGGATGGCTCCCACTGCTTTTTATCAAATCTTCCTCCAAACCCTAAAAGGAAAGACTAGCCGGGATTAATTACACACTACAAGTTCGCCAATCTTTCAGCCAGGCCAGTGTCGGTACTTTGAGGGAGGTCCCCCGTGCTTTCGCACGAACCTAATTAATGTAAACCTCATTTTCCCAGAGGCGTAACCTCGTTAACACCTTTCTAGACACCTACTTGATCGGCTAATTGTAATGTGTAAAACTCTCCCAGGAGTAACTCTTACTCGCAGTGGGTATCGGGATCCAACTATCTCATAGAATGTATGCAATCTCATTGCAAATTTCAACACTTGAAATTCCCGATAATATTTTGCCCCTAGCAGCTATATGACCTTAACATAGTCAACAAATCATAAGTGCTAGTCAAGTTCAACTCGTCATTTCCCGATTGAATTAAACCCACCCGCACGACCCTTAACATAGTCAACAAAGTCGCACGACTACCCTAATCCAATCGCATCATATGCTTATACAGATAAGCACTAATTAGCTACCGCACACTACGCCTTAACATAGTCAACAAACGTAGCACGAATACTAACTAGTACTTATCTGAAATGACGGAGGGCTACGTCAGGTTTTTCTGAAAACCTATTGCGTAATGAACTTGATATCGTTGTAGAATCAAATGAAGTTTTAAAATGGAATGATTTTGAGGCTTTTCTAGTTTTGCTAAAGGGGTCACTCCCGGTGAAGGGATCGTCGGCCCTTTCCTCGTCGAATGAGGTGCGGGATATATCATATATATCACTGTGCAAAGCAAAAACCCAAAAGCAGTCAAAAGCAAACCGAGTGTGTAGCATCTGCCAGTTATTGCTAATGGAGTCACTCTCGGTGAAGGGATCTCGGTCCTTTCCTCATCGAATAAGGTGCAGGGTATATCATATATACCGCTGTGCAAAGCAAGAACTGTAGCTACCTGTTTTATTTTAAAATTCGATTCCACAACATCTTAGGTTTCTTATCTTTCATTAATCACATTAATGAAGTCCCATCATTTAAATACCTAAACATCACAGATAGATATGACGTACACTTATGCCATCCGCATTCGCCTCGATGTCCCCTCGTGCACCGTTAGGTTAGGTAACTAACGACAGAGCAGGGCAGGGCTAGCGCGGGTGTAAAACATAAGTAACGTCTATATAATATATCATATATACTATATACTATATCCATCACAGAGTCACAACACAGATATCGCAGCAGAATAAACATATGAAATATTGGATATACTAGGACGTCCGTGTTTTCAATATGAGCCAGTATAAAACACGGATTCCACGGTCGTAACGAATAGCCAATCCCACACCCCTAGACCCCTACGAGAGCGGCAAGCAACCCTGCCAATTCTAGGGTTAGGAGACCCGGACTCGACTCCTCGAGTTGGTCTCCCACTGGACCCCAGAACCCGGTTACTTGTGCTCCCCTCCTTGGGTCTATCCTAATGCGGAAAAGTAAATAATATACAAAAGGTGACAACTTCCGCTTTCTGGAAGTGCCCCAAATAAAAGAATATTACATACAAGTTTTTACATGAATGAAAATGAAAAACACTCATCTCACATAAAAACCCCCGGCTATTCGAACACGACGATCCAATATAACATATCCAGCAACACATAACATCACATGTCATCAACGTAAGTAAGTATGCATACACCAATTGTCGTTGACGTATAGCAACGAAACCGGCGATATGATCATACTACACTTACGGTCACAGAAAAGAAAGTGTAAAATTACAACAGTTGGAATCCGCAACCTCTTTAGACATCGCATGCCTAACAGATATAAATCCCGCATTTTAGTCTCATTATCGAAAACTCTTTTCAATATCATATGGGACTAAATTGCTAGATTTATAACATTCATTCAGTTATCTCATAACTACTTGTGAATTCCAATTATTGTATCACATTCCAGATAAACAGAAAATGTTAAACTTTCCGATCGAACAGTCGAATACCCAAGTTTTCCCGATACAACTCAACACATGAAATAAGTCTAACAACATTCAGTTCGTGCCTCAGTACCAACGGTCCAGCCGTAGAAGGGTCAAGCCAACGCCTCACATGTGGCACGCCGTACTGCCCCAAACCCGAAGGTTCAAAGGGCAGTTCAAGACGGTCACATAATCGAGTTAAGGTTTGTTGTCTTCTAGAGGGTCCATCACGTTACTTGCACTACTTAGAACGTCGTTAAACTACGGAAAAATCCAACACTTGGAAATTTCCCGATAGGGGAAAAATTGGGTATTTATATCCGGTCGAACATTTTAACATATTCTGAAAATTATCCGGAAAAACACAAAGACGAAATTTGATAATCCGATCGAAACTTTGATTCCCAATAATACCCCAGAATACTCTTCTGTATAGTCACAACAAAAAATATCCCAGAAAACACAGCATTGAATTATATGAGTTACTGTGCAGAAAACATCACACAAAGGAACAGTAAGGCCGCGGAACCGCCGCATCATGCATAGCACGTGCCGCGGTTCCGCGGTGGAAAAGTTGATTCAGGCCCTCGTATTTCACAGTAATTCAAATAACACCCTGCTTGATTTTCTGCATATTTTTAATTGACAAAAATCCCACTTTTTAGAAAAAGTCCAGAGAGCTATTTTGGGGTAAGGTTTTCGGTTCGTCCGGCTTTCAAACTTCGTCAGGACTTTGCCTAAGGCTCTAGCTAGGCTCTGATACCAGTGAAAGGTTCCTAGGCAGTCTAGTGAGGTCTCACAAGGCATCGAACATGCCAATTTAAAAAAAAATGGTGCCGAGAAACCCTAGAATACGGATCTTAGACTAGAATTCTAGGCGAAAGAAAAACTAGCTAACTACTTAACTAGAAGTGAGAAGCTACAACCTTTGTAGATCCGGATTTCCACTTCCTTAGCTCCACGTGGGTGTCCTCTCGCTGTCCATCATGAATCCCGAACCCAATCGTCGGCTTCATCGGAGAAACGGGCGAGCTAGGTCGTCGGCTTCGTGTCAAAGACGATCTACGTCGAGGTTGCACTAGTTCAAGCTCCGACTTCACAAAGTTGTGAAACTTGTGAAGAAAACACCCAAAACAACTTGGCAAGAGGTAGAGGGTGAAGAAATAGGAGGTGGGTTCACTTTAGAATTGGATTTCTCTCACTAGAACTCAAGTTGCCATTAAAGTAGCAAGCTTTTCTTTTGAAGAAGAAGATGAAGAAGATGATAGAATATGATAAAAAACTTAATCAAAATAGAAAAGAAAATGATATTTATCATATCCTAACCATGGTCAAGTGTAGAGAATTGACCATGGTTAGTGGGAGTGGTTAGGTTTAAGTATGAAGACAAAATGGCATCATTAGTAAAAGCTTCATGAAGCTTCACCATTCTTCATGATAAATGAAACCATTTTATTTTCATAAAACCAATTAATAAATAATGAATGGATTAAATAATAAGTGAATAAAACATAAACCCTAACCACTCTCATAACCATGGTTCAATTCTTTTACACAAAGTCAAGTCAACATGCATCATCAAACATGATACAATCATGTGCACAAAAGCATATCACATATACAATGTGCATCAAGTGAGAAAAATCCGTTTAAAATAAACCAATACTAGTTAATGCAAAGTAATATATCAAATATATAATTATACATTAAATCATTAAATCAACATTTGATTCAATGATCCGGTCATGTCGCACATAACCGACTAGTATTCAATGTATCGAATCAATGATTCGATAACTAGGTCATATCGAATATAACCAATCGAAACATATATCGCGAGAATGAAATGCGGTATCACATACACGCATTATTCTCGGTCCTGCACATATCTCATATGCGTTCCTATTTCGTTTCGCTTGAGCCAGGAAACCTCTGTGTAGGACTCTAAAGACTCGTCAATACGCCGGTAGCAGATGATGATCATATCAAGCACCCACAAGCCGCAAGCGGTCTGCTAAACGTAACGGCCATCCGGGTATTGAGCGATCAGAAGATCGACGAGCTAGCCCGCTCACACTCCTGTGAATCCAACCAGTAACACTTACCATACAGTCCAGTCTCTTCGTCTGATATGTCGCATATCAAGTCTAGGGGTGGTAAACGTCAGACCCCAATAACCCGATAAGTCATGCCGATGTGAGGCTCATAACGGGTCGAGAAACTACTGGTAACACTTACCAGCAAGTCTCTGATCAGCCCTGGCCAGGGACTTCCCTGTTACGGCCAATCGAGCACAGCGCAACATCAACCCCCAATACCGGGAGAGACGAAACCCCTCCTATCGCTCATTGCCTCCATGTGACTCGGGACTGTACCCAAAGACCACCGTTTTGCACGCCCTCATGGACGTGGTAAGGTGGAGATCAAAGCACAGTGGGAATCACACAAGACTCTATGACGATCTCGGGTCTACAGACTAACCTGCACAAGTGTCACCTGAGAACTGCCATCTGACGTGAGGTATAATACCATCTGGGAGTTCTCGGCGAGTCCGTCCAGTGTACCCAGTCTCCACTGAGCACCCGTATACCATCTCTGATGTCAAACACCAATGGATATGGGATCATCCATCGCCCATCACATGGGTCGAGAAGCATATACGCTAGTCTACTCTGGTATATCGATGCCCCGTCTCGATACACCCACGACTAGGGACCTTGAAGGATGTACTTATGGACTACCATGTCCCCACTAGTATGATCTGCATCATAGTCCAGGTAGTCAAGTACACATCCTAAGGGCTTTACCAACATGTAACTACAAGACAGTATAAAGAGACTAGTGTACATGTTAAGATAAAGAGTAACTAGATAGCATACTATCATATCGAGCAAGAAAGTCATCTCTATATATGTCCAAGCATCCAATATAATATACAATATCTATACAATACTGGCCTCTAGGGCATACATACAACTAACACCTATACCTTAACATCGTTAAGATATAAATTGATTCTATATATATCTAATATAGAAACAAAAGCACTAATTTAACTAAAACCAGATTCAAATCATGCAGCTATCTCCAATGCATGTCAACTAAATGGAGAGAGGTCAATCAGCATTACTCAATTTAGGAGTGCGTCTAATTATGAGTAACCTGAAAGAGAAACAAGTTTCTCAAAACCATTACTATCAACTGAATACCTCATACAAGTATCTACATCTTCGATCACCTTGAAGAATCCCGATACTTGCGACACCTGGTTCTCTACTTTATTCTTGTACCTATAACTTCTCAAGGTTGGACCTTGTATTTCTACGAAACACTTGTCCAAAACTTGAGAAGTCATAAGTAAACAGAATATAGTACGAGGACTAACCTCTTTGTCTTAATGGACACTGGACAACATACAATACTTTGTATAAGTCCCCTGAGTTTAATCTTTCAAACCCTGTGCGTTGTAGGTTGAAAACTGTACCCAGGTGATTTCCTCAAATATCACCAATTAGAACGAATTCCGATATAATGAGGATGATCACCTAATTCCCAATAACTTACTCCCACTCATCATCTATAAAACCATACAGATGTGAGTATCATACTTAGTAAATGCATACCCTGGAGCAAGGGTCTAATTGGGAAATCAGTTTTCTATTAACAATACACAGTGAAACTAAAAAATGAATATATTTCGAAGGGGTATCCGGGTATTCCTAGTAATGCCTGTTCCATTATCAGATCCATGATTGTAACCGTATATTTCCTTGCCATCTCTCCAATTCTCTTTATTTGTCTTTACTCATTACCTTCTGTACACCATCGTTAGGCTAAGTGGTTTTCTTCCTTCCCTACCGTTCGACACCAGCCTATGGTTTGGAAGAAGACTATCCAATGAGCATAATAGGTGTACTCTCCTAATCCTAGGAGTACTTGCAACTTGAGAGAAGGTGATGATAAAAGACAACTGAATAAACCTTATTCCTATTTCTCCTGAACTAGAATCCATCCTCGAAAAAGTTCCTTCGAGTTCGTATATAACCATACGATGGTTTTATCCAATGGAAGTGGATATACGTACTGATACGGGGTGTTCTGGAGAAAAGCAAAGGTTAAAAGAAGGAGTGGCAATGATGTATGCAACTTGGACAATCCAAAGGCCAGTGTTTTTTAAGAAAGTTCGGTTAACTTAGTTATTGAGTCAAAATCTAGGGTCGGGGCATGGTCGATGCCAAAGAGAGAGAGAAAATAAACACCCAGCGTGCACTCTAACCTAGATTAGAATGGATAATCACTTTATCTAATCTGGATGGCTCCCACTGTTTTCTCGAATTCTCCTCCAAACCTAAAAGAAGAATTAGTCGGAATCACCCAAAGAGTAATCCTACTCATCAGTGGGAATCGGGATCCAACTATCATCGCATGATAACTTGATGGAAGCCACTCAAGTCACCACACTCCAGAAGGTATGCACATGCCTGGCAAGTTTCCTATATATTTGAAACTCCCGATATGATTTTTACCCCAAGCGGTTTATGACCTTGACTAGGTCAACAAGCCATAAACCGCCAGTCAAGTTCAATCCGTTATTATCCTGGATTGCATTAAACCCACCCGCACGTGCCCTTGACTAGGTCAACAAGGCCGCACGACTGTCCTAACCAATCGCATTTAAAATGACACAAACAAGCACTACTTAGCTACCGAATACTACGTCTTGACTAGGTCAACAAACGCAGCACGAATACTAAGCAATACTTGTAAGAAATGACGGAGGGCTACGGCTGGTTTTTGGCGAAAAACCTTTAACGTAATGAACTTGATCTCGTTGAAGGAATCCAAGTGGTTTTACAAAAGTATAGTGGCGAAAACTTTTGCTAAAGAGGTCACTCCCGGTGAAGGGATCTCGGCTCTTTCCCCGTCGAATGAGGTGCAGGATATTCCAAACTGAATACCACGATGAAAAGCAAAAAGTAAACGATTATAGTGAAGTTATTACGTTGACACAAACTTCTGCCCAAGGGGTCACTCCCGATGAAGGGATCTCGGCCCTTGCCTCGTCGAATGAGGTGCAGGATATTCCAAACTGAATACCACTGTGCAAAGCAAAAGCGTACGTCTGTAATGTCAGTTTTTAAAAAAAAACTTGGTTCCAACAACATCATTTTTATATTGGTTTGTTTTCCTTGCATTTATAAGAATCAACACAGTCCCATCAATTAATCACACCAGAAAAGAACAAAAATAAAATGTACGTATATGCCACCCGCATTCGCCACTGGGTCCCGTCATCACCCGTTAGGTTACTTAACTAACGACAGAGCGGGGACTGGGCTAGCGCGGATGCAAAACATATACAACATCTACTAGTATATATAAATATATATAACAATCGTCCCAGGCATGATAAATGCAACATCACAGAAAAGTAATAAGCATCACAGAACAATACAGATAATCTGGGAGCCCCGGGTTTCCTTTGAGCCACAACTGAAAACCCGACGTTCCCCTGGTCGTGTGGATAGCCTGTGCAATGAACTCCTATACCCCTATGAGCGCGGCAAGTTACCCGCCAAAACCTAAAGTGAGGCATACCCCTTCAGCAAAGTGAATGGACCACCCAGCACTTCACGGAATCCGGTAACTTGAGCACCCCTCCTTGGGTCAACCTATACCCCCAACGAGTGCGGTGAAAAGCCCGCCAATTCTAGAGTAAGGTCCTCTCCGTCTCAACGCCATGAGATGCGGATCTGTTGCCCTCTAGAACCCGGCTATCCGTGCACTCCTCCACGGGGTAATCCTAGTACAGAAAAGAAAATAATATACAAGGGTGATATCGACCTCAGCCCGGTCGTGCCCCAAAAGAATAATATACAAACAGGCAGTGACGGCAGTCCACATGTCGGACGCTCGCCCCGCAATATCAAATGTACAAATACAAAAAAACTGTACTACCTCTGCACCCAGGCTATCCACCACGACAATCCACAACATCACAGTACAACACAGAACATCAACGTGAATGTCACGTTCGCAAACCCGTCTAAAAGGACTATAGCGATTAGACAAGGTTTACCGATCAAATGATATTCACGGTCACAGATAGAAATGTAAAGTACTGAAAAATTACACAGTTAAAATTTCGATCGACTAAATTTATCCGCAAAGGCCCCAAAAGCAAATCCAGTACTCAAAAGATTCTGGGCCAAAGCAAAACATCACAAAAATCATTTTTCCATGTCAGATAGCTCCAGAAGAAATTTGGAGTCATGAAGCCACAAAAGCGCGGCGGAACCGCCGCCAAATGGCATGTAGTGCGACGGTTCCGCGGCCAAAATCTTGTATCAAGTTTCCAAATTTCTTGTGGTGCCCTATATTTGCCAGCACGGATTTTTAAGCTATACAGAAAAAAATTTCGACCAAGTTTTAAAATCGACAGAAACTTGGCAAATCGGAAAATTGATTTTGAAATTTTGATCGATCGAGATTTTAAGCTTGTGCAAACTAGCCAGTAGGGTTTAATAGGTGGCTCTGATACCATTGCTGGGTAGTGGGAGCGCCCCGGCCATCCTACCGTGGCCAAATGCGGAACAAAAATTTCTTAAAACCCGGCGCTACTATTACCCGATTAACAAGATCGAAACCATTAACCCTAAAACTAGCAAGCTAACAAAAGAAGATAGAATGGTTATACCTAATGATCCAAGTCCTTCGGGTTTTCAACCATTTCCAAGCTCCAAGCGATGCGGATCGACTTTGGTCGCCGATCTTCCTTCATCTCCGATGATCCACCCGAGGGAAACGGCACAAGCTCCAGGTTCGCCAAGCGGACCAACCGACCCTCCAAGATCGCTAGTAGTGGAGGATGGGGGTGTATGATAGTCTCACTATATTTTCTCTCATAATATAATGCTCATAGAGCACCCAAGGAAGCTGTGGAGGTGATGCAAGCAAGAATGGTATGAGCTTAGAAATTGGCTAAGTGTTTTGGGTGTATGAGTAAAATGAGAGTGAGCTAGAGAGAGAGATATCCCAAATGAATGAACAAATGAACAAAGGAAAACCACCACCAAAAGTGGCCGGCCCCCTCTCTCCTATCTCAAAAATAATGCACACCCAAAATTCTTTTCCAATTACAATAAACAAATCAACCCATACCAATCTCCATGCTTTGACCAAAAGACCCATACCTAGCCATGTCACCTTTTCCACCTCATTATAAACAAAATGATTTTTAAAAGAAAATCAATAATGAGGTGGCATCTTCTGGAATCCATTCCGTATAAATACGGAATGCTTCCCGATATATGTATCAGAATACACATACGCGTATTCGTACGAAAATACGAATAGCCAAGAGAAAAAAAACGAATAGTAAGCAATAATACTAGAATACATATATATAAATACATATGTAAATTATTAAATCAAAACTTGATTTAACAATCTGGCTTAATCCTAAGCCGCTAGTATTATCAACCATCCGATTAAAGTCTGTGCAGTCCGTGCACATATTTAATCGGACACCATTATGTGCCAACATACATCAACTACACCATATCGCCTGAACCGTGAAAACCCTCTGTGTGGGACTCTAAAGACTCGTCAATACGCTGGCAGTGGATTTAACCACAAGCACGTCAGCGGCACTAGCTGTACGTAACTGCTACCCAGGTATTGAGCGAAAGGAAGGCCGACGAGCAAACTCATCCGAACCCCTTCTGAGCCTGTCAGTGACAATATCCGTACAGTCCGGTCTGTTCGTCAAAGAGTATCGCAAATTGAGTCTAAGGGGGTGGATAAAGTCAGACCCCTAACACCACGATAATTCGTGTCGGTATGAAACCCATCACTACCCGAGAAACTATTGATCCTGGATCGGTAATTCTCACATACCCCGGCCGAGGATTTCTAGTGATGGCCACCCGTGCACTGCGCGACATCAACCACCAATACCGGGAGAGATGAATCCCCGACGATCCGCTCACTGCCTCCATGTTCCTCGGGACTGTACCCAACTAAAACCTGTTTGCATGACTCCTTTGAGCCGTGGTAGGGTAGTAATCAAAGCACAGTGTGAACTCACACGAGACAAATGATGATCTCAGGTCGACGGACTAACCTGTACACATGTCATCAGGGAACTGCTATCTGACTATAGGTATAATACCAACTAGCATGTTCCCAGCGAGTCCGTCCAGTGTACTCATAACCCAATGAGCTCCTGCATACTATCTTAGGTGAACAACTAACACTAATGGCTTGTGAGACCGGCCACCGCCCCTCGTCAGGGTCTCGATAAGTACACACCAGTCTACAGTGGAGTATTGATGCCCAGTCTCGATACTCTCACGACTAAGGACATTTAAGGATGTGCTTATAGACCCCCAGCTCCCACGTATGTGATCGCCATCACAATGCTGGCAGTCAAGCAAGAATCCTATGGGCTTTATCAACATATGATGATAAAGACAAACCAGATAGCATACTATCATCTCGAGTAAGACTGTTTTATCGGTATAGGTCCTCGTTCAATCATCATGATCACATACCTACGACTATGATAATTGCCTTGAGGGCATTATAGCCAACAAATCCATCGCCCATCTGTATAGGTCGAGAAGCTATACGCTAGTCTACTGTGGTATATCGATGCCCTTTCTCGATACACTCACGACTAGGAATATTTGAAGGATGTACTTTGTGACTACACTGTCCCTACTATTATGATCTACATCATAGTCCTCGTAGTCAAGTACTCATCCTAAGGGCTTTATCAACATGTAACATAGAGATAATCAGAGTACATGTTAAGATAAAAAGCAACCAGATAGCATACTATCATGTCGAGCAAGAAAGTCCTCCCTATATATGTCCAAGCATCCAGTACAATATACATCGTATGTACAGTAATGGCCTCTAGGGCACACATATCACTAACAGCTTCGACACTCGAAATTTCACGTATCCATACGTACATGACTCCGGTCGGTATCCCAATGATAACCGCCGAGTCCAAATACTATCACCGGTAGGTACTTGCCCAACCTTGCAGGCTCATCGCCATCATCTGCGATCTTCTTACCGAGGGGAACCATACCGAGCTCCGCCATGTACCCGCACACGGCCCACTCCACTCCTCGCATCGGGTATATATCACAAATCTCAGAACTGAGAAATCTCATGGTGGACGCATCGAAATATCATATCAAGAGAAACCGGGTTTTTCACATAATACATAATTTCATGAAACCACCACAGTCCTCAAATCCAGAAAACCTCAAGTAATGAAAAAGTATAATTGCATAGATCCTTATGATCATATATTATGTAGGTGTACATATATAACAGCGTCCCATACCACTGATATATATACATACACACACACACGATATACACACACACACACACACGATATATATACATATATATGTCTGCGTCCCATACTACTGATATATATACACATGAGTAAAACTGTCACGACCCGAAATTGGCACGTGACGGGCCTAATACTGCGCAACGTCTACAGGCGTAACGCAGTAAAAGAAAGCCAAAACCCAGAAATCTAAACCTTGAAAAGACAAGAAAAGATAAAAAACATTTTTAAAACCTTTGAAATCGCAACCCAAATTCTTTAAAAGTCCAACTTTTCCTTTAAAAATTTTGGCAGCACCTCCTTTGTAAAAGCTAGCCCCAAAAATGGGTACAAATAAATAAAAGATAAAGTATCCCCAAACGGGAGCAAATACACGGCCAAAGGCGGAAAAAAAACCACCACAACAGATATACGACGCCGAAACGAAGAAATAAAAGACGATAGAAAGGAAACTGTATAAAGGACAACCAAGTAACAAAATAATATACAATATCATCCTCACCAAGTCTCTAAGTCAATCATGAAAATAGTAGATGGAGTAAAAGGATACAACGAATATACAATACAAAAACGAATAACCACAAAACCCACCTAAGCAAACTGCACACTGTGAGCTGATGCGGTATTCGTAGCAAAAGATGGTAAGATAGATGATAATAGCCCTACCTCTTACTACTGTGAAGAAAAACCTGCAAAACAACTGTGGCACAACGGGGGTGAGTTGCCAACTCGTGAAAAGTAAATAACATATGCAGGTAATCGCAAGTATGCATGTACAGCTCGTATAACATATGTAAGCTAAAAGAAGTAAAAGGTCATATGAATGCAATAATCATGAAAGGTACACTAAAAGTTACTACAAATACATGAAGCAAAAATATGACAATCGGTATGCAATAATCATGCAATAATGATATGAAAAGGTATATATATGCAACAGTCATGAAAGATACTCTAGCAGGTACAACTAACACATGAAGTAATGCATATAAATAAAGGTATGTAAATGCAACAGTCATGAAAGGTACGCTATCAGGTAAAACTAATACATGAATTAGTGCATAAACAATAAATGTGAAGTATGGAATGAAATGTCATTTCCACGGAATCCTGATATTGTGGTAGGATCAAAATCCATCAAGATAATCCAAATCCCAATTCCTCAAATCAGCCCCCAAATTGGCTCTCATATCATATAAGTCTCATAAATCCTGAATGTATAATATCGAATAAAAATCTCATATATCCTGAACGTACAAAATCAGCAATCTCATATACATCCTGTATCAAATCTCAAATAAATCTCCTATATCTCAAATCTAATATCAAGTAAATATCATATGTCCTAAATCCAATATCAAGTGAATCTCTTATAATCTAAGTATATTTGCATGAATAAATATGATGAATTATATGAATTGATATCAATACACATATATTAGCGTCCTATTCCACTAATATATGTGTAAAGGCATATATAACAGCGTCCCATTCCACTGTTATATATACTTAGAAATAAAATATCATGAAAACAATGTGTCAAGTATCGACACAGAAAGGCTGATCTATCAGGTGATGTCACCAAGACTGGCCCCCTGATAGGTACGTATCATACGCTATCCGAAAAGCACGAGTGCCTAGCTCTGATCCTCGTCTCTCTACGTATCCATACATACATGACTGTCACGACCCAAATTTGACCCGTAACCGGCACTTAAACTGCGTAACGTCTAAAGGCGTACGCAACTTAAGTAAGCCGAAACCCAGAAATCTAAACCACCCAAAACTGGATCAACGGAGAAAACATTGTTTTAAACATTCGAAATTTTTTCAAGTAAAAATCTTTAAGTTTAGTTTTCGTTCTTAAAAATTTCGGCAGCACCTCCTTTGTAAAAACTAACCCCGAAAACGGGTACAACATAGATAATAATAAAAGCATCCCAAACGGGAGCAAATCACGCCCAACGGCAGAGACAACCACCACAACATATATACGATGCCGAAGCGAAGAAATATAAAAGAAAACTGCATAAAGAAGTAAAACTTTTCAACAAAACCGGCTCCCACGAGCACGGCACCCAAAGTCACCACAAAATAGAACACTGAATCCTCACAAGTCGTCTCTAAGTCATATACAACATAGTGGTAGATGGAGAATACTAGATCCAACAAAAAACATATACAAAGTACACACAGATAACCGCAACCCACCTAAAAGCAAGGCTTCACAGCCAACCGAAGCGGTATCCCCAAAAGTAGAAATGAAAAGATGCCCTGTCGCGACTACTCAGAAAGTAAGTCCTGCACAACACTGTAGCACAACGGGGGTGAGTTGCCCACTCGTGAATAGTAAATAACATCATACAGTAATCACAAGTATGCATGAACAGCGATCTATCTATCACAAGTAATCTGATAGCATAAGTATGATAGGTGAATGTGCAACAATCATGTAAAGGTACATCATCAGGGTACTACAACTACATGAAACAATGCATATCAACATAATCCTGAGTGTGGGATGATATAATATAAAATCTCATGCAAAAAATATCAGGATGGAAAAACACCAGTGTCCCTCACTGACACATCAAATCCTAAATCCTCAGGCACCGCATCCTCAGATCGGCCCTCACATCCTGTATGTCTCACGAAAACCTGAGTGTCAAACACCGACACTCGAAACATCATGAAACCCGTGTCTAGCATCGACACGTAAATCCTTATAACTCAGGCACTGTCACCATGACTAGCCCTGACGATATGTCATACCTCACTCCGGTCGGTATCTCCATGATAACCGCCGAGTCCAAATACAATCACCGGTAGGTAGTGGCCCACCGCCAGGCTTATCGTCTACACCACGAAATCACCACTCACCCCGGGGTTCCATACCGGGTCCACCATGTACCCGCAGACGGTGCGTCCCGCTCCTCGAATCGGGTATCACAAGCCAAATCTCAGAACCGAGAAATCACATGGTGGACGCATCAAATATCATATCAAGAGAAACCGGGTTTTCAAACAATACATAGTTTTCTTGAAAATATCCCCCACGGTTCTCAAATCCATAAATCATATGAAATCCATATCTCAATGCGTAAAATCCATATAAAACTGATATATGCAACATAAAACATCAATATGAGCATATAAAGGGAAAACCGCTCTTTAAATTGAATCGAGCTTTAAAACATATCATGCGGTTCCCAATTCCTTCGAAAATGAACGCAGTATCATATGAAGTGTACATGTAAGTGTAGCAAGGTTTAAGTATCTACATGTAATCAAGTACGAGGGTGTACATGTCAATATGTATGCATGATGTATAAGTAATTATAGCAAGATATAAGTGAAGTGGAAAAAGGTTCACTACCTTAACTATTCCTGCCCAATGCAATATCATGTATGTATGTGTTCACAGTATTTCATATGCACAATAGAATAAGGTTACCACTCCAATCATTCCTATCCACTACCATATCACATATGTAGGTGTTTGTGAATGTCATGGCAATTACAGACGGTGTGGGTGTAGCATACAATTTAGTACTCGTGCAACATGAACCGTCAGTAATGTGTTATATCTAAAGGTACGAGTCAAGTACAACAGATAATGCTATGCAATGACATTCATAAGAAAGTAACTAATATGCAAATACATGCAGCTATCATATCATACTCGCCCCGACGCATAACGCCATACGGGCGATTTCCCCGTAGATGTTAAATCTACTCACCGATGGTCTCGAGCTAAGAAAATCCGACCACCTGCTTCTCCTTGTCCGCAGCACCTGAAATCCCTGCTTGCGAACCTAAAATTTCATAAATACAACACATAAGCTAAATATCCTATAATAATGAAAAGACAACGAAACGAAACGAAAACGCCCGGAAAATTACACTGCACGCTTAGCGCATCTATCACGCACGATACCGGCCAAAACCCTAATTGGGGTCGCTAAACTGCAAAACACCAATTCTGGACCCCGATCGTCCCGATCGCTCAACACAACACGAAAATTACGAGGAATACACTAGATATAACCTCGCAACTACCAAACGAACCCTACGTCGGAAAAACCCCGAAATCTAGTAAGCAACCTATCGCAATATATCGCACTAGATTCAAGATAACGCAAATCTAACAATTACAAATACCTTAAAATAGCTTAACTAAGCTATCTAAACCAATCCTATATTTTTAACGCTCGCTATTTATGTTTTAGCAAAAATCTAGTAAGCAACTTTGCTTAATTAAACAAAATGTTTATTAGCAAATTTTAACATTTTCTACTAGATTAATCTTTTCTGAAACCCAATTTAACACTTCATATAAATACTAATCACTTAATCAAAAATTAACCCAACATGAATTTCTTAAACCAATTATAATGAATTAATCATGAATTAAAAGCTAAAATAAGCACATAAATAGCTAACTAAATTAGCTAGTTAAAGATTAAAGCAATTAATTATGGATTAATGTAAGAAATTATACCTCCTCAAGAACACCAAAAAAAATTAGATCCATCATTTTAGCCTCCAAAATTCAAGCTTTGATGAAGATCTATGAAGGATTAGTCAAGGAAAAATGGTTTAATTTTTATATAAGAATTTTTGGATTTATTTTTGGAATTCTTTTTGTGTTTTTGATTGAAAAAGAGTGAGAAATGAGTTTGGAATTGTTGAGGACAGAAATGGGGGAATGAGGTTCGGCCAAGGTGAGGGGGCGGGGGGTTTGTGTAATTAAAATGAAGAATTTTCTGGTCTTTAGCAATAATTGCAACATTAAATGCAAAATGACACATTTACACCCTTTTCTTTTCTTTTTAAAAACAAACCATTAGTCACCAAAAAAAAGATCTAGATATTTAAAAAGAACCTTCTAAAATAATTCTAGTGACAAAATTAATTTATTCACAAAAGAAAAATTTTCCCGATTTACGTGCACAAAATACCGCTTAAAATAATATTTTATTTGGGAAAAAATCTATCTGAACCAAAACCTCCCAAATACTCCTAAAGTTTGCGCACAAGCTTTATTTTGGCCAAATTAGGTGTCGGTAAGCTTATACGGTCGTTTGATCGAAATCGGGTTAAAACGGGAAAAACCGACAATTTTGCCCTAAAACGGGAAAATTCGCAAAACGATTTCTAAAACATTACAATCTCCCCTCCTTATAGAAATTCGGTCCCTGAATTAAAATTTCATACTAAGCGTACCTTCAAAAAGAAGAGGGAATTTCTTCCGCATCTCGCTCTCGGCCTCCCAAGTGGTCTCCTCACTAGTCGGGCTACGCCAAAGAACCTTCACAGATGGCAAGACCTTTGACCGAAGTTTCTTCACCTGCCGATCGAAAATAACTACCGGCTGCTCTGTGAATGAAAGATCGCGCTCAAGCTGAACGGTCTCGTGCTGAATCGTGTGAGAAGGATCATGAAGGTATCTACGAAGCATCGACACATGAAAAACAGGGTGAACATCCGGAAAACTGGGCGGGAGCGCCAAACGATAAGCAACAGAGCCCACTCGATCAAGGATCTCGAAAGGACCTACAAATCTGGGACTGAGCTTCCCTCTCTTCCCAAATCGCATAACGCCCTTCATCGGAGAAATCCTCAGGAATACATGATCCCCTACTGCGAACTCAAGTCTGCGACGACGACGGTCGGCAGAAGACTTCTGCCTGCACTGGGCTGCTCTCATCCTATCCTGAATCAGCTGGATCTTCTCCGTGATCTCCTGAACTAGCTGGGGTCCCAAAACCAAACTCTCACTAAGCTCGGTCCAACAGACTGGCGATCGACACTTCCTACCATATAAAGCCTCAAAAGGTGCCATCTGAATAGTCTCCTGAAAGCTGTTGTTGTAGGAGAACTCAATCAACGGCAAGTGACGATCCCAACTGCCACCAAAATCAAGCACACATGCACGGAGCATATCCTCCAGAGTCTGAATAGTCTGCTCCGACTGACCATCGGTCTGTGGATGAAAAGTGCTACTAAAAATCAGCCGGGTACCCAAAGCTTCCTGAAGCTTCTGCCAAAGACGGCTGGTAAACTGGGTGCCTCTGTCGGATACTATGCATGTGGGAACACCGTGCAAACGCACAATCTCATCTATGTACAACTGAGCATACTAAGCATAACCGAAAGTGGTCTTCACTGGAAGAAAGTGAGCCGCTTTCGTCAACCGGTCTACAATAACCCAAATGGAGTCATACCCTCGACTGGTCCTGGGTAGACCCACAATGAAGTCCATGGAAATCTGCTCCCATTTCCACTCCAGAACAGGTAAAGGCTGCAACTCTCCAGCCGGTCTCTGATGCTCAGCCTTGACTTGCTGACAAGTTAGGCACCTCGAAACGAAGTCCGATATATCACGCTTCATCCTTTCCCACCAGTAGAAGTCCCTCAAGTCACTGTACATCTTGGTGGAACCTGGATCAACACTAAAGGCCGACTGATGTGACTGCTCTAGGATCTTGCGTCTTAACCCATCAACATCTGGTACACACAAGCGAGTCCCGCATCGTAGCACACCCTGGTCATCAATCATGAACTCCGAAACTCTTCCCTGCCGAACAAGCTCAAGAATCTTAGACAAACGGGTATCACTGGGCTGCGCTTCACGGATACGATCAAATAGAAATGGACGGGTGCGGACATGAGCAAGCTGTCCCCCAGCGGAAGTGAACTCGAACTGCACTCTACTATCACACAAGAGCTGCCAATCTGCAGAAGACTGACACTGAACTGCGCTCAACTGGGACAAGCTACCCACGGGCCTACGACTCAAAGCATCAGCTACCATATTCGCCTTGTCCGGGTGATAAAGGATCTCACAATCATAATCCTTCACTAGCTCCATCCATCGGCGCTGTGTCAGGTTCATATCTCGCTGCTGGAAGATATACTTCAAACTCTTATGATCCGTGAAGATCTGACATGACTCTCCGTACAAGTAGTGTCTCCAAATCTTCAACGCAAAGACTACCGTTGCCATCTCAAGATCGTGAGTGGGGTAATTCTGCTCGTGCTTCTTCAGCTTCCTAGAAGCATATGCAATCACCCTATCATGCTGCATCAAAACACAGCCGAGCCCCACTCGAGAAGCATCACAATAAACAACATAGCCGCTTGATCCCGAAGGTAAAGAAAGAACTGGTGCTGTCGTCAACCGAATCTTCAACTGCTGAAAACTCTGCTCGCACGCATCAGTCCAGAGAAAAGGAATTCCCTTCCGGGTCAGTCCAGTCAGCGGTGCAGCGATACTCGAGAAATCCTGCACAAAACGGCGATAATAACAAGCTAAGCCCAAAAAGCTGCGGACCTCCGTCACCGATACAGGTCTGGGCCAAAGCTGTACAGCATCGATCTTCCTCGGGTCCACAAGAATACCATCTTCAGTCACCACATGACCCAGGAAGTCAACTTTATCAAGCCAAAATGCGCACTTTGAGAATTTAGCATACAGCCGGTACTCTCTCAATATCTGCAAAGTAATCCTCAATTGCTGCTCATGCTCCTCATGACTCCTAGAGTAGACCAGTATGTTATCAATAAACACTATAATGAACTGGTCGAGGAACGGCCTGAAAATCCGGTTCATCAGATCCATGAACGCTACTGGTGCATTGGTGAGTCCGAACGACATCACCAAAAACTCATAATGCCCATAGCGCGTACGAAAAGCAGTCTTCGGAATGTCATCATTCCGAACCCGCAACTGATGATAACCCGAATGCAAATCAATCTTCGAAAAATGTTTCGCACCCTGGAGCTGATCAAATAAATCGTCAATGCGGGGTAAAGGATACCTGTTCCGCACCGTAACTCGGTTCAACTGACGATAATCCACACATAGCCTCAAACTGCCGTCCTTCTTCTTGACGAACAGAACAGGAGTTCCCCACGGCGAAACACTCGGACGCACAAGTCCCAAAACAAGCAATTCTTGCAATTGATCTTTAAGCTCTCTAAGCTCTGCCGGAGCCATCCGATAAGGCGGTATAGAAATACGCTCCGTGCCAGGAATCAGATCAATGCAAAACTCAATATCGCGCTCTGGCGGCAACCCAGGTAACTCATCGGGAAAGACATCGGGGAACTCTCGCACGGTAGAAACCTGGTCCAACGACTCCACCGTAGCTCCAGTATCATGAATGAAAGCCAAGAATCCCCGACATCCTCTCCTCAAAAGACGACTAGCGCACAGAACAGAAACCAAACTGTGAGGGGCGGCACCACGGTCTCCCTGCACAACAAACACTAGCTTGCCGGGAAAACAAAATCTAACTTTCTTCTCGCGGCAGTCCACGGACACATAGCAAGTCGCTAGCCAGTCCATGCCCAACAGAACGTCGAAGTCCAACAACTCAAGAAGGATCAAGTCGACGGACAGATCTCTGTCTCCTAAACGGACAACACATGATCGGAACACGTGACGCGCAACAAACGACTCTCCCACAGGAGTAGTCACTACAAGCGGCTGATCCAGCAAACACGACTCTCGGCCTAACCTCGGCGCGAAGTGCGTAGAAACATACGAATGCGTAGATCCCGGATCGAAAAGAACATGTGCATCCAAAGAACATAAGGAAAGGGTACCTGAAACTACAGTATTGGACGCCTGAGCGTCCTGGTGAGTCAAGGCAAAAACTCGTGCCTGCCCTCTACCGGCTACTGGCTGAACTCTGCCTCTACCACCTCGTCCTCTCGGCACAAAACCACCGCGACCACGACCTCTCTGTGCAGGAATCTGACGCGGCGCAACAACAGGAATAAGAGGCAACGCTCTCTGTGGCGGAGAAGGTGGTAAGGTAACCTGCGGTACTGTTGGCCCTCTCTGACGCACCACAGTATAATTCCGAACAAGATGATGTAAACTGCCACAACCGAAGCATCCATAAGACGGTCGCTGGCCTTTCTAGGAATAAGAACTGAATAACTGGCCACGTCCTACATCTCTGCTACTCCCCGAGTCTGAAGGAACTCTGCCTCTGCGGACAAACCTCGGTCCCCGTGCTGGCTCATCCGTACGAGTCCTCTTCGGTTCTGGAACAACCGATGACTCAGCTAGACGCTCCTCCACCAATAGGGATGCATCGACAGCTGCCGCATACGTGTCGCAATGCTGAATGCTGATGGGTAGGAACAACTGGGTAAGCAGGCCTCGAACAAACCACTTCACCCTCATCTCCTCAATCGCTACCAGGTACGGAGCATACACCGACAGCTCAGTAAACAAAACAACATACTCCGACACCGTCATCCCCGGCGTCTGACGTAATGACTCAAATCTGCGTGCTCGCGCATCCCTGATGCTCGGTGGAAGAAAACGGGCAAGAAACGACGTCACAAACTCAGCCCAGGTCATAGGAGCAAGACCAGCGGCTCTGTCCCTCTCCAACGACTCACACCACTTCTGGGCCATACCCTCCAGCCGGAAACTCGCAAACTCTACCCATCTCTCGTCGGAGCATCAGAGTGAGCGACAAATCCTGGCCATCCGGTTGATGAACGACTGCGGATCCTCAGTAACATCTGTGCCAGTAAACATCGGAGGCCTCAGTCTCATGAACTCCGTCAGTGACACGGTAATAACCTCTGGAGCTGCAACTACGACTGCCGGATCAGTAGGTACCATCTTGGTCCCTACAACGGGTGGAATAACAGCCTGCCCCTGTGCTCGAATGGCCTCTACTAAAGTCCCCACAATCTGGCGCAGGTCCTGCATACGAGCCCCAATCATAGCAATGTGCTCCGGTACCATAGGTGCATCGCCCTGGTAAACCCTCGACTCAGACGAGTCGACTCTGGCCTCGGCCCTCGCGGCCGCTCTCTGTGCCCTCGTAGTCTTCGGCGGCATATAGGCTGGAAATTGAAACAAGATTCGATAAGGAAACGGAAATCGAATCACAAAGATGTATATCAATCACGGAAGGAATTTCAATCAATAAGTCCTAAGGTCACTTAGGCGGAGTACCGTGTCGTAAGTATGCCGCGGAACATACACACGCTACGTCACTCTTCTTAAGCTACCTACTCCATCATACCAAGGTCATCCAACACTCCGAAAGGTAAAAACCTAGCGCTCTGATACCAACTTTGTCACGACCCAAATTTGGCCTGTAACCGGCACTTAAACTACGTAACGTCTAAAGGCGTACGCAACTTAAGTAAGCCGAAACCCAGAAATCTAAACCACCCAAAACTGGATCAACAGAGAAAACATTGTTTTAAACATTCGAAATTTTTTCAAGTAAAAATCTTTAAGTTTAGTTTTCGTTCTTAAAAATTTCGGCAGCACCTCCTTTGTAAAAACTAACCCCGAAAACGGGTACAACATAGATAATAATAAAAGCATCCCAAACGGGAGCAAATCACGCCCAACGGCGGAGACAACCACCACAACATATATACGATGCCGAAGCGAAGAAATATAAAAGAAAACTTCATAAAGAAGTAAAACTTTTCAACAAAACCGGCTCCCGCGAGCACGGCACCCAAAGTCACCACAAAATAGAACACTGAATCCTCACAAGTCATCTCTAAGTCATATACAACATAGTGGTAGATGGTGAATACTAGATCCAACAAAAAAAATACAAAGTACAAACAGATAACCGCAACCCACCTAAAAGCAAGGCTTCACAGCCAACCGAAGCGGTATCCGCAAAAGTAGAGATGAAAAGATGCCCTGTCGCGACTACTCAGAAGGTAAGTGTTTCGCCCAATCAGAGCAAAACTCTGTTCAAATTCAAAATTCAAAATTTTGAAGCAATGCTTCAAGTCTCGGGTGCAACGCGCCACGTGTCAGGCGCTAATACGTCAGCGCAGCGCCCAAGAAGGCGCGCCCAATCAGAGCAAAGCTCTATTTTTATGAAGCAACGCTTCAGTTGCGCTGCGCTCTGCGCCGCGCGACACGTGTCGGCGCAGATGCGCTGGCGCAGTTACGCTGCGCTCTGCGCCGCGCGACACGTGTCGGCGCAGATGCGCTGGCGCAGTTGCGCTGCGCTCTGCGCCGCGTGACACGTGTCACGCGCTGGGGCATCCGTGCCAAACAGAATTAAAGATTTTTAAAGAAATCTTTCTGTTCTTGTTAAAACAAGAAGATTTTCTTCTGTAAAACAGAAGCCCTTGGATCAAAGATCCAACGGTGGGGAAAATTCCCCAAATCACTCTGAAAAAGATCTCTTTAACAAATTCAACAAACTTATGGGCACTATAAAAAGGACCCTAGGCCTCAATTCAAAGGCATGAACATTTTTCTTGAAAAATCAAGATCTTCAAACAGAGAGAACTCTGAGAAAAATTTCAAGAAGAGGTAAAAAACCTTTATAAGGGAGAAGAAATTTCCTCTAATAGATCATTAATCTAAAAACAAGATCAATGATCTTCATATAATAAATAGTGCTTTGCACTTCTTATGAACCACTGGTTCTTTAAAACAGAAAAAAATAAATAAATAAAAAAATAGTGCTTTGCACTTTTATGAACCTCTGGTTCTTGAAATGAAAGAAAAATTAATTTTTCTTTGATTCTAATTTGATCAAAGATAAAAAAAAATAGTGCTTTGCACTTCCAAACTGCGTTGTTACGCTCTTGAGAGAGCGACACGTGTTAGCTGTAGAACAACTTGCGCTACGCGCTCTTAAGATAGAGCTTTGCTCTCTGGAATTGGTGCAACTCGCTGAGAGCGCGCCACGTGTCAGCAGCGCAACAGCGCAGCGCACTAGCACAGCGCACTGCGCTGTTGCGCTTGCGCTCACCAGAGCATGACACGTGTCCTCACCATAAGCGCTTGCGCTCAGTAATTGGCGCAAAGCGCCTGACAAATGCAATGCATTTCGTTCCTGAAGGGCCAAGCCTAATTAAAAGACTAAACAGGCCTAATTAAATTGATGCTCTGCATCATTTATAAATGGGCAGTGCCCAAACGAAATAATAAAAATTCTATGCATTTATAAAGGGGGGCAAAGCCCAGACAAAACAGATGCCTTGCATCATTTATAAATGAGCAGAGCCCAGGATAACTTGATGCTCTGCATTCTTACGGGCAAAGCCCAAACAAAAAAAATGGAAGAAATGCAATGCATAAAAATGTGGAACATTTTCAACTGGACTTAGCCCAATTCTGGCCGTAAGTCCTTAAATTAAATTGAACTGAGCACAAATGCTCTCTTAAATCAATTTACTACCGGTTCGAGGGTACATCTCCGAACTCCTCTGACACTTCTCGTTGTAATCCTTCAACGACGTCAGAGAGGCGACGGGTCCCAACGACCACACTTGAATATGGACTACGGGGTCCTTAAACTCGTGGACCGGAACGTCCTTAAACTAATATCGGACCGGAACGTCCTTAAACTAATATCGGACCGGAACGTCCTTAAACTAATATCGGACCGAAACATCCTTAAACTAATATCGGACCGAAATGTCCCTAAACTAACGACGGACCACCACGTCCCTAAACTGGAACATGGAACACCACGTCTCTAAACTAGAACAATAGAGCCAATTGCTCTTCTTTCGGATCTAAACGATCCCGTTCAAGTCGATCTTAGTCCAAAATAGGACCAACGTATCCTTGGCGAACGTTTAAGTTGATCTTAGCCGCAACGCGACTAACGCATCCTTAAACTAAAAAACACCAAACCCAAATCTAAATTAAATACGGATTTGGACTAATCCACGTCCTACGGGAGACGGCATTACTCAGTCTCCGTATACAATCCACGGGCAACCATAAACAAAACAAACACACACGACACGGAGTGAAACTCTGGAGAAGGAGAAAGTTGTTACCGCGATGCGGTAGCGTAATTAACTGCAGGGGCTTGCGCCTACAGGGAAGAGTGTCCCCACAATCAAAAACCCCTCAAGCGAGGGGGAATCTGACGAAGTCTGCGACATCGGCCGCATCCGTCTAAACCTCCGATACACGGTGCCATAAATCAACTTGGCATCTTCGGAGAGGTGGACGGATAAAACCAAATAGCATCTGCCCCGAATCTCAGCGTCAGGACATCGCAGTCTTGTGCGCCGTCTTTCGGAGGGGAACAGATTCTGGCACGCCCGGTGGGACCTCTTCCTCTTTCCACTCCACACTTCGTGTGTCGTCTTCGCGAACCAATCGCGGTTTATTAAATGGTTGTCTTCGGATTTCAAGCTACTAAGATTTGGTCTTTTACTTGGCGTAGAATTCAAGATTCAATGGCCTCTAACTGCACCAACTGCTCGAAGTGCCACTGCAACGGACGCTCCACCTCACCGGGAGGTGTAGCATATGGGCCCCAAGCGGCTTCCTTCCTCACTCTGCCGGTAGATCAGGTGACCCAAGCCACCACTGGTCTGTTCTTTGGGACCATGATCCCACCTACAAGCTTCCCTACGCCAATACCTTCACTGGAAGTGAACAAAAAGTCGGTCTTCGACCGGCTCACTGCTACGACGGCCCCTGTCAACGGGTCGCTCACTACCAAACTGACAGCCTCTTTTTTTACCAGGCTAAATCAGAACTCTGAATTGGCTGTCCCGAGGAAGGCGATAACTGTTGCTCCGGAAGTCGTCAAGGCGGCTTCCCCTGTCAAAAAGTCAGTCTTTTCAAGGCTGACGATTCCTGCTCCTCCCCCTACTCGAGGGTCTGTCTTCGACAGGTTGAATATCACTCCTCAAAAGACAACCTCAGTCTTTAAGAGGTTAACACCGGCAGTCACCCCACATTCAAACAGGGGGCAAAAAGAAACTATCTCAAATTCCGAACCAATCCCGATGGCTCGTCTTGCACGACGTCGCCATTGGCAACGAGTGAGGAAGGCAGGGGGCAACTCTCCCTCAGGGCTAACTCCACCGGCTCCAGTGGTGGAAGTCAACGCTGCTGTTCCAACTGGGAACAGCTTTGAGCTGCTGAGAAGGGTACGGAAGAACTCTCCAACCGCTACATTGAAAAGATCTCCTCCGCCTATAGACAAAGTTCCAGAGACAAAGCAGGAACAGCCCCCTCAACGGCTGTCGTCAAACATATACAAGGTTTGGCGTAGAGTTCAAGACTCCGTGATTGACCCGGACCACTTTCATCACCAGAAAAAGGCAAAGGTGGAAAAAGACAAAAACCGCCCCATTAAACAACAGGGGGCAACAATTGCTAAGATACCCACTTCAACGGTCCACAAAAGAAGGAGGCCAGAGAAAGCTCCCATGACAATGGCAAAGTCTAAAAGCGGTGAACCTAAACGCCCCAAGTCAGGGGGCATAACGGTTCATACGGTTTATATGGCTTCTGGAAAGGAGGAAAGCCGCACTTCTACGGGTCATCGACCGCTCACCCGATCAGTGACCAAGGCTCAGGAGCAGCAACAAAAACTCCAGGAGATGATGAATGCTATAGCCGTGCTTACAGAGCTAAAAGAAAACCCTGAAGTGTCCTTAGATGAGCGCCGAGACGAAGAGACCGACCCCGAGTTCCTTCGCCGAATATTGGAAAAGAAGGACAAAGAGGCTGCTGAACAAGCGGCCAACATACAGCGTATGGGCCTCCTCTTCCAGGACATGATAGGGATGATGATACAACAAGATCCCCCGAATGAAGAACCTCCAATCGTCCTTGGAGACGATAGGGGAGAGACATCGAATCCTCAGCCCATTCTATCAACGGCTAAAGAGGATACAATCTCTAAAACTGATCTAGACGAATACATAGCCCAGCAAATAAGGGTTCATCATGCGGCCGAAGCAGCCGGCCACGTCGTAAAAACGGGGCGGCCATATCCAGGCTGGTATGACCAAATCAAGTACACGCCGGGTTACACAATTCCCAAGTTCCATGTCTACAAGGGGACCGGCAATCCCCATCAGCATGTTGCCCAGTTCAGGGCGCTTTGCGGTAACACCGGCGGCGATGACAAGCTTTTGCTCCGCCAGTTCGTTGGAAGTCTATCAGATACGGCGTTCGAGTGGTACTCTGAACTCCCTAATGATTCTATTAAAACCTTCGCGGAAATGGAGCTGCTGTTTACCCAACGCTTTGCAAGTGCCAGTGAACGTACCCCGATGACGGCACTGATTAACGTTAGGGTAAAACCCGGCGAGACATGGGTTCAGTACGCTATACGGTGGCGTAATCTATGGTCGAAGTGTGAGTAGCGCATAGAAGAAGCCCCTGCGGTAGGAATGTTTTTTGGAACCCTTGATCCACAAGCAACCATCTCACAGTTTATGATGTTCTTCAAGCCGACTACCTTCCAGGCTTTGATTGACAAACTAGCGCAGATGGACCAGATGGGCCATAAACCCCCTCTCCCAAAGCCGGATTCCCGAAATGACAAAGGAAAGGGAAAAGCGATCGTTGTCGCTAATGCTCAACAACAACCGAACGACTCGAAGCCGGTTGCTCGTCCAAACAATACGCGCCCGTACGTACCCCTTGAGGATAGGATGGGACGTCCTTATTCCTTCCCCCGCGATAAAACGAGGAGGTTATTCGAGCTGGCGTTGCGCAACAGACTCATAAATCTGCCGGATCCAAAACGTCCGTTGCAACCAAGTGATGTCAACGAGCCCAACTACTGTCCTTATCATCGAGTACTAGGCCACCCGATCGAAGATTGCTACGTTTTCAAGAATTGGCTTGAAAACCAATACCGACAGGGCAAGTTCGCGTTATCTGACAAATGGAAGTTGAATCCCCCGCAGCCCCACACCTCTAAGGGGACGAATACGTCAGGGGCAACATGCTCCGTCATCGAAGAAGCTCTTTGGGAGGTCGTATTATCATCCAAGACAAAGAGGATGCTAAACGATCTTCAGACATGTCCAGCGGTCAAGTGGAAGAACCCATTGGAGCCACAAATTATGGAGCGAATGCTAAAACCTCGTCCGATTCAAAAGATTGGTGGAAGTGGCCCAAACACTCATAACCAGCCGTCAAAATCTTCGAAAAAGAAGAAGAAGAAATCTAAGAAGCCCGTGAAGCCTGGCGGCAAGAGCACGGACTTACAAAAGCAAATTGACGCGCTGGAGGAATACAATCAGAAGGCACGAACCCCCATTACATTCCAAGAGTTCCTCAGCCATGTCTTTCAAGAGGAGGATGAGGGAGAAAGTTCATCAGATGAATCCGAGGAATATGTGGCGAGCTGTCATATGATTTCCCATTCGATCACGAATGATGATGAGATTCCTTGCACCGAAAAGCTGGGGGCAGATCCTGAACCAAAAGTTCTGGGGCCATCGGATGAAGTAATTGACGCACTCTTAATGAAGCTCGGTTGAAAAGTAAAGCTGATCAGGAGCGCGAGGCGGCTATATTTGAAAGGGCCAAGCGCCAGCGACTTGATGAAGGAGCTGAGACGACCCCGCTGGAGCAAAACACCTCCATTACCGACAAAAGCCAACTCAGGATGAGGAAAAAGTTCGCTAAAGCCATATCAATGGGCATGAAGCTACCATCCTCGGAAGGAAACATCGCCGGTGAAGTGGAAACGCGCCCCTCGTATTGCTTATATCATCAGAGGATTTCGCACCCCACTCAAGAGTGCAAAGCTTTCGATAGATGGTGGCAAGGATACGTTGCTCATCGACAACGCTTTAAGCGGGAAAAACGTAAAACTCGTCGGGAGCAGAGAAATACGACCGAAGGGCTTAAAAGAACTGCTGGCGATTGTCGCATGGTTAACACCGGTGGATCAAAAGTGCCTATATTCGGGAGTGATTCTGATGAAGAGCTAGAACTTGCCCCTCTCTTTAAAGAGTCCGCTTCAGGAAAAGAAGAAGAACCGAAGGTCTGCGAAAATATCCGGCTGCGGAATCGGACGCTGCCTGAAAAGAACCTCGGACCCTTGAACAGAAAAGATAAAGGGAAAGAAAAGGTCTCTGAAGATATCATCTTAGATGACCAAGCGGCGGAAGAGTTAAACGCCAAGAACCCGCCGAAGGGAAATAAGGTAGACTACAACGTTTTGGCGCATCTGAGGAAGCTGCCCTCACAGCTCAGCATTCTTGACGCCCTTTTGCTATCAAAAAAGGCGAGAGATTCGTTGATTAAGGCGCTCTAAGACCCGTAACAATTCCAAGCATGCCTGGCCGAGGAAAAGATGAAGGATGAATTAGAGGAAGTACACACGGCTGATGTTACTTTTGGTGATGAAGACCTTCTACTTGGGACGTGCGAACACAATCGCCCTCTCTATGTCTCGGGATACTGCCATGATATAAGGATAGGCAAAATCCTGATCGATAACGGGTCTTCTGTTAACCTACTCAACGTGCGGGTGTTGAAGGGAATCTGCATGAGCGTTCAGCACCTTGCTCGGGAAAAGAGCACCATCTCCGGGTTCGACTCCCAATCGTCAAAGACTCTTGGATCTGTGATACTGACGCTACGCTTCGGGCTACTCGTCATGGACATTAAGTTCCACGTCATAGACGCCAAGACATGCTACAACGCTTTGCTCGGCCGACCATGGTTACACGAGTACAACATCATCCCTTCTACACAACATCAGTGTATGAAGTATTTTAAGGATGGTTTCGAGTATACCGTGACGGGAGAACTGAACCCGTTCTCTGTGAACGAGGTCCGCAAATACGAAGATGCCAAATACTTCTTGCCGGATTTCGAAGACACGGAGAAGTGTCACATGCCGGAAAATAAAACTAACGCCACCATCCCTCTCTTCGGCAGTGATACCGAGGAGGAAGAGGAGATCGTTTATTCGGGTCCGCCCCAACATAACAAGCCAGGACTGTCCACTCCTACATTGGTCTTTGGTAGTGACTCGGAGGATGAAGTCCATGTCGTATTCTCTGCTCGACCTTCAATACAAGCTTCCGCTGACGAAGAGCAAAGTCAGCAAGTCGCCATGGTGCCGCCTAAACATCATAAAGAACTGGACGCACTTAATATCTACAGTGTAGAAGAGCTGCGGACATTCTATATCCCTCCCAGGCGAGAAAACGAGAAGGCAATCCTATTCTACCGTTTTGAAGAAAACAAGGTGGAAAAAGAAGTCTGGCATGGCGCGGATCCCACGCTCGACAGGCTTCAGCCTATCCGTCGTCCCAGATATTATACAGAAGGTTTGAAGAAGCTGCTGAAACGCCAGGGGATATCCTTCAAACAGACCGTTAGAAAGGCCAAATTCTATGACAGGGTCTGGAACATTCCCGGGATCCAACGCAAACTGCCTAACGGGAGAATGGAAACAAGAGGGCTTGGATACATCCATTCAAAGAAACGAGAGTTACTACCCGGCTGCTACGTCGTATATGACCTTGATGAAGAAGCGGATGCTCAATGGGAGGACGCTAATCCTAAGCCAGTGAAAGTTCCAGATGCAAAAGAACCCGGTTCGTCGTTCGAGGAACAAATGGACAGACTTATGAAGAAAGCTGGTCAAAAGGTCCGAGATGATCACAACCGTGAGACGACCATCTACGAGAAAGCCAAGACGCGACGCCTTCTCCGACAGGCTGTAAAGGATGAAAATGCCGCTCCTTATCAACCTGTTATAAAGAAGGCTCCGCTCAAAAGCATAAATAAGTCGGAAGGCCAAAAAGGCACTCAACAACAACAAAGCAGGGCTAAGAAGCCACGCAAACGGGAGTCGAGCGTTATTGATCTATCCCTTATGAAGAAAATGGGGCGAGCATACTCGTTTCCTCGGGACAAGACGAAGAAAATACTTGATCTCGCCCTGAAACATCAAATGCTTACATTGCCGGAGTCTAAACACCCTGAACAAGCAGGCGAAGCCTCACACCCGGACTATTGCTCTTATCATCGAGTAGTAGGTCATCCTCTTGAAGATTGCTTCACCTTCAAGAATTGGGTCGAAGATCAATATCAGCTTGGTAAATTCGCTCTGTCCAACAACTTGAGGGTAGCACCACCGCAAAAGCACGAGCCTAAGGCCACGAAAGAAAAACCAGTTCCACATTGGGATTGGAAGCGAATTCATACCTGTCACATGATAACAATACTACAAGAAGAATTCGAGAACATGGACAGCCTTCCCTGGTGCCTCGAAAACAGCAATGATGAGGTGATCTCAGAATTTCCCCCAGCTCCGAAAGAACTGGAGGACGGAATACATACCACTGCAGATAATCTCAAGAAAATTGAGTTGGGGACAATAAACGATCCGCGACCGACATTCGTCAGCGAGCTGCTGTCTGAAGAAAAGGTGGCTGCGTTAAAGGACGTCCTTGTGCAGCATAAAGATTGCTTCGCATGGAACTATGCCGAGATGCCGGGACTTGATCCAGAAGTTGTTGTACATAGACTGGCAATATCCCCGAGTGTCAAGCCAGTCAAACAAGCGCCGAGAAGAATGCGGCTTGAGCTCGAGATGAGCATCAACGCTAAAGTCAAAAAGCTGATAGACTCCGGCTTTATCCAGGAGGTTCAATACCCTGAATGGATTGCTAATATCGTCCCAGTGATGAAGAAAAATGGAACGGTGCGCATATGCGTGGACTTTCGGGATCTCAACAAAGCCTGCCCGAAGGATGATTTCCCAGTACCAGTCACCGAACTGATGATAGACAATACGTCCGCGCATGAGATTTTCTCATTCATGGATGGCTCATCAGGATATAATCAAATAAAAATGCACCCTGAAGATCAGAAACATACGGCTTTCCGGACTCCTTTGGGAATATTCTGTTACAAGGTGATGCCCTTCGGTTTAAAGAACGCCGGTGCAACCTACCAAAGGGCCATGACGAAGATTTTCGATGACCTTATACACGAAATCGTTGAATGCTATATCGACGACCTCGTTGTTAAAAGCAAATCATATGAGGAACATCTCGAGCATCTGAAGACCATATTTCAACGTCTTCGGCAATACAACTTGAAGATGAATCTGCTCAAGTGTGCATTCGGAGTTTCCTCAGGAAAATTCCTGGGATTCATTGTTCGACACCGGGGTATCGAAATAGATCCGTCCAAGATCAAGGCAATCATGGAAATGCCTCCGCCGAGAACTCTCAAACAGCTGCGGTCTCTCCAAGGGAAGCTCGCGTACATACGGCGATTTATAGCCAACCTCTCAGGAAAGTGCCGTCCTTACAGCCACCTGATGAAGAAGGAAACCCCGTTCGTCTGGGATCAAAAGTGCCAAAGCGCACTAGACGAGATCAAACAGTACCTGCAAAACCCTCCAGTGTTGGCCGCTCCGGTTAAGGGAAAGCCTCTCATTCTTTATACGGCCGCCCTTGAAGGTTCTTTGGGCACATTATGGGCACAAGAGAATGACCAGGGGAAAGAAAGAGCACTTTACTACTTAAGTCGAGTGCTGCTGGGGGCAGAAAGCAATTACTCCCCCATTGAAAAACACTGCCTGGCGTTGATCTTCGCAATAACAAAACTTAGACATTACGCATTAGCGCATGAAGTCCATCTCATTTCAAAGGTGGACCCTCTCAAATATCTAATGTCAAAGGCCATATTGACGGGACGACTCGCTAAATGGGCCCTGCTCTTAATGGAGTTCTCGATAGCATATCGACCACTCAAAGCAGTAAAAGGCCAGGCCATCGCCGACTTCCTTGCTGAGCACCCGATACCGGCCGACTCTCCTTTAAACTGCGATCTTCCAGACGAACATGCGTTTGATGCGATCGATGGTGATAATACCCGATGGGAGCTTTATTTTGACGGAGCATCTTCCGTGAAGAAGCGCAAACAAAGTACCCCTATAATCAAATCAGGGGTAGGACTCATCTTTATAACTCCACAAGGAGGGATAATGCGCTACGCGTTCTCCCTGACGGAACCGAGGACAAACAACGAAGCCGAATACGAAGCTCTGATAGCAGGCCTCGAGATCGCCATTGACATGGGAATTGAAAACCTCCTCATATACGGAGATTCGCAACTGGTCGTTAGTCAAGTAAACGGCGATTACCAAACATGCAAACCGGAATTGGTAAAATACGGTGAAAAGGTGCAACAACTGCTAACCCAAATTCCCTCCTATACTTTGGAAAGCATACCACGCGCGGATAACAGCAAAGCGGACGCGTTGGTCAAACTTGCTAAAGAAATGGCTGACGAGAACCTCGATGACGTTAGAATCTTGGTACAAAGTCGTCGGGTGCTCACCCCCGCAAAAATACCTTCGGAATCACCAGAAGAGAAGGGAGTGACTGAACAAGCGACCTTGCAAATAAAAGATCATGAGAAAGTTGAGGATTGGAGGGAAGTCTTTATAGACTACTTCAAGTCCCACCAAATGCCCGAAGATGCGTCCGCAAGATATCAACTCATAAAACGAGCTCTGTCTTTCGCCTTCGTCAATGATACTCTATACAAGAGGTCATTCGATTCTCTGTGGCTGAGATGCTTAGGACTGGACGAATCGGAAAGAGTCGTTCAGGAGGTTCATGACGGAATCTGCGGTTCTCACCAAGCAGGTCCAAAGATGAAGTTGAAGATCAAACGGATGGGCTATTACTGGCCCACGATGATTCAAGACTGCATCGAATATGCGAAGCAATGTCACTCATGCCAGATTCATGGGGACTTCATCCACCAGCACCCAAATCCGTTGCATCCAACGGTAGCTAGCTGGCCATTCGAAATGTGGGGGACTGATATAGTCGGCCCCATCGAACCAGCATCGTCTAAAGGACATCGTTTCATCCTAGCGACGACTGACTACTTCTCTAAGTGGGCAGAAGCAGTACCATTGAGAGAAGTGAAGACGGAGAATATCCTCCATTTCTTCAAAACGCACGTCATATATCGGTTTGGAACTCCGAGGCGGATCATCTCCGATAACGGGCCAGCCTACCGAAGTCATAAAATCAGCCGCTTCGCACAGCAGCATAACATAGACTGGAGATATTCCTCAGTCTATAATCCACGAGCTAACGGTCTCGCCGAGGCCTTCAACAAGACCTTGACGAAAATTATAAAGAAAACAGTGTCCCGAAATAAGAAAGACTGGCATGAGAGACTGCAAGAAGCTCTTTGGGCGTATCGAACCACGTTCAAGACAGCCACAAACACAACGCCATACGCGTTGGTGTTCGGTACGGAAGCAGTACTCCCTCTCGAGATAGAGTTACCCTCTCTACGAGTGGCAATTCACCACGAGCTAACGGACGAAGAAAATGCTCACCTTCGGCTTGAGGAGCTTGACGCCCTTGATGAAACTAGGCTCATAACGCAAAAAAATCTAGAAGCTTATAAAGCAAAGATGATGCGCTCATACGAAAGATTGACCCGACCGAGAACATTCCACCAAGGCGAACTCGTGCTAGTGGTCAAAAGGCCTATGATCCCCAATCACGCCAAGCGGGGAAAATTCGAGCCGAACTATGAAGGCCCGTACATCATAGATAAAGTTTACCAGGGTGGGGCCTATCTACTCATGGAAATGCACGGTGAAAGGCCTTTCAGACCAATAAACGGTCGCTTCCTAAAGAAATATTACGCTTAATGAGCCACAGCCTAGGTCAACGATAGATGACGACGACTATGTCCGCTCGCTATCTTTCTAAGCTCAAACTTTATAAGCAGTAACCAACTTCTCAATAGCGGACCGAAATGTCCCTAAACTAACAGCGGACCGAAATGTCCCTAAACTAACAGCGGACCGAAATGTCCTTAAACTAATAACAGACCGAAACGTCTTTAAACTACTACCGCAGCATCTTTAGACTGACGAGATATAAAAATAAATATATAAAAATAAAATAAAATAAAAACGGTATGTCCATAAGCAAAAAGGGGCACGGATGAAAACCCGAAAGGGTTCCGTGAGTAAAAACAGCAGGGCTACCGGCGAGTGTTCGTGAAAACCCGAAAGGGCGCGACCTCGTAAAAAAAGAGGGAAAAAGAAAATAAAAAAAGAGAAAATAAAAGCGGTAAGTCCGTAAGCAAAATGGGCACGGATGAAAACCCAAAAGGGCTCCATGAGTAAAAACAGCAGGACTACCGGCGAGTGTTTGTGAAAACCCGAAAGGGCACAACCTCGTTAAGAAACACTTGTAGGGTCCTCTCGACCCTATAAGGAGAAACCACCCGCGTGAGATCCTTACGATTCACAAGGGAACAGCACACTTAGGAATCCCCACGATTCCTAAGGAGAAAATACACTTGCGAGATCCTCACGACTCGTAAGGAGAACGCTCTTATGGGACCCTCACGGCTCGTAAGATTTGAAAGTCTTAAGTTACAGAGATCTAAACCAGTGCTTAAGCAACCCCCACAACTCTCGATATTGCCCTACAAGCGGCTCAATAATGACCCTTGTATACAATCCACGGGCGCGAATAAACATTTCCCTAACTAAGGTCCATCCGTGACTGGGGATATGTTCGCATAACCCTTGTAAATCCTCTCGATTTACAAAGAGAAAACCCTCCTGTAGGATCCTTACGACTTACAGAGGAACAAAACACTTAGGAACCCTCACGATTCCTAAGGAGAAAATACACCTATAAGATCCTCATGACTTGAAGGGAGAAATAGCTTTGTGAGACCCTTACGGCTCATAAAGTCAAAAGCCTTAGTCGACAGGACCCTAACCCTGGTCGCTAAGCCTCCTTTGTTCGACAATGACAGAGGCAAATGATGATTCGCTCCTGGCGAAATCCCAGTTGTAGCGGTGCAGATGCCAAAATCAGTGTCCAAGTTCAAGTTTACGGCGAAAAGCCAGTAAGCCACACATGCATACAAAATAGCCTAAATGATAGGGCAACTTGCAATAAAAAGCAGCAAGTAAAATGTATGCATGAGAAATAGCCGAAATGATTGGGCAACTCGCAATAAAAAGCAGCGAGTGGAAATAAAATAAACAGCCGAAATGATTGGGCACAGCGAAAAATAGCCGAAATGATTGGGCAATCGCGACCTTCGCGATATAAAAGCTGAAATGATAGAGCATCGCGGAAAGAATAAAAAAAAATGAAAGAATGAAACTTTTTGCCCTACAGTTAAGATCACATCGATCCCTGTATACAATCCAAGGGCATAAACAAAGAGGGAACCATACCCTCCCAGCAAATTCCTCGACTCACGGATACAAACACTCCTTGACGAGAGCTTCCTGATCCGCGTCGACCCGCAGAGCCACCAGAGCCCCCGTGGGAACCCTCGACTCGTTTCAAACCCCAAGGAAACAAATAATCCTTGGTGCTTGGGAAATAAATAATCCCTAGCAAACTCCTCGACTCACGGATACAAACACTCCTTGACGAGAGCCTCCTGATCCGCGTCGATCCGTAGAGCCACCAGAGCCTCCGTGGGAACCCTCGACTCGTTTCAAACCCCAAGGAAACAAATAATCCCTGGCACTTGGGAAACAAATAATCCCTAGCAAACTCCTCGACTCACGGATACAAACACTCCTTGACGAGAGCTTCCTGATCCGCGTCGACCCGCAGAGCCACCAGAGCCCCCGTGGGAACCCTCGACTCGTTTCAAACCCCAAGGAAACAAATAATCCTTGGCGCTTGGGAAACAAATAATCCCTAGCAAACTCCTCGACTCACGGATACAAACACTCCTTGACGAGATCTTCCTGATCCGCGTCGACCCGCAGAGCCACCAGTGCCCCCGTGGGAATTCTCGACTCGTTTCAAACCCCAAGGAAACAAATAATCCTTGGCGCTTGGGAAACAAATAATCCCTAGCAAACTCCTCGACTCACGGATACAAACACTCCTTGACGAGAGCTTCCTGATCCGCGTCGACCCGCAGAGCCACCAGTGCCCCCGTGGGAATTCTCGACTCGTTTCAAACCCCAAGGAAACAAATAATCCTTGGCGCTTGGGAAACAAATAATCCCTAGCAAACTCCTCGACTCACGGATACAAACACTCCTTGACGAGAGCTTCCTGATCCGCGTCGACCCGCAGAGCCACCAGTGCCCCCGTGGGAATTCTCGACTCGTTTCAAACCCCAAGGAAACAAATAATCCTTGGCGCTTGGGAAACAAATAATCCCTAGCAAACTCCTCGACTCACGGATACAAACACTCCTTGACGAGAGCTTCCTGATCCGCGTCGACCCGCAGAGCCACCAGTGCCCCCGTGGGAATTCTCGACTCGTTTCAAACCCTAAGGAAATAAATAATCCTTGGCGCTTGGGAAACAAATAATCCCTAGCAAACTCCTCGACTCACGGATACAAACACTCCTTGACGAGAGCTTCCTGATCCGCGTCGACCCGCAGAGCCACCAGTGCCCCCGTGGGAATTCTCGACTCGTTTCAAACCCCAAGGAAACAAATAATCCTTGGCGCTTGGGAAACAAATAATCCCTAGCAAACTCCTCGACTCACGGATACAAACACTCCTTGACGAGAGCCTCCTAATCCGCGTCGACCCGCAGAGCCACCAGTGCCCCCGTGGCAACTCTCGACTCGTTTCAAACCCCAAGGGAACAAATAATCCTTGGCGCTTGGGAAACAAATAATCCCTAGCAAACTCCTCGACTCACGGATACAAACACTCCGTGATGAGAGCTTCTTAACTCATGTCAACTGTTCCGCTACAACTGCAAACAAATCCCCGATTCGTCTCAATTTGTAAGAAGAAGTCTCAGACAGCAAGGATTGAAAAGCTTGCTTTTTGAGCAATGGGGCCCTGCAAGTCAATCCAAACTGGTCTCTTGCATACTATTCACGGGTCTCACTCTCCGAAGTCGAATTTCGACGAGGAGGGAAACAACCGCTTACGAATCCTCTCGACTCGTAAGAGGGAAAATTCTCTTATAGGATCCTTATGACTTATAAGAGAAAACCACACTTAGGAATCCTCACGATTCGTAAAGAGAAAATCCACCTATGAGATCCTCTCGATCCGTAGGGAGAAAAATCTCTATGAGACCCTCACGGCTCATAGAATTGAAAAGTCTTAGGCGGCAGATCTGAACCTGCAGCCTAAGCCATCGCTATCTCTTGGAGAAATTAAGTTGTCTGCCAATCAGGTTCATCGACAACATCATGATGTAAAGGCAGAAAACAAAAGAGCATATAAGATATTGCAAAAGAAAGTGTGTATCTTTATTCATTGACCTCAATCAAATACATGGTGAATCATACAAAAGAGCAAAGAACGGATACATGTTACTCAGAAAAGAAAATTTTACAAATACATTGATACAAAGGCAGCTATCGGGAAGGAAGCGTCTTAAGTAGCTCTATCAGTTGTTCGTACACTTCGTTCCATGCCTTTTCCCGATTGGATACCACTGCCAACTCCGCCTCCACTTGGGCCCGTTGCTGTGCGACGGATGCAAGCTGATCCCTGACGGCTTGATGAGCAGCTTCACGGCCTGGAGTGTCATGCTCGGCGACATCAAGTGCCCGCTTTAGTCTCAGCCCATTCGATATGCGCTCCAGAAGACCCTCGAAGACGGTCTTTACCTCAGCAGCGTTCGCCTCAACTTCGGCACGCAAGCGAGCAGTTCTGCTTGAAGAATCTTGGCACTCCTTCAGCCTCAAAGCCACTTCTTGTTCCAGATGACGGAAATGAGAAGCATTTTGCTCGAGCCATGCTCCCCGTTGAGTGCTCAAGGCCAAAGTCTCGGGGGACAGGCGCATTGACTCCAGCTGATGAAGGCGAGCCTCGATCTCCCGACAATAGTTAACCCAAGAGGCGACAATGCCCTCGTCATGGAAGGTGGCAAATATCGCCAACATCGGGTTAACCGTCGTGGAGAAGTACTCAGCAGATACAGGAGCCTCGATGTCGAGTTCCTCGATGTAGTCGCTCAACATGCGCAAACTATTCGCGGCACCTTTTGAGGATGGACGTCGCTGGGAAGGGCCGCCTGGTATTGTAATGCGAGACTAGAAAGGCACCGAGACTGGAACGACAGCTTGAAAAAGACGAAATGCGATTAGATGATGATTCAATAGATATGAAGCAAGTCATTGATAAGATAGTTTACTGTACCGGTGGAGACAGGTGGCAAGGCCGGAAGGGCTGGTGGCGCAGCCGATCTTTCTGCTCCCCCTTCGATTTGCAGCACTGCAGTCAGAACAAGAGAGAGTTAGAAATAATTCTACCACTGAAAAGACAAAGCTACCAATCGGGAACGGTACTCACCAGCGCCACCAGAGGGAGAGGCGAATTCAGATGGGAAGGAGAAGTGTGGGAGCAACACTTGATAGAGATGATCAAAAAGCACTCCTGGAAGATACAACTGTGTGACTTTAGTACACAAATTATACATCAGGAAGATAAGATTAATAAATCGCAAACACATACCTTCCAACATGTTCGAGGGTATGAGAGAGGGTTGAGAGGTGACCACCGCCAAGGCAGTCGTTGAAGGCGTTCCCTCGAGCAGTGGGGCATCGGCACTGGCTGCACCTGCGTTACGAAAAGGTGAACTTGTCAGAAAAGATAGTAAAGTAAAGAAAAGCAGCAACTTGGGGTTTACCTGAGGAGCTCCCGGCTGAAACAGAGGCGACTCCCTCCTCTATCGACATGAGACCACCGCCCGTGACCTCATCGCCCGACTCGATGGGGAACGTTGCGGTGCTCACGAGACCTGGAGACGGCGGAGGACCATAGATGGGGAGGGCTATGACTGGAGTATTGCCAGATTCCAGAGAAGGAGCGGTTGGCTCGTCCTCGGGAATCATGGCCTCCTCACCCACCACTCTCTCAGGTTCAGTAGTGGCGGTTGTATCGTCCACCGTCGCCGGGGGATCGCCGGCCTCGAGCGCTTCATTCGCCGCCACCCTGGACTCATTTATAATGATCATATCATCTGCCACCACTTCAGGTTCAGCATCAATGACCTTCTCGGCGGCAGGCCCCTCGACCTCCGCCTCAGGCTCCAAAGCCACAACGACGTTGCCCACCGTCGGCTCGAGTTCGGCAGGTACCGCCTCCTCTGCTTCTTTGGGATCAACGGTTTCCGCCTCCCCCTCGATCGGGCTCGGCCCTGCAATATGAGGGATATAAGGACCAATGACATTAAAAACCCTTATAATAAAAACTCTGAGAGAAATATTACCTGAAGCGGATTTACCGTTTGCGCTCCGAACTGCACGCGCCACCTCTCTGCGGGCAGTGGATAGGGCGACAGGGGCCTCTTCGGATGGAGTATCAGCGCGAGGGACGGTGCTGGGGCCCGCTCCCGCAGCCAAGGCAGCCCGGCGCGCCTTCGCCTCACGCCTTTGCCGCTTCCTCTCTTCTCGGGCTGTCGCGATGGACCTTAGTGACGCCTCCTTCAAGGCGTCGTCATCCTCGTTCAGGGATGCCTCAAGAGCCTTTAAGGCATCCTTCATCGGCTCTTCAGGACGAACCTCTTGCGGCGGCCCAGAGGGAGCGGGAACATCGGCAGCTGGTAAAACATCTGCGTCGCTTGGTGGGAACGGCATTGAGGTTTCTGCAATAAAAAGAGAAAGGTTAGATCGACCATAACACGAGGAAGATGGAAATTTGATGGATTAAAACTTACTAAGGCCCATAGACGCTCTGAGACGTTCCTCCTCCTGGAAAGTCTTTAGAGAAGCGGCAATGGCTTCTTCATCAGTGATGCCTGTTAAAAGAAAGGAAAGAAGAGCGTTAGTCAAAGACAATGGAGAATACATATTGCAATAAAGAAAGGCGATTAGTAGTTACCTGACTGCGCAAGCTTAGCTAACCACGCGTCACGCCTCGCCAACCATGCTGAAGCTTTGAGAGCAGCCTCCAAGTCTGTATCGTCCGGCGGCGGCATCACTAATCCTGCGTTAGTCCCATATTTGAGCAGACCCTCGGCATAGGGAGCATAGGGTTCCTGGCCGAACACAACGTCCGCGGCGAAGAGCGACTTCTTTTTCTTTTGCCCTCCGACCCTAGGCTCGCGAGGGATCGACTTCCGCTTAGCACCCACTTTGGGACGACGGGTCCCGATGTCCGCACCCACGCCAGACTCCGGCAAGGGTACAACCACTGTCTTCACTAGAGCACAGGGTGCGGGAGGTGCATCTGTGATATCAGGGAGCGGCAGCTCACGTGGAGGACTTTGTGCGCGTGATGGTCTGCCCCCGGCATCTTTTAGAGGAGGAGCCACCGGCATCCTTGGCACTAAGGGAGCGTTACAGTTGGTGCCGGGGGGTACTTCTTTACGGTCGATCAACACTCGCCTCTCTTCCTTTATAACAGCCCCCGTCGCATGATTGTACCACTCTTTATATACATTAAGGAGTCGTGGAGCGCAGGCCGGCGTGCTAATAAAGAAACGAGAACCTGTGTTCAAGCGCATGAAGTGATGTAACGCGTTCTCCATCCCTTCTTCATTAGCAGCAGGCTCCAGTAAGAAAGCTTCCAAGGGTACTCCTTGATCGTAACCCAGTTGTTGGGAAAAACGATGCGGGTTATATCTCATAAAGACTGCTGCACCGCCCTGCCTGAAGACTAGGAAACCCGGTCTAATAGAATACAAATGGAGGATCTCCCGGGCCGTTAACACTGAAGCTCCATCCTTGAAGGAGTCCTGTAATGGTCGCACTGCAGTGGTGGACGCTTTGCCAATGGTTAATACCTTATCAATAAAGGACATCCCGACTCCAACGGTATGAGGGCGAAGCAGTAAACCCCTGGCGTCCCATGGTGAAGGGGTCACGATTGATGAGCCAATCAGCTGTAAAATGCGAGGAAAACCGCACTTGTCAAAGAATGAAGGCCTTTTATGCATACCGAAGACACCAGCAGTGTGTAGCTCGAGCCACGATGCAAAGTAGTGCATCGGGAAGACCACGTGCAGACCCCGGGCTCGTTGGCATCCGCTGCTCGGCTGAGGCCGTGATATAGGTGCGCCAGGCCGGCAATCCCCACGGCCACCTTTACCCCGATGACCATGCGGTGGGCTGGATAAAAGACAGAGGGCCGCATGCGATGAGAATGCATTGGGATCGCGAACCAACACATCCACAGCCCGAGAAATCCTAAGAAAAAGGCCTCCTCATCCATCCCAGGGGCTGCAATTTCCGCGAAAGATATGGTAGGGAAGTCTGGGAGAAAGAAAGCCTTTTGGTCTATCTCCTTCGTCGGCAGGTTATCCAAACCTAGGCCAAAAGGATCATCCAGGATAGAAGATTTGACGGCTCCTGGCGAAATGACGCTCGGACGGAGGAAGCGAGCAATGAAGTCTTCAAAATTAACTCTTCGGCTCCCGTGTTCGATGAAGAGGGACTCGTAGATGTTCAACACCTTGATCAGGCTCGGGAATTGGTGTTGAACGGAATTTTCCGGCGTAATCCCTCTTACCATCGGCTTAGCACCGAAGACGTACTCATCTCTCGGGAGCAGCTCTTCATAGTGTTCCCCCATGACCGGTAGGCCGGATACCTCCGCGAATTCCTCCAAAGAAATGGACACTTCCCAATCCATGGCAAGGAAAGTGTGGGTGGGAATATTCCATTGCTCCAAGAAAGCCTTGAACCACCAGGTGGGGAGCGTAGGATATTGGAAGAGAGAGACGTAGACCGCGGTGTACAGTCCTAGTCTTATCAACTGCGACTTCCTCGTCGACAGGATGTACCGGGCCCACGGCAGATAGCCAATCGGGTGACGGGGAATCAAACCAAGGTTATATGATTGCCCCCAGGGTCGTGCTTCTCCCTGACAAATACGGCGTCCTAGAATATCCAAGACCATAGGACGCTGAACCGGAACCGCATCCATAGCCGGATGAAGAAAGCTGTTCGCGGTCCAGTCTATCATCTCCACAGCATACAATTTAGTGCTCGTGCAACATGAACCGTCAGTAATGTGTTATATCTAAAGGTACGAGTCAAGTACAATTGATAAGGCTATGCAATGACATTCAAATGAAAATAACTAATATACAAATATATGCAGCTATCATATCATATTCGCCCCGACGCATAACGCCATACGGGTGATTTCCCCGTAGATGTTAAATCTACTCACCGATGGTCTCGAGCTAAGAAAATCCGACCACCTGCTTCCCCTTGTCCGCAGCACCTGAAATCCCTTCTTGCAAACCTAAAATTTCATAAATACAACACATAAGCTAAATATGCTATAATGACGAAAAGACAACGAAACGCGACGAAAACGCCCGGAAAATTACACTGCGCGCTTAGCGCATCTATCGCGCACGATACTAGCCAAAACCCTAATTGGGGTCGCTAAACTGCAAAACACCAATTCTGGACCCCGATCGTCCCGATCGCGCAACACAACACAAAAATTATGAGGAATACACTAGATATAACCTCGCAACTACCAAACGAACCTACGTCGGAAAAACCCCGAAATCTAGTAAGCAACCTATCGCAATATATCGCACTAGATTCAAGATAACGCAAATCTAAAAATTACAAATACCTTAAAATAGCTTAACTAAGCTATCTAAACAAATCCTATATTTTTAACGATCGCTAATTATGTTTTAGCAAAAATCTAGTAAGCAACTTTGCTTAATTAAACAAAATACTTATTAGCAAATTTTAACATTTTCTACTAGATTAATCTTTTCTAAAACCCAATTTAACACTTCAAATAAATACTAACCACTTAATCAAAAATTAACCCTAAAATGAATTTCTTAAACCAATTATAATGAATTAATTATGAATTAAAGGCTAAACTAAGCACATAAATAGCTAACTAAATTAGCTAGTTAAAGATTAAAGCAATTAATTATGGATTAAGGTAAGAAATTATACCTCCTCAAGAACACCAAAAAGAAATTAGATCCATCATTTTAGCCTCCAAAAATCAAGTTTTGATGAAGATCCATGATAGATTAGTGAAGGAAAAATGGTTTAATTTTTATATAGGAATTTTTGGATTTATTTTTGGAATTCTTTTTGTGTTTTTGATTGAAAAAGAGTGAGAAATGAGTTTGGAATTATTGAGGACAGAAATGGGGGAGTGAGGCTCGGCCAAGTTGAGAGGGGGGTTTTGTGTAATTAAAATGAAGAATTTTCTAGTCTTTAGCAATAATTGCAACATTAAATGCAAAATGACACCTTTACACCCTTTTCTTTTCTTTTTAAAAACAAACCATTAGTCACCAAAAAAAGATCTAGATATTTAAATAGAACCTTCTAAAATAATTTTTGTGACAAAATTAATTTATTCACAAAAGATAAATTTTCCCGATTTACGTGCACAAAATACCGCTTAAAATAATATTTTATTTGGGATAAAATCTATCTGAACCAAAACCTCCCAAATACTCCCAAAGTTCATGCACAAGCTTTATTTTGACCAAATTAGGTGTCGGTTAGTTTATACGGTCGTTTGATCGAAATCGGGTTAAAACGGGAAAAACTTATAATTTTGCCTTAAAACGGGAATATTCGCAAAACGATTCCTAAAATATTACAATGACTCCCAACGGTATCCCCATGATTACCGCCGAGTCATTGGTAATGTCACCGGAGTGTATGGTTCCCCTTCCAGGCTCAATCGGTAAGGTCCATCAATCGTCTTGTCCCGGGGTACCTCCGGGCCCCACCATGTACCCTCATACGGCCCCCGACTCCTCGTATGGAGTATATAATCAGAACCGATAAATCTCATGGTGGATGCCGAAATATTATATCAAGAGAAACCGGGTTTTTCAAATAATGCATAATTTCATGAACTCCCACGGTCCCCAAATCGAGAAAACATCATGAAAAATCCATATCACAATGCGAAAATCCAAGAATATAATATATGCAACATAAAACTGAAATTTAAGCATATAAAGGAAAAGCCACTAATTAACTGCAACAAGTTAATATAAATATCATGTGGTTCCTAATTTTTCCAATTCTAAAATAACATCAAGTAAAGGTAAACATGTAGCTATAACCAGATATATGTGTAAACATAAAGGTATAGCAAGGTATGTGTATCTAGCTACAAGTAATGATATAATATATCCCCTGGGTATAAGTGAAGTATGTATGCAAGGTATGCCTGTAGCTATGTCATTAAGTGTGTATGTACCTATTGCTAATGGTACAATACCCTATAGGTATACAGGTAACTTGCATGTAAGTATGTCAAGGCATATATGTAAGCATGTGGGTATACAGGTATGCTATATGTCATAGGCATAAGGAAATATGAATCAATGTCTCAATGACCCTAACCAAACAATATCATTTCTATATATGGGTTGTGCATGACATGGCAATTATTAATGGTATGTGTGGCATACAATCAGTGTTCGTGCAACATGAGTCGTCAATAATATGTGCAGTGTCCTAAGGATACTAGTCCAAGCACAACAATAACTAAGCAGTAAGGTGAATGCGCAATTCTAAATATGACATAGAATATGCGACAGAATTGACATCTCTAACCCAGACGCATAACGCCATGCAGGAGATTCCCTTGTACATGTTAAATCTACTCACCAACGCTCCTGGCTAAGTGAAGCCAACAACCTGTTTTCCCTTTGTAGCAGTGTCCGAAGTCCCCGCCTGCGAACCTGCAACATTAAAACAATCAAACAAGTATATATTAATAATAGACCCAAAACACGTACAAACTACATTAGACCGATGCAACAACACAAAACACACTCTCAAGTGTTCGTATTATGGCTAACGTGCGTAGCGACACGACGAAACTAACCCAAGAGCAAAATCACACAAAGTGCACGATCCGTGTCATATAACGTATCGCACTTAAACGAAACACAAGAAACTACCTAGGTGATCCCAGATTTTGCATACTAAGAAAACTTAACTAAACAAGACCAAACATACCCAAACCAAAGCAGATACCTATCCAGAAAAACCCAAACCCAAACTCCTACCCACGGCCTATCTCGCCGGAATTTTCCTTAGTGTCGCCGGCCGAGGTCCGAGCATGGGGTCTCGTGTTGGAGGTAAAGTCCTATGGTCTCAGGTACAATACATCTATATTGTTTGGTTTTCTCGTACACTTTCCGGGTCACAGGAGATCACAGATGTCACTAATCGACACTAAAAATACGATATTATGCACAAAACTTAACTTTACACTATCTCAACTAAATCTAAAAGGCTAAGCTACATAAAAACAACATAAACAACAGAAAGAGATCAATACCTAGCCAAAAGAACACAAAGATCCCAGGTTTGCATGCTCCATGGCATCCAAGAGGAAAAACCAGAAAAAGAAGTGATTTTTGATGAGATTTGTGAATAAATGAGATGAATCGTGAAGGAATGGTGAAGAGAAGCTAAGTATTCAGTTTGAGGAATGAGGAGGTGAAGAAATAATGCTAAAGAGATAACGAAATGAAAGAAGGAAAAGATAAAGAGAGAGGGAGAGAGAGAGGTGAGGTTAAAGTGAGTATAACCACTTCATTAATGAACCCTTAATGCA